>CM060307.1:58878980-58923980 GCA_030674185.1 Monoplex corrugatus
ACTTCTTGTCATTTTGCGGCCTTCACACTGCCCCTCACGGTAATCGACTCAGCTGTGGCTCTGTCGATTCCGTACTCGCCCTCTCAGTACAGCTCAACCCTGGTTCAGCTGCTACTGTTTCAGCCCCTATGGCTGAAGGGCGACATGGGTATGGGTCTCCTTTGGGAGGCAGGAAGGCCAGCACCTTGACAGAAAATGGCTCACCCCCTGGTTCGCCAGGCGGAACGCCCCCTGGTTCGCCAGGCGGGCCAAGGGAGACAACCCCCCTATTATGGGCGTCAGATCACAGATCCGCCCAGGTTGTCTCCCTCCCTGCAGCCTGCTTGTGCCCTCAACGCAGCTGCGGCTCTGAAAAAGGCTCACCCCCTGCTTAGCCAGGTGGGTCATGGGTGACAACACCCCTGCCGCGGGCGTCAGACCGAGGTCCGCCCTGGCTTGGTCATCACAACTCAACTACGGTTCTGTTGCCATGACCACGAGCCCTCAACTCAGCTTCGGCTCTGTTGATTTTTTGTTATTTTGCGGCCTTCACACTGCCCCTCACGGTAATCGACTCAGCTGTGGCTCTGTCGATTCCGTACTCGCCCTCTCAGTACAGCTCAACCCTGGTTCAGCTGCTACTGCTTCAGCCCCTATGGCTGAAGGGCGACACGGGTACGGGTCTCCTTCGGGAGGCAGGAAGGCCAGCACTTGGGCAGAAAATGGCTCACCCCCTGGTTCGCCAGGCGGGCCAAGGGAGACAACCCCCCTATTACGGGCGTCAGATCGTAGATCCACCCAGGTTGTCTCCTTTCCTCCCCTGCAGCCTGCTTGTGCCCCCGCTCCAACCTCTTTGTCCCATCCGGACAGAGTGCTTGGTCGCCTTGGCAAATGCCAAGCGACCCACTGCGGGCTGGCACATCTCTGTCCCATTGTGGACAGAGCGCTTAGTCGTCTTGGCAAATGACAACCGACCCCCCAGCAGGCTGGCCCCTTGGGCACTGGGGATCCGGGGACTCCATCGGCTCAGCCCATGACGCCTCCCATGGCACTGTACATGGCGCCATGGCAGCACTTCCCATCTATGGGATTTCCCCTTGTCTCGTTTGCAGGGTATACTTGGTGGCCCTGCTTTATGCCCGGCGCCCCACCCACGCAGGCGTCTGCCCTGAACACCACTCTGGATCCCCCCCCAGGTCGGATTCCTCCCCATGGGGGCCTCCCCGGGGCTTCTGACCCCAGTCTGTTGGAGTTTGCCCACACTTGGGCACTCCACAGTCCATCGCCTCCTCTGTAGGCGGGCCGGGGGTACACTGACTCCACAGCCCCAGCCTCCCCTTTCCTAAAAGAGTCGGGCTCGGTGGCTGACTCGGTGATGTGAGGGGCACTGAGGCACAGGACATCCTTCCAGACTCTCTGCCCGACTTCCTTGGAGCTCTGGCTTACGGGAAATTCCTGAGGCCAGAGAAACTCCCTTTCCACAGAGTGGTCCTCACGGTCCATGAGGCCATTCCAGAGTCGCCACTCTCCCTCACACAGGATAACCTCCTCTTAGCGCAAGAGAGGTCTCAGGCCCAGCAGCGGCATATCTCCCTCTCGCAGCGCTGCCTGGCAACTGGGAGGAGACTGCCAGGAGGGGTCTGGAAGTGGATCCAGTGGTGGATTCCTTCTTGGGTGCGGTCTGGTGTCCGCTCTTCAGGACCCAGACTACGAGCCCGCTTCTCTCCGTCAGTCACCTGTCTCTCCCACAATGGTTGCTTCCATTCACTCCATGGTGGAAAGAGCTCAAGCACTCCACCAATGCCCTTCGTCAGATTGTACCTCAATTCAGTCCTGTCAAGGCCAAATGCAGTACTCTTACCATCTTTGGTCACCCGCCCTTCATCTGCCAGAGCTTCCTCGAGAGCTGTGCCACTTAGGTCTGGTTCCCTCTTCGGGACCCACGTGCAGGCCACTATCAAGAGTCAGGACGAAATCAGGAGGGACCTCGCCCTTCACTCTGGTCCCGCTTGCCCCGCCGCAAAGCGCCCTGCTCCGGCGGCTCCCCCACTTTCCAGGGGCCTCCACAGGAGACATTTTGCGCCTCCTTCAACCCCAAAGGGGCTAGGGCAAGCACCCCCCCCCCCCTCCACACGCGATCCTGTGGGCAGTCTGTCCCGACACATAGACACTTTCAGATGGAAACCCCTAGGTCCATCTGTGATGCCTTGCTCCCGGACGACTGGGGGATTTCCATTGATCTCAGAGATGCGTATTCCCATCTCTTTATTCACCCAAGGGACAGGACGTACCTCCAATTCGTTTCGAGGAACCGATTCTTCCAGTTCAGGGCTTTTCCCCAGGGTTGCTTGGGACCAATCATCAGTGAGCAAATGGCACTCCCGGTCCCGGTTAGCCCAGGGAGTCCATATCACACACCCCCCTCCTCAGCGGACTTGTTCACGGATGCGTCCTAATCCGGGTGGGGAGCCTACGTGGGCCTGCTAACAGCAGCAGGTCAATGGTCACAAGACCTCCTTTCCTGTCACATCAACATTCTGGAACTGGAGGCAGTTTTTTCAAGCCCCCAGAGACTTTCTCCCCTTTCTTAAGGGAAAACATGTTCGCATCGACACGGACAACACTACTATTGCTTGTTACATCAACAAGCAAAGGAGCGCTCGCTCCCACTCCTTGTCTCGGAGAGCGGAACAGCTTCCACTCTGGTGTGTAGAACAGTCCTTTCAGATCTCAGCGATGCATGTCCCGGGAAAGATGAACATACTTGCGGCCTCCGTCCGCAGCTCCCACAGGATTCTTCCCTTAGAACAGGCACTGGTCTGTGCAGTTCTGCAGCCAGTGTGGGCAGCATGGTCCAGTTCACAAGTGACCTGTTTGCCACCAGATTCCACCGCCGCCTTCATCTGTAGGTCTTTCCAGTCCCAGATCCTTTGGCTTGGCCTGTGGATGCTCCGTCCATCCCACGGTCAGTCCTGTCGGGCTACGCCTTCCCTCCGTTCCCCTAACTGGGAAAGTTCCGCGGAAGGTCCGGGCAGACTCTGCCACGATGGTTCTCGTGGCGCCTCGATGGCCTGCCCAAACATGGTTTCCGGAACTGCTGCACCTGTTCCATGTGCCTCCAATAAAACACACTGTCACAGGCCGGTCCTTGCTTCAACCAAGGTCACGCATTCTGCACAGCAACCCGGAGGCTCTAAACCTTTCTGCTTGACTGCTGTGCAGGCCTCAATGTCTCCATTAGGCTTGTCCCCGGCAGTGATCGGCCCTGTGGTGCAATCACACAGACCGGACACTCAGGGAACGTATAGTGCCCACTGACACAGTTGGCCTTCTGGGAGCTCCTCAACTTTCCAGTCACCCCCGCGCTCGCAGTGGGCCAACTACCACGGCCTTCTTCGTCGGGGAAAAACCTTTTGTCCTCCTCAGTGAAGGGACGCAGGGCAGCCATCTGCAATACCATCAGCCAGTCGGGTAGTCCTTCATTCGCGGACAACCCTGTCCTGCTGGATATTGTCTGTAGGGCTTCCCTTCGGGAAGCCTGATTCCCCACGGCACCCGGCCGGGGATCTCCTTCTCGTCCTCTCCTCCCTGGGACTTTCGCCTTAACGAGCCCATCAGGGAGTGTTCTCCCAACTTCCTCTCATTTCGGACGGCCTTTCTACTCACTCTAGCGTTGGGGAGGTACTGTAGCGAAGTGCACACTCTTGGCGGACTCCCCAGGGATGTTGCTTTTGAACCGGAGGGCTCAATGTCTCTCCGCCTACTCCTGGACTTCTTGGCCAAGAACCAGTCGCCAGGTTCTCCTACTCTATCTCCATTCATCCCCTGACGTCTATCCTTGCTCCGGATGACGAAATCTTCTCGCCAGAAGCAGCACCACCTGTTTCTCTCTTACAACGAAAGTTATAAGAAGGCCATTAGCCACGCATCCCCCTCTCGATGGCTGTGAACAGTCATCAAGGATGCGTATGCCAGGCCGGGCTCAGATTCGGCTGTTTTCTCCCTGAGGCCCCATGAGATTGGAGCATGGGCCTTGTCACTGGCGTTCACTCAGGGCCAGCCCCCTGAGTGTCCTGGACACCACGCATTGGCGTTCTCTGGGCACGTTCATTCCATCCTACCGGCGCGATGTATACCGTCTGCGCGACGATGGATCTAGGGGTATCGCTTCCGCTGTGGTGGCTCAACACCCCATCTCTGCTGCACGCCCTGACTTGTCTCATTCCTCCAGGCGTTAACCAGGTAAGCCCTCCTTCCGGGTAGCGCTATTCTGTATCAGTGAGCCACGGTATAGTATGTGTAATTAAAAGGAAATTTTCCTTCTAAAATTACGTTTAATCTAACATACTTACCGTGGCTCACGCAGAGTCCCTCCCGTTCTCCCCGCCTTCCTGGTTCCTTCCGTTCACAGTCAGGGTCTTGGTTTCCTCGAAAAAAGGAAGAGCACATGCGCATGCGCAAGACATGGATACTCTCAGAGTTATGGTCCCTTCGGACTTTATTGTTTATGAGGCAGGAATGGCAAATCGCTGCCGCTTATTGCATCAGTGAGCCACGGTAAGTATGTTAGATTAAACGTAATTTTAGAAGGAAAATTTCCTTTTAGATAGAATTTGTTGTCTGTAATAAAACAGAAAACTTTGAGACAGGTACTGCTGGGAAGGGTGGTGGGGAAGGGGTGGAGGGAGTAGGGGAGAGAGAAAGCTCCCCTGGAGCCCTCCCAGATTAACTTGTCAGTTTTTAGGTCCTTCACAAGGCAAGTCTGGTATGCTTCCAGTACAAATGGTGATTGTTTTGTTATGTGTGAAACCCATCAGATTTGCTGCCTGGGACGGCAGGTGGAGAGTAATGTCTACATAAGGCAGAACAAGCCACCATAGAAGGTCTCTAAGGACCTTTTTTCTATCCCCATTCCCCACCCCTACCCATCTCTGTTTTTTTCACCTCAAAGTTTCTGTTTCATTCATGTTGTTTCAGACCAGATGTTTACTTCTGTCTAGATGCAACTGCATTTATAGTTTAAAACAAGATTAGTTGGATAGCTAACCATTGTCTGTTTTAATTTAATATAGTAGTCTCATTTGTATTTTCTACTTCTTGATGATAGTGAATTAGCTGCAGACATGACAGGTGGCTTGGTGTTAATTTATTGGTTTCAAGCCGTCTAGATACTGAGTTCTTACGATTTTCAGGTTCCAACTTGCTCCTTCACAGAATCTTCATTGGCAAAGGTCTTCCGGAAGAGCTTCACTTTATTTCTTTTGACTCCGAAACAAATCTTTGTCCTGCCATTTATGTAAGTGTTTTATTTCTGTCTTGACTTCATTCCTTGTATTCATTTATTCAGTATTTTTGTGGGGTGACAGTGGGAACATTGTGTGTTTTTTTTGCCTTTTGTTCAGACTTTTAGAAAATGTAAAGGAGTGGGACTCTGTGTGTGTGTGTGTTGTGTGTGTGTGTGTGTGTGTGTGTGTGTGTGTGTGTGTGTGTGTGTGTGTGTGTGTGTTGTGTGTGAGAGAGAGAGAGAGAGGAGAGAGAGAGAGAGAGAGAGAGAGAGAGAGAGAGAGAGAGAGAGAGTAAAAGATCTAATTATTTCTTGTGCTTAAGTAAAACATGTCAAGGCGAAAATTTGATTTTACTGTTAGTCTCTATGTGAATAAATTGGAAATTACTTGTCAGATCACAGATGAGTTCCATGAAATGCTTCATTTGATTCAGAAGATGCTACACTTCACACTGTGTTAGCATGTTTCTGTTTCTGTATGCAGATGATACACTTCATTGTCAGACTCACCAGAGGTATTGCAAACTGCATTATATTCTGGGCATGCTTTTTGTGGTAAACGGAAACTGGAAATAAATGTCCCAAAAGCAAAGTAATGGGTTTTCAAAAATGTGAAGGTAAATTTCCAAGATTTTCAATATGGAAATGAATGTATAGAAAATGTAGATTATTTATTAATATATGGGACTCTTGTTTCATTCGAAAAATAATTTATATGGATGTAAAAATTGGCTTCTGATACAGCATGAAGGAAATGCACATTTGATGCAAGAATTTCATCAAAAAGCCTACCATTGAATATAATTTTGGATTTGTTAAATAAACTTGTAGTTCCTGTTATAAGTTTTATATGGCTATGAAATATGGGGCATTTTGTAAAGAAACAGAGAGCTAGAGAATACTAATTAAGTATTGTTCTATAGAAAATTTAAACTCGTTTTTGAAACATATCTCAAAAAGAATAAAGAAGGCAGATGAAGAAGGTAAATACAACATTCTGATCAGAAAGCCCCTGACTATATATATCAGACGAATGGTCTGTTAATTGAGTTGGTTTGAGTGCTATGGAAAGGTTGTAGGTTCAGTCCCCAGGCAGGCCACAGTTGTTTTGATAAAGCAGGCTGGCTGGTTCTTTTGATAGAGCTGTGGACACAAGATCTGATGTCACAAGTTCAATCCCAGCTCACAGCACAAAACGTGACCTGTTTGTTGCCCATCTTATTGCTTCAGTTGTTCTGGTGATGTCAGCTTAGAATTTCATTGATCCTGTCCCCCTTTTTCCCATTTCAAAATCTTACAGCGCATGGGGTTTTCTGCAGGCTTTAAGGAGTCTGCTAGATAATTACTGACAGATTTGTGTTGAGCACATATGGAATTGCATGAGTACGATGAGTCCTTCATGAACAAACTCCAAACCAGCTCCAAACTTTGATTAAATTTTGATGTTGCTGTTATAAGCTGTGTATGGAAAATTTGTGCAAAGTATGGAATTCCAAGGGAAGAACACAGAAAGTGCACAAATTGTTACACAGATGCCATTGGTGATAGCGTCATTAACTTTGTCACAATGTCTGAAATCTTGCCATTAGGAATAAATTTTTACCTATAGAATATTTGCAGTCAGAATCTCTGTTAACTGTATATAGTTTAATGTCAAGTGACTCAAAAAACATGTAGTGCTAAATTTAGCTAGATTCTTTAAATGTTGCAAAGTTGTTGTTTGATTTAGTCTGATGTTGCTGTGTTGTGCTTTTCTGTAAATACTTGTTATTTGATTTTTATGCATTATTGTTTTGTTTTTTCCATTTCCCAAAGGGACAAAAAGGAATGAGGAATGATAATTTTTAGAGAGAAAGAGTTCAGACTTAAGAAGATGTGTCATTTAGGCCATAGCCTCTTGGGGGATGGGGAGAGAGAGAGAGAGAGAGGGGGGAGAGAGAGAGGGCAAAACACGTGTGTGTGGATATGGTGCATATATGAACAAAAATATGAACATGAATAATTCTTTTACTCACATGAAATAATAGATTCTTATTTGTGTTATCTACAAAGGGATTTGTTTCAGTTATAGCACTGTCTCGGACATTCAACATTGGTGGCAAATTAATTGTCTGTTCTGCTTGCATCCATAGACAAACAAGTAATAAGACATATGATTGGCTCCGAGCTTGGTCTTGGTCTGTCATATGAACCAGTGCAAATGGCTTGGCATGATCAAGCATTAAAAAGTGTGATCACTGTTATAATAATAATAATAATAATAATTACAATATTTATATAGCGCAAAATTTCGATAAAAATCAAATCTAAGCGCTGAACATACACTTACGCACACGCGCACACACACGCACACACACACTCACACATGGCTATAAATGGGGAAAAAGAATAAAAGCAATGGAAAATTATAGAGAGCATATTATATACAAATATATATTACAATGTGATTCCCCTCCGAGTGGAGACAGGCTACAGAGGGGGGATGAGTGAGGTCAGGATTTTATGCAGAGGAGAAAAGGTGAGTTTTGAGAGCGGACTTGAAGGAGACAAAAGTAGGTTGCTGACGGACAGAGAGAGGAAGTTTGTTCCAGGAAAGTGGACCAGAAACAGAGAAGGCTCGTGAACCATAGGTATTGAGCTTAGTGCGTGGAAAGCGAAAAGTCAGAGGATCGGAGGCAGAGCAGAGGGTACGTGAGGGAACATAGATCTCAAGTAGGCTTGACAGGTAATCGGGGGCTGCGTTATTGAGGCTTTTGTAGCACATGGTGTCTAGTTTGTACTGTATGCGCTTTGATACAGGGAGCCAGTGAAGTTGTGCCAGGAGAGGAGATATGTGGTCAGCTTTTTTCTTTTTGAGTACAAGGCGTGCAGCATTGTTTTGAATGCGCTGTAGGATGTGAATGGTGGAGGCAGGAAGACCAGACAGGAGTGAATTGCAATAGTCAATGCGAGACATTATGAAAGAGAGAACGAGTTTTGCAGTTGTTTCGACAGAGAGATACTTCCTGATCAGGCTTATACGATGGAGGTGATAGTAGCAAGATCTGGCAGTTTGAGAAACAAAGTTGTTCATGGAGAGGGTAGAGTCAATGCAGACACCAAGGTTTTTAGCTGTATCAGAAATTGGGACTGATGTGTTACATAATGGGAGAGAAAGAGGAGGCAGCTGAGAAAGTTTCTGACGGGTGCCAATGAGGATAGCTTCTGTCTTGTCGTCATTAAGCTGAAGTTTGTTGAACGTCATCCAGTTCTTAATGTCCGAGTAACACTCAGTGGTGCGAGTCAAGAGGCGCTGTATATTGTCTGGTGTGTCACTGTCTAGAAGTTGGGTGTCATCAGCATAGGAGTGGTGTTTTATAGAGTGGGAGTTGATGATGGTGTAAAGAGTGAAAAGAACAGGGCCAAGGACAGATCCTTGTGGAACACCACAGGTCAGGCATGCAGGTTGAGAGTAAGTGCCATTAATGAGAACAGTTTGTTTTCTGTTTGACAGATATGAAGTGAACCAGGAGAGAGCAATGTCAGAGATGCCAAAAGTATGATGAAGTCTAGAAAGGAGAATACCATGATCGATGGTATCAAAGGCTGCAGACAGATCAAGGAGTGTGAGGAGAGAGACTTTGCCAGTATCAGTTGCAAGGAGGAGATTGTTGAGAATGTGTAGCAGGGCAGTTTCAGTGCTATGGCACTGGCGGTAGGCTGACTGGAAAGGATTGAGAAGATTGTTGGCAGACAGGTGAGAGTTCAGCTGGTTGAGGACAACTTTTTTGATGAGTTTTGACAAGAAAGAGAGATTAGAGATAGGCCGGTAATTTTTCAGTTCATTTGGGTCTAAATTGTATTTCTTGAGGAGAGGGTGAACAATAGCAGACTTGAAAGAATCTGGGACAGTTCCAGTTTGAAGAGAAGTGTTGATGATGTCAGTGATGAATGGGAGGAGAGTAGGGAGACAGTCAGAGTAGAGAGAACCTGGAAGAGGATCCAGTTCGCAGGTTTTGAACGACATGGATCTGATTGTGTTGAGAATTTCTTCTTATGAGACTGAGGTAAAAGTAGTAAGAGGTGTGCCAGAGAAAGAAGGGTCAGGTGGGCATGGTTGACAGGGTGTCCTGTCAAGCCTGTCACGAAGAGTTTGTATTTTGGTGGTGAAATACTTGGAGAATACAGATGGGAGTTCTTCATTTGTGTGTTTTGTTGGGAGAGGTAAATCTTTTCGTGTGCCAAGGAGATGATTCATGGTTGTAAAGAGTTCTCTTGAAGAAGAGGCATTCAGGATTTTGGTTTGGAAATAGCTTGTTTTTGCAGATGCAATGAGGGTGGATACTTTTGTTTTAGAGGCTTGGAAAAGTTGCCTATGTACAGTGAGTTTGGATTTGCGCCAGCGGCGCTCTGCTCTGCAGCGGGCAGGTTTTGCACAGGCAATCTCATGAGTGAGCCAGGGGGTAGGGGGGCGGTCAGGTAAAAGACGGGTTGTGGCTGGAGCATGAGTGTCCAGAAGATGATGGAGAGTAGTATAGAATTCATCGGCAAGGTTGTGTGACTTTTCAGAAAGGAGGCGGGAGGCATC
The DNA here is from genome assembly GCA_030674185.1 of Monoplex corrugatus. Classification (NCBI taxonomy): domain Eukaryota; kingdom Metazoa; phylum Mollusca; class Gastropoda; order Littorinimorpha; family Ranellidae; genus Monoplex; species Monoplex corrugatus. Next base: position 58,888,811 of record CM060307.1, read on the forward strand.
AGATGAAAATGTGGAGAGGTCAATAGATTGGACAAAAATCAGTAAAGTCACCTTCTTGGATTTACAAAACGGTGGAGTGGAATTACCCTCTTGGATTGAGGAAACAGAGGAATAAAATCATCCTCTTGAGTTAAAAAAATGGAGTTGGATCACCTTCTGAGACTAAGAAAAAAGAGAAGTTGTACAGTCAGTTAACAGTCTCTTATGTTAATGATGCCTCATAAAATGTGGGACTCTAGTTCTTTAAGGAGGTGGCTGTTAAGAAGAAAGAATGTGTTGTTTTTTTTAGCAAAGATAATCTGGCTTATAGATGGGAGGGGCAAAGCATTGAGGGAGAGGTGTGAGATCTATTTCCCCCCTGGCCCCAATAAAAGGCTTAATCAAGAGTAGTGTGGTGAGCTTTGTTGCACCTCACATTCCTGTGACCAAGGGTTTTGGAAAAAATTTTTTTCTATCTTTATTTTCTTTTTGCATGCCTTTTATAGAGATCATTGGAAGAGCGCACTCAGACAATAGAGGGTGTGGAACTGCGTGTTTATGGTGTGGAGAGAACAATCAACTCCAATGTGGACTTACCAACCACTTGGCAGTCATATTTTATCAACGATGGGTAAGTTTCTCTACCTATGTATTAGCAGGGAATTTGGTAGTGCATGAAAATAATAGTTTCTATAATAACTTTTGAGTAGTAACATTTATCTGTTTAAAGATATAAGAACTAAATAAATCCCCCCCCCCCCCTTGCTGCAGAAGACCTGGTCTAGTTTAGTTTGTAATATAGAATTTGAAATGTTGGGTTATGCTTTTTTATAGGTACAGATTAGTAGTTGAAATATTGATGGCACTAATAAGTCTTTCAACTTCAGGAAAACTTGTCGTAGAAGACAGAGAAAAGGGCACACAAACTGACTACTGATCAGCCTGAGGTTCTCAAGTTACTTTTTTCAGCACCATTAAATAGGCAAGTAGGCAAACAGGAACAGGAAAACAAGCATATAAACAAACAAACCAACCTTCAAAATATTGCTCTACCCAAAGTCATTCTTGGGCATTTCTGGGGAAAAAGAAAATGACTTCATTCTTTTTTTCATGCTACAATTCAAGTAGGAAACCATTTTAAGAGTGACAGTTGGCTTTTCTGATGGCCTGTAAATGTTTTGCAGACTGGACCCTGAAACCAAGCTAATGTCATTTATATCTTTGTAGTTATGATTCTTTATGCCAAGTGTTTGATTAGCATTTGGTTAGAACTCTTAATAGAAGGAAGAAAATTTTGAGTAAAATTATTTCTACATTTTCAGTTGATGTTATAACATGTAGTAATTTATGCATTTAAACCCAGACATGTGACTTGAGTAAAATATAGAGAAATATTCTTCCTGACGTATGTTCACATTTTTTTGTATATAGAAAGACACATTTATTAAAGTACAATCTTCTGCAGTAATGTCATAATATTGTCAAGGGAGTGAATACCTGTATTCTTGATAATATGTTAGTAACAGGATTAATAAACTATTTCTGTACCCTTTTATTTGTTGATGTATAATTTTGTTAAAGCCTTTCCCGACCTCCCACATGTCTCCTGTCCCACACACGCTCACACATTGCTGTACGCAGAAAGTGATGTGTAGATGAGTTCATTTAATAAACAGTATACAGCCTCAGCAGTGATTTGTTTAATCCTTTCACTGAAAGGGTTAAGTTTTTGCTTTGCTAGCATGGTTGACAATACAGGATGCTGTGGACAGGGTGCGGGAGTCAAAGGTTAATTGATGTTTTGTCTTCTGCAGGCATTTGTCAAACAGAGTGCAAGTTGGTTCACCAGTCACCATGAAACTTCAAAGGATACCCACTATGATAGAAAGAGGTGAGTCATTTCCTCCTTCTGTTTTATCCACACATATGACCATGAGTACATGCTTTCATGCTTTGGAAGCAACTGTTGTTACACTTAATAGGGGGTGGTGATCATTTATTATGGGGTATGGTGATCATCTGTCGTATGGATGGTGATTTCAGAAAGTATTGAAAAATGAGGGTCATTTTCCTGATAAAAAAAAAAAAAAAACAGAAAAAAAAAAAAAAAAAAAAAAGAAAAGAAGAAAAGAAAGGAAACCATTGACACAAGGAAGAATAGTAGATTGTAATATTACTCAATATGCAGTCATTGATATCATACACAACATTTATGTTATATACACATTGACAAAGTCCATATGTGTATTAAGTATCAATTTTCTAGTGTATGTACATTCTCGTGCAGTGTCTTGTTGGATTTTAGGAGAGAGAAAGTCTGACCAGTTGAATATCGAACCTGTGTATTTTCAGACCTGTCACTTTGTAGGACAAGTGCTTTACACACCAGGCCACAAGTTATGTGGAAATGTCTTGAGTGCAATGAACCCCATTGAATTGAATAAATTCAAATTCCAGTAGACTGTGCAATTATCACAACCTGTTATGGTATGGAAAGTCATCTTACTTGGTATAGGATTCTTTTTAGAGACTCACACTCATGCATGCATGTTTTTACACATGCTTTGCTAAATATCTGGGATGGATGACCAAATAACAGATTTTTATACATATGTGAATGTGTGTGTGTGTGTATGTGCGTGTGTGTGTGTGTGTGTGTGTGTGTGTGTGTGTGTGTGTGTGTGTGTGTGTGTGTGTGTGTGTGTGTGTGTGTTTTCACAAATGTATTCGTATATGAGTATGTGTGTATGTGTGTTTGTGTGTGTGTGTGTGTGTGTGTGTGTGTGTGTGTGTGTGTGTGTGTGTGTGTGTGTGTGTGTGTGTGTGTGTGTGTGTGTGTGTTACTTTCCTTGTTTGCAGTTTCCCTATCTTGGAATTGCTTTTCATTACTGTGGAGAACTGCCACATCATTTGTAAATTTCAGTTTCCCAGTTTTCTAGCTGTTTTCCTGTTTGGTTCACTCTTTTAAGTTATTTCCCCATACAAAAGAAATTGATTCAGTTTGATTTGAGCTGTTGATAATTTTGTGTGTGGGTTTGGGTGTGAGGGAGTGAAATGTGACAAAAGTGATTTCTTGGTTGTTTTTTTTTTGATGAACCAACAGTCACATTAGGCTGGTTACATTTCGCATCTAGTCAGGATAGATGAAAGGCATTGTTTATGACTGATTTTAGGACCATCGCACTGCTATCAACTGCTAACCCAGCAAAATTTAGTCTAAGACATGCCTGTAAATATGCACTTAACATAAAGATAGTAGGCCTAGTCTGTGAACAGACATGAAGAAAGGACACTCCATGATGGTTCTTTTGTTTTGAAAGCTGATGTTTAGCATGGAATGCCTGTTTTGTTTCACTCCATACGCTTGTTTCAGCCAGTACTCTTAACTTTAGATGAAAGTGAAGTTTGTGAATTACAGCTGTTTCTGTTGACTTTGATATTTCTTGTTTTGTCCAGTTTGGTTTTTCAAGCATGCCTTTTATCATTTGGTTTAGATCAATTGGTGGAGAAAGGTTGCTGCCTGAGTTCTTGATGAAATCATGTCTGTGTTTCTTTTGACTGGGAAAACAGAATAATTAGAAGCCAGTCAAGTTTTATTTATGTGTACACTTGGTTTAATTACTTAACTGGTTTCAGGATGATTCATGACCTTGTATGTAGAATATGTGGTTCCGTGGTTTGTTAGAGCGCGTCCTAAGGCTTGGAACTTCCAACCTGAACTCTAACATTTTGTTGAAAATTGAATTGAGAAATGCTGAAGTTGGAAGAGACTACATTATCCAGTGTGGTCAGGCAACAAATTTCAAGCAGAACAAGCACAATAAATCAGTGATGTAGTTAGTCCTGCACAAAAATAACTGCAGGTGGTGGATCTGAGCCCCACGAGAGGAAAAAGGTTGCATGAAGGTTTCTCCCCATTTTCCATTTTTGTGTTTTTCCTGACAGTGTCTGTTGGAAATATTTCTGTGTAGTTGATGTTTTCACATACCAAGCGGTTACTTCTGTCAGTAGGGCCTTTTTGCTTGATTGTTTGTTTTTCTGTTTGTCCTCACCATTGCAAGGCAGACAACCCTTCTTTCTCTGTCTTGGGGTTGACAACTATCTCCTGCAATTACTCTGCTTGAAAATGCCACCCCTGGCGGTTGTTTCTTTTTCATCGATCTGCATAGCACATTTAGTTAGGCCTAGCAACTGCTTTACTGTTCCTGTGCAGTGCTACTAGCACCTATGGGACATGTAAAGTGCATGTGTATAAGCATTATCCTTGTCATATTGACCGGAGCTGTGTGTGTGTGTGTGTGTGTGTGTGTGTGTGTGTGTGTGTGTGTGTGTGTGTGTGTGTGTGTTTGTGTGTGTGTGTGTGTGTGTGTGTGTGTGTGTGTGTCTTTGTGTGTGTGTGTGTGTGTGTGTGTGTGTGTGTGTGTGTGTGTGTGTGTGTGTATGGCTCAGTTTACACGCATATACCACCACTAAGAGTTCACTCGGCTATCAGTGGATGACATATCATAAGCTGCAAACTGACAAGCATATTGTTGTTTTTTTCAATAAACAATGTGGGTCCTTTTGAAAATATCTCCAACTGTCATTGTTGTTCTTTCTGTATTTAATTGGATTGTTTGCATATTAATTTTCTTCTTGTTTGTGTTTTGCATTAGGTTGGTGCAACTAAATATTGTGAAATGACCTGCATCATTTAAGTATTTCATGTGGGCTGAAATGAACTTTTGTTAATGAGAATGATTAGATTTCATTTACAGAGTAGTCTGGCATATAATCATCTAACAAAATTGGAAAATCACAGAGATCAAGATAAATGTGATTGATTTCTCTTCTTCATTTTCTTAACACTTTTATAACCATTTCAGAAATAACTTTACGGAAATTCTTCAAAACTTATTTGACATGTTTTTATCTGAGTACTGTACTGCATCTAGATAAACTACAGTTAGTTTTGATGTAAGCATTAACCTTTTCACTCTCTTAGCTGGCAGATAAGGTAAAGAGTGAAATGTTTAATTAAAGAGGATATATGCTGAAGGTAAACATTGGTGTAATTTTTGACTTGTCAGATGAGGAACCTCCTAAGCCGGTGTTTGAAAAGAAGGAGCTGAACTGGGAAGAAGACATGCAGATGTATTCCAAGTTCCTGGACAGGAAGGTGAGCTCTAGTGCAGATTTTTTTCTCTTCTTCTGTTAACCATCTCACCCAGTCCACCAGCTTCCTACAGTTATCTCATTTTTTGTTACCTTTTTACGTCCTCACCTTATGCAGCAGCTTTCTGTAAGTATTGTTGTTTTTTTTAACCCTTTCATTTCCTTACACTACCCACCAGATATCTGCAGGAAGCAAGTGAATAGGGGAAGGTTTACAGGCAGTTGTTGGATAGGGTGACACATCATCATCATCATGTGCCCTGCCGTATGGCATTGACAATTGTGGCCCTCCATACAGATCTATCCCTTGTCTTTGCAAGTACATCTCCCACCCTCTCTGTCCTCTGCCACTCTGCAAGTCCGTGCGGGATGACAAAGAATGAAAAAAAACATTATTGGAGCATTGGTGGCAAGGTTTACAAGAAGCTGTGGATAGTTTGAGAAAGTTTTAGAGTTTGCAGGAAGCTGGTGAATAGGGTGAGGACTTGTAAGAGTTGCAGGAAGCTTTCGGATAGGGTGAGGAAGTGACAGGATTAAGAGAAAAAGAAAAGATAGGGTGACAGGCATCAGAATGATCCGTGGACTCATGGATCTCAGAGGATTAGTGATGGATGAACATGGATTTGTTCCTAGCACCCATAGTTTCGCTATTCTGCTGTTCCAGAATCATGCAGTATGCCTTTTCATTCATTTTATTTAACTAGTGTTCTGCTGTTTGTCAGCCTTTTGCAAATGTTTGGAACCTGAAATATTCTTTTACTTGCATTTTCTCTTCAGCTGTGGGTGGATAAAGTCCCCTGGCCCCTCTCCCAACTGGGCATTGGCCCTGTATCCCACTAGGGTCTAGGCAGTCCCTGGACTCCAGCCTGTTTCTGAGGATTGGACTTCAGACTATTCTGATGGTGATTCGAGGAAGAATAAGGATCAGAGAAAAAGAAAAGATAGGGTGAGAAGTGAAAGTGTCAAGAGAAAAAGAAAAGCTATGGTAAGGAAATTATAAGTTATTTTCTCCACCATCTCTTATTGCTGCCAGAATCCAACAGTGGGGTTTTCAATATTTTGTGCTTTAAAAATAGATTGCAGTTAGCTTTAAAGAAGGTTCTTTCATTGTGTGTGTGTGTGTGTGTGTATGTGTGTGTGTGTGTGTGTGTGTTTGTGTGTGTGTGTGTGTGTGTGTGTGTGTGTGTGTGTGTGTGTGTGTGTGTGTGTGTGTGTGTGTGTGTGTGTGTGTGTGTGTGTGGTGTGTGTGTGTGAGTGAGAGAGAGAGTGAAGGTAGGTCTTGCATTTTGGTTGTCAGTTGAATTTCTTATCATCAGAAGAATTTTTTTGAGCTCCCACATACAAAACAATTTGGATTTATATTTAGGGTTCGTCTTTCAGTTTATGCTTTGAATGAATTAAGTGACTAATAAATAGAGTTCTTTACGAAATTAATTGTGAGAAATTTTGTGAATACAGCTGAGTGTTTGTAATTTTCATACAAGATAGTTAATGTACTGTGAATGTGAAATACTGCCGCCACTACTCGACAATGATTATGAATGGACATGTGCTTCATGCATACATTAATGCGTAATGTAATGTGCACATCTGAATGTATTATGGGGGTTGAAACATTGCTAATTGTGTTATTGCCTGTGAATTATTGTAACCAGATCTCCTAACAGGTTTAGGAAGAAAGTGATGAATGAAAAAAAAAAGTGTTCAGCCCATTTTCTTGTGTTGCAGGAAGAGTTGAAGAATGACCACACAGTGTACATGAGACACCATCCTGAACTGAAAGCCCTGCTGGCTGACTTTCTGCAGTTTCTGCTGCTGAGAAAACCGGATGACGTCATCGCATTTGCAGCTGAATACTTTGCTGCCTTCTCCACCTCCATGCCTACCACTTCACCATACCTGGCCTCTGCCACTGCTACCCCCTTTCCCAACAGCCGTACCAATACGCAGATAGAGTCATTAAGAGCTCCCACCCGCTAGGTCCAGTCACATAAGTCATCAGCTCTGTGTTTTCTTTTGCTGCTGTCAGATGATTTTTTGGGGGGTAGGAAGGGGGGATACAAGATTGAAACCAAAAAAAAACAAAGAAGCTGACAAAAAGCTGAAGGACTGTGTGATGTGATAAAAATCAGGGTTTGCATTCTCCATTGTGATGGTCAGAGCTGACTGTATCTTTTTACAGTCCTGTAGATTGCTCATCTTACCTGGTTATAGCAGACCATGTACATGGAATGTACCCTTGTAAGTTCTGTTGTTATGCATTTCTGTTGACAGTTTTGATCATGGCTGTTGTGGATGGTTTTGATTTGGCTGTTTTGTGAAGTTGGCACCATATGACAATTTTGTTTTGCTGATATTGTGGCCAATCGGTTTTCAGCTGTGTGTCTTTTTTCTTGCTTCTTCACTGTTCACCATCCATCGTTGCTATCCACTGACTTATCCACTATCCTCTTTCAACAGATGCACCTATGTCTTCCTTTCAGTAGGCACTCTTCCCCCGTCTCTTTCATTCTTTCTTCTGACCCATCAGATGTATTCCCAGGTGTGCTTATGTCAGCTGGAGTCACATATAGGTCATCGTGAGAATCTATTGTCCGGGTGAGGCAATCTGAACTTTTATTAACATTAAATCTTTTCACTACCGCATCCAATCCACCAGCATCCTGCAACTCCCTTGCCTGAATGACCAGCTACCTGCAGGAAGCCCCTCACCCTACACAAGTGCTTCCTGCAGGAGAAAAGCTGGTGGATAGGGTGAGAGAATGATATTGTTGTGGTTAAGATTGTTTCGGGAGCTATCATCACTCATGGACTGTTCCTTTATTCGTAGTGCAGACCACATTACTCACATTTGATACCTTGTACCTAGTAGCGTGTTTGTCAGTAGTGATAGTTACACGAAAGTGTTGGAGACACCTCAGATTTATGGAAATGTACCCAACGTACAGGTGTATGCAATGCTGAGAGTCGTACAATTTGATGGAGGGAATATTGTTAGTACAATTTGAAAAGCAGCTGTGTACTAGGATGTTTGAAGTTTATTCAGGCTGTTAACTGGCAGACTTCTTGAGCATTCACAGAGCCTGTGCACTGGCAAGGTCTTGAAATGGAAGAAGGAAGGTGAGGGGTGAGTTCATGTGGAACAGGACTTACAAATACTAAGTTGACATCACCAAAATGATTGGAGCATTAAAGATAAGCAGGAAACAGGCCAGGTTTTATGTTGCACAGTGTGATTAAAGTCAAGAATCAGATATTTAGTCCATGGCTTGATTACAAGTTATCCAGTCTGTTAAAAAAGAATGGTGGCTTTCCTGATAGTTCAGCCCACAACCTTTACGTTATGAGCATGGCTCTCTAATAACTGAGCTAAAGGAAGAAAAAAGAAACCCAACAGCAAAACTTCACCTCTCTCTTTCATTTGGATTCAGGATTCTTGAAACAAAGAAAGATAGATTCGTGTGTGAGATATGTCACTTGTCAGTCAGCAAGATTGAATTGTATCTTTCCCACTAGGCTGGCTTTTTATGGTTTAATATTCTGCAGAAAGAACAGACAGTACACAGATGTGAAAAGCTCTGTTTCTCTACACATTTCATTTTCTTCATTCAGAGGGATTTTGTATGGAACAGTGAACTGGCCTTGGTTTATTAACTCTTGTGTTCCAAAGTAGATGTTTCAGTCATTCTGTCTGTCTGTTTCAGTCATTCTGTTCAGTTTGTAAGGTGATGTCAGCCTCCAAGAGGAAATGCTCATAATTGCTATAAAAATGTATTACTATGCTGTGTTACTATTTCCCCATTGAAAATAATGGGTAGTGGGAGGTTAGTCACAGAATAAGAAGAGGTTTCTCTCTTGTATGGAAAAGATGACTGACTTTTTGAAATTATACATAGTTATATAAAATCATTCACTGCATGGGTTAAAAAAGACTTTTTCAAATGCCCTTTCAGATGTAGTAAGTGTTGTGAATGGAAATGAAGGCTGATTTTCTCAAATTATGTATATTCATTGTCATTTGTTGCTTGGGTTAAAAAAACATTTATCACTATATCGGAATGCCTTTATGGGTATGTCATTCATTTAGTATGCATGTATTATCCTGTGTATATGTTGGATGATCTGCTGTTAAGATTGTATTATTCTAGTAGGAACATGTGGATGACTTCACAAGGTTTAATTCAGATTGTGAAGAACTTGAGCTAGACTGAACAACTGTGTTAAAGCCTCGACAGTATTAATAGACACCATATTCTGTATTGCTTGTATTCTTGGCAAGGCTGCAAAGTATCCAGATCATCAAACAGTACAGACTGGACTGTCACATCAAATTAGCTGTCTGTACATTTTAGAAGCTGTGTAATACAATGGAAAATTCACCTTCTCAAGAACTAGTTTAGAAAGATTGACTGAAAAGCCCGCTGGATGGTGAGGCAGATGATGTAAGATTTTGTTGGCCTCTTCAGCCTTCTGGTTCTCTAGACAATTTAATCAAAATTTGATGTTATCATCATCAATTGAAGTTAAGTGTTACACTGTGTAGATAATCGCAGCCAAAATCAAGTGTTCTCATGATTAGTTTCACACTTCAGCTCAGAGTAATCTCATTGTTAGCTGAAATATGACTGCAGACTGTGCTGTTTACATTTTTTATTGTCAGCAGTTGTGTGCATTTGTCAATGTTGTTGGGATATCTGTTTTATTAGAAATTTTTCTTAGTTAGACATTTGAATCTTACTGCATGTTTGTTATACACGTAGTATATCCTTATTTTATTCTTTCCTCGGACATCTCTTAAATTTTGTATATTTTTGGCAGAAGGACCGACTGTACAGAAATGATATATTGTATATTGGAAAATGTTTTTGTTTCTATTCCTGTTTTTTTTAACAAAATCATGATCAGAATTAAATCAGTGCTATGGCAGTTCTAAGTCTGTTCAGGTTGTCTCTCTGTGTATTGAGTATGTTTGCAGAATTGTTCAACATTTATATTGGGAGACAAAAGGGGAGTAGGGGTAAAAGAAAAGTACAGAAAAATCTACATTTTATTTAATTAAAAGTGCATTTAGTGTACTACATTTATAGACTTATTAGTCATCAAACCAACCAAACAAGAAAAATAGATTTGTTTCCTTTTTCAAAAATTATGTTTTGAAGCTAATGAGCAATATCAACAAAAGAAAGAAGGGAAGAAACATATGTTACTTTTCTGTGTACTTTTCTTAGTGTTTTAGCTAAGCAGTATTCAGAAATGAGGAATAGCTATCATTTCCTCAGTCTGTAGTTGATAGTATATTTTGTTCTCTGATTTGCCTGGGAAACAAAACACAAAAAAGTAAATAGTTCATTGGCCAAAATCTCTTAGAACAGGATGTATGGCTCAAGGAAGGTGAAAGTACTTCATTTGTTTTTCTGTACTTCATTTGTTTTTCTGTAAACCATATGTGATTATAAATGAAATCAGTGAACTCATCCATGGAAGAGTTAAAGCATGAATTCAATCAAAGTTGATGTACAAAAGCTTTTTTGTCATAATTGTCAAATTAAAAAGTGTTATAGCTCAAGATCTTGTAGATATTTATGTATATGTGTACATATACAAAATTATATACGTATTACGATATCCCTTCCTTCCCCCTGTCCTTCGAAAAGTGAATAAAATCTCGGAATATATGAACAAGAGCAATGTTTCTGTGTTAATTACTTCACCTTTTGTGTGTGTGTTCTGTCACAGCTCTTTTTCTCTCAGCTGTTTTTGTGTTACGTCACCTCCCTCTCAGCATGTGTGTGTGTGTATGTGTGTGTGTGTGTGTGTGTGTGTGTGTGTGTGTGTGTGTGTGTGTGTGTATTATAAGTCACTACTTTGATTGCGAACCTTCTTCACCTCTGTCTCTCTGATCCTTATTATGCATTTTTTTTACATGGAATACATTCTACTTTTTCTGCTACCTCTCATTATTTTCTCAAGGGAGGCTAGTGTGACTGTTTCAGCCTACTCAAGAAAAAAAATGCCACAGAAAAAAATGATTGCATCTGCATTGCACCAACACGATATACGATAGAACAGTCAACCCATAGCAAAGCAGGCAGTGTAACGGACTGCTGACTGGGAGGTTGTGGATTCGACACCCCATCTGTTAAAAAGAAATATAATGGGATTTATCAGATCTGAATAACTCTACCTAGAGTTGTGTGTGCTACAGGCTGGACAGGCAATGATACAGGTGTCTTTTTGTTGTCTACTTGAAACCAGGATAGATTATAAAAGCAAGTGTAGAGAACAGCCCTGTCATGCAGTCTCAATCCTAAATGGAATTCTATAGCATCATCATTGTGATACCTATTCTCATTATTTTGGCACTGCGAAAAAATCGTCTCTGATTCCGTGTTGTTTCATGCTCTGATCTCATGGTGACCTCAGGTTTGGTGATTTTGAGACATGGAAGTAGTAATACAACAGCAGTGCAAAAGATGAGGCAGCAAAACGAACAAATGAATGAATCATCCAATCAAACCAAACCAAACCAAACCAAACAAACCAAACCAAACCAAACCAAAACAAACCAAAACAAAACAAAAAGTGTGACATCAGAAGCTACATCTTTGATTAGTTAAAACCTGATGATAGAGATGCAAACAGGTCATGGAGCATGCCATAAGCACCCAAGTAAATCATACCTGCTGATGAAGTCTTGAAATCTTTGTATTTATGTACATGAATGAGTCTAAAGACAAAAATATGTTAGCAGTTTACTGTTTAATTGATAGACTAATGTTTTAAAATAACCGAGTAATTATGAATTAAATGATTAGTAGTAGCTGCGCAGGTTTGATCATCATAGACTGTCTGTTGTGGTTACAATAGTTCAATCTGTCTCATTCATGTATTCGTTCTCTCAATCCACAAACAAACGTCAGAGAGGATGATTGATCTACTGTGATCAGATTTAAATATGTAAACATTGCAACCTGGAATGTTAGAACAATGGCACAAAAAGGAAAAATAAAAAAAGTCAGACTAGAAATGGAAAGACTAAACATCAATATTTTAGGACCAGGGGAGGTGAGGTGGAAGGGAGCAGGCGTGATAACATCCAGCGAGCATAAAATTGTATATTCTGGTGGGAATACATATGAAACTTGAGGGGAAGGCATCATAATGGACAATGACATTTCAAAGTCTATCAAAGGATACTGGGCTTATATCAGACCACGTTTTACTACTTAGATTGGAGGGCAAGCCATTTGATATCAACATCATCTGAGTGTATGCGCCAACATCCGCAAGTACTGAGGAAGAAACTGACAACTTCTATACAGAATCAGAGACAGCCAAGGCTCAATGTAAATTACAGGACATTACAATAATAATAGTAGATTTTAACGCTTAAGTGGGACAGGAGAAAGCAGACGGCATAGTTGGAGCTCATGGCCTTGGCAGCAAAATGAAAGGGGAGAGACTTGTTGAGTGGGCAGAAGTAACTGAATTCATAATAGGAAACACTTCATTTGAGCAACCTAACTCTTTGGCGGTTCTTTGTCATCTATTCATTTATGAGAATGACAATCGTGTAGAGCAATATACATCAAGGATGGGGCTGAGAATACACTATAAACAAAATAGGTCCTCGAACAGAACCTTGTGGTAGCCTACATCACATATGAGAGGGTGAGAAGCAGACGGACAACAACTTACAGTGACAGATTGGGTGCACTCACAGACAGAAGAGACGAACCACTCAGCACCAGTGTTCGGAACCCCAAATGTCACTTGTAGTCTTCAGCAAAATGAAGTGATAAAGTGTTTCAAATGCTGCACTGCGGTCAAGGAGGGCAACAAGACAGACTTGTTTCCCGTCTGCTTTTGTAAGCAGATCATCCAAGACACTCAAAACAACAGTTTTCGTGCTGTGATCATTCATGCATATGCTGACTGGTAGACCTCAAGCAAAGAATCGTCAACTTAATGTTTCAGTTGTTGGGATAATACAACTTTTTGAAGTATTTTTGAAATAATAGGTAGATTAGTCCTGGCTTTATTCGTGAGGAGTAACAACTGTTTCGCTAAACTGCCTAGGAATTATGCTTGTAGGAAAGGAAGCATTAATTATAGCAGTAATTAATGGAACTAAATCAGTAAGACAGGTATTTAGTTAGAGACATGGGGACAGGATAAAGTAAGCGGCTTTTTGTAGAGAACTTAACAGTTGTTTCATGTAAAGCGCTTTCATAATTTAACAGCAATTTCACACATAGTATTTTCACGCACAGATGAAAACAGAGAGCACTGACCCTTTATGTGTGTATGCTGAAAAGTTTGGAGGATCACATTAACACAGATCAGCTCTTAAGCGCTTGATCTTTTCGGTGGAAAAAACAACAACAACTGAACGCTGAGATAACTCAGAAGAAGGAAATGGTAGTGTTCATAGGTGACATGAATACAGTCCTCAAGACTTATTTCAAATTTAGGCCGTGTATATCTAAATACAGAACCAAGGAAGAAGTGACAGTACTTTCAAAGAGCTGTCCGAATATGAGCTGTATAGACCTACATATGGTAGACATACAAGGCAGAAGTTAATACAGACTCAAAGACTTTTCCACATATAGGATATTTATACATATAGCACTTGGCAGAAGTCAGTGGACACCCTAAGACGTCTGCCGATGTGGACAGGAGTAGGAGCAGCGAAAACGACTGCTGGAAATGTCGCACGCCGTCATGGTACGTAATCCCTGCCCTCTGGGGACCTGTGTCTACAAACAGTGTGGAAAGATTCCATTAGTCTTGCCTTTACCTTGGTCTGATGCACTCAGCTTCTGCCCGTGGTTACTGACAGACGTTCTCTGGAGAATTTGTGTCGAAAAGCGTGCTGGATAGGAAGTATTAACCCTTTGACTCCTTCAGTCCATCCTTCAATGTTCAGCAGGTACCAGCTGGTGGGCAGACCGAGAAAATCGAAGGCAGGAAGCGTGAGAATCGGCTGAGGGAGTCAAACTCTGATAACATTGCTTTGTGAAGGGAACGTTTTGTGAGTGGCAGATTTTGTTCTGTGTGGGAGTGCGTAGGCGACAATCGCCAATGTCAAGCCCAGACCTAATAATTACCGCCACTCATTTCCAGTTCTAATTTTGTGGGTTTTATTGCTGCGGTCAGTGAACGTGAAAACGAATCATGCTATTTCATTTATTCATCTTTTATTTTATGTACTTTTTCCCATTTTGTTCGCCGCATTAATATGCTGCCTTATTATACCAAACATTATGCTCCAAACTTAATCGAGATCCATTCATAATTTTGTCCCACGCAAATCATTTATCTATAAATGCAAGGTTAACAAATGTGTTCCAGTAGTACATATTTTCCAAATTACTGTTAAACATGAGAATCAAAACTGAACAGTATAATGCTAAAATACTTGTGCTTTTATAATGCTCAGTAGAGCAATTATATGCCAGTGTTTTCTCAATACAGAGTAGATTTGTTTTCATGACATGTACTTAAATCTTGATTATTATATTTAAAGTTACACCTTTTAAAATATTGCTCTATATATTTCTACATGTTATATGTAATGTTCATGTCAATATAACTTTTTCTATATGTATGTAGTTATACCACCGCCAGTTACAACATTGTTTGTTGATGTCTGTTTATTGTAAAACAAACAAAATCATTAGAAAAAGAGTTCACACATACACACACAGGATACTCACACAGATATCTGTTCGTCTGTCTGTCTGCCTATCTGTCTATCTCTCTCTCTCTCTCTCTTTCTCTCTCTCTCTCTCTATCTATATATACATCTCTCTCTCTCTATTTATCTATCTATCTATCTGGACACACGCAAACCAACAGACAGGGACTGGGAGCAACAAAAATGCAGTGGTGGTCCAAAGCCAAAGGGAAGGAAAAAAGAGACATGATCATACAGGAGTTGAAGGAAGAAGAAGATGTCAAAAGAGTGCAGAAGGCAGTCCAGCAAGGTCAACAGGGGCAATGGACAACATGGGACAGTGCACTCCAAAGAAGTCTCAGCTGGAACGATATGTGGCACATGGCTCCTCTAAGGATAAGCTTCCTCCTCAGATCTGTATATGACCTGCTCCCCTCGAATGCAAACTTAGTGAAATGGGGGAAAGCAGACGACCCAGCATGTCCGCTCTGTCAGAAGAAACAAACAGTGGAACATGTCCTAAGCTCTTGCAAAGTAGCGCTAGCCCAAGGAAGGTATACATGGAGGCACAACCAAGTTCTGAAAGTGATCACAGATGTGGTTAGCGAAAAAACCATGACCCCAAACGCACCAATTGCTATGACAACGTTCTACAAAGCAGGAGGGAAACAGGTCTGGCCGGAAAGGGCTATGACAACCAGCACATTGCCAAAGGGTCTTCTGGATGGAGCAGTCTACTGGGAGTGTACAGCAGACCTCCCAGAGTGGAGAAATTACCCAGATGTCATCAGCAAGACAGGCATGAGACCAGACATCGCTCTCCACTCTGACTCCTCGAAACAAGTGATTCTGATAGAACTCACTGTGCCATACGAAAGCAGAATGGAAGAAGCACATATCTACAAGACCGAAAAATACGCCGGTCTTGCCAGCACCCTGAAGAAAGCAGGTCTGCGGGTCAAAATCTTCGCCATAGAGGTCGGGGCAAGAGGGTTTGTGGGCACCTCCGCTTATGATCTCATGAAACAACTCGCCATTTCTGGGAAGAAGAGGACTAGAGCCCTTAAAGCGATGGCAGAGGCAGCAGAAAGGAGCTCAAGCTGGATCTGGGCAAGGAGGAACAAAAAAGTGAACTTCATAAGGATTAAATTCCCTACAGATGATGTGTGCCCCGTTAGCACATTGGTAAAACCGCGTACCGCAGTTCTGAAGCGCAGAATCGCCCAGGTTCGATCCCCGGCGTGGGAAAAAAAAAAAAAAATAGACAACAGCAGAAGGGCATCCAGGAGTCATGACCTGGATGTGGCCCGGCCCCCTGAGAGTGTAAGGAATTCAGGGCCGAAACACTTGTCTAAAGGGGGTTACTTCTCTGAAGACCTTCTGTTGTCTAGCTCTCCCTAGAGTTTCTTTCTACCTCTATCTATCTATCTGTCTATCTATGCATGCATATATAATATACATATATCATATTACTCATACCCAATAGTGTTGTATTCTGCCAAAGTCAGACTATGAATTAGCTTTCGTTAACACGTTAGTATATTCTACAGCCATTACAAAGTGGACACATCATTCCCCTGTTAGAAATGTTCATGCCTGTTGACACGTATGTCACAGCGCTCGGACAAGTCCACGTGCTCTTGTTTACAGCTCCATTCTAAACGTGCGAGCGCTCTCGCGCGGGCGCGCGCGTGAGCACCACACACACCACGCACGCACGCACGCACGCACGCGCATTTTCCTGCGTTTTCCTCTCCATCTATCCATCCCACTCTCTCCACCTTCCATATAATTCAGTTGCTGAGCACAGCCCCAGGGGAAATCGTGAAGAAACGCAGACAGACTAAATGTTGCCTTTGGGACAGCAGTACTGGCCAGCGGCTGAACGTTCTGAAAAGCAAGTTGCCCGTGACTAGGGCTATTCTCGTTATTTCCAGCAAAATGATAAAGGTAGAGGTGAATTAAATAAGTTGACTTTGGCGGCAGAAGGTTACATGATTCAGTCCAGACTCTAATCTGTTGATGGTTTATCACGCCATCCATCTCAGAGTGATTCCTTTTTTCTCCCTTTTTTTATGTTTCCTGTCAATATTTTCGTGTTTTTTTTTTAATTCTGCAGCGTTGTTGCCTCAGCTTTTTGAGAAATCCTTCTTTTTCATATTTAACATTCACATAAAAAGATTGTTCCACATCAACTGGAGGGAAACTGTGTATTGGTGTATATATGAGTGCAACTGTCTACGAACCAACGGCATCAAATCTACTGCGAGTAATGATTGAAAGTCTATCAACCTTGGCTACAGGTGTCAGCCAACGGGAAGTCGCAAATGCCTAATATTAAACACAACCCTAGGAAGCTTACTACGATGGCAGCAACACACCATCTGCTTCAGAGACAGAGCGAAAAATACTATCGTAAAAAGAAATTTCCACAAGAGAAATAATAGACATATTAGAAATGATCCAATTAATTACCATGAGCGGCAACGACAAACCACAAATTTCCACCAGAGGACTAAACGCTGCCTCCTACTCAGCGCAGGTACCAGATGGGGCTGTCCCACACAGATGAATGTCTGTGCCAGACAGGACCGCAGTCTCCAGAGCACGTTTTGCCCACCGCTTAGACATAAATGAGCAGTGGTCAGATGGAGTAATTCTGAAAGATCAGCTCTGGGGCAACAAAGAAAACTTAATGAAAACCTTTTCCTTGATCCAGATCAACCGCACTGACCATTTGAAGCATAACCAACGAACGAAAACACAAAACAAAAAGAAAACGAAAGAAAGAAAGCGAGAAAGATAGAAAGAAAGAACAGATACACATAAAAATTAAACGAAAAATAGGAAGTAAGAACAAACAAACGAAAAAAAAAGCAAAAACAAACAACCACTTTGTTCTTAATGGAAGATGTTCCAGACTTGAAGATGAGTTATTTTCTGTTATCCCATGATTTTAATCTGACCTTTATGTTTGTCACATGATTACAATATGATGTTCATGTCACATGATTACAATGTGATGTTTCTGTCACATATTACAGTTTGATGTTTTCTGTTGTTACATGAATACATTCTGTTGTCTTACTGTTGTCACACGATTACAATATGATGCTTACTGTTGTCACATGATTACAGTGTGATGTTACTGTTGTCACGTGATTACTATGTGAAATTTATCATTATTAAATGAATACAGTCATATGTTTGTCCTTGAAATGTTGGCTGCTTTCCCTTGGGAAAACACGGCCGCCAGAGAACGGCACCATTCATTTTTTTCCCGTTGGCGCATGTTTTTGTTTGCGAGAAAAAGTTGATATTTCTACAGAATTTCACCAGGGACAACTTTTTTGTTGCCGTGGGATCTTTAACGTGTGCTTACTGCGTACTGCACACAGGACCTTAGTTTATCGCCTCATCCGAAAAAAATAACATCGAAACCAGCACTCAAGAAAAATGGGGTGGAAAAAGGAGGTGGAGGAAAAATCCCTCTCCGAGCTAGAAATAATCCGAGTTTCTCGCGTGGGTGCTTTATGCACCAGGCCACACACCCCACTGAACGCCGAACCTTGTCAGGTACCAGTCCACAGCTGGGCATACAGTTGACGACACAGGACAAATTGAAAACGGTGCAGTCAGACCGGAAGACAGTGCTTTAATTCTTCACCTGGCAGTCCTCATGGGGGTCATACAAGTCAACAGCTATTTCTCTCCTGGTGGTGATAAAAGTCAATGCTTAAAGCAGTAGCAGCGTTTTTATAGCACTGTGTCGTGTGTTAGTGCCAGACATCAGATTCTGGATGGTGTGAGCTTCTGAGATTGTGTTCACTTGCTGGAGAGCTTTCGCAATGCTCTGGTGGTCATTTTCCTTTTGTTTTGGCCATGGTTTTCTAGTAACTCGTCGTGCGTGCATTTGCGTGCATGCACGCTTTGAATTACTGGGTATAGTTTCAAGAAATAAGCCTGGGCCGAGGGTAAAAATGCGTGTGTGCATCAAATAAAATAGTTTGTAAATCCTTAGTACGTTGGGAAAGAAATACTGATTTATAAATGATTCACATGTTGAAATCCAGACTTTAATCTGTTGCTGGTTTATCATGCCATCCATATCAGAGCGATCGTGAAAGTTTGTTTCCTGTTTCACGTCGCTGTTTTCGTTTTTCTCGTCATTCTGCAACGTTTTGCATCAGCCTTTTAAGAAATCTTTTTTTTCTCTCGTTAAACATTCATAAAATCATCCAATGCCAACCAGAAGAAAGCGGTGTATGGGTATATGTACGTACCTACCTGTGAACAAAACACATCAGTTCTCTCTATGGTTAAAGCTGACCAGCTTTCGTTAATTTTCAACCGTAGTCTTTAATGGCTATAGGGGACTGAAGAGGAAAACATTACTACATTGAAACATCATGGACATAGTTGAAAAAATAGATTGGGTTATTTAGAATTTAAACACAAAGAACAAAAAAAAAAAAAAAAAAAAAAGAAAGGAAGAGAGAAAGAAACAACATTAACAAAAACAAAGCAAAACAAAACAACAAAAAGAAAAACAACAACAACAACAACAACAACAACAACAACAACAACAACAACAACAACAACAACAACACAACAACACAAAAAACAAACAACAAACAAAAACAAGAAAACAAAATTGCTTCGTTCCATAGTCTTAGAGAGTAAGTTTATACTAAGACCTCATCACTCACGGGATCTCTCTTTTGTTACTTCCCCTCACCCTTAACACCGCCCTTTCAACAGGTTTTATTAAAACAGTGAGTCAACTTGAACAGTTTAAGAAAAGGTATAATCATCATGAACGAAGCATAAAAAGGAAGTCATCTTGAACAATATTTTGAAAAGGTAATCACCTTGAACAGGGTTTTAAAAAGGAAGTCATCCTTACTAGTTTAAAAAATTAGTTATATTGAACAGTTTGAAAAGGGCAGTCATCTTCAACAGAGTTTGAAAAAGGGTGTCATTTTGAGCAATTTAGAAAGATAGTCATCTTGAAAAGTTTAGAAAAGATAGTCACGTTGAAAAGTCTAGAAAAAGGTAGTCATCTTGAACAGTTTAGAAAAACGTGGTCATCGTGAACGGTTTAGAAAAGATAGTAATTTTGAACATTTGAAAAAAAGATAGCGATCTTGAACAGTTTAGAAAAGATGGTCATCTTGAACAGTTTAGAAAAGATAATAATATTGAACAGTTTAGGAAAGATAGTCATCTTGAACAGTTTAGAAAAGACAGTCATCTTGAACAGTTTAGGAAAGATAGTCATCGTGAACAGTTTAGGAAAGATACTATCTTGAACAGTTTAGAAAAGATAGTCATCTTGAACATGTTTAGGAAAAATAGTCATCTTGAACAGTTTAGGAAAAATAGTCATCTTGAACAGTTTAGGAAAGAGTCATCTTGAACAGTTTAGGAAAGACAGTCATCTTGAACAGTTTAAAGAATGGTTGTCATCTTGAACAGTTTACAAAGAGGTAGCCCCATACTAGGGTAACGGTAGGGACCAGGACACAACGTAGCAGTGTTTAATCGGTTTTCATGTCTGTAGCAGCTAAAATCGACTAAAATACGAACGAGAAGATTCATACCTATACATGGGTCAGTTTTTCAAGAGTGACCACACTCCTGTCCCTCTCACATGCCATACAGTCGGATGAACAAGAGAATGCAAACAAAACGTTTCGTTTGCCAAGCTAGAACCCATGTGTATTCATACTGAAAGGCAAGAACCCGACCTAAGCCAGCGATAGGGTTAGGTACTCATAGCGAAACGTGTGGCCTTGATCAAAGCACCTGTCTTTGACACAAGAAATCCGAGTTCGAATCACTGATAGGACGGGGATTTTTCTGCCCCTCCACTAGATCTGAAGTGGTAGTCTACGTACTAGTTTTTCATATGACATGATAAATCGAGATCCTATGTGCGGCAATTACGTAGCGCACATTAAGGATCCCACCACAAGCTGTCCCTGGTAAAAACTTGTAGCCAAATTGACTTTTGCAGGCAAGAAAATATACACGTATACAGAAAACGACAATGAAACCATCACCACCACCACCATCACCACCGGCACCACACCACCACCACCACTATCACCACCACGAGTGCGTCGACCTGTGTGTGTGTGTGTGTGTGTGTGTGTGTGTGTGTGTGTGTGTGTGTGTGTGTGTGTGTTTGTTATGTGCGTATGTGTGTCTGTGTGTGTGTATACGGGACGTATTCGTGTGTATGGGTGTGCATGTGTGTGTGAGTGTGCGTGATTGTGTATATTAGTTCAGTCGTTGTCAGAAATTTGTTTTCAATAATAAACCCAGAATCAATTGGAAAAAAAAAAGAAAAGAAAAAAAAAAAAAGAAAAGAAAAAAGAGAAAACTTCATAGTTGAAATATTCTCAACTGACATGTCGCTTTCAAAACAACAGTAGTCTGTGTCATTAGGAGAACAATCAATGACGCGGTATACATTTTCTCATTGATTCGTTCATGGCAGAGAGCAGAGACAAACAGAAAAGATGAAAAAGACGGTTAAGATTTCCTGGTTTTCTCCTTTCATTTTATGAAATAAACATACTTGTGCAATAACACAACGAACATAAACATGCTAGTGCACGTGCACGCACGCACACACACGTACACGCACTTTTTCGTGTATTTCTCTCCTTGGGAAAAATCTTCAAAAAAGGATGTGTGTATGTGTGTGCGCGCGCTCATGTATGTGTGTGTGTGCGTGTGTGTGTGTGTGTGCGTGTGTGTGTTTGTGTGTGTGTTTCTTTCTCACAAAAAAGATATCGTTAGAGTGGTTTGATCGTCTAGATTTTTTCTTTATATTGTTCCCATTTTTCTCGAGTTTACGAACTCATATGCACGTTGTTTTTGACCACACTATGCAGGCAGTATACTGTCGCACAGTCTGCACACCTCGTCTTCGATGGGCGTGCATGTTGGGCGTTTTCATGTTTCCATGAGCCACCGGACAGTGATAATGACTTATAAAATCTTTAACGAACTTATTTGATGTTCTGCCTGCGTTATAAACATGAAGGATATTTGGGCACAAACAGGACTGCACACGTATTGATTTTGGAGATCACAAAAATCTCCATCAGGCGGGAGACAGCCAAACAGGATCAGGCCCAGACCTTCCAGCTGGGAGTCCGACGTTTTACCCATTTGGTTATCGCTCCCATCATCTCCAGTCTTAAAACGTTGGGCTAGCTTGTCAACCAGACGTTCCGTTCTGAAAGATGGGCGATCGATAGAGTCAAAACTGTACTGCCATCATTCACTTGCGGCAGTGATGAATCAGGAACAGTGCTTTCTTTTGACTAACACACTGTACACCAGCTGTTCTCTTCTCGGTCCTGAAACTAGTAGTCCGCTGATCACAGCATTTGCCGTGACAGTTTTAGATCCTTTTCCACTGGATTCACTTTTCTTTTGTTACAATGGATTTTTTCCCCCGCGTGAAATACGGATCGATCTTCCTGGGTAAGGTACATCATCAAAGTACGGCTGCACCTACTGTTCTTGTATGCCTGTGTTAATGCTTACCTATCAGAACTGGTTTTCAACAGAACGTTGCCCAGGACAACCTTCTTCGTTGTTTCAATTCCGCTAAGTGCATGCTGCAAATAGGACATCTGTTTTTTTGTCTCACCTGAAAAAAACTAGCACTCAGACTTCACTCAAGGTCTGATGAAGGGGAATGAAACATCCCTGTGCAGCCAGAAAACGAACCTGCGACTTTCTTCCTTCCCTATCAAGCCCTACAATTACGTGGTCATATTCCTTACATCCGTGGTATTGCTGCACGTGGAAGTCGTCCAAATTCGGAGTTTGGAGTTCTAAGATTGTTGAGAGAGATTCGTACTCGGACAATTCCATAGGCGTTCAGTTCTACCAATACTTATCTGGCAGACTTCAGCTCCACGATAATTATCTGGCAGACTTCAGTTCTATCAATAATTATCTGGCAGACTTCAGTTCTACCAACAATTATCTGGCAGACTTCAGTTCTACAAATAGTTATCTGGCAGACTTCAGTTCTATCAATATTTATCTGCAGACTTCAGTTCTATCAATAATTATCTGGCAGACTTCAGTTCTACCAATAATTATCTGGCAGACTCCTAGAGCTGTGCAAAACCTTGTGAGCTGGCAAGATCTTGAAATGGGGAGAGGAAGGAGGTGACCTATGAAACACTAAGCTGACACCACCAGAATGATTGGAGCATTTTAAAGATGGGTAGTGAACAGTTTTAAATGTTGCAGGCTGTATTTGAACTCAAGACATCGGAAGGCCACAGCTCTCTTACGAGAGCCAGCCAACCCGAATTCATCATATAGCTGGTAATCCGTCTTAAGAAACAAACCAAAAAAAATTGTCTAGAGGCTTTATGATACCTTCATTTTATTTTCCAGTTTCTCGTGTTCACTTTATTTCACAGTGAGTGGGTCTGATGTTTACTCTTCTTTTTTCAGCCCACTCTCTCGCTCTTCCTCCTTCCTGTCTGCCTGTCTGTTTCTCTCTCTCTCTCTCTCTCTCTCTCTCTCTCTCTCTCTCTCTCTCTCTCTCTCTGTGTGTGTGTGTGTGTGTGTGTGTGTGTGAGAGAGAGTTCAATATAGCAAATCAAAAATTGCTTTATCATATTTTTCAAAAAATGTATTTTGGGTGGGGGGTCTGTGAAAATCAATTTACCTGAGAGAAAGAGGAAGAGAGAAGGGGCAAAGAAAGAAAAAAAGAGAAAGAGAGAGAAAGGAGAGAGAGAGGAAGAGGGAGAAGAGAAGAAAGAAAGAGAAGAGAGAGAGAGAGAGAGAGAGAGAGAAAGAGAAAGGATAGATAGATAGATAGATGGATAGATAGATAGATAGATAGATAAGATAGATTAGGTAGTAGATAGATATAGACAGAGAGAGAGAGAGAGAGAGAGAGAGAGACAGAGAGACAGAGAGACAGAGAGACAGAGAGACAGAGAGAGCAAAATTGTGTTAGCAATGAAGACACAATGGACACGAATGATGCACGTCAGCGTCCGTCTATTCTTTGCTTCGTTTTCGATTTCTCTTAAAAGGATGTTATTATTTCACAGCAGTCGGAAGCACAATGTCTTGCACATGCGTATATATACATCTGTACAAAATTGTCCAGCAACTGCATGAGTTCAAACAGAAATGATCTATTTTTGTGGTCTGTGTACCCAAAGTGTGTCTCTGTTACTGTACCTATAATGGGGTCAATGTCACTTTACCCGAAAACGTTGTCACTGTATCGATAAAAGGAAAAATCTGTCTACATGGATTTCTCGTTAGACAACAGATTTTAGTTAATTTGGGTCATATATTCAGCACATTAGGAATAATTCAAAGTGTGAACAGTTGTTTTTTAACATATTCATTGATTTAATCTTAATGTATGTTTGGAACATAATTTGGCAAAACTGTGGAATTTTCAAAGATGCCGAGCAGTTTTAGTCTAAATGTTAATATTGCAATTTGAAGTATATGAAAGTCGCTTCGGTAAAAGGGCAGCTGTGAGACAGAAATACGCATTAGGATTGCAGCATTAATGGCTCCGATGTCCAAATCAGGAATTGGAGAAGCAGCAGTGTCAGCATCACCATCAAGTACAGACCACCCGTGGCTCGTAATTTCTTTTCTCCTCTACAGGTGTGAAACTTGGACACTGATTTCTGACTCAGAGAACACAGTTAAGGCCCTTGATTTTTCGGAAAAAGATTAACACCTTAGTGGGCTCACAGGAATAGCTTCTGGCAACAGCATGACCACAAGAATAGTAATTATGTATCTGTCTTGCAGTTACGTCCCGTGATCTAGTTTGCATGAATTCTTTAGAAACGAAGACTGTTAGCATGGCTTGAGCCTGTTGTTCAACCACGGGAGTGAACTTTGTTTTTGACATTTTCTGTGATTGCAGTTGACGTTAAGTAGTTCTGTATCGGGTCTTAGCGAGTGAACCACCATCTCCCCGCTCCTGTCTGATCCCCAAATCAATTTTGCTAAGTGCCTGAGTTGAACAGGCTTGTCAAGTAGGTTTATGGGAGGGATAGAATTCAATAATTTCATTTTATTCCGCAGAGATTCATTTCTGATTTAGCGAGTTTTCGTCAAACAACGCAGTCATTTTGTCTGATCTGAGATAGCGCTGTCGGATCCTCAGCATCTCATTCATAAACAACCAACATGCAAATCTTTGGCACCGTCAGTGAATCCTGTACAGAGCTGAATTATTTCACTCTCTCTTCATCTTATTATTCTGCTGTAAAGCGTTGTGAAAAATTATTCCAAATCATGTAGCCCTTCATGCCCTGCTGTCATAGTGACTTTCAGGTTCGATGGGTTTAGAGGTGTGCTATAGAGCTGAAACATGGGGGTACAAACACAAAAAAGGTTCAAAAGGTGGGGCAGAAAAAAGTTCTGTGTGGACCTCTAGAGACTCAGAAAAGGTTCAAAAGATGGGGCAGAAAAAAGTCCTGTGTGGACCTCTCCTTCGTCTATGTGGCCATTGTGGGCAATTGAGCAAGTGGTGGTCACTCCACCAGATGGATTGGACAAACCTTGTGAACTGTGCACTATGAGTGGTGGAGAAGAAAAAGAAAGAGAAGGAGAAGGAGAAAGAGAAGAAGACGAAGACAGAGAAGAAGCAGAAAAAAGGAGGAAAAGGAGAAGAAGAAGAAAAAGGAGAAGGAGGAGAACGAAAAAGATGAAGATAGAAAGAGACGACGAAGATGGAGTAAATGACGAAAATGATAAGGACGATGAGGGGAAAACAAAAACAAACAAATGAATGAATGAAAATTTATATCGCGCAACAAAAATCTCCATGCTATAAAAGCATGCTCGCGGCGCACGGTGGGGGGGGAGGGGGGGGCACAAAAACAATTCCACACAGCCTTTGCACCAACATTCATAAAGGCATTCAAGGTATTAACATTCAAATAAGCAATCCCATACAACATTAGAAAAAGTGTGTCTTGAGACTAGATTTAAAGGATGAATGAGTCTTTTTCTCCCTGATGCTCATGGGAAGCATGTTCCACTTGGTAGGGGCAAGGTATTTAAATTCTCGCTGACCATATCTTTTGGTTTTAACATCCCTTGTCCCAGGAACATGAAGAAGAGACTTGGAAGCAGATCTCAGACTGCGAACAGGTTTATATTCAGAAAGAAGATCTTTAAGATAAGAAGGACTACTAGAGTTGAGTGCACGGTAGGTGATAGTAGTTTGTGATTGATGCGTTGTTGAACTGGGAGCCAGTGCAGATTCCGTAAGATGGGAGTTATGTGTTCAGTCTTCCTGCATCTAGAGATTACTCTGGCAGCTGCGTTTTGTACAGCCTGCAGACGCTGTATTTTCACCTGAGGGAGACCAGCAAGTAGACTATTACAGTAGTCTAATTTTGAGAGTACTAGTGTGACAGCAACAGTCTTAGCAGCTTGAATAGTCAAGTACTGGCGGGCTTTACCAAGAGATCGGATATGGCAGTAGCAAGTTCTGATGATTGAATTGATCTGATCACGCATTGAGAGATTAGCATCCAGAAACACTCCTAGTGTTTTTACTTTCTTCGAGAAAGGGATGTCTGCACTACAGACCGAAAGTGAAGAAAAAGGGACAATTTCTCTTTTAGGAGCAGTTCCGACCAGCAGAACTTCAGTTTTCTCTTCATTCAACTTCAACCGGTTTGCAGACATCCAATGTTTTATTTCCAGACAGCACAATTCAACATTTTTCTTTGATTCAAGAGCGAGAGTATTGTCGGAGGGAAGGCGGGAATAGAGTTGGGAATCATCCGCAAAGAAATGAAAGTCAACATTGAACTGTTCAATCAGAGAAGCCAGGGGTCTTGTGTATAGAGAGAAGAGAAGAGGTCCGAGGACCGATCCTTGCGGAACGCCTGTAAGAAGAGGTGTTTCTTTCGAATATGAAGACCGGACAAGAACTTTTTGAGATCTCTCAGAAAGATATGAAGTGAACCATAACAAGACAGTTTTGTTCAGGCCGATTTCAGTGTGAAGACGCTGCAAGAGAAGGGTGTGATCCATGGTATCAAAAGCAGCGCTCAAGTCTAGCAGAACAAGAATGGCATTGTCACCGTGGTCAAGAAAAGAAAGGAGGTCATTTAATATGCGGAGAAGTGCAGTTTCAGTACTATGTCCACATTTGTACGCTGACTGGAACCTCACTTCGAGATTGTGTGAGACAAGATGTGTTGTCAACTGATCCACAACGGCTCTCTCTATAAGTTTTGAAAGAAATGGCAAGTTCGAAACTGGACGGTAATTATTTAGGATCTCAGGGTCTAAACCAGGCTTTTTGAGTAGTGGTTTGACAATAGCTTGCTTAAGAGGTTTGGGTACGGTTCCCGACTGAAGGCTGAGATTTATGATTTCCTGAATTACAGGAAGCAGAATGTCCGAAAATTCTAGAAGGAGTGTTGTCGGAATTGGATCTACAGCTGCAGTGGTTGGTTTGGACTTATACAACAGTTTCTGGATGGCTTCAAGTGAGATGGGCTCAAAATCAGACATTGCATCAGGACCACAAGCAGAGGATGCAGCAGTTAGATTGTGATGAATTTGTGGGAAAGTCTGCATGATTTTCTGAATCTTGTCAAAAAAGAACTGAGAGAATGCGTTTGCAGCTTCTTCAGAAGGTAGATCAGGAAAAGTGGTCGACTTATCAGTATTATTTAAAACAGAATTTAATACTTGAAACATTTTCCTTGGGTCAGATGATGCGTTACCGAGCTGGTTGTGAAAATGAGCTGCTTTAGCGTTTTTGATTTCTTGAGTAAGCGCATTCCTTGTCTGTTTATAGATATCTCTATGAATCACTAGTCCTGTTTTGCGCATCTTTCGTTCAGCCTTACGTTTAGCCTGCTTAGCTGAAAGAATCACATCATTCAACCAAGGGGATGAGGGACGATGCGGGACAGTCTTTTCTTTCTCTGGAGCATGTTTGTCTAACAGATTAGACAGAACTGTGCTGTAGCTATGTACTAGCTCATCAACATTATGATGAGTGTCAGAAAGAAGGAGGGAATGAGACAAATCATCTCTAAACAGTGTTCTATCAATGCCCTTAACATTTCTACAGTGAATAGTTTGGCGTGGGACTCTTGGTCTCGAAAAATCTGTTTCCAGTTTAAGGAGAAAATGATCAGACAAATGGACATCTTCGACAACAATGGAAGTTACAAAGCTATCATTTCTAACCATGACAACATCCAAGGTATGGCTCTTAGTATGGGTGGGTACATTAACAAGTTGGATGAACCCAAGAGATGTAAACAAATCCACAAAACGTTTTGTGTCACTGTTATCAGGCTTATCTAAATGGAAATTCAAGTCACCGACAATCACAACATTCTCTGCAGGTAGACCAGCAACAGTCAAGAAGGTCTCAAACTCCGTGAGAAAGTCAGATACAGTACAGCCATTTTTACTAGAGGAGGGAGGGCGGTAAATACAAACAAGTCGTACTGACTTCTTGCCCCTCGAAATACACACCTCAATGTTATCAAAGGTAATAAAAGAACGTCGCTTACACTCACGAATCGTTAAGTAATTACGGTACAGGATGGCTACACCACCACCTCTGCCACTCGTACGCGGACTGTGGACACAGGCATATTCAGGAGGTGTCATTTCACTGATTGCAACTTCATCACCACACTCACGCAACCAGGATTCACACACACACAGAACATCCAGATCACTCTCAACGACCAGGTCACAGATTTCCAACGCTTTGTTCACCACTGAGCGAGCATTAAGCACACCCATCACCACTTGCGTTGGCTTCTTATTCACAATAATACAGCTGTCCGTCGAAGAAGAAAGCCGGATGGGCCGGACGGGTGAAGGCTGGAACGGAGACGGAGGGACGAAGGCAGGGATGCAGTCACCAGCAGGACGAACAGTAGAAGAAGACTGAAGACCCAGATCGCCATGTTGACCGGGAGAGGCAGAGAGAAGACCAGAGTCACTGGGTTGACAGGAGGCAGTGACAGGACCCAAGTCGACAGATTGACAAGGGAGGCAGGGAAAGAACCAGAGCCACCAGGTTGACAAGAGGTGGAGACAGGACTCAAGTCGCCAGATTGACCAGGGGAGAAGGAGAGAGGACCAGAGCCATTAGGTTGACAGGGGGTAGAGACAGGACCCAAGTCGCCAGGTTGACCAGGGGAGAAGGAGAGAGGATTGGAATCGCCAAATTGTCTCTTTCGTCCTCCTCTCTTGGATCGGCGTGGCTTCTTCCGCAGGTTGCTGGCAATGCCAAGTTCCTTCACACGCGCGATCACTTGGGGGGAGAGGGGAAGAGTGGTGGTAGTGTTCACAGACAAAAGTTCATGCCTCGAGTAGCGCGGTCGAATTACAGGATCACAACAATCCCGTGCACAGCACACTTCAGTTTCACTTTCGTGGCACCGAACGGCCCGTTCACATCGGCCTACGTGGGAAGGTTGTCGGCAGTTTTCACAGCAGCACGCGCAGCTTTCAAATAATGGCGGGGGCAAAAAGCGTAACACTGATAGCAGAGTCAAGACTTGCAGAAAGAGAACAACTCCCACGACTCGGACGTTCAGGGGCAAACCCAGACAAAAATGGTACCAACGGGACGGCCACATTCTTACGAGCAACACTATCACGGATTTAAGTCAATCAACCACGGGTTAATCACTCAATTAACAAAAACAAACAGGAGCTCGCGCAACAACGCCTATTCGGCGCGTGAACACACAAACAAACAAACAAAAAACAACAACAACAACAAAAAAAGAAGAAGAAGAAGGAGGAGGAGAAGAAGGAGAAAAAGAAAACAACAACAACAACAACAACAACAACAACAACAACAACAACAACAACAACAACAACAACAACAACAACAACTGCAAATGGAAAATAGAAACCCAGGAATAATTAGAAACCACACCAGGTGGCATAATTCTACCATCACATCAAGTCAGTGACATTAGTCTGTAAATTCTCCATCACACTTAGTTAAACTGACCACAGAGACCATACAAATCGCCGGCTGTGACAGAAATTGAATGTGAATGAGCGTGTAGGGATGGGAAGAGAGAAAGAGTGAGGAGGTGGAAAAATGAGAAAGGAGGGAGAGGGTGAAAAAGGTTTGAAGGGAGGGTCGATCACAGACGAATCATCTTTGACCTGATACAAACATGCACAGATACAGCAGCGTCATCCCTCTCCACTCTGCTCCTGTGGACTGGCAGAGCAGACAGCCGAGCACATATTGCAGGACTGCCCTGGTCTACGGAAGCTGAGGGACGAGATCTGGCCAGAGCCTGCCGGACTCCTGGAGAAGCTGCATGGCTGTGTGGAGGCGTTGCAGAAGACTGCCGATTTCGTCATGAGATCTGGTCTCCACGTTTGACGGCGTTAGACAAGAAGAAGAAGAAGCAGCGTCATAGTCACAGTTTTGCATTGGCTCATGCTGACAAAACCGTCATTGCTACTACTGCTATCATTGCCACTATTATTGCTACACTGCTACCACTACTATCCCCTGTTGCTACTATTCTTCTTCTTTTATTTGCCATCGATATGGCCAAGCCACATCTGGCGCCGAATATGGCACTTTTTTTTTTCAAGTTCACTATTACTATCACCATCAACACCATCATTGTTTGATATCACCATCACCACCATCTCTACCATCATAACAACACCCAAACCTGAACCTATCATCTAGTGGTTGCTACGTGGTCATAGAAGATGAGATGAAATGACAATGAGCCAATTAAAAAGGAAATGAAATAAAACCAGGCAATAAACACAAAAAACAAAACAAAACAAAACAAAAACAAAAACTTGAGCCCACGAATTTCCCACAGTTCCATTTCTACAAGTCATAACAAAATTGAAATCATCTGGTAGTTCTTTTTCTTTTTGCGTTTTTCGTTCATGGGCGGCAGCTCCCACGTGCACTCGAATATGATTTTTTTTATTCCTGCCAGTAAAGCAGTCGTACTCTGTTTTCGAGGGTAGGCACACTGTGTAATTTTGTGTTTTGTGTTTTCATAGACCCCTGAACACTGACATGGGTTACTGAATCTTTAGCGTGCGTATTTGATGTTCTGGAGTTCAGGTACTGGCAGTCTGCACATATGTTGACCTGGGAAATCGAAAGCATCTCCATCATTTGCACAGCAGGCGGTACCCAAACAACTTCGAACCCAAGCTTACCAATAGGAAGACCATGTCTTTTTTGCTCATCACTTTGTTGTTTTAGATTTTCCCATACACCATGGTACACCCTTCCCCCTTCCAGCTTACTGAAACACCCGTACATGCTGTGTGCATCAGTGTAACTCACAGGCTGTGATCCTTAACAAACTGCACCACTAGGAGAGGTGATGGGGTGGGGTGGGATGAGGTCAAAGACTACCGATAAGATGATCTACGATCTCTGGTGTAGTTGTTTCAACCAAATCCACTCGCTCTCTGATTTAACGTCATGAGCAGTGAGAGTACCACCCATACACCGACCTCCTGACACACGGACACTCATCTCTCTGGTCCATGATACGTGGACACTGACCTGTCTGCTATGACCCAAGGCACGTGGATACTGACTTCTCTCGTCCATGGTACGTGGGCACTGACCTCTCTGCTCTGGGCCCTGGTACGTGGACACTGACCTCTCTGATCAATCAACATGTGAACATTGACTTATCTGGTCCATTAGCACGGACCATTATCATGTGGACACTTACCTCTCCGGTCCATTAATACTTGGACACTGACCTCTCTGGTCCATCATCACATGGACTTTGACCTCTACGGTCCATTAAAACGTCAACACTGACCACACTGGTTCATTAACACGTGGACACTGACCTCTCTGGTCCATTATCACGTGAACACTGACCTCTCTGGTCCGTTAAAACGTGGACACACTCCGCCACAGTAAGAGGAGATAGTACATCTGAATGTCCCGTTAACTACTGTTTTGTAATCATCACGTTGTTGGCTTGGGGTTTCTTCTCTTTCGTCTTTCTTTGCAAAGAGGGCGAAGTGGACATGTCTTGTGGAGAGACCCACCTATATGTTTATTGACGTTTGACAACAAACTGTAGACTGTTGGGCATTCCAAAGAAGATGGTCAACAGAAAATCAAATGTTGCACCTGTTGATCATTCCTGTGTCACTGTGCACAACTGTTTGGGACAAGTAAAAAACAAAACACAACAAAACAAAAAACAAAGAAACAAAAAACAGCAACGAATAAATAAACAACTCATTTTCCAATTTGCCTTTCACAAAAAACAACAAAAACAAACAACACTTCATGTTTTCTATTTTCGTATACAAAATCTCTTTGAAGAGCAAACAGAAGTTTTGGATTGACACTTTCGGATGAATATTATGATATTCAGGAATAAACATACGTTGATCCAAAAGGCTGGGGGCTGGGTCTAAAGTAAAAGAGCAACGATTTGAGTGTAATCCAGATACGGAAAGAAAGGGACAGAAAAGGGGATCCCGGGTAAAGCTCTTGACGTTCTAAGACATGAAGCAGATTAAGTTCTTATTTTACTTCGCTAATATTGCTACAGGCAAAAACTATTGATGTTCTTCAACAAAAGACAAATCCAGCATTATTGTAATTATTATTATTATCAGACCGCAGAACTGTAGCCCTGTAAAGCATGCACACTTGGTGCAGCCAATCGACCCAGCTACGAGTAGGAGTGTACTCGACATGGGTGATAGCGTTCCTGATCCAGGCCCCTATATGTCTGTCGGCAATATTTCATTGAGGCCCCCAATGGAATAATTACAAAAAAGTTGTTCAAGATCTGATGTCTCGGGTTAAATCCCAGTCTGCAACATAACAACTGACCCGTTCACTGCCCATACTAATATGCTCTAATTATTCTAGTTGTGTCAGTCCACTGCTTCATAGATCCTGTTCCATTCCCTCCATTTCCAGACCTTGCCAATGCAGAAGATTTCGTGCAGGAGTCTCACGGAGTCTGCCAGCTGACAGATGGCAGATTGGGTAGAGCACATATGGAATTGTCCAAGTGCATCGAAATCCCCTTCAATAATCTCAAACTGTTAACTCAAGCTTCCTAGACAGTTGTCAGATGTGTTCCACGATGCTGAGGGTAACACCACAGATGGTTTTCTCCTGTGCTTATTGGAAAGTCAGATTCTCGATGCTGAGGGTAACACCACAGATGGTTTTCTCCAGTGCTCGTTGGTAAGTCAAACATTTGTTGCAGCACGAGAATTTGGGAAGGCTTAAACCAGACATGCGCCTTTTTGTGTGTGTCTGTTGTTGTCTTTTCCAGTTGTGCCGCCACTTAAAGCAACATTGATTCAAACAACAAGATGAATCACGGAGTGGGAAAAGTCAGTTGGCTGGACATCACGTACATTGTAATTGTAGTATTTGGTCGATAATTGATGTAAATTAAAAACAAAACTTTGTTCTTTCTGTCTGCCAAGAGCGAGAGAGAGAGAGAGAGAGAGAGAGAGAGAGAGAGAGAGAGAGAGAGAGAGAGAGAGAGAGAGAGAGAGAGAGAGAGAGAGAGAGAGAGAGAGAGAGAGAGAGAG
Organism: Monoplex corrugatus; assembly: GCA_030674185.1. NCBI lineage: Eukaryota > Metazoa > Mollusca > Gastropoda > Littorinimorpha > Ranellidae > Monoplex > Monoplex corrugatus. Next base: position 58,922,253 of record CM060307.1, read on the forward strand.
AACACTTCCCCCAGCAAAACCAAAAACAAAACACAAAAAACAGTACCACCTCACCCCTCCCCTCAAAAAAAAAAGAAAAAAAAAAAAAAAAAGAAAACGAGCAGCAATAACAAAACTGCCCCTAAAGGGAACCAAGACAATTATGTTAGAGGATATGAGTTATCCACTGGCGCAGATGTCAACATTATTTGTTCTGCTCTTCTGTCTGACCTTTTCGCTTATATACTTTCTTGATCATTTGTTGGTCTGCTTTTCGGAACAAAATCCCACCCACCCTTTTTTTTTTCTCTTTGTCGCGTGAGCTACCCCTCACCCCTTCCCCCCACCAAGGAACATTGACTCGCACACACAAGTCATCATTTCATGATTTGATATGACCAGTTCAAAGTCTTTTCACAGCGTATTACCTATCTCTGGCATTTTCTTTTTAAAATTTATTAAATAATCTCTATACACATTTGGCATGCGCCAAACTGCTCTGGCAGATCGTCTAGTAAGATATTACTTTGAAAATGTACACCCCCTTTATGCCATGTGTAAACCTTGTGTACGAGCATGCAGAACATCAAATACGCACGTTAAAGATACTGTAAGCCATACCAGTGTTCAGTGGTTTAAGGAAACACGGAAAGTCCCATTATACTCCCCCCTCCCCCCGAAAACGGAGTATGACTGCTATATGAAGGGGGAAAAGCCGACTGCTAATCAGCGCCTGTGGGGGTTACAGCCCAGGCCAGCAAAAGAAGACTAAATAATGGAACAACCCTATCCACATCTTCATTTTTTTTACCTTTCCTGACTTAGCTTTCTCCCCAAGTGGCCTTGGTCTGTAAATTTGGTGGAGACTGTTCACTCCCGTCCTTTTCCATTTATCCCTACGTCACTCATGTAACATGACAGTGTTGGACTCAGTTGCACAGGGTAAAAATAAACTTGTTTGCTACCCCTTCTCTCTCTCCCTCTCCAGTGAAATCCCTGTGTTCCCGTTCTATCTATGTCTGTCTGCCTGCCTGCTTGCCTGTCTGTTTGCCTGTCTGTCTGTCTGCCTGCCTGTCTGTCACTCTGTCTGTCACTGTTCTGTCTGTCTGTCTGTCTGTCTGTCTGTCTCTCTCGAGTTTTAAAGGAAGTGATGAGATAAGAAAATGTAAAAACAAACGAACAAACGTAACAAACAACAAACAAACAAACAAACAAACAAACAAACAAACAAACAAACAAACAAACAAACAAACAAAAACAAACAAACAAACAAACAAACAAACAAAAAACAAAAATGAGATAAGAAAATATGAAGAGAAATATCCTCACCTTCTCTCTCTCTCTCTCTCTGTCTCTCTTTCTGTTTCTCTGTCTCTGTCTCTCTCTCTCTGTTTTTTCTTTCTCTCCCAATTTTTCGCGCTGCCACAGTGGCGTCGATCCCATACCGCTCATTCCAGCTGCACAACACACCACCAACCCCGTGTTCATTCTGTGAAGTCACAGCGCCAGGAGGGCCACAGAGACCACAGATGTCAAGCCTCCAAGAGACTACTCACCAGAGGAGGCCATGCTGGGTCAGCGGAGTTCAAACAATGCCTGTCCTAATCCAGTTTACTAAGGACACTGCCTGTTGAACCCCCTTCTAACGACAGAAACCCCTCGTTCGCAAAGCCAGACCAAGTTAGAAAACCCCTGGTAAGCGAATTCTCTTCAGCCACTGACACTGAAGATCCCAACTTGAATTCACCT
>CM060307.1:58926480-58931480 GCA_030674185.1 Monoplex corrugatus
GCATTTCCTCTTATTATGGGCAGACGTCTTCAGATACGTTGGCAAGCCTCCAGCTTAGAAGTTAGTTGTTGTTGCTGCAGTCGTTACTGTGTCTTTTAGTTAATACATCGAACTCGCAGACTGTCAGCGACGTAATGCCTACGGAGTCGGGGTCAAGAACGTGCATACTCATCTCCGAGAAAAACGTAGGCCTACATGTACAAAAATATCATATATCATTATTAAGGAAAACCAGCAACAGCCCCTGTAATACGCAAACCAAAGAACTTAGGTGAATACCAGACAACAAATATTGTCTAAAAATTGTTAAACACACATCGTTTAAACGAAATTCTGAACAGTGCGGTTACAATATAATTGTGATATCCTCTAAGGAGTACCATGTGAATGTCCGAGTTAGAATCTTAACTTTGTGATTAAGTATTACAATGGTTACAAAGATTTGATGATTTCCAACGAATTTCATTGACTTGGTGAAAATTTCAAATGGAAATATGTCACTTCCAACTTCTATATCATTGTCAGACACGAGTGTAAAATCTCTCGTTTCTCCCCATCCCAACCCTACTCACCCACTTTCATCCCGTCCCCTATCCGGGAAAAAAGAAAAAATATTAGTCACTGTGGCAAATGTTAGCACAATGCACAGCTGGCTATTTATGCTTTCATACAAGTTCTATAGTCAAACTGCTGTGAATTATATCACACTGTCCACATCTATTACTTACCATCACATCATCATCATCATCAGGTGCCTTGCTGCATGGCGTTGGCGATTATGGACTTCCATCTGTCTCTATCTCTTGTTGCCTCAAGCATCTCTTTCACCCCCTTCTTGTCTGCAAGTACGTCTAGTATCTTCTCCCTGGGTCTACCTGGTGCTCTCCTTCCCTCCAGCTTTCCCGTTGTGACCAGGTGTTCCAATTCCCCTTTCCTCATAAAATGGCCTTTGAATGTTGCCTGCCTTTTCCTAATCTTCCTTATGAATGATCTACTTGTGTCTGCCTCCATTAAGACTGTCTCATTTGTTTTCTTTGCTGTCCATGGAACTTTCAACATTCTTCTGAGAAACCACATCTCGGCTGCCTCAATCTTGTTCTGGCTTTGCTTGTTGACTGTCCACGCCTCGCAACCGTACAACAGTATTGGTTCTATATAACAGTCAAGAACTCTCTTCCTGATGTTAATTGATAGGCATTTGTTGGTAAGAATGCATTCCATCTTCTTGAATGTTATTTTGGCTTGGCCGATTGTGCTGGCTATTTCTGATGTGCATCTGCCGTCTGGTGAAATGACTTAGTCAGTTTGCTCCTTTTCTCTCATTGAAGACAGCAGCAGGGAAGTTTCAGTCTTTTTCTCGATTTTTTTTTGTCTAGTGTTTGTTTGTTTGTAACCTTACGCTTGACAAAGGCCTGTTGGCCGAAAATTTGCGCCTGTCTCGTTTTGTTGTATTAAATACGCGTTCATATTCTTCTTTCGTGTTTTTTCTGGTTCCTGTCTCAAGGTTGTTCCGTTTGCTGTTATTTTGCATGAGGGGATTTCATGTTTTTTACCGATCACCATGACCTCAGTCTTCCTGTTTTTAGTTCCAACCCCTTACCTTTGCTTTCTATTTCAAGTATATTCACAAGGTTTTGTAGGTCCCTTTCACTTTCTGCAATTAGCATGGTGTCATCTGCGTATCGAATGTTGTTTACCATTTTTCCTCCAACCTTTAATCTAGGGTCTTCCTCTAGGTTTCTCATGATGTTTTCGCTGTAAAGTGAAAACAGATCTGGTGACAAAACACAACCCTGTCTGACTCCTCTTTTGATGTTTTGGAAAGAGCTTATATAGTTTTTTATTCTCATTGCAGCTGTTTGTTCCCAATACATATTTCTGATTATTCGTAGATCTTTTCCATCTTTACCATCACATAACCTGGGATATATACATCTCTACAGTTTCAGTTGTTATTTCAATTTTGTCCTGGTCCATTTCCCTTAAATTTGTCAGCCAAAAATATTTTACCATTCACCACATCGATATCATTCGTCCAACTGTCAATTCATACAATAATTGGATATAAGACGAACAAGCCATTCAATCAATGCACTTATCTGTCGTTTCTTTTATCCTTCAATGATTTAACCACAGCCTCTTGACGTAATCAATTACTCACTCACACATTCACTGACTCACTGACTGACTGACTGACTGACTGACTGACTGACTGACTCACTCACTCACTCACTCACTCACTGAACCACAACCAACCAACCAACCAACCAACCAACCAACCAACCAACCAACCAACCAACCAACGAACAACAAACGAACGAACGAACGGATCAATGAACGAACCAACAAACCAACGAACCAACACGTCAATCAGTCAGTCAGTCAGTCAATCACTCAATCACTCAATCAATCAATCAATCAATCAATCAATCAATCAATCAATCAATCAATCAATCAATCATCAATCAATCAATCAACCAACCAACAACCACAATCAATCAATCAATCAATCAATCAATCATATCAATCAATCATCAATCAATCAATCAATCAATCAATCAGTCAGTCAATCAATCAATCAATTGATTAATCGATCGATCAATCGATCAATCAATCGATAACTCAGCCAACCAGCCAGCCAGCCAGCCAGCCAGTCAGCCCAGTCAATCAGTCAGTCAGTCATCAGTCAGTCAGTCAGTCAGTCAGTCAGTCAGTCAGTCAGTCAGTCAGTCAGTCAGTCAGTCAGTCCGTAAATTCACCATCAAGATAACTTTGAATTCGCTGCATTCGACATATCATCAACTATAAATGTACAATCAATGTCTCAAATAACGCTAATCGACCACCCATACATTCTTTAATTCAATCACTGATCGATCAATACTTAAGTCAGTCAGTCTGTAAATCGGCCAGGAGAGAGGGGGGGGGGGGAAGAGGGAGAGTTGGAAGGGATCGAGAGAGAGAGCTGAGAGAGAGAAGGAGAGAGTTGGAAGGGAGAGAGAGAGATAGAGGGAGAGAGAGGGGAGAAAGAGAAAGAGAGAGTGAGAGTGAGTGTGACTTTAATTTTATATACATGTGTACAGACGTGAAAATGGCATTGTCCATGTCACTTCAAGTGTTGTTTAGGTTTGTGTGCTTCTGTATATACATTAGTTTGTACGCGCACGTGTGCGCATTTGTTTGCGTGCACCTGTTTCATTGCCAGCACATACGCACTTACATTTGTTCACCAGATTACTTTCATCTTCATTGTTTCCACCTCCCTCTAAAAGCTGGCTTAAATGCTTGTCAAAACTGCTGGCAAGTTTCCAAGCCACAAACTCGATATCAGTGGTCCAACCTCGCTATCCGATTGCCTGTCTGGTCTGCAACCCTTCAAGTGAAAGACTGTCCGGTCTATGACCTTAGGTCACTTCAAAGCCACATTAAGGTCTATTCAGACTGTCAGACGCGATAAAGGAGGTGACAGAACATTCACCTGCAGATCAGTTAACTGACCGCTACCACCACTTTCATACAACGTGAAAAACAGGCACTAATGATTCTAGACTGAATCAGTGTGTGTGTGTGTGTGTGTGTGTGTGTGTGTGTGTGTGTGTGTGTGTGTGTGTGTGTGTGTGTGTGTGTATGTGTGTGTGTGTGTTTTTGTGTGTGCGTGTGTGTGTGTCTGTGTATGTACAGATGTATGTATGTATGTGTGTGTGAGTGTGTTTGTGTGTGTGGTATGTGTATATTTTTGTCTTGTGTGTGTGTGTGTGCGTGTGTGTGTGTGTGTGCGTGTGTGTGTGTGTGTGCGTGCGTCGTGTGTGGGGTGTGTGTGTGTGTGTGTGTGTGTGTGTGTTGTGTGTGTGTCCCCCTTGAAAACTCTCAACCCCATACTTCTTACACGCATGCACGCACGCAGACACACACGCAGACGCAGGCACGCAGGCACGCACACACGCACGTACACTACATAACACTCCATATTTCACAAATTGAATTTTGTTTTATTAGTCTGTTTGAGAACCTGAAGAGAAAAAGAAATGGCTTTGGGAAATTGTCCAAGCTCTTCTAAATATTTTTAATGAGGAATTAACTATATATTGATAACTGAACATGAGAAGAAAAAGAAGCACATAATAATAGACGGGAGACCTAACACTCCAACTAAATACGTTGAAAATTAATGATGAATGTCTCCAGGAAGTTTGCTTGCAATTGATAAATGGAGGCTTGCAAACCATAAGAAGACACCAGCTGTGTTAACAAGTATCATCACTGGGCCATCAATCCACAGCAACTGTGGCGAGCTCGGCTGAAACAACACAACACAACATAACAAAAAACTTTTAATGAGATATCTAAGAAACGTTCGTTGTTTAAATAACATTTGTTATTTGGCGTGAATAAATTGATGACATTACACGTATTCTTGTTGGCTGATTCCGTCAACATCCCACACCCTATTTCAATCACCACCACCACCACTAACACCACCTTCACCACCCAGCCTTGTGAGCTCTGGCGATGTCTCTGCTTTTCTCAAGTAATGGCCTAACCAAACGTTGTTCCAAAGGCGGAATATCAGATCTGATTATTTTCATCCAACAACTGATTAGCAGAGGAAACATGTGCCAGTTTTTCCAAACCTAACACATTCTATTTTCGACGAGAAAGGATGAATGATTTAGACCATTTCGATATTGTTCCCTATTTGATCACTTCTCTCTTCATTTTTCTATTTTTCTTGTGTGTAGAAATATGTCAGTGTGTGTGTGTATGTGTGTGTGTGTGCATGTGTGTGTGTGTGTGTGCGTGCGTGTGTGTGTGTGTGTGTGTGTGTGTGTGTGTGTGTGCGTGTGTGTGTGTGTGTGTGTGTGTGTGTGTGTGTGAGAAAGAGAGAGAGAGAGAGAGAGAGAGAGAGAGAGACAGAGAGAGAGACAGAGATTCTTTTTTTCAAGATGGATTCATCCTGAGCCTGTGTAAAAAATATGCACTGGCAAGGTCTTGAACTGGTG
>CM060307.1:58936480-58943980 GCA_030674185.1 Monoplex corrugatus
CGGAGAGAGTCTTTTTACTTTCTCATCGTAACGCATACACTCACACTCACACACAAACTCTCTCTCTCTCTCTCTCTCTCACACACACACACACACACAGACGCACACACACAGAGACGCACACACACACCACAACCACACACACACCACACGTACACACCACGATCACATCAAACATGTATGCACACGTCCTCACACAAAGGACGTGCACATATATCGGCCCGAATTATTGTTTCCTCTTAGAAAACAGATTTAAACAAACAAACAAAGAAACAAACACATTCCGCGAGAACATAATCCCAGCAACATTAGTTATAAAGAACATCATTTTCATAACTCCTCGTTGTTAAATTGGTTTAATAATTGTGTTAGAAGTACAGACGTTAAAGTTTTTGTTGGCTTGTTTTGTTTTATTTTTTTCTGGTTAAATTGGTTTAACAATTGTATTAGAAGTACAGATGTTAAAGTTTTTGTTCGCTTGTTTTATCTATTTCTTTTTTCTGTTCTGACATGATTTCTCGAATACGTTTATACACATTGTTTGGCCCATACGGTACAAGCATGCTGCTTAGTCTGCATACTCTTTCTTCAATAAGCATGCATGCTGGATGTCTGTTCGTGTATCCTTAAGCCGCCGAACACTGGCATAGCATGTAGGATCTTTGATGTGGCTTTTCGTTTGTTTTTCTTTTTTTTACAGATCACTTCTGGTATATTTAGGTGGAACGCATATGGAATTGTCTGAGTGCGACGTGAATACATCTTGAATATACTCCAGACTCCTAATTTGCGTGTTTGATATTCTGCTTAACTATCGACACGAATGGGGATAGAGTATTGCAAGTCTACAAATAGATTGACCAGGAAGATCATCAGATTCACATCCTTTATCCACCCATCAAGCCGTAGCCGATCCAAGTACGAGCGAACCCATACCCCTCCGACTGGAAATCCGTGTCCTAAACCACTTGACTATCATCCTGTCGTTGAAGGTTTGTTAGCTTAGCACCTCTGGTGCCTTTGGTGCGTGTAATGTCAGCGAGTCGTGATGTGGGAAAACAAGCCATTTGCATCATGTTATACTGCATTTGTACAAAAGATGGTGTACTATGGTTAATGCCTCTAACTAGGACGTGAAAAAATCTAGGATTTGAATCATGAATCGGACTGGGATTTTTCTCGCCCCTCCCTCCACAATATCTTAAGAGGTGGTCTATACGCTAGTTTTTAAATTTTTTAATTTTTTATGAGAATGCAAACCAAGATTTTGTGTGCAGCATTTAGCGCCAGTTAAAGATCCCATAACATTAAAAGAGCTGTCCCTGGCAAAACTGTGGAACAATTCATTTACTTAAGTAAACAAAAACACACACATACATGCAGAAAAAAGAGAAAGGAATGGATGGTGCTGCAGTGCAGCGACGCACTGTCCCCGGGGAGGGCAGCCTGAATTTCACGTGTAAATAAATTGTGACACAAAAGAATTGATGTCATATGAAAATGTATTGTCTTGTCCCATTTAACTTCATTTCATTGTATCACATAGTTTTATAGTTATTGTATTGTATTGCGATATATTGTGTTGTACTGTGACGTATTGAACTTATTGGTGGGATGGCAAACTTCTTGATAATTTTTTTTTTCAATTTTGAGAAGAAGAATGTGCGTGTATGTGTGTGCGTGCACGTATGTAAGTATGTCCATTATGCCACTGGTATGTAAAGCAGCAAATGTATCTGAGCGTTACGGCAAATTTTGGCGTGAATGTATAACTGTCCTCGGTGCCACTGGGGAAGTTTTGGCGTGAGTGATTTTGATGTACTACACAATTTACTGGCGAGACCAGCGACCTGACTTACAATTTGTGGCCTCTACAGTGACCCCGGTGCCGTGCCGTCAGAGAAAGCCTGGCTGAAAGTCTGCAGGAGACAAAGTAGTACAGACAGATGATGAACAGGGACGCTGACTGCATGGGGATATCAGCAACTACAGACGTCTAAGGTTTGTGCCCGCAACCAGTTGGCCGAGTTTAACCTTTTCATTCCCTCACATTTTCCACCGGATTCGTGCATGTGGTGGTAAATTCTCAAGCGTATGCATTTGTTTTCTTCCTAGTAGCCTGTCTGAAGTCAGTAAATGAGTACAGACTCACAGTGCTGGCTTTTGACTAACTAGAGTGTTGGTGGTCTGTGGGAGTGACCCTATAGCTCAGTTCGTTCAAACCACATGCTGATAACCCGTACACAGGAGTCGTGAGAGCGACTTTTAGGTGGGCCACAGTTTTACAACAGCTGGCTGACTCTATTGATAGAACCATGAACTCACGGTATGTGATGTCTCGAGTTCAATCCTAGTCTCATCATCATCATGGCGTCGGCGATCATGACCCTCCATATGCATCCTAGCCTGCAAAAGAAAATTGTCTTATTTTCTGCCCTCTTAATGCTCTAATCATTATATTGGTGCCAGCTTCCAGTTTCGTTAGGTCCTGTTCCCCTCCTCCTTCTTCCCCATTTCAAGATCTTGTAGTGTTCTTATAGCGTAGTTGCGGATTCTAAAGAGGTCTGCCAGATAATTACTGGGAGATTGGGAGATTTGGATGGAGCGTATATGGAATTGTCCTTGTCCAATCAATCCCCCTTGAACAGACTTCCGAACAAACTACGAACAAAGCGCCCGTCTGAAAAAACGAGAGAGCATGGTTTGATTCCCGAACTTTCCACCTCCATCCGACAAACCTTGAACGGTGGTCCCAGAGCTGGATCTAGTCTTTACTTCAGACAAGATGATAAACTGAATCTCCGTGTGGCAACACAGATTTTGACCATAGAGAACTAGTATGGACAAGCACACTTAGATAAGTAAACAAGTGTGTTTACACACAGTAAAAAGAAATAATAGGGACGTTGGGGTGGGTGGGCAACAGGGCTATGTATTGTTTCCAGGGACAGCAATTAAAATTTCACATGGGAAATACACCATGTTGCGTTATATCACAATGTACAGCATTGGTATTTTTGTATTTCATATTACATTCATTGCATTGCATTTTATTGTGTTATTGCATTGTGTTGTGTTGATACAACATAAATCTGGATTGGCAATCCCGAGATGACCACATTTCAAAATACTTCCGTAGGGAATATTTGGTGTGGATATCTTTTAAGGCAATATGCCCTTTTTTGACAACATCTATCCGCCGTTAGTGTCTGTCTGTTCCTGTGATAAGTTCAAACTTGCCGGATTATTCGCAGTTATACATTTCAAAGCTTAACAAGTACAAACTAATAGCAGATGACATACATATACATATATCAAACTTAGACACACACACACACACACACACACACACACACACACACACACACACACACACACACACACACACACACACACACACACACTCACTCACTCACTCACTCACTCACAGAGAGAGACATATATATACACACACACATATCAAACTAATGTATGTATGTATATATCTCAAATTTTTAAAACGTCTACTTTAAAATATGGACACAGATAAAAACGATGTTTAAACCATCAGTTTTACATATGGACAACGGCAATTAAACAAACAAACAAACAAACAAGCAAAACAAAATTACACATACACCTTGCCTGGCATTCGTCATTTTCATGCGTCCTCACTAAAACAAAAACAAAACAAAATAAAAACAAAGTAAAACAAAAACAAAGAAAAACACAATCAACCAAACAGAGAGAACGAAAGGGGAAAAAAGGACAGCAACAGCAACAACAACAGCAACAACAACAAAATAAAAGGAAGAAGCCCCCGTGGAATGTTGAGACTACAGAAAGATTACAACAGATATTGTTTGCCCTCAGGAAACAGAGGAAGTGTGTGCAGAGGGCGGAGAGAGATTGGATAGGGGTGGACGGAACAAAGTTTAAGACTTTGAAATGTAGACACTTACATAAACAACGAAACACTAGCATGACAACGTGTCACCAGACTACACGCAAAACGGCAACAGATACGTCAGACGTGACAGCATTCAATACATTGGAGAAATAGCATGCCTACTGCAGCTATTGGCATTGTAGTTACTTGCTTTATGACATCTGGAGGAAAGAAACGTGAATCAAATCAGACAAAAAAACAAGATGGCTAAGCTATATTAGCAGACTAATATTCTTCGAAATATAAAACGAGAACGAGAGAGAGGAAAGGAGAGAGAGAGAGAGAGAGAGAGAGAGAGAGAGAGAGAGGAGAGAGAGAGAGAGGGAGAGAGAGAGGGAGAGAGAGAGACAGACAGAGACAGACAGAGACAGAGACAGAGACAGAGACAGACAGACAGACATACAGACAGAGACAGAGAGACAGAGACAGAGAGACATGGAGAGACAGAGGGACAGAGAGACAGAGAGAAAATGGAAAACAGCTGCAAGTATGCAGATTCTTAGGGGCGGATATCTCCCTCACTGTTCAGAGAACTACTCGCCTATGCATACGTGTTGCATAATTCCTACTTTGAAAATTAACTGATTCGAACTCGCGGTCTTGGCAAGTAGTAAGGCTAAATATCCAGTAGAATTGCATACATTTGGACAAAGGACTTCATTGGTAAACAGTTTATGCCTTCGTCCTATGTTCTTAGTGTGTCGGACGACACGATACATCAAGGTTACGTGTACAGTTCACACACGGCACACATAAAAACAATCAGGGCAAGACAGGAGTTGTCCCTGACCAAAAGCTGTAGAAAAATCTGCTTTCATCGGTCAATATACAAAGACAAAAAAAAATGGCATTGCACCGCAGCCACAAACTTTCCCTGAGAACAGCAACCCAAATTAAAAATAAAATTCACCAAGCAATAAGACAATCAGAACACAAACGTGCAAGCCAAACAGAAAAGGGAGCTAACAAGCAAAACAAACAACCAGCCAACAACCAATCATATTGACCTACGCAACTTTGCATAGTTACTCAGAAACTTTTCAAACTTGTGCGGCTAAAATTCCTTGATATGCTAAACATGCCAACCTAACCTTTATTTAGTTTTGTCAATGTTTGAGCCCCATTTCCTGCATTATATCAAAGGTCACAAGAAGTGGGGCATTCTTTTCACAACGCTATGATGATGATGCCCGATTGGGATGATGATCGTGATGTTAGTGAGTTCTATCTATGATTCAGACTGCGCGACAGGATTCTACTACACATGCACTATCGTAATATGTCCTGGCATCAGCCAGTCTTGACAGATACAGACATCTGCGGTACTGATCAGAAAAGTTCAGCAACACCCTTAATGATGCATCCATGAAATAGATGAGGCTGAACTGTGTGGTCTCAAGCCTTTCCAGTTAGCTCACAACATACTCAGCTCTGGACGGGAGCCGGGCTGCGGTCGAAAAATCAACCCCACAGTGATTTTGACAGGAGAGGATAGGTATCGAACCCACAGCCTTCCAAGCGGTTGTCCGTGACGCAAATTTGGTTGAAAACGTCACTGAATAGCCAGTATATCCGTGTCCATGAATAGCCAATATATCCGTGTCCAAAGATACTCAGACACACTTAAACACGCACATACACACTTACCTACATTGATATATATCGTTAGGGCAAGGGTTGTATTTAAACCCTAAGGTTGTAAAGGAATGAAATAACAGAAACCTGAACTTTTCTCCAGGCCACCATTATGAGGGGGGCGCTCATCTCTTCTCCTTCGCTGCTTTACTTTCCCTAAGCTTGAAGTGGGTCAGGTGTATGCATACGTGTATAGCGACAACTCATTCACTGAATACAATGTTGACAAGGAACACCACGAGGGTGCGGATGGGACCCGGTGCACCAATGCCTCGGCACTCTCGGGACACTGACCTCCCAAGCTCCCGACGCCAATCGATAGTCATCTCTTCAAGCAAAGGGTGGCTGTTCATGGGTTACATGACCCATGCAGACCCAGTCATCAATTACCTTGTTTACAAACCGAATGGCGAGGTGGGGAGATGACAAGCTTCGGGACATAGCCACACAAGGCGCGCCAACCAGGTCCAGCTCAGCTTCTGGACCAAGAGAGATTGGAAAACCCCTCTCTGGCCCCTCCATGGTCTTCATCTCTCTTTCGGGCAGCCCGCCGATCTCATAGCTGTCAGCACCTGTGCACTTACTATAGTCTCGACACTTAGCAGTTGGAAGCTCACAACGTTGTCTTATTTTCAACCACAGGGTTGTTTGAACGGCCGCGAAAGTGGCCAGGTATGATGCTCCAGACACAGCCCATTTTGCTGTTCGTAAAGGTCTGACATGCCCAGAACGGGATCCCACGATTTTTCTCAGATCGTTTTGTACAGATATGACATCTATATTCACAGAGCCACGTCCGTTCATTTCATTTGCCAAGACTGAAAGGATCCTTGGACTGCACTGACACCGAGATATTTAGCTAGCCATTAGGCTTGGACGTGAGGGATTCCTAAAAGTTGTAGGCCTGGCACCACACGCTATTGTGCAGAACCTAGACACAGACAGACAGACAGACAGACAGACAGACAGACAGACAGAGAGACAGACAGACAGAAAGAAAGACAGACAGACAGACAGGGCCTCGTATCCAGTTGATCATAATTTTCCTTCCTCTAGACTTACACAAAGATATCCGATCCCTTCTTTTCTAAGGACAACGGAGAAGTTGAACAGAAAAATGACACGTAAGTTTTAGTGAAAAAGACAAACAACAGTAACACAAACCGTCTGCGACTTCTGGCATTTATGTATTTTGTTAAAGAAATGTTAGCAGACGAGACACTCCCACTGACACCGCAGATGGCAGTTGACAGTCTTCAGACAGATCGAAAGACAGACAGACAGGCACACAGACAGAGGGACAGACAGATAGGCGGACAGGTAGCCATGCATGCAAACAAGCACGCAAGCAGGCAGACAGGTAGCAGACAGGCAATCATGCGTGCATGTAGGCAGACGAGCGAGCAGTAGACAGGCAGGCAGGCAGGCAGGCAGGCAGGCAGGCAGGAAGGCAGGCAGACAGGCATGCAGACAGATGAGCAAACAGAAAGAACAGCAGACAGACTGACAAACACAGAGTGAGATTCAAGTTCACATACCAAAATGGTCAATTACAAAAACTGCTTCATATACTACACATACACAATGTGGTATCATGTTATGATGAGATCTGTCCAATCATTATCGATATCAAACATATGATTGTACAGCCAAACAGAAAAACGGTCATAAAGGCAGATGTACAGAGGGATGGACAAACAACATGATCACACAGACACACAGAAGACAGATAGATATACAAACAGATAGACAGGCACACGGTCAGGCAATAGACAGGCGTATCAGTAAACAGACAGGCTGACGGATCGGCTAGCAGGAGAGTGGACAAAGACAGGGAGACAGGGACACAGACAGGCTGACGGATCGGCTAGCAGGAGAGTGGACAAAGACAGGGGGACAGGGACACAGACAGGTTGACGGATCAGCTAGCAGGAGAG
>CM060307.1:58948980-58953980 GCA_030674185.1 Monoplex corrugatus
GTAAGTTGCGTGGGACAGTTTCTTTTGTTCTATTATATAAACTTTTGTTTAACTTTCCCAGTGACGGGTGTGATGGTCAAGATGTTAAACTTCCAACCGTAAGGTCTGGGTTTGATCCTACCTGGATACCTGCCGTTTACTGGGTCTAGGGTGGTGATTTTGTTGTTGTTGATCTCATAGATGAACATATCTGCAGACTTGTTAGTGCCTTTTGCTCCTTCTGTGCACACAAGCTCGCAGGACATCAAATATGCACGTTAAAAATCCTGTGAGTCACATCAGTGTCTGATGGCTTATGAAAACATGAAAATCCCCGGCATACACACCCACCGAAGACGGAGTGTACAGACTGTTAAGCAACATACCGCGGGCCAGACAACGTGCATACACGTACACGCATCCCAGAAAAATTAAAACTCTAAAAAAGATTAAAAAAATATATACATACATGAATAAATAGATACATAAATAAATATATAAACAAACGAATGAACCAATGATAAATGAATGAATAAAAAATTGTAATAAATTGTGAAGTCCTGTATGGGATATTAATGACACATGCTGCCATTGTTGTGCAAGATGTCTGTATGTGATTAACCTTTCTTTTCCAAGTCATGCGTTTGGAAAAACAGTATGATATCAATTTTGCTTTGCTTGCATCCTTCTGGCGTTCATTACTGTTGTTCTGTAAGATGCGTGTTCAGAATATGTTTTCCTGTTCTTGTTTTGAATATGCTTTGTACTGGTAACGAGTAAAGGCGAAGTCACACTTGTACTATGCTTTGACGTAAACAAGTAAAGGCGAAGTCAAACTTGTACAGAAAACATTACAAAGTACGGTTTTTACAAAACATTTTCTATGAAAATACGCAGAAAACAACCTTGTAGGAAGCATCCCTAACAGATAGAAACACGTTCACTTCTTGTGTTAATGTCAAGCACTGTCTGACAAGTAATTAATGCAACTACAGCATCAACCTTGCATTTTAGATGTAACTTTTTTTCTCCTAGATCTCAGCAGAAACGGTAAATGCATAAACAGGGATTTGAGAAAAAGATCCATCATTATTTGACAATCAAATTTCTGTCGTTAGAGATCGACGTGCAGACAGGTGTGTAGATTTGTAGAAGTTGTAATGAGAGTATGTGTGACAATGTTGTAGTGAGGGTGTTGTCAGACAGAAACAGTGTTGTAGTGAGCGTGTGTGTGTGTGTGTGTGTGTGTGTGTGTGTGTGTGTGTGTGTGTGTGTGTGTGTGTGTGTGTGTGTGTGTGTATGAGAGAGAGAGAGAGAGAGAGAGAGAGAATGTTGTAGTGAAGGCGTGTGCCAGTATATGTGGCAATATTTTAGTGAGGGTGTGTCTGCATGACAGTATCATAGTGATGGTGTGGTGTGCGTGACAGTGTTGTAGTGAGGATGTATAATGGGTGTCAGTGGCAGCGTTGTGGCCATATCTGGCACAGCGTGTAAAGGACGGGCCATTCCCCTTGAAGGACCAGTGCTCAGTTCGTGGAAACCAGTGTCAGCGGGGACTGTCACTACACAGAACATGGCAGATGTGATCAGTAGGTTGCGTGACTTCTCACTCCCTACAGATTTCTGTGTCTGTCTCTTTCTGAGTGCATTGTCCGCTTACTGCTCTGTCTGTCTGTCTGTCTGTCTGTCATGTTACATTAAACGATTTTATAGTTTTGATTCTTCTAGTACTATGTGTTGTCTTTCTTTTCTACTCAAATGATTGTATACATTACATAGATATCAGAAGATTTCTCTCTCCTCTTTCTCTTTAGATATTTCAATCAAATATCGAAATCTCTCTCTCTCTCTCTGTGTCTCTCTCTCTCTGTGTCTCTCTCTCTCTGTGTCTCTCCTCTCTCGCTCTCTCTCTCTCTCTCTTTCCGCCGTATGACAAGAGCAATAAAAATCTCATGTACGATACATTATTTGACCAGTCTTGGCTCCTCTTCCTTTTCTTCTGGTACCTTGAATCAATAACATGAAATGAAAGGACAAAATGGGAATACAGACAACACAACAAACTCCGTTTTTTTTCTTTTGGTTTTATTTAGGACCGTTCAACAGTATGCATGAGATCTCAAGCTTATGTCCTGAACGACCCCCTTTATCAGTGCATAGGGCTTTGGTTAGGTTCGAGGAGTCTACCAGATAGCTGGTCAGAGTTTGATGGGACACATATAGAGCTGCCGAACTGCAGTGGTTCACTCTTGAATAAACTGTAAATTCTAATTCCACTGACCTGTCTTCCCTACCCTCTCAGAGAGGTCGTTAGAAAGGGTGTAAAAAAGCCGACAACCATTTTCTCGGTAAGAATGTCGCTCATTACCCCATAGATCCATGTTCATAGCTTCTCGTGCAGACCGGATGTCGTGATGTTCAGTCACGTGATAATAGATGCCAGAGTAGCAGAAATGTCCTGTCTTTGTCAGCTGTGTGCGCTTCACTGATCACACTCGAATCGTCACTAAGCTTCATTGCTTCAATACCACCTCACTCATTCCCGCGCTTTCCTCTCCTGCCAAGTTAATGTAAGATTTAGTTCCCTTCCTTCTTTTTGCCGGAAGAATGCACAGGAACAGCAGTGGCTTGTTCTTTGGACGTAGTGTTCTGTTCGGATGTTTTTTTCCCACTAAAAAACGAATATGTCCATCTGCAGACGATCACAGTTTGACCCTCGCGATCGAGAAAGGCTTGTGACAACTGTGTGGAAAACGTGTAGGATCCCGTACCAAAGTGCTGTTGTACAGTGACATACTTTCAAGACCCCGGCAGCTAGATCCATAAACACTATCAACAACTGACAGCTGTGTAGGGTGTGGTCATCAACAGGTAACAACGGGTAGTTATCAGTGGTTAGAAAGTTAGCAAGATAGCAACGCTTTTGAAAATAAGTTCGGGTCTTAGATTGGGGAAAGCTTGGAGACCATCTAATACGTGGTGTAACGTTATAACCATAAAAGCAATGGCTTTTCGAAGTCTTCCTGGTAGAATACAGCTAATCAACATCAGTGCTGCTCGGAATTCAGTTGCCATCATTTAGATCATATTCTTGCTTTGTTGTTCGTCAGTTTTGTGGGGTTTGATACGTCGCAAAAACATATAGTTTTGCGCAACAAATGGCATAAAATGTCACACAATAACTTAAAGAAACGCGCTGCAGTCAGTTTTTGAAACAGAAAATCATTGATGACAACAGTGTCCGCTGTATGTTCTTTTGATGAACGTGGAAACCAAACACAAAGAACTGAAGTGTAGTTTTGCATGGTAACCAGTAGGTTCTGGTTACTCATTAGTGAGAAAATCATCGTGAGTTCCACGGTCTCTATGATATTACAGTGTACAGTCTCATTTGTGACATCCCATAAGAAGACATTAATTGGTGTATATTTTTGTATACGTGTAGAATAGCAGGGATTATCTGTAAAACAAATCTTATGTGATCTAATACTACCATCCATGGGTAATGAAACCTTTTGAAGCCTTAAGATGGTTAGAATATCCATCATCTACAGGCACAGAGGATTAAAACAAAACAAAACAAAACAAAACAAAACAAAACAAAACGAAAAAAACGAAACAAAACACGAAGGTTCTCTTTCACTCGATTTCGCTTCCCACTGATAGGTTAGATTGTAACAGGCACTGTTGAACTCTCCTTAGTAAGTTGGATCATAACAGGCACTGTTGAACTCTCCTTAGTAAGTTGGATCATAACAGGCACTAATTAAACTCTCCTTAGTAAGTTGGATCATAACAGGCACTGTTGAACTCTCCTTAGTAAGTTGGATCATAACAGTTACTATTAAACTCTCCTTAGAAGTTGGATCATAACAGGCACTATTAAACTCTCCTCAGTAAGTTGGATCATAACAGGCACTGTTGAACTCTCCTTAGTAAGTTGGATCATAACAGGCACTATTAAACTCTCCTTAGTAAGTTGGATCATAACAGGCACTATTAAACTCTCCTTAGTAAGTTGGATCATAACAGGCACTATTA
Source organism: Monoplex corrugatus (assembly GCA_030674185.1). NCBI lineage: Eukaryota > Metazoa > Mollusca > Gastropoda > Littorinimorpha > Ranellidae > Monoplex > Monoplex corrugatus. Next base: position 58,953,001 of record CM060307.1, read on the forward strand.
AACTCTCCTCAGTAAGTTGGATCATAACAGGCACTGTTGAACTCCAATCATGTGACCTAGCAGCAGTGCAGGGTCTCCTCTGGTGGGTGGTGAATAAAGACTTGACATCTCAGACTCCCTTGGGCTTCCTAACACTGGGACATCGACTAAATGAAGTTGGGATTGGTGGTCAGTTGTGGAGCCGGAATGAACGGTGTGGGACCAATACTACAAAGGAGACATAGAGGTGTGGACCAATACTACACTACAAAGGAGACGTAGAGGTTGAGAGAAAAACAAAACGAAGCAAAACATAAGTTAATCCTGATGTTTTTTTCGCTGTACTCTGTCAGCGGATGGTCTCTTTGTGTTCAGTATATAAACAGCGGATAACGCAGATATTACTTGATATTGACAGAATGGGACAGTTTGATGTCCAAAGTGGACCTCTTCCCTTTTAAATCACGCAGTTTTCTGATTGAAACTTTGTAACAAAAAGTCTGTTCTGTTCATAACAGCTGAGTTGTTAACCCTTGCCTATCTTTTTATCTCTCTCTCTCTCTTTCTCTCTCACAGACCCACACACACAGACACAGACAGGCACAGACACGAACTCACACACACACACACACACACACACACACACACACACACACACACACACACACACACACACACACACACCACTATCACCATCACCACTACTGCATATCTAATTAAACCAACGTAACCTACCATTTTATTAAAGCTTGATTGATTTTGGAACGAACGGAAATGAAAAATGACTTCTCGGCAAAACTAAACTTCGGGGCATGTGCATTCCGTCTTCTCCACCAATGAGAAATGACCGTCAGACATGTCTGCACTGTCTAGACAGTCGGCTCGAGCTAGACGCGTGCAATGGTTGGCGACGGCGCGATGTGAGCAGAGCGCGGCAGAGAGGAGAGAGACAACTGAGGAGCCATCGACTTTTGGTGTGGGTGGCAGGGTACAAAGAGAGG
>CM060307.1:58961480-58983980 GCA_030674185.1 Monoplex corrugatus
CCCTTTAGATAGAAGGGATGAATTCAGATCGACCGGGAAGAAACGAGTGTGTGTGTGTGTGTGTGTGTGTGTGTGTGTGTGTGTGTGTGTGTGTGTGTGTGTGTGTGTGTGTGTGTGTGTGTGTGGTGTGTGTGTGTGTGTGTGTGTGTGGTGTGTGTGTGTGTGTGTGTGTATGTGTGTGTGTTCGTTCATTCTTTAATCTAACGTCTTTTCACTATAAGTGATATTAGACGGGGGAGGGGGGAGGGGAATAAAAAACGAATGAACAAAATAAAATGTAGAACGATAGTTGGACGGGTTGGATTGGGGCAGAGGGAAGACAGAGGAAAAAGACATTAGTAGGTGGGAGAACAGAAAAATGGAATGAGAACTGAACACTAACAATTAAGTTCAATAATGTGAAGGGAAATTGTAACACTAAAACACAAACCGAATAAAGTTAAATTAATGCATTAACAGGACTGTGAACTAATGATTCTGAAATTTTAACTAACAAAGATTGATCTGGTATAATTTTTTGGAAATGATTTTCAGAATACTTTTCTTGAGTAAACATTTTCGGTAAAAAAGAACATAGCATTTTGCAGTAGAATAAACAGTGAAACAGTGTGAACTGTTCGCCGCAAATACACTTGACATTTTTACAATATTTTGTTTTCAATGCGTTTAGCTGAATACGAAAACAAACAGCAACAATCGATCTCAAATGATACATGGAAGAATTCTGCAATTTTTTACATACATTTTGAACGGTAAGTTTTATCATTTGTTGTGACACAAACTGTTCATTTGAACGTTCATGAAATCGAGTCCATGAGGCTGATTCGAGCAAGTTGTAAGCTTCTTTTACGGAAGTATGAACATGTAATTCTATAGCATTATCAGAATTCTGGGCGCCTTGCTTAGCTGCTCTGTCAACTACTTCGTTGCCGTGAAGACCAACGCGAGAAGGCACCCAGCATAAACTGATATCTGTACCTGACCCTTAAACGATGTATAAGATGATTTGCCTCAGTAATTAAATCAGTGTGTGTGTGTGTGTGTGTGTGTGTGTGTCTCTCTCTCTCTCTCTCTCTCTCTCTCTCTGTGTGTGTGTGTGTGTGTGTGTGTGTGTGTGTGTGTGTGTGTGTGTGTGTGTGTGTGTGTGTGTGTGATGGAAAAGGAAACGATCGTTATAGAAATGATGAATAAAGCCTACACAAACAGGCGCACACACACACACACACACACACATACACACACACACACACACACACACACACACACACACGCACACACACACACACACACACACACGCACCCACACGCACACGCACACGCATGTACACAGAAGCTGGGACACAGTACGCAGTGCTTTTTAGGATCTGTAGACAATTACGAGAATCTCGGGAGGAGATATCTTGGAAATCAGGAAGATCGTGTTCAAGAGAGATATATCGTCATAACATGGCTGTATGGTTTTAAGACCAAGACTGAACAAAATTGGACAGGTTTACATCTGTGTAAGATTCTCAAGGCCTCCCGTGAGGAGAAAATCACGAACCAGGAAGCTCCCATAAGTTCAGATATGTCTAGCATTCAGGCCATGCCATGGCATTATCATGATCATCTAATCCCATAACAAGAGAGGTCGCCGAGGGGACTGATGGGACGTAGCAACAGACAGGATCCTCCATATCTGTCCCGGGGGTGAGCAGAAAGCAATTCAGGCGGATGCAGCAACAAGCAATTCAGGGAAATTGATATCGGTCCAGCATTTGAAATTTGCCATCCCGCTCTTCCTCTGTCGATGTCGGCCATGGCCACCTTAGTATATCGTATAGGATGGCCTTGGAGTTGGAGAGTGTGTTATGGTGGTTAACATACCCAAGCCAAGCAAGCTAACATCATTTCACGCTTGTTAGAATGGGTTTTTATGTGCCCACCAAAGTGCTGGTTTTGCTCCATGCGTACTCATTGGTCTTACAATCTGGGTAAGATATGCGAAGGAGTTTCTTTAGGTACTTGCCCTCATATCCCGTTAGCACGCATTGTCTAAGTTTCACATCTGTAGAGAAAGATTGAGACTACGAGTGACTATAGTTTTTACTTGGTGGAGAAGCTGATAATGCTGTTTTTCTGTTTGTGTACAGTTTGACCATTTCTGTCGTTTCTGTTGCAAACCTTATGTTTACTTCTTTTGTGCTGATGTCTTGATAATCATGACGACTATCCTGAAATGGCTTGGCCGTGTGCTCAGCAAAGTCGACAGTCGTCTTCTTAAGCAGAACTTCTACTCTGGATTGGCCTTTGGAAGACTCAATCTAGTGGCCACACCAAACAAGCGAGACTTCCTGAAGGATTTCGCGAAGGCCTACATATTCCTGTCAACGGATGGAAAAAATCTTGCTGCTGTTTTTATTATCAGTACTGATGTCGTAACACCAACAGTGCAGGTTAAGTTCACAGAATATTATATTTGTGCTTTGCCCCTAAATGTGATGGGGAATAAAAGGCTGCCGAGGAATCATTTGTATGCAAGTTGCTGAAAATGAAACGGTCCCGAAGTAGCAACTGCATGTTTCGTTGAAACCTTGCAGTAAGTGTGCTAATGACACAGTTCTTTGTAGATACTGCATGCAAGGGGCCACTTTCTTGTCTATATTGGAATCAACAGTGTAATTCTAGTTCATATTTACCTACAACCAGTAAGTTAGAACCTCAAGACCTCGCTAGGGCACAGAGATTTTGTACTGGCTCGATCGTGGCATGCATAGTTTGTGTTTCATCATTTGACATCTATTGTGTAGTTCATAATTATGTTATCAACCGTGTACAGTGGTGTCTTCTCGAGCATGTTGAAACTGATACTATACACCTTACTATTTGACCAACCGACAAATTAACTAACCAACTAACTTTTATCATAAAATGTACGTTCTACCAAGCTGTATGTGGTACGAAGATCGTATCGGTGAGTTTTCACGTGATTATTTCGTATTTTTATTTTTGTCATTATCTTATTCTTATTTTGAAAATACTTCCCCATTTTCCAACCCTACCTCGATAGCCTACTGAAAGATACGTCTCACATAGTTTATTTGTGCAACATGATACATTTCATGCAGATATGATATGCAGACAGCTCCATCTCTTTCTTCAGCGCATGATGCCAGATGTACGCCATAAAGTGTGTGGGGACACGGCCGTTTATTCATATTGTCCGTGTCTGTGAATAGCTGCACGTGTCTAATGTTAGATGTCTGCTACCAGTGTCCCAGTTAGCACGTCACATCCACCGAAGACGAAGTATGCAGACTGCAGTAAGAGAGTTCCTGAACAGTATAGGCCAAAGAACTACAAGGTGCATACATAAGTATTCAAAATGTATTACTGGGAACGCAAAAGTAACGTAAATTGATACAACGTACCTCTTTTCCTCTCTTCCTCTAATTTCCTACCCCCAACTCTCTCTCTCTCTCTCTGACTCTTTCTCTCGCTTCCCCCTCTCTCTCATTTTCTCTGTCTATATCTCTCTGTGTCTCATTCTCTCCCCCCCCCCCCCTCTCTCTCTCTCTGTCTCATTCTCTGTCTGTCTCTCTGTCTGTCTGTCTGTCTGTCTCTTTCTCTCTCTGTCATTCTCTCTATCTCTGTCTCATTCTCTCTCTCTCTTCCCCGCTCCCCCCCCCCCCCCCCCACGCACACCACTTCGACTACGCCTCGTGGAATTGCCGTGAGTATATTTTCTCCTTTTGGCGGCAAACATACTGATTTTTATACTGCAAGATGGGACTGTACTCGAGACGTATGTATGGTTACATTCTCTTCGTTTCTGACCCAAAAATTAGGCTTTGCCTGTTGAAACATAAGCACTTATAAAACCCTTATCCACGAACAGCCCAAAAGTTCTTGTTGCCGGGTACGGTATTAAAATATTGATTTGAACAATTCTCTCTTGTTTTCAAAAGATTGAAAAAGTAAACAAATATGAGGTAGCGCCATCATTCTCAACTCTTTGCTGGCGCATTTTTTACAAAGAAAACAAACAAACAAACAAACAAACAAACAAACAAACAAACAAACAAACAAACAAACAAACAAAACACACACAGAGCAAAAAATGGACATCCGGGTCAGTGTAAATTACTCTCCCATTTCAAAAGCAAGAAAACACCCAGCATGCACGCCCACCGAAGACGAAGTATGTAGACTTTGCAGCAATATACCGCCCGCGTAGTGTGGGCAAAACAACCTGAATATACGTATCCGAGAAAAATCGGTACATAAAAATTTGCAAGAAATACAGAAATACAAGCAAGCCCTGACCATCCCGTTGAAATTGTCGGCATTGTGGTCAAAGCCAGGAACGTGGGAGGTGGGGGGGGGGGGGGGGGAGGGGTTTTCTTTTTAAAGATCGAGACCAATAAGCGCCTGTCACGAAGCAACATGCTGCGCGTGCAAAAGGCGTGCTGTGCACGCTCCAGAGCACGATTTGTCCGTGCCGAAAATGGAGTATTTGCGTGCAGGCTGGCATTGGCCGAGAGCTGTGTTGCTAAGGCGCTATCTGGTCATATAATTCCTAAGTGAAAAATACTGCCCCCCCCCCCCCCCCCACTTCTCTCACCAAAAATGCCTTTGCTGCCTAAAATTATCAGGAAACCGTTTTGATATATTAAGGAACAAACTTTAAAACAGTTTCGAATAATTACGATACAATGATTTCTCCCTACTGGCAAAACACTAGAGTAACCTTGATTTCTGTTTCTGGTACTTTTGAATCTTGAACAGGGAAGATGGAGTTTGCCCTAATCCTGAGCCTCAGCACTTGTTGGGAGAGAGAGTGATTGGTTGATCCTTGATTTTCCAGTGGTAGAGACACTGACGCAATACAACAGTGATCAATTTTCCACACGAGAGATAGATAGAGAGAGAGAGGAGAGAGAGAGAGAGAGAGAGAGAGAGAGAGACAGAGAGAGAGAGAGAGAGAGAGAGAGAGAGAGAGAGAGAGAGAAGAGAGATGTATTAATATCTACAGATGTGTGTGTGTGTATGTGTGTGGTGTGTGTGTAAAAGAGAGAAGAGAGAGAGAGAGAGAGAGAGAGAGAGAGAGAGAGAGAGAGAGAGAGAGAGGGTTGGGATTGGGTGGGGGTGAGCAGTTCGTTGATAGGAAAGTCGAGCATTGTGAGCGTACCTTGGTTGAGTGTTAGTATTTGTAAGGCTTTTAAACACTTAAGGTTAATGTGCACTTTAAAGACTGTCCACATCCATGTAAAAGACCATGATGTGTGGAAGGATCGGGGCTTGCTGTCAACAGTTACGTGCTCTCAGTTTCTCAGTTTCTGGAAGAATCAGGTAGAATCATAGCTTGAAAGTAACATATGTATACTGGTTCCTCTGCGAACTTCTGCCTGCGATGGCCTAAGCATCGATTTATACTTGTTTCATGGGATTAACGGCTTAGACAAGTTACAAATGGCTGCTGAGTAAACAGTGTATTATTTGTGACATGCAGTATTCCGTATTTGTACATTGTCGACGCAGATAGGAACTTGATCCCAAGTCGCTTTCTTTCCAGCTTCAATCTTAGTACGTTTTCTCAGAATCATTTGCAACCTGTTTTGTTCTTATTTTGAATTTTCTCACACCACATTTGAAATTTGTTTACAGTGTGTGTGTGTGTGTGTGTGTGTGTGTGTGTGTGTGTGTGTGTGTGTGTGTGTGTGTGTTGTGTGTGTATGCTTGTGTGTGCGTGCGTGTGTGTGGATGTATGTGTGTGCGTGCATGTGCGTGTGTGTGCGTGCGTGTGTGTATGAGCGTGCAAGCAGTGCATATCGTTATGTGCGCGAATGCATTGATATGTGTGCTCAATTTTCTTTTCCTTTTTTCCGGTTGAAGAATTGCATGTTTTGAAGTGGTTATAGCCCTGATATGGTTCTACGCAATATGGTTCTAACAATAACACCTCGTTTAAACGAGACTCTCTCTCTCTCTCTCTCTCTCTCTCTCTCTCTCACATAGTGTCTCTTTGGCCAGTAGGGCCAGGGTTAAATTCCACATCAACACATCATTCTAATGACATACCATAGTACAGCACGGAGAGGATCAAACCTGCTTGCTACACCGTCTCGCAAGTTTTTCATCTTCAATGATGGACTGAATATTGCCACCACTTTTACAGCACGTCAACACGTGAAAGCAGCGTATGGACTACTGACACAAAGTTACCACAGTCATTCCGAAAAGAGAGAGGTACGGTCGACATGGCGACGACTGCAGAAGATCATTGGTCGGTACCACACGGATTCAGAAAAATGTAACTTCGTAATATAACCGTCTACTAGACATCTAGTAGATGTTAACACTTCGCTAGGCGGAAGTAACCCCCACGTCTAACGAGCAGTAATGTTGCTGCCTCCGTCCCTTCGCCTTCATCCCCACAGACTTCTGGAGAACCAAGCGACGCTGACATTATTATACATTTTCTGGCAGACATTAATAAAACCGAGTTGAAAAGGGACGTGAAAGAGATAAAAGATGTAGATGTCAGTCTGCATGATGAAGTGTTGTCTTTGAGAGGGAAAGTATAAGAGCTAACTGTGACAGGATAATGAAACTCAGAAGGATGAAAAGAAAAGACTGAATGAAAGGTAGATAACTTGGAAACAAAACTAGCTGGTTTGAAAGGTCGTCCCAAAAGGAACATTGTGATATTCTATGGTATCCCAAGAAATGACAATGAATGAAAGCAAGTATGTGAGGGTCTGGTACAGGACATTATTAGAGACGAACTAGAATTATCTGAAGACATACAGTTTGACAGGGTCCACGGGATTAATGGAAGATCTGATTCTTCGGTAACTGGGCGCTGTACTTTTTATGAAGATAAAGGGGGAATGCTCAGAGCTAGACACAAGCTACGTGGAGGTCGCGTCCCCATTGGGGAGAAATTTTGCTTCATACTGAGGGAAATAAAAAAAGTTAGTACCTAACCTGAAGGCTGTCAAAAACAACAACAAAAGGGTGACAATGATTTATTATCATTTAATCACTGAAGGGGAAAGTACTATTTTGGATCGCGAAGGAAATCTTAAAACTAACAAAATAGAAATTCAGATGGCCCATTATTGCGAATTTAAGTATATGAAAACTAGGCACAAATGTTGGCCAGTGTATACCAGTTACTTAGGGGAACAAAAAAAAGTCAATCACTGCGTAGGAAAAAACGCTCATGTCAACCAAACTGAAACTCAGGATCAAGATACTATCCAATGTCAAGGCCTCATCACACAGTTCACCAGCCTGGGCTTGAAACGAAACAGATCGAGGTTAGTTTTGTTTCGTAATAAATATGCTGATGTGAATAATGAAGACTATGTAAATAAAATAAATATTCATAGAAATATTTTGTTTTCTGCATCGTTTGTTTCATAATAAATATGCTTATGAAAATAGTGAAGACTGTAAATAAAGGAAATATTGATAGAAATATTTTATTTTCTGCATCAAGTTTGTTTTGTAATAAAAAGCTGATGAGAATAGTGAAAACTATATAAATGAAGGAATATTAATAGAAGTATTTTGTTTTCTGCATCAAATAAACGTCCTTTTAGATGTGTGTCTGATAATTCAATACACCATAGAGCTAATGAAGGTGATGTGCATTTGCATAACATTAGTGATGATATGGTTAAAAATGTTGAACACAAGGAGGATGTTTGTATTGATGTGAGTGATGTGAAAATAAATGGAAAATATGTGTCTTTTATGTACTGGAACGTGAGTGACAAAGATTTCGTATGTAGTAGCATCATTTGATTTTATTGATTTTATATGCCTTGTGAGAACTTTTGGTGAAAGGTTTTGTTCAACTGCATTTTATTGTCGTACGCTGTTTTTGTAAACCTGCTATTTTGTTTACAAAACAAAGAAGGCGGTCAGATAGAATGATTTGTTTGATAAAAAATGAATTTGTGCCGTATGTTCAAGAACTGCAAGATGGACAAAACTTTCACCTTACTATTCGTTCTTTGACATTAAGAATGGCAGAAATGCACTTGAAGATGTGATGATAGATAAAATCTTACAGTTACTTGATATGTACCTATTTTTAGCAGGATACTTAAATAGCAGAACATCCAACATTTCACAAGATTTGTGCACGGTGAAAACATGTATGATTTTCAGACAAAACAGTAGTCCAGTAAGTGTTAATAAATGTTCTGAAGATAAGATATTGAACAAATATGATAAGCTATTACTGTATGTGTGTACAACATTGAGATTATGTATTTTGAATAGTAATGTGTAATGACGACTAACAGGGTTGTTTTACACATATCTCTGAAACTGGTCATAGTGTGAATGATTATTGTATAATTTCTGTAGATTTGTGTGTACATATCTGTTCATCATGTAGACGTTTTTTTCAATGGGTGCACTGAATCTGACCGTTTACCCGTAGATTTATTATTAATTCTTCAGTCGACAGACGTGTCACAAACAGTTATAAAGGCATTTTGGAGTTCCCAGATATTTAAATGTATCAACTTGTCTCAGTGTTATACTGTATTACGTCTGAATGTTACATTGTTATATCTTGTGTATATTTGTCTTGATGTATGTTCACATGCTCACACGCCCCTTCACGAGAGTCCATGACCTGCAACACGAATAAATCATCTGAAGTTAAATCTGAACTCTCTCTCTCTCTCTTTCTCTCTCTCTCTCTCTCTTTCTTTCTCTGTCTGTCTGTCTGTCTCTCTGTCTGTCTGTGTCTCTCTGTTCCTGTGTGTGTGTGTCTCTCTCTGTTCTCTCTCCCTCTCTCTCTGTCTGTCTGTCTGTCTCTCATTCATCTTTCTTTCTGAGTAAATAAATGTTTTCCACTTTCATGACAGAAAGAACTTGTTCCGCAATAATATTGGACATCCATAGAAGGAAAATTAATTCGCTTTTCTCAATAGGAATGAAAAGTACGAATATTGGCTATGCTTCTTGTCAATCTCTCAAAGTAAAGAATTGTAGAAATGATTATTGTTTAGTTTTGGTTATTGTTTGATTATGTTTGGCTTACATTTATAAATGATGCTTATAAGAACAAACGTATTTTTAGATAATTTGATATGTTTTTTGGTATTATCTGTTCATGAGAGGCTCTGGCTTAAATGAACAACTCATTCAGTCTTAAGTGTCTCTGTTTTCTGTCTTCTGTTTTGTATGTCTTTAATGAACAAATCATCCCAAGTCTGAGACTCTGTCTGTAATGTCTGCTGTCTGTCTGAGTCTGTCTGTCTGTCTTCTGTCTGTCTAAATGAACAAATCATCCCAAGTCTGAAATCTGTCTGTCTGTCTCTGTCTGTCTGTCTGTCCGTCTGTCTGTCTGTCCGTCTTCTGTCTGTCTCTCACCTCTGTGTGTCAGAACTCTTGAACGTTGGTTACGCAACCCAGCTCTGAACACAAAATGGTTGCTGGCAGGGTTTTTTTTTTTTTTAATCTTTCACACAACAATCACCTGTCATTGTTTGTTCGTCTTGATGGTTATTCGTGGCGGATCATGCTGGTTTTTTTCTCTCTCTTTATTTTGATTTTTTTTAAAAAGCTCCAACGGATCACGTTAATTTTTATTTTGGTGAGAATGCTGAGTTTACAGTGACCGATTGATCGTAATTTCTGCTTGATCACGCTGATTATTTTTGAGGAATGACGGAGCAAGTTACTTTTTTTTCGCTACACACAGATGAGCAGACCTAACACGCACGCACGCACGCACACACACACACACACACACACACACACACACACACACACACACACACACACACACACACACACACACACACACACACACACACACACACACCTCTACATCTGACCGGGGGTGAGTGGGGTGGGTGAGTTTAAAAACAAGCATGACACATAGCTTCCACTTATTCGATATGGCAAATGAAATAAACAAACAAACAAAAGCATCAGCTAATCGAAGCCTTGTTTATACTTATTTTTTCTCCAGAGGAAATCTTTCTTCGTTTCTTTCTCTCCCCCCCCCCCTTCTCTCTGTCTCTCTCCCTCTCTCAATCCTCTCTCTCCGACCCACTGTCTCTCATATACACGTCCACATTAAAAAAAAGCACACACATACACATACACACACACACGCACACACACACACACACACACACACATATCCACACACACACACACACACACACACGTTCTCTCTCTCTCTCTCTCTCCCCCTGTCTCTTTTTCTCTCCCCCTGTCTCTCTCTGTCTGTCTGTCTGTTCCTCTCTCCCTCTCTCTCTCTCTTCTCGGTATATTATTGTTGATTCAAGAAATTCTTCCTAGCTGCGCTTTCTCCACCCTTCTCTCTCACTTTTGACATTTGGAGAAGAAAAGTTGACAAAAACAAGGATGACTCATCATCCTAGGTGGGGTGTGTTGCGTGATAAAGGTGTATTTGCAAGTGCTGTGTGTGTGTGTGTGTGTGTGTGTGTGTGTGTGTGTGTGTGTGTGTGTGTGTGTGTGTTGTGTGTGTGTGTGTGTGTGTGTGTGTTCGATTTTTTTCACCTGATCTAATGGGACGCTCTTTACATTACTGTACCGCCTCTTGGCATGTGCACACACGGTTTTCAGTTCGTTTTCCTGCAAAACATAAATCCTTGGGGACAGCAGCGTCCCCTATAGGTTTTCTACAACTAAGGTGAAGGTCAAGTTTGTCACATAGTCCTGAAATCGTGGGGTAGAGACCTCACCGTTTCTTTCGGCTAGCATTATGAGGGCGGTGCTTTTCTCTTCATCTCGCTGGTTTACCTTTCCCAAATACGAACAGGGTCAGGTAGGTAGACAGAAGGCCGGTGTTGTACCTTTGCAGTCAGACTGGAAAGCTCAAACTCTACCGTTAACAACAAGCAGACAAAAGGACGAAAGAAAAAGAGTATGGACTTGGGTTTTTTTTTTCAAGAGGGATTCATTGTATAGTGCCACATGCGCTCCATCCAAGTCTGCAAACTGAAGTTATCGAGCAAACTCCTTGAAATCCAAAACATGTGTGACTGCCCGCGTTCCAACAAACAGGAACCAGAAAAAAAAACACGAACGAAGAATCAGAACGCGTATTTAATACAACCAGACAAGACAGGCGCTTGTTACAACAACTACACGTTCTGATTCTATTGTTACATTAAACACACGTTCTGATTCTATTGTTACATTTAAATACGCGTTCTGATTCTCCTTGAGCCTGCTCAAAATCCTCTGCCGAGGTAAGGTCTTGAAATGTGGAGATTAGGGGACCTCTAAAACACTAAGCTGCCATCAGCAGAATGATTGAAGCATTGCTCAGTTTGTGTAAGAAGGATTCATCATGCTTGGACAATTCCATGTGCACGTCACCCAAATTTACCAATAATCAGTCGGCAGACTCCCTAAGCCTGCGCAATACCCCATACACCGACAAGGCCTTGAAATGTCCCCGGGAAGGTAAGAGGGCAATGGATCCCGTGACACTAAGCTGACATCACCAGAATGACACAAGCATTAAGATAGGCAGCAAACAGGCCAACTTTAAAGTTGTAGACTGGGATCGAACTCGAGGTATGAGATCCTGAATCCATGGCTCTATCAAAAGAGTCCTCCAGTCCGCGGTGGACTATAGTATCATTTTCAGTTTCTCAAGATAGCGTCTCCGCACTCGTAATAAATTTCATGTACACTGACGCCACAGATGCCATCTGATGATAATATCCAAAATGATCATGACATAAGCCCTATGCCTGTGCACAAGCCCTACGCGTTAGCAAGTTCTTTGTAGTGTGTGGGGTAGGGATGTAGGTCGTAGCGTCAACTGTAGACTTACGGCATGATAACCAAGTTACACTGGGCGAAAGCAGGCACTGTTTTGTGAGTGCCATTGTTGACTGTTCATCAGTATCAACAGCTGGGTTCTGTATTGCTATTAAAAGTAGTAAGAGTACATAGGAATGAATATCAGAATCAAAATATAAATTCTTTTTGTTTGCCATAGAAAGAACGGACACAGCAGTGAAGGGTAAACTAAACTCTGTAGGATTTTTGTTACAACGGATTTTCTTTGTGAAAATCGGGTCACTTCCCCGGGCAGACTGCGTCTCCACGCTACAGCGCCACTCCTTTTTTTCTGTCTATGCATGCTTTTGTTTTCCATTAACATGAATTCTTGTACTGAATTGAGCCTGGGAAATTTTTCCCCCGACACCTCCCCCTCCCCTTGGGTTCCAATATGTGCACTAGATGCATGCTGCTTACCGGGACTCAGAATTTTTGTCTCACCTGAAAGACTAGCGCCCAGACCACCACTCAAGGTGTAGCAGAATTGTGGGGGGGGGGGGGGGGGGTTGAGGAGGAGAAAATCATGTCCGATTGGGAATCAAATCTGGGATATATTTACTTCCAGGGGGACAGTTGAACTGCTCACCCATTATTCCAGCACACCATGATACATACAATGCATATCAAATCATCATATGCATTAAATATGTGATGACTTTCAACCAGAGTATTAGGCTTATGTATAACGTGCGTAATAGTTTGTTGTGAAACAGTGTTGGAAACGTTCAGACACATATTTTATAAAGGAAGGCTGTATAGTATTAAAGTGACATGTATGTATAATGCACTGAGCATGAGATTTTTGAAGACCGAAAGATACAGACAGAAGAATCGAACAGCACTCTCAATGAAGCATCTGTACAGGGATGATGTGCGACTGGTGGTCTCTTCTTCCGTTGAGCCCTTGGTACATGAACTTTGGACAGGAGCCTATTAAAAAAAACGAAAAATCCCACAATAATTTTGTTTTGCCTGATGGAGATTTGAACCCCAACTTCCCAGTCAGTTGCGCAACCACTTCGCCACGTTGACTGTGTTCTATTTGTCATGTGCACTATGGACTGTTAAACTGCAGATGGCTATGGGGGAAAAGTCTAGTCCATGCCAACAGTCTCATTTTTTCAGCGTCTTTGGGCATTATTTTCCTAAAAGTGACCCTGACAACAGACCATTCTCAACCAAACGTGTACATGCAGACAAGATTCCTTTATTTGATGAAACATTTTGCTCAGGTGTGTGCTCTAAGTAAAAATCCTTCAGACTCGTCCGGCATATCCTTACCGAAACAGATTATGTTTGCCCGATCGTTGTGTATCAACCTTCCTTAATTAATTAACTTGGTTACAATCATGAATATAGAAAGAAAGATCGGGAGCATGTTTGCAAAATCCATCGACGGCCTGCAGCCTGTCATATATAACGTTGTTGAAGGTATGGGACGGGACAAACCAGGATTCTCAGAGACATATTGCGCACACGCGGACTAACGTTGGCGGCGTTCAGATGAAGCCATGATGGCCAGCAAGGTCGTGCAGTTGCCAGCGTCTGTATTTGTGTTTCTGGTCCCAAGCTGTCAATGCAACATGCATGCAGCGAGCTTGATCTCGATCACCTGTCACTCTACATATTGCTCTGCTCAACAGGCTACCTTGAAATACATCGCCCAAAATAAATCTTACGCCACATGATTGCTTCCTACCCGTCGATGAGTACTTAACACAGCAGCCCCGTGCATGCTGTCATGATTGCACTGTCGTGGTCTGCTTTTACAGCTGTGGGAAAGAAGTGTACTATACATGATATGATGACAGTTTGTTAACTTTAAGTCTGGCTCACTCATACAACAATAGTCTGAACTTTCAACATTTAGATAAGCGATGTACAATGTTAGAGTGGCTACCGAGTCGGACTTGATTTTTCTGTCTAAAGTCCACAGCTGTAAACTTGTTAATGCCGGATTAATTATTTTTAAGAAAAAAGTGGAACCATCATCAATAAAGATAAGAGAGATAACTTTGTTGACAAAAATAACAAATTATTTGAACATTCATGTTTTAGGAAAAAAGTGGAATCATCATCAATAAAGATAAGAGAGATAACTTTATTAACAGAAATAACAAATTTGTCTTTGTTACAAAATTTTGTTGTGGTTACTTTTGTTTATTTGTATTTTTAAGTATTTTGTTTCATAACAAATGCATTAAACACAAAACAAAGTATTATATCAGTAGTGAGTAAAACCCAATAATCCAGGTAGTCAGGCACACTATTTGATGCTAATTTGCTGATGAAAACATCTAAAAGAGCTATCACCTAACTAGAACACACATGATCTTGTGGGATATCGGTCATGTGAAATCGGGTTGCTCGCCCCGGGGAGAGCGCGCGTGTCATCACCAGTGCAACGCCACCCCTGTCCCCCCTTTTATATATACATAATATATATAATATATATACATATATATGTATATAAATATATGTGTATATATATATTATATATATATATATATATATGTATGTGTGTGGTGTGTGTGTATGTGTGTGTGTGTGTGTGTGTGGTGTGTGTGTGTGTTATGTGTGTGTTGTGTTGTGCGTGTAATATGTAAAATATATTTTTGTGAACACTTGCAAATATTTTCGTTCTCCTATTTAAGAACTATTTGCTAAGGGACAAAACTCTGTCTCTCTCTCTCTGTCTCTCTCTCTCTCCTTTCGTTCGCTTCGTTAAGTGCAAGCTGAACACAGTATCTCGTTATAGTTCAACCGACGATTAGGATTTTGGGCATCGTTAAGTCTAGTGAGGAGTTGAAGAAAAGTATCTGTCTAATCAGAATTAAACGCGGACTTTACTCGCCTCATGGCGAGTGATTCAATTACTGTGTAGTTTTGTTGTTCGATCTTCTGTCAGTGTCTGACTGTGTGTACCTTGCTTGTTGTGTGTGTGTGTGTGATGTGTGTGTGTGTGTGTGTGTGTGGTTGTGTCGTGTGTGTGTGTTGTTTGTGTGTGTGTGTTTTTGTGTGTGTGTGTGTTGTGTGTGTGTGTGTGGTTGTGTTGTGTGTGTGTGTGTGTGTTGTGTTGTGTGTGTGTGTGTGTGTGTGTGTGTGGTGTGGTTGTGTTGTGTATGTGTGTGTGTTTGTGTGTGTTATGTGTGTGTATGAGTGTGCGTGCGTGCGTGTGTGTGTGTTTGTTTGTTTTGTATGTTTATGTATGTATGTATTATGTATGTATGTATGTGTGTGTGTGTGTGTGTTGTGTGTTGTGTGTGTGGTGTG
This sequence comes from Monoplex corrugatus, assembly GCA_030674185.1. Classification (NCBI taxonomy): domain Eukaryota; kingdom Metazoa; phylum Mollusca; class Gastropoda; order Littorinimorpha; family Ranellidae; genus Monoplex; species Monoplex corrugatus. Next base: position 58,976,595 of record CM060307.1, read on the forward strand.
TGTGTGTGTATGTGTGTGTGTGTGTGTGTGTGTGTGTGCAATTGAAGATTTCTTTGGGCTAGATCAGAGAAAGAAGATGAAACTGGTAAACAAAACAGAACAAAAAAATAAAGAAATATATTCTTTCAACAATCCAAGACATGGCTCTAAATCCACAATGTTAATTTCAAGTGACGTGCTCACTGAAGAAACTTTACTGAAACATATTGCAGAATAATAAATTACAGAGACATGTAAGAGAATATAGCTATGATTGTCTGCATTTGTGAAATCTGTAAACTAATGACTCAACATTTTTCATTGCCTTTGATATTGACAATGAGAATATAACATATGAAATTATGGACTATTTGTCTTTTATTTCAACATATTGTACACATAATCATTATGGGTTCTCACGACAAATGAGTTGTCGCGCGCCACACACACACACACACACACACACACACACACACACACACACACACACACACACACACACACACACACACACACACACACACACACACACACACACACACACACACACAACCATATTCCACAGGAAAAGTAAGTTGAAAATTTATTTTTAAAGCCATTTGTCTCACTTACAAAACGGAAAGAAAAACTTGATTTTAAATAGCGAAAAGAAAAGCATGCTACTGATAGATGCTGCCAGGAATATGTCAGGCGTGTGTCATATGAAGTGTTTTTATCCTATTTTGAAAACGAAGTTACCGAAAAAAACATCTTCAACTTCTTTCTTTTGCAGACTGGATACAAGTTTATGTACATACCTTTCCAGGGAATGGATGTTTTCTATCCCACACATAGATCTCTGTATCATTATGTTAAGACCATGTTGAGGTTTCTCCTTTTTTGTAAGTCAGTTTGTTTTCTTATGCTTTTGGTGGGGTTTTCGAATGTACGAAAGTGTCGATCTTACTTTCCTGTTGAACAAAAACGTTTCGAAGCTCTCAGATCTCTTAGATGAATTATTTTTCTTCTGCTATACAGCAAGTAATTGTTGAGCTTTAACTGTTAAATTATTTTAGCTGTTTCTCGGAGTGCAAACAATTGTTACTGATTAATGGGCTGTTATCTGACTTGGGGAGAGAAAAGCTGGATATGTACAAAGGGAGAGAAAACCAGGGTATACACAAAGGGAGAAAAAACAGGATATACACAAAGGAAGAAAAAACAGGATATACACAAAGGGAGAGAAAACCAGGATATACACAAAGGGGAGAAAACCAGGGTATACACAAGGGGAGAGAAAACCAGGATATACACAAAGGGAGAGAAAACCAGGTATACACAAGGGGAGAGAAAACCAGGATATACACAAATGGAGAGAAAACCAGGGTATACGCAGATACCTCTGCTAAATCACCCATACACGGCCTGCAACAGCGTTGTCTCTCACTCTTCCTGTAAACTGAAGGTACTTGAAGGCGGAAACCAGGACAGAACCAAGTGGTAGACCGCAGTTTGGTGACAATGGTTATGTGACATTGAACTGGAGGCCAGAGCGGATGCCAGTGTTAAGACTCCCTGTTGAAATTAGTGTACGTAAAAAGCGGTCGCCTCTAGGCCGCTGCCGAAGAGGGCACAGTACGAGCCAACTTCCTGCTCACTTTGCATCAGGACACCAGGCAAGCCAAGCTGTCAACTTCAAAGGCAGGTACGATCAATTCCACGGTAGGTGTAAATGGATCTTAATGTTCTGCCAGAACTGATTGGTTTCTGGCAATGAATGAAAAGGGACACTACCAAGATTTTAGCAACCACCTTCCCCCACATAGTCAGACCGGAAATTGTATATCAATTGTGCTATCGGTTTTATCTGAGGCATACGTGTTTCTAGAGTCTAGTGCTGAAGTCTTTCACGGTTTGTTAATCAGAGCTGATTTTGTTTGTTTTGGAAGAGGGTTAACGAGTGGTACGCAAGTTGTAAAGAGATTGGTGTGTCAGGGTTAAGCATCATTGACCAGTGTATTAGATTAGTGACTATACGATATAGGATGAGAGTGAGTGGCAGACATATTAATGTTAGAGTGAAAGAGTAATGTGTTAAGAGTGAGGGAATAATGCATTAGCATTCGATTTAGGGACATAATTGTTTTAGTTCGAGTATGGAACAGATCAGATTGGTCTCGACTGCACTGGATTCAATTCTTTTGGGTAACAACGTTTGTTTGTTTGTTTTTTTACATAAAAAGTATGGTTTGCTATGTCTGGGGAAAGCATGTCAACACAGTACAGGACCACTCATTCATTTTTGTCAACATAGTACAGGGAACCCATTCTTTTTACGACATACTACAGGACCACCCATTTTTTTCTTTTACTGTTTTTCCTGTAAGCGTACATTTTTTGTTACCCATGAAGCTGGATTTTGCTACAGAAGTTTGCTTTGGACAATGCTTTAGTTGCTGTGGAATCTTTTATGAGCACTAAATGCGTGCTGCACAAAGGAGTTATGGTATTTGTCCACTGGGCCACACGTCTGCCACATGTTTGGGGCAGAATGCGGGACTTTTAGCTTTAGAGTAATTTTGACATTGGTGTGTTAAGGTTAGGATTATGTTTGTGGTGTTAGGAGTATTGGTGTGCTAAGGTTAGGATTATGTTTGTGGTGTTAGGAGTATTGGTGTGTCAAGGTTAGGATTATGTTTGTGGTGTTAGGAGTATTGGTGTGTTAAGGTTAGGATTATATTTGTGGTGTTAGGACTATTGGTGTGTCAAGGTTAGGATTATATTTGTGGTGTTAGGAGTATTGGTGTGCTAAGGTTAGGATTGTATTTGTGGTGTTAGGAGTATTGGTGTGCTAAGGTTAGGATTATGTTTGTTGTGATAGGACTATTGGTGTGTCAAGGTTAGGATTATGTTTGGAGTATTGGTGTGCTAAGGTTAGGATTATGTTTGTGGTGTTAGTAGGAGTATTGGTGTGTCAAGGTTAGGATTATATTTGTGGTGTTAGGAGTATTGGTGTGTTAAGGTTAGGATTATGTTTGTGGTGTTAGGAGTATTGGTGTGCTAAGATTAGGATTATGTTTGTGGTGTTAGGAGTATTGGTGTGTCAAGGTTAGGATTATATTTGTGGTGTTAGGAGTATTGGTGTGTTAAGGTTAGGATTATATTTGTGGTGTTAGGAGTATTGGTGTGTCAAGGTTAGGATTATATTTGTGGTGTTAGGAGTATTGGTGTGCTAAGGTTAGGATTGTATTTGTGGTGTTAGGAGTATTGGTGTGCTAAGGTTAGGATTATGTTTGTGGTGTTAGGACTATTGGTGTGTTACGGTTAGGATTTTGGTTGTTGTGTTAGGACTATTGGTGTGTCAAGGTTAGGATTATGTTTGTTGTGACAGGACTATTGGTGTGTTAAGGTTAGGATTATGTTTGTTGTGATAGGACTATTGGTGTGTCAAGGTTAGGATTATGTTTGTTGTGATAGGACTATTGGTGTGTTAAGGTTAGGATTATGTTTGTTGTGATAGGACTATTGGTGTGTTAAGGTTAGGATTATGTTTGTTGTGACAGGACTATTGGTGTGTTAAGGTTAGGATTATGTTTGTTGTGATAGGACTATTGGTGTGTTAAGGTTAGGGTTATGTTTGTTGTGATAGGACTATTTGTGTGTTAAGGTTAGGATTATGTTTGTTGTGACAGGACTATTGGTGTGTTAAGGTTAGGATTATGTTTGTTGTGTTAGGACTATTGGTGTGTTAAGGTTAGGATTATGTTTGTTGTGACAGGACTATTGGTGTGTTAAGGTTAGGATTATGTTTGTTGTGTTAGGACTATTGGTGTGTTAAGGTTAGGATTATGTTTGTTGTGACAGGACTATTGGTGTGTTAAGGTTAGGATTATGTTTGTTGTGTTAGGACTATTGGTGTGTTAAGGTTAGGATTATGTTTGTTGTGACAGGACTATTGGTGTGTTAAGGTTAGGATTATGTTTGTTGTGATAGGACTATTGGTGTGTCAAGGTTAGGATTATCTTGTATTAAAAGTGATGGTGTTAAAGTTAGGATTAAGCTTGTTGTTTTAGAGTTATTGATGTGTTAAGGTTAGGATTATGTTATATCAAAGTTGGTGGTGTTAAGGTTAGGTGTAAGCTTGTTGTTTTAAAGTTATTGGTGTGTTAAAGTTAGGATTAGGTTGTATTTAATTGATGGTGTGAAGGTTAGGACTAAGCTTGTTGTTTTAGAGTTAATGGCGTGTTAAAGTTAGGATTAGGTTTGTTGTTGGGGTTAATCGTATTAATGTTAGGATTAGGGTCGGGGTTTATAGTGAAAAGGTTAAGATTAGGTTTGCTGTATTTTGGGTTAATACTGTGTTCAGGTTAAGAATAGGATTGTTGTGTTTTGGGCTGCTAGTGTGTTAAGGGTAAGATTCGGTTTGTTATGTCAGATTTGATGGTGTTAATGTTAAGATTAGGTTTGTTCCGTTTAGGATAAGTGGTGTCTTAAGGTTAGGAGAGTCTAGTGTGTCAAGAGTGTGATGAGGGACTGATGGTTTATGTAATGTATTGTGGGTTCTGGTTAAGGGATCGATAGCTTGTGTCTGACTGTACAAATGTCGTTTGTTTGGGGGTGTGTGTGTGTGTGTGTGTGTGTGTGTGTGTGTGTGTGTGTGTGTGTGTTTCTCCTGTCTCGAATAAAAACATGCATAAGCAAGCGCATATGTACAAGCACACACACACACACACACACACACAAACACACACACACACAAACACACACACACACACACACACACACACAAACACACACACACACACACACACACACACACACACACACACACACACACACTAGCTGATATGAAATAAACATACGCACAGACAGGCAAAGACACAGCGCACACATATACAAAGACACACATATACAAACACACACATATACACACATGCACGCATTTTTGTACGCACGCACGCACACACACACACACACACACACACACACACACACACACACACACACACACACACACACACACACACACATACGCACAAAGAAGTACTTTGAACAAATGTTCTGAAAATAATTCGGTTGTTTCATGCTTACAAAGTCGACAGAAACATTTGTTTTGAATAAGGCAAAGTAGAAAAAAATAGTAGATTTCAGCTGATGCTGCCAGGAATATATCAGACATTTATTATCGTTACAGTTCAGCTGTTTCGTTGTTGTTTCCCGTCAGCTGACGTCCATGAAATATGACAAAATAGATTGGCTTTTAAAAAAAATTTGCCCCACCCCAAAATCTCCTTCTTCATGTATTGGACATACACAACAGTTGCAAAGAAAGAGCCAGACTGACCTTTACAGAACTTGCTTCGTCTTTCGATCACGTCTAGTCGTTAGTCTGCACGGGGTTTGGGGGGAAATGTCTTAATTATGACCCCTAGTTGGCAACAGTCTGTCAACAGTGGTGCACAAGACATGACGTTTCCCCTTTGCTTTTTGTCGTAGTGGTCTGAACAAACAAGGTGATGTAAATGCCAAAACAGCCAGGAATAGAACTCCGATATCCGCCTACTTCCCCGAGACGTGATGAAGCGGAAAATGCATGATTTGTGGTATGTAAAGAAAAATAACATACTTCTTACAATAGTCGAATAGTCGTTTTTCTTGTTACTTCATTGTCTTCAGTTTGATCATCCTTGACACGCGATAGAAAAGAAAGTCAGGCAGTGCCACAATCCTGTTGTCTAGTTGAGCATTTTGGAGAACGAGGTAGATGGTTGGGTCTGCTGGGGAAAACTCTCTCTCTCTCTCTCTCTCTCTCTCTCACCACACACACACACACACACACAACACACACACACCACACACACACAGAGTTACGTGGCTTTGGTTCTTGGGGGTGCAAACACACAGCGTTTCCGTTCTTTCAAAGCATGAAAAGAATGGGTGTTATGAAATTTTGCAATTGTGTGGGTTTTATTCCTGTATTCAAATTTAGTGCTGTCCTGTCTGCTACACAGAGAAAAGGTCTGGAAGCTGTGTTCTCATTAAGAGACACAGGGAGAGGAAACCACAGCACCTACACCCATAAGGGGAACAGCTGCCAGAAATAAATAAAAATCATACCCCGGCTAGATTATGTGAAGAATTTTTTTCTTTCGAACATCAACAAGGCTCGAAAGGTACGGATAACAGCAAAGCGGGGTGAGCGGTGTAGACATAGCAATAAAACACCATTGTCTCACTCTTCCTAAGCTGAAAACATATACATGACATGGTTGCCACGTTCTGGCTATTAAAAGTTGAACTACTCGTATAGTAAAATTATGTTGAGAACAGTTTTCTTAAAAACTATCAATGAAGCACGGCAGTTATTATTGTAATAACTTGCGATACTAAATAAGCAGTAACTCTGACAAGCATATCCATAAACTCTATTGTCTCACTCTTCCTACGTAAGTTGAAGATACGTACAGGTGACGTTCAGAGCAAATTTGCGATGGAAGGACACTCTGTTGAAAGGCATATTGTTAACTGATTTTGAAGCTACATGTAGAGCAGATGCAAGTGGCAAGACCACCAGTGTTGTGTAAAAGGCTGCATGTTCCAGACGCCTGCTCACACTGGGCATCCTGCATACCTGCCAATTTCCTGTTCACTTTGCATCAGGACATCAGGCGGAAACACTGTGGCTTGCCTAGCTCTCCCATATCAGTCATCTTCAAAGGCAGGGGAGATTAACTGCATTGCAGGAGTAAATGGGTGTTAATGTTCAACCGGAATTGTTTGGTTTGTGTAAATGGATCAAGGAGACCAGAATCAGGCCTTGAAAAACGACCTTCCTCACACTATCAGACCGTAAATGGCGTCTGTATCAATTGTGCCATCAGCTTAACTGGGACGTTCATGTTTCTATGGCTGATGCGTCTTTCATGGTTTGTTAATCAGAACTAACCTTGCTGGATGGTAAGGGTTAGGGATAATATGTCAGCTTCAAGAGAAGAAAAGAAGGATATGTCAGTTGTTAATCAAGAGAGAGGGACGTCAGGGTTAGGGATTAGTGACCGTTGCAGTATTAGATCGGGGATCAGTATTGTAGGATGAGAGTGGTGTGGGGGAGGGTCTTTAAATTGAGGTATTGATGAGGTATTTTTAAAAACGAGGGGTCAGTTTGTTAAGGTTAGGAACTGACGTGTAGGGGATAGGGACTGGTGTATTGAAGTTAGCAGGTTGTAATTACAGAGATTAAAATGTGTGAGGTTCTGATGCGTCGGGGTTATGATTAAGGACTAATGGGTCAGAAGCAGCGTTAGGAGGTGGTGCGTTAAGGTTATGATTAGGAACTTGTGGTTTAAAGTAGAATTAACTTTAGGATTAGGAATTAATGTGTTTACGATGCGTCAGTGGGATAAAGTTTGAGCAGGATGGATAAGTTGG
>CM060307.1:58988980-58991480 GCA_030674185.1 Monoplex corrugatus
GAAACCTGTTTTAAAGGTGGAATGTGGGTATAGCTTGGTTGTATTTAATCGTTTACCTGAGGTTGCACTTTATTTCTTGCTGTCGTCCAACGTGATGTTCTCATAATACTGACAGCGGGATGACAAGCATTCCAGGCGACAAAGGAAGGTAACATTGACACACGTGTGTTGTCTAACCCGTTAATTACCACACGATTTAAAGAAAATTCTGCAACAACAGAAAACCACCACCAACAACAACATCAACAATAACAACAACAACCACTGATTGCTTCTTAAGCCATGTCCCCGCCGAGATAATCAGATTTCCAAGGCTTGTGTAGCTATAAGCATGGGGGCTTAACGACATCTTGATTAGCTTTCAAGCTAATGGACAGGGCTAACAGATGGGGTTGCTCATGGAGCCCCGCTCTCTTGTTCCTGTACTCGCCTGCTTGCTAATCGATGAGTGCAATGTCGTCAGCGCCTCTGTTCTTCGCTCGATGGATGGGGCTCAATACTCACTGGCTTAATGACTTCCAAAACATCGTGCATGTACATTGAACTTTTGGTGGACCAGTGGTTAAGACACCCTCGAGAGAAGCCAGTCTTGTTGGGTTCAAATCACGGCTGGACAGGGACTGATTTTCTTCCCCCTCCCCCCCTTTTTTGTGTGTGTGTGTTTTTCACTTCCACTACAACTGAAGTAAAATGGGTGTTTGTTTTCTGGATGAGAGGATAAACTGACGTCCGAGGCCGCCACCAGTATAGCAATATTCACATTAATGGTACCATGGATGCTTTTCACTCTCCTCCACCCTGTACTAGACTTTGAATAGTGGTCTGGGTACTAGTTTTTCTGATGAGACGGTAAACCGAGCTCTTGAGTGCTGCTTTCACTTAACGCACGTAAAACAGCCGGCAGCAAAGATGAGGTTGTCACTGGAAACAAATCTGGGAAAAATCCACTTTGACAAGTTGGGAAAATCCACTTTGACAAGTTGGGAAAATCCACATTGACAAGTTTTAAAAATCCACTTTGACAAATTGGAAAACTCCACTTTAAGTTGGGAAAAGTCCACTTTGATAAGTAAACGTAAAGTACACTCACATATGGAAAAATAATAATCGAAAAACAAACTTAACATGCCCGTCTAATAATGATGATAAAAAAAAAACTTCACGCATCCACCCATGGAGCAATATCATCGAAGAATACAATACACCTAAACAATAGCAAGCGAAAAATGAACTACATCTGTCCACCCATAGAACAATAATGGTTGAAAAATGAACTTAACGCGTCCATCCAAAGAAAACTATTGATCTAAAAATAAATCACTCACACAGCCAAGGAACAATAATAATGATCGAAAAAATTAACTACGCGTGCGCACGCGCACATTTCCACACCCACCCACCCTGTCATCCACGCACGCATGCACCCACAGAACAATACTAATCGAAAAGTAAACTTCACGCATCCATCATGGAACAGTAGGGATCGAAAAAACAAACCGTGCACGTACGCATGGAACATAATGATCGAAAAATATTGTACACATACAAGACACACTCAGAACAATTATGACAAAAATAAAATCTAACGCAACCACTCATGGAACAATAACAGTTTGTTATAATTTGTTATGCTGTTTAAAGTCTTAATTGCCTCTAGTTTGTCGTGCTGCTCGTAGTCTGAATTGTCTCTGATTTGCAGTGTTGTTTATGCTCTGTATGCCTGTCTGGTGGTATGGCATTTGCGTGGCCCGCCCAAAACAGGGAATAGCACCAGGAAACGATTTTTGTAACCGACGTGACGTAAAACATCAACAAACCTAACACGTCTGCATCCCCTCCCCTATCCCTCTCACCCCGCCCAGTACCTCCACCACACCCCTGCCTTCCAAACCTCTCACGTCATCTGTCATGTGCAGAGGTGTGTGCATGCCTACTTTTGGCAACAACATCAACGGTGACGTCGTCTGGAGAATTCAGAGCTTTCAGGGCTCACAGATCGATGCCAGCCTCCTGTCATCCTTGGGGGGATGGGAGCCATAGGGCGGGGTGTTGGGTTGAGTGTATTCGTGCATTACGCAATGCATCATGACAGAGAGCGGGATAAGCAGTGTCGGTTAACCGATTCAAGCCTTCTAATATACAGTTTTGTTTTCTCAAGACTGCGTCCCCTGGCTCAGGGAGTTATTCTTTTAGTTGCACTGACGATGCAAATGCCATGGGGTTGACTTGGATCCAAAATCTACTCGTTCTAGTCACCAGATTCCTGATTAACCCTTTCACTCTCCACTCCTGTTCGCAGATTCCTACACGAGAGCGTTAAATTAACCCTTTCACACCTCCCTGTCCACCAGCTTCCTGCAGAAAAGCTGTAAGTTGAAAAACTGTGCATTAAACTGGTGGATAGATGAAAACGTGAAAAGGTTATGCAACACTCTGGAGAAAGCTGGTGGACAGGATAAGGAAATGAAAAGGTTAAACAACATTGTGCGCAGGAACTCCC
>CM060307.1:58996480-59046480 GCA_030674185.1 Monoplex corrugatus
GTGTGTGTGTGTGTGTGTGTGTGTGTGTGCGTGTGCGTGTGAAGAGAACGTTCACGGACGTTGGGAAACCCGGACGGTGCATTGCCGTGTCAACGCCATGATTGACTCAATTAGTGGCCTTGTTCTGTCTACACTGCCCCCTTCCTCACTGTCACCTGGAGTGTTTTTTTCCCCGCTTCCCTTTTGCGGCTTTATTCGGCAGCAGCAACCTTAGACCCTGGTGGTGCACACACGTCTTCTGTACTTTTCCGTTATGAGCTCTAGTCTTTTCAGTCTGTAGCACTTAGAACTTAATACGCATTATTCACCAACATCATATCATGCACATCACTGATCACCTTTATACAAAAGCATCTCTCGTCTACAGAACTGATTGTTCCATTTCCCCCTCTTCTACCCACCTGGAATTAACGAAACTTGTAATCAATATCATTTCTATATACAGGTTCCTTTCATCCAAGTCCTAAGCTATTATCTCTGCATTCACACTTTCATTCCTGAACCCTGTCCACCAGCACCCCGCATTGTCAACTATGCTAACTATGCAGGAAGCTGGTGGATAGAGTGAGGGAGTCAAGGGGTTACGTTTTTGCAGTTGGTGAATAAGGTGCGGGAGTCAAAGGGTTAAATTTTCTCTCTCTCTGTCTCTCTCTCTTTCTCTCTCTCTCTCTCTCTCACCCCCCCCCCCCCCACTCCCAAAGACTATGCGTATTCGTCTGTAGACCAATACGCAAACCTGCCTCTGTACGTAAGTTGTGTCAGAATTTTGCACAGGCGGTCATGCGTAAGTTTTGGAAGACAAGGTGGAAGGGGCGTGACCACAGAGCTTTCTCAGAAAAATCCGACAATATTTAAAATCTGTTTTCACTGTTATGATAGTCTACCATTATCCTCAATACACGTCAAGTTTTCTTTCAACTCTGGTTTCTTCAAAGTCACAGTGACCTTGAGAAGTACCAAATCAGGATTTTCTGTGACGATTGTTGTATAATGAGGAAATTGTGTGAATGGTTTGACCATCTTTGTAGTTTTCTTTCCTCTTTGTTGGTTTCTGTCCTCTTTCCTCTTTTGTCGTTTCTGAAAGAGAGCGATCTTCTTGCCATCGGATGGATCTGTTCGTTAGGGTCCTCTGTATTTTTTGTTTTTTTGTTTTTCGTGTGTGTGAGTGTGTGTGTGTGTGTGTGTGTGTGTGTGTGTGTGTGTGTGTGTGTGTGTGTGTGTGTGTGTGTTTGATTAAAGAATTTTTGTTGCCCTTCATTTAGGCTCTCCAGTATACCCCCAAACACACAGAAACTGAAATCACCATGACAGCACGGCATAAAGTGCCACAGACAGTGGAACAATTTCTTACAGCGCTGTAATGATGAAATGGGGTGATAGTGATGACGCTGTAGAGATTCACTACCTGGCCCTGTTCAAAGTTGGTGAAGGAAAAGCAATGAGGGAGACGAGGTGGGCATCGCCTTCATAATGTTCACCTTATAAAAAAGATGAACAATAAAGACAAGTTAAGGTCTGCACTACCTCACTCTCCTTCTATCCCAGGATTATAGGAAAACCCAGTATCTTCCCCCAACTGCACAGTCATCCCCAGAGGTTATTACTGGAAGCTGTGTTTATTTCATTTTATGCTACTGTTTATTTTCATTTTACTCTTAGTTTCGTTCCAGTATTTTGCGTAGTGATAACAATCAGCAGAACGTTCACCTCTCCCGGCTGGGCTTGGCGTGACAGCGTGACTGTTGTCTTCATTGGTTGCCATTTGGCTTCCCTTCTTTTTTCATCGTACACAGTGGATGAACCTCGTACTTTTAACCCCTTGACTTACCTAATCTACCACATTCCACCAGCTTCCTGCAGAAAACTGGTGGAAGCTGGTGGCTGGGCTAAGGGACTCAAAAGGGTTGGTCAACTGTGGCGTGATCAGTCACTGACAGTCTGTTCCGGCAGTAGTAAACTAGTTTCTGCCCAGACTTTGCATTACATCTCTGTTCCTTTGCTTTCGTTACATTTAGTCTCTGCTCAATCCCCGTGTAAGTAATGACTACATGCGTGCTTTTGATCTGACATAGATATAAACAGTCACACAGATTGGCAACTCGGCAATCTTCCAACCCACGACAGCCCGAGCATCGATTCCCACTTGTTGAGTCGGTTTCACGCCTTTATATTTCAAAATAACATTGAGACAGGTCATACATTGTAGCTTGGTAAAGGATTATGATTTATGTAGCGACAGTAGTGACCAAGATGGGAGCTTTTCCTATTTGCCAAAAACAATTGAATAGAAACAACTTGATTGACACAACAATGGGTTTTATTTTAGTAGTGTATTGCCAGCCCCGTGGCATAACTAGGCGACCTTATCGCACAGTGCGACAGAGCAAGTCTCCCGTCTTTCTATCCGTGTCTATGGTCTGATCGTGTAAGTAACTACTGCATGCGTGCAGTTTGGTGTGACCTTCCACCACAATTTCTTGATTTGAGTTGTCCTCTTGGGTCTGCAGTTTGTCACGGGGTGGAACTGAACGACGTGACATGTCTGACTTTTTGACCGCCTTTCGTAAGTAATATTTTTGTAAAGCGGATTATTGGGTTTAAAGTTGGACACATAGGAATTACAGTTAAATGTAACTTCTCAGATGTCATGGTCCTTCCATCGTTGCAAGACATGTAAATTCCAAGACCTGGGTTGTTTGGATTGATTTTTTTCTGTTCTAACGGAATGTTTCCATTTGAAATGCATGCGGGTTGATGCCCAGAGAAAGGTACATGGCAGTATTACAACTCTAGTTTTTTGCCTTTTATGCCATTACAGTTTTGTGTTGATATTATAAGTATAGACTCTATGAGCATTATAGTGTATATTTTGGGTCCTTTTTGTTGTTGTTTAGTACACAGCAGGTGAAAACATCAATGTCAGTACACAACAGTATGTTTCAGTGGCCGATTGGTACAAACACAAGACATGGAACCCAAACGCTAAACGCGTAATGCACAGGTTTACGGTTTACAGTAAAATAGTTTTAGGGCAACATACGGGATTTGGGAGAACATACACAGACATGCTCCTGCCTCCAGAACAAACAAATAAACACAGCTGTATAATTATGCTGTCAGTCAAGACAACGACACTTAACCCTTTCACTACCTTACTTTATCCACTGCGAGGCTGGGTTGCATAAAAAAGTCGCAGAAAATGAAGTAGAAAACTTACATAAAAGCCTACTGCATAAGGAGGATTTTATGGTAAGCAAGGTAGCGAGCACATTACGGTTGCTGGAAAACATCTTATTGTTTTATGTAGTTAAGAACTGGAGGTCGTGAGGGGGGGGGGGGGGTATCTACCTGAAAGGGTAAAGCGCGTCGACGACAGCATAGACCTTTTACTTGTATAGTTAAACGTCGATTCTAAACGGTGCCTGCTACTGAATGACATTTCCTCTGAACCATAAACGTGAACATCAGCAGACATTAGACAGTAAAGAGCAGTACAGTTTAAGACTTTAGTATGTAAACGTAATGTCACGACCTTCAGTGAAAAGTCAAAGTTCTCGAGCTGGTTTACTTTTTTTTTCATTTGTGTAGTTTCTTTTGACAAAATCTATGTTCATTATTTTCTAGTGGCTCGATTTACCGGAGTGTTCTGAGTAAGGTTCTCCCTATTCCCATCTCATACCCCTTTCGCCGTGTAGTGTGTGTGTGTGTGTGTGTGTGTGTGTGTGTGTGTGTTGTGTGTGTGTGTGTGTGTGTATGTGTTGTGTGTATGTGTGTGTGTGTGTGTGTGTGTGTGTGTGTGTGTGTGTGTGTGTGTGTGTGTGTGTGTATGTGTGTGTGTATGTGTGTGTGTATGTGTGTGTGTGTGTATGTGTGTGTGTGTGTGTGTGTGTGTGTGTGTGTGTGTGTGTGTGTGTGTGGTGTGAGACATAGACTGAGATGGGGAGGGAGGGAGAGAGGGAGAGAGAGAGAGAGAGAGAGAGAGAAGGAAGAAAGGAAAGCGAGAGATCATGAAAGCTTTCCTTTATCACCATCATAATTGTTAACAATACTGTCAAATTAGATCAGTAATGGAGAGAGTAAACTGATACAAACTGGGGAACTTAGGAAAAGAAACCAAATCAAACGCGCGCATATAACTAAACCAAATACGCATGCTTAACTAAAAATCAACATAATACAAAAATAGGATATTAGTAGTATTGAAAACGAGGGGGAGGGGTGGAGAGAGAGAGAGAGAGAGAGAGAGAGAGAGAGAGAGAGAGAGAGAGAGAGAGAGAGATCACTATTACTACTGTTATTAATTCTGTTATCAATACAAAGGTACATTTCATGAAAGAAATACAATAACTGACACACAAAAATACATAATCTCTAACAAAACAATATCATATCACAGAACGGTGGTCATTTAACAGTATTATACATTGAGTCAAAGTTAAATACAACTTCCTACGTGACATGTAATACTACATAGATGCGGTGAACTTACATTATGTTTTCAATGAGACACGACCTGAATGCAGCCCAGTCTCCTTAGAGTGCAAGGAATTTAAGGTCGAAATACAGGCTTGAGGGGGGAATTTTTCTCTAAGAATCTTCCGCCGTCCAGCTGTCCCCAGAGTTTCTTGCTACTACTGTTTTCGGTGTATTTGTGAAATGCAAAAACTATGCTTTCTTGAACGTCGCTATGTTTTGACGGGGTCTGAGACAAGTGGAAGATTATTCCAGAGTAAATTACCCGAATACCAAATAGTTGACTTAAAGGTATGGCACTTCTAGGTTTTGGAACTTGAAGTTTAGTTGGAGGTCGTAGACTTGTGTCGAGTTTTGATTGAAACTTTTGTGGGACAAATTTCAGTTAACATTTTTTAATGAATTTTCTTTTGTAATTTCAAATGTATCTTTTAATGGAAGAGCAACCCAGTGTTGTCTAATCCCATAGCTTCATGCTGTATGGTTTGAAAAGCACAGCCGTCAGTACCACGTTTGCATATGCTAAGAGTTTCATGGTATTGACGCACTAGTAGAATCAAAGAGTGCAGAGCTATAACTGACAGTTTACTGGTATATTCCTTTCTTTCTTCCTTTTTTTTTTTTTTTTTTTTTGCATTAGCCATCGTATGAGTGTGTAAAAATAGTTTTCTGGCATCGTCATTTAAAAGTATTTTGCATTGCTGGTGTATTTTCTTACAGATGATTTTGTTAAATCATCCTTAAGAACTGTCTTAGAACGATCGTTGTCAATTTCGATGCCTTACTGTCGATGACTATCCACGTCCGCTATGGTTTGGTTATCTACTGAGGCAGGTGGAAGTTTTTGATCTTTTCTTTCTTGTTGTTACAAACATATGTTTCGTGTTGTGGAGGCTTAGTGACATGTGAATTAGTTTGCACAATAATTTTCAATCATTGACACTGACTTGAAGTGATTCAGATACATCTCGTTAAACTGAGAGTTGCTTGTATAAATCACTGTGTCATCACAGAAAAAGTTCACACGATTGTTGGCTGTGATGAAGAAGATCATTGACATGGATAGGAAGTAGAAGCAGTTTTACAGAAAAAGAACACCGTATTTAAGAGAGAGAGAGAGAGAGAGAGAGAGAGAGAGAGAGAGAGAGAAGAGAGAGAGAGAGAGATATGAAGATAGAAAAGAGAGAGAGAGAGTTGAAGATAGAAGAGAGAGAGAGAAAGAGTTGAAGATAGAAGAGGGAGAGAGAGACAGACAGAGAGAGCGAGAGAGCGAGAGAGAGAGTTGAAGATAGAAGAGGGAGAGAGAGAGAAAGAGGGAGGGAGGGGAGAGAGAGGGAGAGAAAGAGGGAGACAGACAGACAGAGACAGAGACAGACAGAGAGAGATACAGACAGGGAGAGAGAAAGAGAGAGAAAGAAAGAGAGAGAGAGAGAGAGAGAAAGAAAGAAAGAGAGAAAATAACAGAGAGGGGGTGAGAGCGAGTGAGAGAGAGAGAGAGAAAGAGACAGAGAGGAAGAGGGAGAGAAAGAGAGAGAGAAAGAGACAGAGGCAGAAAGAGAGAGACCCAGACAGATAGATAGATAGAGAGACAGACAGACAGACAGTCAGACAGCGAGAGAGAGACAGACAGAGAGAGAGAGAGTTGAAAAAGAAAAGAGAGAGAGAGAGACGGAGAAAGAGAGAGAGAGAGAGAGAAAGTTGAAAAAAGATACAAGAGAGAGGGAGAGAGAGAGGTGTAAGACGCAAGTCACGTAGTGATCAGGCAGCTGGCGGGCCAGGGTTCAGACAAAGAAACGGTCACTCCCTGACGCCCGGGGGGAACTGAGATGATGGTGAGGGAAACACAGATTCAGGGGGTGAAGCGGGGAAGAATACAAGACTGACGTCGGCAGGGATTTGGAACATGCGGGATATCAGTTCAGCAACTGTGTTCGTCTGTCAACTCCCTCCCTCAGCATCAACTTCTCCCTGTCTGTCTGTCCGTCTGTCTGGCTGTCTGTCTGTCTCTGTCTCTCTTTCTCTCTCTCACTTTCTCTCACTAACTCTCTCTCTGTGTCTCTATCTCTCTGTCTGTCTGTCTCTGTCTGTCTGTCTGTCTCTCTGTCTCTGTCTGTCTATCTCTCTCTCTCTCTCTTTCTCTCCACTGGACGAAGCAGCAGGGGACTTTCAGTCTTTTTCTCCAAATTTGTGTATTTGGTGTTTGTTCGTTTGTGATCCTACGTTTACGCTTCACAAAGGTCAGTTGGCCGAAACTTGGCGCCTGTCTTGTCTGGTTGTATTAGATACGAGTTCTGATTCTATTTTCGTTGTTTTTCTGGTTTCTTTTTTGTCTGAAAACAAAAAAACAAAAACAAACAAACAAACAAACAAACAAACAAACAAACAAACAAACAAACAAATAAAACCCTTTATACAAAACAGTCAGAAAATTTCGAATCTCAAAAAATCATACAATCTCTTAACACGAAATAAATTAGTTTACAAAAATTCAAATCTGAAAACAAAAAAACGAAAAACAGGGAAACCGCTTCGAAAAGAATGAATCTTTAGAAAAGGATAGCTAAGATAAGAGTAGTGTGTGTGTATATGTGTGTGTGTATGTGTGTGTGTTTGTGTAAGAGAGAGAGAGAGAGAGAGAGAGAGAGAGAGAGAGAGAGAGAAGAAAGAGAGAGAGTTGAGATTTGAAAACATTGTACTTCCCCAACATAGGTGCACATTTCAAGTTTCAAGTTTGAAAGGGAGAAAAAGACGGAAAAAAAGGGGGGAGGTGAGGGGGATGGATTTTCATAGATAAAAGTAAACTGTCAGAAAATTTTCAAATTACGAGAAAAAGAGAAAAAGAAATCTGGAATGGGCAGTGAGCAAGTACAGGCAAGTTGAAACATGGCGGAATCAGGCGCAGACAACTCTATGATCTTGTGGAGTTTCGGCTCTTGAGAAAGAACTGATTCAAAGAGCTGTGCTGACTCGGGCTCTTCCCCTCATTTTCTCCTGGTTTTTGTATTGGTCAGACGAGTGGTAAAAGGAATGACCCAAATATCGCGGAGAATTGAATCTGTTCAGTATTGCTCGGGCTTAAGTTTTTACCCTTTCATTCTTTCACCCTAGCACCAGCTTCCACTCAAAGACTGAGGGTGAAAGGTCACGCAGAGAATTAACGAAATGACAGAAATGGTACACATCGTTTGGAGTTAAAAGGTAGATCAGTGAGAAAGAAATCTGCAGACAGATATATTGATAGATGAAGCAGAATCGGCATACAGAGAGACAAACGGAAAAGAATAATGGAGGCAGACAGATGGACAAATGGAAAAGAAATATGCAGACAGACTGATGGATGGATGTAAGCGAAAGAAATATGTAGATAGATTGATAATTGAAAATTGTAAATGGAAAATGCTTATGCAGATAGACAAGAGACTGACGGATGAGTTGGACAGACAGACATGCTGGCTGGCAGACTAACGAAGAGGCAGAGAGATCAGCACAGACTGTCTTTGATAGATCAGTTTATTGAATAATTTATTTAAACATATTCGGGAAGGGGGGGGGGGGGGACAAAGAGACACAATTTTGTAATAAAATAAACAACCAAGTCCTCGGAAAAGCAGGGCTACATTACACACAAGTATAAACACTATGTTTACCATTAAAACAGTTCTCTTATGACACAGAGAGTGAAGAAGGGACGAGAGGAGAGAGAGAGAGTGTGTGAGTGGTGTGTGTGTGTGTGTGTGTGTGTGTGTGTGTGTGTGTGTGTGTGTGTGTGTGTTGTGTGTGTGTGTGTTTGTGTGTGTGTGTGTGTGTGTGTGTGTGTGTGTGTGTGTGTGTGTGTGTGTGCACGTGCGCGCACACGCGTGTGCACTTTTGAATGGTAATCTACGAGAGGCTTGTATCGTGAAATTGGTCTGACTCCATCTGGGTCCAGCCTGACCTCGTCTGTCTGAAAACTGTTTGTGCAGAAAATACTTACGTGATGGATCGACCAAGCAGCTTGGTGACTGAAATTCAACGTTGACAAAAATAAGTAGCATCTGTGTCTGTACTATTTTCTCGTTTAAGTTGACTTAGGTTGTCAGCTCTAACTTCTACCTCCTAGAAGTGAAAACAGGGCGTACTTTCGATAAACTACTATTGTTACTGCTACCAACGTCATCATCATTTCCATTGCCATCACTGACATAGTGTTTAGGATGAGACAGTAAATCAATTCCCATGTGCAGCATGCATTTAACGCACGTCAACGTACCTCGGGCAACAAAAGAATTGTCCTTGGCAGAATGATACAAAACAGTTTGATTGAATAGTTAAATACATATTCGCGATCTGAAAAGAAGAAGGAATGGTGGTGATGGTGAGCAGCTCAAAACTTTACTCGATAAATTCGCAGTAACTAGAAAGAACTTTGAAATCACGACAGATCTGAAGCCAAGAAAGAGTAGGAGATTACACAACGTGCTTAGCACCTCAACGCCCCAGCAGAACATTGCTGGCGACAACAGTGCACACGGGACACAATCGTAATATATGAACAGCGCATAACAGCTGGGACAACAGAAGAAAGTCTGGCGTAAGCAAGTCCCAGGGGTGCAGGACTCTTTACCATGCAGTAGGCCTACTTGATGAAGAACATGATCGATTGTCTCTCACATGAGGACCCACAACAGACGCTGAAGAGCAGTATACCTACTCATTCGTCAGACCAGTGGGAAGAATTTAACAACAACCAGAACACCATCTCGGGCGTATATCTATTGGCGACTGAAGAACCGTGTTGAATAATGTGAAGCGTAAAAACCTGGAGCTGTTTTGATAATGACACAAAGTTAAGAAATTTCCGGCAAGGTGTCCCCAATTTCTGCTCATTGGCTCTTTTGACTGAAGCTTTTGTTTGTTTGTTTGTTTAAATATTTTCTTTTTTTTTGCCCACACTCTGCATGTGGTGTGTTGCTGCACAATCTGCATACTCCATTTTCAGTGGGCGGGCACGATGGTGTCTTCATGTTTTCATAAGCCAGCCATTGACATGATATACAGGATCTTTAACGAGCATATTTGATATACTGCATGCATGTACACGCGAAAGGGGTTTAAGTACTGGCAAATCTGCACACTGTTGATTTGGGAGATCGGAACATTTTCCACCCTTTAAGTTTATCCATCAAGCTAAGATGTCCAGGTGCATCGAACCCAGGACCTTCTGATTGGAATTCTGGCATTTACCTGCTTGATTACCATGCCTGTATAAAAAAAAGAGTACGCTAATGTTTTACTTCTTTTGTCCTTTTTGGTATTTTTTGATATTAAACAAGTGTGGTTACGGCAGATTACCAATCGCAGTTTACACCTTAAGTTTGTTCAGTTTTTCTTTAAATCAAATGTTAAGAAAAAAATGGTAGGCTTATTATCTTCTGATGTTCTAGATTTTTAGTTTTAGTTATTATTTTTATAAGTTTAGTAACATTTTTTATGTAACGTTTAGGGACGTTGGCTAACATTTTCTGACACACCAAGCTTTTTACTCGGTAACCTCTCCCTCCCCTGTATGCAGTGCTGAGAAATATAAGCATACCACCTCCTGACAGTCCAGGCCTGCACTCCATAGCTACGGACGTGAAGACAGAGACATAGATAGCTTGCTTGCAACAGGTGGCCTCGTACATTGATCTTACTGTACGGCACGTCTCACACAGCGCTGTAGAGGTCTCGGGACACTATAAATACAGGATGTTTATAGCTTGAGACGAATTGCGCACCCCCAGACTGGTGGTCATTTGCATTCCTGAATTGGAGTCTTAAGAAAGTTTTGTATGCAAACCAGTTAATGTGGTAAAGTGGTTAGTGCAACGGACCACAATTGAGAGGCCGTGGGATCGAAACCACATTATTTTTTTCTAAGTGAAAATCTTCAGCCTTGACCGGCTCCTACCCAGAGTTCAGCGTGCATTGGGCTTGTTGGTAATTGTAGAATGTCATCCGCTTGTTGAACGTGTCT
This sequence comes from Monoplex corrugatus, assembly GCA_030674185.1. Taxonomy (NCBI): domain Eukaryota; kingdom Metazoa; phylum Mollusca; class Gastropoda; order Littorinimorpha; family Ranellidae; genus Monoplex; species Monoplex corrugatus. Next base: position 59,006,949 of record CM060307.1, read on the forward strand.
TTGGGGGTGTTCAGAATTTCTTACCAATATTCCAGGTGTCTTTATGTCTCGGGCATGGTCCACGCCAGAGTATATTATAAAAGTACATGTAGATTACAACCTTGTCACGCAGTCTCAAACCGTAATGACCTTCAAAGCATTATTAATATATCCATTCTCATCATTGTTGCCTTTCATGCCCCATTCTCGTGACTATTTTAGTTGGCTAGGTTTGGAGGTGTGTTGGAGAGTCAAAATGAGCAGAGTGGTACAAAACATGCTGTGTCTTGAGACTTGATCTCCAGCGATATCATGCACGTGCGGTTTATATTCGTGTATGTAGTGGAGATGGGGCCGACAGCCACATGTATTTGATGTGGGAAGGTCGATAGACCAGCACCCTTTACCCTTCCCACAAATGACTCCAAATACTCCCTACCTCATCTTTCATTTCCCCAAAGATTATAGACAGTCTTTGATACTTCTGCACTCCTCCATTTTTCATAAAAAATACTTTCCATTAGCTTTTTTTCTGAAGTCTGGTATTCTTTTTTTCTTCTCTTCAGGCCCATCCCATCGAGTTGGTCTTTAAATTGGCTGCAAAGAGGAAAGCCCGTCCCCAGTCTGTGCTTTTATTTCCTAAGTTGGTGGTACTTAGCCATAAGTCCTGATGGACGTCCGGTACTTTGATCGTAAACTAGTTTAGTACACGCTCTCTCTCTCTCTCTCTCTCTCTCTCTCTCTCTCTCTCTCTCTCTCTCTCTCTCTCTCTCTCTCTCTTCTCTCCTCTCTCTGTGTGACGGTCGCTGTAGTCAAGTGGGTAAATGTCGGAAGGTCCGGGGTTCAGTCCGCCCAGACTCCTTCGCCTGGTGAGTAAAAGGGTGGAGACTTTTGCGATCTGCCAGGTAAATATGCGTGCAGACCTGCCAGTGCCTAAACGCTTTTCGTGTGTATACGCGTGCAGAATATCAAATATGCAAGTTGTGCGTCCTGTAAGTCATAGCAGTGACTGTATTAGGGGAATATGAAAACATCCAGCATGCCAGCAACGGCAAGTTTGAGATATAGGCTTTTAGCTAATCACTTCTTGATTTAGTCCTCTTCTCCCACAGGACGAAGCAACAGGAAGTTTCAGTCTTTTTCTCCTAATTTTGTAGTTGGTGTTTGTTTGTGATCTTACATTCACGCTTGACAAAGGCCAGTTGGCCGAAAATTTGTGCCTGTCTTGTCTTGTTGTAGTAATTAAAACGCGTTCTTATTCTTTTTTCGTGTTTTTCTGGTTCCTCTGTCATATCGTTGTATTGTTATTCTCTCTATCTCCCTCTCTCTCAGTCTGTTATTTCATTTCATTTTCATTCTCTCTCTGTCTCTGTCTCACTTTGGCTCTGTCTGTGTGTCTCTCTGTCTGGTTTTTTTTCTTCTTTTCTTTATGTTTTGTGTATAGAGCAGCAAGGACTGACTGTAAGACAGGTCCAGTGGGACCTAATGCTACTATCCTTGAGTAATAACGTATTTTTCGGTTTGAAGTCTGCAGTCTCTCTGATATTCCAGTTTTGTATTATTTTGATACTTTTATGCTGTTAGAGTCAATTTCTGATCATATAGAATCTCTATAAATATTATGGTGTATTTAGTGTGGATCTGCATAGGCAAGGGCTGGATGCAAAAAAACAAACAGACAAACATAAAATAGCATCAGTGTGTTTATGCCACTACTCTCGAAAATGAAATGGTTTCCTTGTTACAATTTTCTTCTCTTCTCTCTGTCTTCGTCTCTCTGACTCTGTCTCTCTGTGTCTATGTCTGTCTCTGTGTCTCTGTGTCTCTGTCTCTGTCTGTCTGTCTATCTGTCTGTCTCTGTGTGTGTGTGTGTATGTGTGTGTGTGTGTGTGTGTGTGTGTGTGTGTGTGTGTGTGTGTGTGTGTGTGTGTGTGTGTGTGTGTGTGTGTAAAACTCGGCTCTAGGGAATGTAAAACAAAGTTGTATGAAAGGAGTTTTGATGATGATATTTAAGCCTGATTAAGTGTGGCTGTTTTACAGCAGGGTGATCTCCCATAGCATTGACAGCATCACTCTTGAGAAGAAAGGTTTACTACTCCATCAAATTGTGTCTGTGTAGTTGTGTCTCAAGAGCGTAATGTTCTCACGAGGAGGACTACCTGTACTGAAGAGATTTTTTTCTGAAGGAGGAATTGGTGATTGACTCACAACAGGTAGAAGAAGAACACGCAGTGTACACCACTGTCGTATGCAAATTCTGGTGTCCTGGCCAGATTGGCCGGATCTGCCGTTTGTGTGTCATTTTGTATTTCATTTTTAAACGATCCACGTGTCTGTATCTGTTGGGTGTTATCTGGTTGACACCAGGACGTATTATGAAAGTAAGTGTAGAATAGAATGCATCCATGTCACGTTTTGTTAATCCGTAACGGAACTCCACAGCATCATCAATACCGCACTCATTCTCATCTTCATAGCACTGTGGAAAATAGCCCAGGTTCTATGGACGTTCACGAAGGCCCTATATTCATGATGGCTTTACTTTTTGTAGGATGGGAGATGTGCTGGAGTGACACAGGAGCGGTGTACAAGATGGGGAAGCGCCTGCTCCACAAACTTGGTGGCTTCATCGCATGGTTCTTGCAAGATATGGCACCCCCACTAAACATAGGAGCAGGCAATTTGATTATAAAGACAATATTGAGCAGTATCTTTCTTGGGTTGGTTTCTCTCCCCCCCCCCCTCACATTTATGCAGATATATCGCCACGCTGTCATTAGAATTATTAATTACGAAGAACAGAAACACAAAATCTGTATAACGAATGAACATTCCATCAACTGGTTTGTCCATTTTAATCAGTATCGTGACTTCAACGATCATATATACTTTTTGAAAAACGGTACTCAATTTAAAAATCGTGATCAGCAGGATCGTATCAGCAGTATTTAGTAACTGATGTAATTATGCTGATGATAAGCAGCCAAGTTGGCACAATGGTTAAAGATCTTGTCTTTCAGTTTTCTTGTCTCTAACTCGCTCTTGTGGGTATGAGGGTAATGTGTATGCGTAGGCGTATGTCTTATCCTTTGATTTTGTAGAGGCAACAAGAGATACAGACAGATGGAAGTCCATGATCGCCAACGCCATGCGGCAAGGCACCTGATGATGATGATGATTTTGTAAAATGTTTCTTTATCTATCACATCGTATTTACGGTGCTAGTGCAAATGAAAATATACTGAACGCGGAGACTCTTGTCTTGAGAAAATGGAACTAGAGCGTAGGCACAGTTAACAACTCATATGATCAGGGCCTGTCATATTTGGCGTACGCTGAAAGTGGCGAAAACCCATGTAGCGAACACACACACACACACACATACACACACACACACACACCCCACACACACACACACACACACACACACACACATACACACACACACACACACACACACAAACACACACACACACACAGCATACACACAAACACACACGTGCACGCACACACGGGCGCATGCATACACACACTCCGGCTCGAATGGAGAGAGAGAGGAGGGGGGGGGGGGAAGACGGAGAGAGAGGGGGAGGGGGGACTGAGAGACCAAGTGCAGATGGGACTTAGTAACAGTGCTGGCGTGTATACATGGCTGTGTGCCTTGGTAATTGCTATGGACGACACACACACACACACACACCACACCACACACACACACACACACACACACATGTGGCAAGTTCAGAATGGATCTGATGATGATGATGTGATGATGATCATGATGATGGTGATGATGATGACGATGATGGTAATGGTGTGTCTACAATGCTTTATGGGCTGGACATTTCACTAATCAGTGTAGTGAGTGGTCCTCCCGTCAGCTGCCATCATTAGTAATGAAGAGAATGTCTGTCATAGATGTCTTTTTTTTCTCCTTTCCCTCCCAATCCGCCCCCTCTTCCTTTCATCATTTTCTCGGTATGTCATCTCTGTCTGACTTTGGTTGAGAGCCGGATTTTAATAAAGTATATGCACCGGTTATTATATTAACTCATTATAAAGTTTGTTCCGTTTCTTGTGTCTGCCTGTCCCTGTCTCTGTGGGTGAGGGATGGATGTAAAAAAACGTAAGCTGTACATATTTTTTTCTCTCCGGGGGCTCCGGTTTTCCCTTCAGCCCCTTGGCTGTTGGTTTAGGGTGTTTTTCTTCCTTTTCCAAGGTCAGACTGAATTCGTTGCATTAGGTACGATCCTTTTACATCGACCATATCTTTAAATTCTATATTTTCCATTCAGTATATCGTATGCTTATATTTTCTTATTCTTATATGAATTTGGGGATATGTGTATATCCATATGCATGCATTATCATCAGGTGCCCTGCCGCATGGCGTTGGCGATCATGGACTTCCATCTGTCTCTATCTCTCGTTGCCCCTAGCATCTGCCCCACCTCCCTCGTCCCCAGCCTCTCTGCAAGTCCGTCCAGCATTTTCTCCCTGGGTCTACCCGGTGCTCTCTTTCCCTCCAGCTTTCCCGTTGTGATCAAGTGCTCCAAATCCCCCTTCCCCATAAAATGGCCTGTCTTTTCCTAATCTTCCTTATGAGTGATCTATTTGTGTCTGCCCCCACCAAGACTGTCGCATTTGTTTTCTTTGCTGTCCATGGAACTCTCAACATCCTTCTTAGAAACCACAATATATCTATATATCTATATATATGATATATATATAATATATTATATATATGCATGTATATATATGCATGTATGTGTGTATGTTTATGTATTATTCAATAGTAATATACTTACACAAGAAACTACTCTCAGCAAGTGCACCATAGTTTTGAACCTGTACCCTTTTCAGGATAAAACAATAATAATTTGGCATGACCACTTCCACATTGCTGAATTTATCGCACTTCCCCCTCAGACATCGTATTTGCCTTCCCTCTTCCCAGCTTTTACTATTACACACAAACACATAATTAATTCAATTTTGTCTTTTCCCCTACTGGACGAAGCAGCAGAGAAGTTTGAGTCTTTTTCTCTTAGTTTTTATGTTTGTTGTTTGTTGTTTGTTCTGTTGTGGTTTGACATTTACGCTTGACAAAGGCCGGTTGGCCGATGATTTGCGCCTGTCTTGCCTGGTTTTATTAAATACGCGTTCTGATTCTATGTTCATGTTTTTTTTTCTGGTTCCTTTTTGCTTGAACAGGGGGTTTTCTCACTTGTTTTATATTTATGTGTATAATAACATTTGTTCAGTTCTTCTGTTTCTGTCTGTCTGTCACTCTCTGTCTGTGTCTGTCTGTCTATCTGTATGTCTGTCTCTGTCTGCCTGTCTGTCTGTCTCTGTCAAATTAAACGTAGCAATGAATAAAAACATACTGTAGCTAGAACCAATTAACTAATTCGCGGAACTACGGGAAATGTTGGCATGTATTTATTTTAATCCAAAGGAGTTTCACTGCGGATAACTAATATACAGAAAAGTATTTCCACCTGACCCAACATTCTTCTGTATGCCACCTGTTCACTTGTACCTGTGTTACAGACTGGAGGCCCGGCAAAGAGTTACGCGGCAGCACGCGCGCGCGTGTTTGTTTGTGTGTATTTATGTGTGTTTGTATTTGTGTGAGTGTGTTTGTGTTAGTGCATTTGTGTGTGTATGTGTGTGTATTGTGTGTATTTGTGTGTGTTGTGTGTATTTGTGTGTGCATTTGTGTATGTATTTGTGTGTGTGTGTGGCATGTGTGTGTGTATTTGTGTATGTGTATTGTGTGTGTGTGTGTGTGTGTGTGTGTGTGTGTGTGTGTGTGTGTGTGTGTGTGTGTGGTGTGTGTGTGTGTGTGTGTGTGTGTCCGTCTGTCAGTCTCTCTGATGCCGGGTGTTCACGGAGGATGGCCTTTTATTTGAGAGTCTGAGCCCTACGGCATTGTCTCTGCCGCCTTCTCCATAGGACTGAAGGCTATGTGTAGATGTGTCTTCCTGAACTGGTGTTGAGAGGGTCTTGATGCAAGGACGAGAGAGAGAGAGAGAGAGAGAGAGAGAGAGAGGAGAGAGAGAGAGGAGAGAGAGAGAGAGAGAGAGAGTAATTATAGGTAAAAGCTGGTTTTTTTTCTTCTTTTTTTTGTAGGGGGGAGAGGAGAAGATGGGGGCAGATTCAAGGACTTACACGCACACACATACACACGCACACTACACATACACATACACAACCCCACCACGCCCCGATGCACACACACACACACACGCACACTTGCATGCACGCACGCACACACATGCAAACGCACCACACACACACACATCCACACGCATAGCACATCAATTACACACACTCTCGCACGCATGCACACACTTACACACACACACACACACACACCCCACACCACACACACACACACACACACACACACACACACACACACACACACACACACACACACACACACACCACACACATACACACAGAGCATCTATTGGCAGAAAAATGACTGAAACTGTTGTATTGTTTTTAATGGATTTTGGATATTCGTTCGTAATATCGTTAAACGTATTATTCACATACGTGATTCTTGTGCAACTTCTGGAAATTAGACAAGGTTTGGAGATTCCTCGGGTGTTTTGTTTGATTTGTTTTGTTTGTTTGTTTGTTTGTTTTTTGTTTGTTTGTTTTGGTTGCTTGACTTGGATTTGATTATCCTGGGTGTAGTGGTATTTTGGAAAGCCGAAATAGACGGCGTACGACCAAAGCCGTTGAAGGGGCGTGATTGGTGGGCAGGTGTGGAGGGGAACCACCAGACCTGGCTGGAGCACATATGGAAATAATCGAGTGCGATGAACAAACATAGCTCAGTATTCACGCTGATATGAAAGAAGGTAGGCTGTTCACCTGGTGTGGAAAAGGAACACTGACAATTTGTGGACTACACCAAAACACAGGTTATGTCTTACCAATGTTTTGTTATTGTCCATATCAAGTTCAAGACAGAAAAGTGGACATGTGTTTGTTCTTATTGTCCTGACAATAGTCACAGTCCTTTCGGTGTTTGTTGTCCTATCTGTGTTTGTTGTCATGTCAGTGTTTGTTGTTGTATCAGTCGTGTTATTGTCCTGTCAGTCTTTATTGTCCTGTCAATTTGTATTGTCCTGTCAGTGTTTGTTGTCCCGTCAGTGTTTGTTGTCCTATCAGTGTTTGTTGTCCTGTCAGTGTTTGTTGTCCTGTCAGTGTTTATTGGCCTATCATTGTTTGTTGTCCTGTCAGTGTTTATTGTCCTATCAGTGTTTGTTGTCCTGTCAGTGTTTGTTGTCCTATCAGTATGTCAATTTGTATTGTCCTGTCAGTGTTTGTTGCCCTGTCAATTTGTATTGTCCAGTCAGTGTTTGTTGCCCTGTCAGTGTTTGTTGTCCTGTCAGTGTTTGTTGTCCTATCAGTATGTCAATTTGTATTGTCCTGTCAGTGTTTGTTGCCCTGTCAATTTGTATTGTCTTGTCAGTGTTTGTTGCCCTGTCAATTTGTATTGTCCAGTCAGTGTTGTTCTGTCAGTGTTTGTTGTCTTGTCAGTGTGTAGTGTCCTGTCAGTGTTGATTGTCCTGTCAGTGTGTATTTTCCTGTCAGTGTTTATTGTCCTATCAGTGTTTATTGTCCTGTCAGTGTTTATTGTCCTATTAGTGTTTATTGTCCTATCAGTGTTTATTATCCTATCAGTGTTTATTGTCCTGTCAGTGTTTATTGTCCTATTAGTGTTTATTGTCCTATCAGTGTTTATTGTCCTGTCAATGTGTATTGTCCTGTCAATGTGTATTGTCCTGTCAATATGTGTTGTCCTGCCAGTGTTTATTGTCCTATCAGTGTTTATTGTCCTGTCAATGTGTATAGTCCTGTCAGTGTTGATTGTCCTGTCAATATGTATAGTCCTGCCAGTGTTTATTGTCCTGTCAGTGCTTATTGTCCTGTCAATGTTATTGTTCTGTCACTTGTTTATCAGTGTTTTACATAACCAGAGGCACTACGTTAAAATCAATGTAAGTTGTGTCATATTACCAGTTATGTCAATTATCTCTCTATGTCTGTCTCACTCACTCACACACACACACACAGACACACACACAGACACACACAGACACACACACACACACACACACACACACACACACACACACACACACACACACACACGCACACATCGCGCGCGCGCGCGTACAGTTTCGCTATTGCTCGACCCTTTTTCCTGCAGTCTCAGCCCTCTCCCTCTTAATCTCTCTTCCCCTCTCGTAAAAAAATGAGGAAAAAAAATAACGGTAGAGAGAGAGAGAAGGAGAGGAGAGAGAGAGAGAGAGAGAGAGAGAGAGAGAGAGAGAGAGAGAGAGAGAGAGAGAGAGAGAGAGAGAGAGAGAGCTGCTTTATGTGTACAGTTTTATAGATTGTGGTGTATTTCTTGTTTCTCAACCCCGAAAAAGATTTCAATAAATCGAAAGCTTGAGGAGGCTGGTTTGGTGGTTGTTTGGCGAAAACTCCTCATGTGAAATGGGGCTCATTTTCCCCGTAGTCTCTTCTTTCTTTGCTTTTTTTTTTTTATACAGCCGAATCACCCTTTCACTCTCTACCCTGTGTAGAAACATTCACAAAGCTGGTGGATAAGGTGAGGGAATGAGAGGTTGAAAGCTGGTGGATAGGGTGAGGGAGGAAAAAGGGAGTTAATGGATTTAATGAGGGAGGGAAAGAAGGGAAAGCTGGTGGATAGGGTGAAGGAGAAAAAAGGGAGCCGATGGATAGGATGAGAAGGGGAAAGAGTAGAAAGCTGGTGGGTAGGGTGAGAGAGTGAAACCGTAGAAAATTTCTGACCGTTCACTCCCTCACCCTATCCACCAGCTTTCTACTGTCTATCTCCCTCATCCTATCCATAAACTTTCTACCCTGTCACTCATTCACCCTATCCATCAGCGTTCTATCTTTCCACTCCCTAACCCTATCCATCACTTTTCTACCGTTTCGCTACCTCTCCCTATCCACCAGCTTTCTACTTTTCTCTCCCTCATCCTATCCATCAGCTCCCTTTTTTTCTTCTCGACATATCCACCAGCTTTCAACCTTTCACTGCCTCACCTTTATCCTCCAGCTTTGTGATGGCTAGGGTTAGGGAGTGAAAAGATAGAACGCTGATGGATAGAGTGAGGAAAAGGGTAGACAGCTGGTGGATAGGGTGAGGGAGTGACAGGGTAGAAAGTTTATGGATAGGACGAGGGAGATAAAGGGTAGAAAGCTGGTGGATAGGGTGAGGGAGTGACAGGGTAGAAAATTTATGGATAGGACGAGGGAGATAAAGGGTAGAAAGCTGGTGGATAGGGTGAGGGAGTGACAGGGTAGAAAATTTATGGATAGGACGAGGGAGATAAAGGATAGAAAGCTGGTGGATAGGGTGAGGGAGTGACAGGGTAGAAAGTTTATGGATAGGACGAGGGAGATAAAGGGTAGAAAGCTGGTGGATAGGGTGAGGGAGTGACAGGGTAGAAAGTGTATGGATAGGACGAGGGAGATAAAGGGTAGAAAGCTGGTAGATAGGATGAGGGAGTGACAAGGTAGAAAGTTTATGGATAGGACGAGGGAGATAAAGGGTAGAAAACTGGTGGATAGGGTGAGGGAGTGACAGGGTAGAAAGTTTATGGATAGGACGAGGGAGATAAAGGGTAGAAAGCTGGTGGATAGGGTGAGGGAGTGACAGGGTAGAAAGTTTATGGATAGGACGAGGGAGATAAAGGGTAGAAAGCTGGTAGATAGGATGAGGGAGTGACAAGGTAGAAAGTTTATGGATAGGACGAGGGAGATAAAGGGTAGAAAACTGGTGGATAGGGTGAGGGAGTGACAGGGTAGAAAATTTATGGATAGGACGAGGGAGATAAAGGGTAGAAAACTGGTGGATAGGGTGAGGGAGTGACAGGGTAGAAAATTTATGGATAGGACGAGGGAGATAAAGGGTAGAAAACTGGTGGATAGGGTGAGGGAGTGACAGGGTAGAAAATTTATGGATAGGACGAGGGAGATAAAGGGTAGAAAACTGGTGGATAGGGTGAGGGAGTAAAACGGTAGAAAACTGGTGGATAGGGTGAGGGATAAAACGGTAGAAAACTGGTGGACAGGTTTAGGGGGTGAAAAGATAGAACACTGATGGACTGGGTGAGGAAAAGTGTAGAAAGCTGGTGGATAGGGTGAAGAAATGACAGGGTAGAAATTTTATGGGTAAGATGAGGGAGATAAAAGGTAGAAAGCTGGTGGATAGGGTGAGGGCGTGAACGGTCAGAAAGTTGATGGCTTTGGAGATATAGTGAAAGGGGTGAACACTAGTGGATACGGCGAGGAAACGAAAAGGTTAAGAGCCTGTCTATGGGCTGTCAGGGTTGGGGTCTGGGTGACCCGAGGGAGGGTGGGGGCAGAGAACTAGAAGGTCCATCGTTCAGCCTGATTGTGAACAAAATTGACCTTTTCTCGCAGCACAGGGAAAAAGGACGACCAGGTCATACTAACGATGTGTATTCGTTTTACAGCTCTCTTATGAAAAAAAAAGACAGGGGTTGGGGTGGGTGGGGACGGACATTATTTCGTATTGACCGGAGATGTGTGTGGTCTGCCTATCTATAAGAAAAATAAAATGTGTGAACACAATTTTTACAGCTCTGTATTGGTGAAACTTAACCACAGTTTGATGAAAGGTGTAGAATATTAAGGACTCGCGTAAGTGGAAATTTAGAAGATAAAGCCTCATTGTCAAGGTCACACGGATCAGAACGAAGTGCCGATAATTACCGCTGTATAAAGAAAGTGTGCGAACAGCACTTTCTCTGGAATTTCTGAGTATATTTAAGCTCTGTTTTCACTGTTGTGTCAGTCCATCATTGTCTTTGATGCCAGTCAGTTTTTATTTCAACTGGACACTTGTTAAGGTCACGTTGACCATGAGAAGTGCGAGTATCGATTTCATGTAATTTTGTATAAAAAGGGACATTGTTAGAATGCTTTATCGTCGTTCTTCTTTTATATCGTCGTCTTCTTCGTTTTCTTCTTCTATTGTTTATATTGTTACTATTGTTGTTGTTGTATTCTTTATTATGCAATAAACGGAACAGGAGTTCATGTATGCTTCTAGTATGAAAAACAGACTACGAAAAGCGTATCATGGCAAAAGTATGTAACAAAGACATTATAGAGGACAGTCCATCAGTGTATTGAAATATTTTATATTTTCCACATGACTGGTGGCATGTACACCGTTTCAGAATAGTGAATGTAAGAAGAAAAGTGTAAATCAAACGAATACAGCCGATGTATAGTGTTGATTCTGTGTCAAAGTTGATTATTTTAGGCGGGGACCGGGTCTGTATGTATTACTTAACAATCCTTATAAACATGTAAACAGCGCCGTGACATTGGCATAATTGTGAAAAAATTGTGGTAAGCTTTTGTGGAGACGGCGACATTTGGATAAATTTGAAAAGGTTGATCAGCTTTTGTGGAAAAAGCGACACTGGCATAATTGTGAAAAAAATTGATCAGCTTTTGGGGAGAAGGTGACATTGGTATGAATGTGAAAAAGTTAAATCGACTTTTGTGGAAAAGCGATATTGAGATAAATGTGAAAAAAAATGGTCAACTTTTGTGGAGAAGAGACATTAAGATACAAGTTAATATGAAAACGTTGATCAACTTTTCGTAGAAAAGTCTGGTTGGCAGTAGAGATATAACTGTTACCTTCCATTCTCATTGCACGGGTTTGAGTCTGATCCGAGAAAAACTTTTCATGTTCAGCATGTAGTCCGCTCAGTTGTAAATAAATACCTGACCCTGTCATGGCTTGTGGAAAGCAAAGCAGCGAGCGAGAGGAGAAGGGCACTGCCCTTATTATCCTGACCCCACGAAAAGTTGAGGTTTTCACCACCACCTCATTTCCCTACAACTTGAAGGTAACGGGATTATTCATTTGTTTATTTATTTATTTGTTTATCATTTATTTTGTAAAGTGTACGAATGAAAGCTGTTGCGAACACTATGTCCGATGGATCTCTTCGTTGTGTGCGCATATGTGCCACTTAAATTCGAAAAGGTTAATTTTCATGTAAACTGCTGGGACTGAACTCGAGACGTTAGATACTGACACAGTGGCTTTATCAGCTTAGCCAGCCATCCCAGCCAGCCACGTGTCGTTGGCATTCAGTTGTCTGTGGAAATCAGCCTGTCGTTGGCTTGTTGGAACACATGAAAGTCGTGCATTGGCCAATCCCGTCTATGGCTGATACATAAAGCAAAGCCCATGGGCCCCAGAGAACAGAAGGTTGATGACCCTTGCGGATCTGAAAGAGAGAGAGAGAGAGAGAGAGAGAGAGAGAGAGTGTGTGTGTGTGTGTGTGTGTGTGTGTGTGTGTGTGTGTGTGTGTGTGTGTGTGTGTGTTTGTGTGTGTGTTTGTGTGTGTGTGTGTGTACACAGATCTGAAGTGTTTCCTATATCATGTCTGTCTCAGAGTGGACATTGTTGACGTCTGCAGAAGAGCCCTGTTTTTTGTTTTTTGTTTTTTAAATGACGACAGACATTTTAATCATCATCAGCATGTGCCCTGCCGCATGGCATTGGTAATCATGGCCCTCCATATGTATCTATCCCTTGTTGCCGCAAGCATCTCTTCCAGCCTCTCTGTCCTCAGCCACCCTGCAAGTCCGTCCAATGTTTTCTCCCTGGGTCTACCTGGTGCTCTCTTTCCCTCCAGCTTTCATGTTGTGACCAGGTGCTCTAATTCCCCTTTTCTCATAAAATGGCTTATAGATGTTGCCTGTCTTTTCCTAATCTTTCTTATCAGTGATCTTCTTGTGTCTGCCTCCATCAAGACTGTCTCATTTGTTTTCTTTGCTGTCCATGGAACCCTCAACATCCTTCTTAGAAACCACATCTCGGCTGCCTCAATCTTATTCTGGCTTTGCTTGTTGACTGTCCACGCCTCACAACCATATAACATTATTGGTTCTATATAACATTCAAAAACACTCTTCCTGATACCAAAGAAATAAGAGGGAAGCAGGGAGAATTTTTATGATATCAACCAAAGGACATAACTTGAGATTCACGTAGGAATTATCTCCCATGTTGTGGAACTTCTCAAATCTAACATAGTTTGCGCTACCCATTCAGCTAGCATAGATACAAAGCACAAAAACCGTAAGCTCAGAACACTCCTGTAACATCTTCCTGATGTTACTTGATAGGCATTTGTTGGTAAGAATGCTTTTCGTCTTGTTGAATGCTGTTTTGGCTTGGCCGATTCTGCTGGCTATTTTTGATGTGCATCTGACCTCTGGACATTTTAATGAGTTTACCAAAGTTTGGTTGGCTTAGAGTTAGAGCTCCCACCTTCCACTCTGGCTGCACGGGTTTGCAAGAGTGTGAATCTCAATTGAGAAAAGTACACGTGTAGTGTCCACTTCACCCAGCTGTGCGAATGAGCACATGGATTTGCTCAAAGTTAGGGTAAGTATAGCAACGAGGGTGAGGAGATGGGCGCTGCCGTCATGATGCTGGCCTCCGACAAAGTAGTGAGGTCTTTACCACCTCACTCCCCCACGATGTCAGGGAGAAGTAAACTTTGTGCGTTGGGCCACTAGTTCATCCAGATCTGAATGAGCACCTGACCCTGTTCAGCCTTGATGAAGATAAACAGCGCCGGAGATGAGATGGGCACCACAGTCTTAATGCTGGTCTCGAGAAAAGTTGAGGTCTCTACCACCTCACCTCCTTTGCAACCTCAGGGTTATGAGACGGTCTTTCTCTTTTCTTTAACCTTTTATTTTATCTTATTCTTGCTGTCGTAATGAAACACGCTTATCTCTCTCTCTCTCTCTCTCTCTCTCTCTCTCTCTCTCTCTCTCTCTCTCTCTCTCTCTCTCTCTCTCTCTCTCTCTCAGCCAACCAGTATTTCTTTCTGTATTATATGCGATGATTTGTTGATGACTCTATGACGTGTTTGATCCTCTCTTGCTTCCTCTTTATTTCTCATTGCTTTTGTTCATTTTTGTTTGTTTTTTGTTTTGCTTGCTTGCCCATCTTATCTGTTAGCCATTTTGTCTGTTTGTTTGGTTGGCTCTTATGTGCTGTCTGTATTTGTCACTTTTCTCCAACTGTTATCCATATTATGCTTGTATCTCTCTTCTCCTATCAAGAAAAACGGCGCTTGATTATGGTTACTATTCTTGATTTATTTATGACTTATTACATGAATTATTGATTTGTTTACACATGTATGATATTTCTATTATACATATGCGTTTATCATTACTGTAATTTCCTATTGTCCAAAGTAAAATTTACTTTATTTATTTATCTATACATTTGTCTATTTGACTTCATATCATCTCTTGATTTTCTGTCTCCTACAGAATTTTATGTGTTTATGCCTTCAATCGACCCAATGTTTGCTACCCCCCCCCTTTTTTTTTTTCTCCTCTCTAATCATCCTTCTGAACTGCTCTTTTTTTTTTACCTCCATTTATTACTTTTGGGTTTAGTAGTAGTAGTAGTAGTAGTAGTAGTAAGTAGTAGTGGTAGTAGTGGTAATTGTTGTAGCAGTGTTAATATTTTTTGTGTGTAATCAGAATAGCCGCAGTAAAAATAGTGATAGCAAGTTGATTTCATCTTCTTTGATTTGATTGTAAGAACATTAGTCTATTTGACGCTTGATTTATCTTCTATAATTTTTTCACATGTAATGTTTCTTCTCCCTCTATTTCATTTTATTTTGTTTTATCTTATTATTATTTTGTTTACTTTGTTTTCCTCTCCTCCTCCTCCTCCTCTTCCTTCTTCTTCTTCGTCTTATTTTTATTATTATCACTATCAACATTATCTTTCTTTCTTTATTTACTTACTTATTCATTAATTTATTTACCTGCTCATCTATCTATCTATCTATACTATCTACCTCTCTCTCTCTCTCTCTCTCTATCTATCTATCTATCTGTCTCTAAGTGCTGACTGTGTACGTTTCTTGATTTCATTGCAATGTTATCTTAATTTTAGTATTCAACATGTATTTTCCTTAAGCTGTACTTGTTACTGTAAACAAATGTCATGTATATAGAATAGCAACGGCAAGTTTGAAAAATGGCTTCTAGCCAATAACTTTTACCGTTGGAAAATAAAGCATCATTGTCATTGTCATTGTCATTGTCTCTCTCTCTCTCTTGCGCGCGCACACATTCTCTCTCCCACCTCTTCTCTCTCCCTCCCTTCCCCTCTTCTCTTTCTCTCTCTCTCTGTGCTCTCTGTCCCCCACCCCCCTTCTCTCTCAGTGGCATATTACCTCTAAGAGTTTTGAATAACCATGTTAATAACGTGCTTCCGTTACACAAACTGTCCGAAAGGACCGGACTATGTTTGCATATCTATCTGTATTGCATCATTTGCACTGCCGCTCCATGGCAACCGGCAGAAACTGAAAACTACAACTACAGCAACAACAACACGCCTTATTCATCGCCGTGATATGTGGCTTGACCATATAGACGGCGAAGACTCGTATGCCCGCAGAGAGTTTGTCAGCTCTATTCTGTTGCGCATTTAGTTAAAGGCATGTGGTCTTACTCTGCTCCTAAGTTCCCATCCTTGCTTGCCTTAGTGTATAACAGAGTAATGTGTGTGCATGCATTTCCCCTCTCTGTCTGTCTGGCTGTCTGTCTGTCTGCCTGTCTCTCTCTCTCTTTGTGTGTGTGTCTCTCTCTCGATCCCTGTCTCTGCTCTGTCTGTCTGTCTGTTTATTATCTCTCTATGATGCATTTTAAGTAATGCATTTCGCTTTAATGTTTTTATGCGTATGTTTAATACACACACACACACACACACACACACACACACACACACACACACACACACACACACACACACACACACACACACACACACACACACACACACACACACAACACACACACACATATATATGAGTAGAATATTGAAAACTAGCTTTACGACGGGTCCAGTGGGATCTGATGCTGCCATCCTGGAATAATAGTGTTTTGAAAGTTTGAAGTTTCTCTCTCTCTCTCTCTCTTCAGTTGAAAGGTTTATCATATCAGGTGTTGCTGAGAGAGAGAGAGCGACAGAGAAAGAGAGAGAGAGGGAGGGAGGGGGGAGTTCGCAGGAAGAAGAAAAAGGTGAGCACAAGCAAAAAGTTCAGACCCATTTATCCTGGTAGGTTAGCTAAGGAGTTGGGGGAGAGAGGGGGGAGTCTAAGATCCTTAACTGGACTTTGTCCCACATCTAGGGGCAGACATTTGCCGTCTGGGGGTCAGTGGGCAGATAAGGGATATAGATTTTAAAACCGCTTTTGGCACCTGCGCGCCCTATGCTGATGTCTGCCTAACGCTCTTCATCTCCCGGAATTCGGGAATTAACCCTTTTACTCCTTCAGCCTGTGCACCAGTTTCTGTTCACCTTTCTGCGATTAGGCTAGTACTGTCGCTCTCTCACCCTGTCCACTAGCTTACTCCTTCACCTTTCCACCATCTTTCTTAGATTAGTCCTTTGGGTCCCTTACCCTATCTACCATCTTTCTGAAGTTGTAAACCTTTAATTCCTTCCCCCTTATCCACCAGCTTGTTCTCTCATCCTATCCATCAACTTCCTGAGATTAATCCTTTTACTCCCTCATCCCGTCTGCCATCTTCCTGAGATTAACCCTTTGACTCCTTTGCCTGATACACAATATTCCTGCAGTTACCTCTTTGACTCCAGTGCCATATACACCATATTCCTGCGATTACCACTTTGACTCCTTTGCCCGATACACCAAATTCCTGCAATTACCTCTTTGACTCCATTGCCCTATACACCAAATTCCTGCAATTACCTCTTTGACTCCATTGCCCTATACACCATATTCCTGCAATTACCTCTTTGGCTCCATTGTCCTATACACCATATTCCTGCAATTACCTCTTTGACTCCATTGCCCTATACACCATATTCCTGCAATTACCTCTTTGGCTCCATTGTCCTATACACCATATTCCTGCAATTACCTCTTTGGCTCCATTGTCCTATACACCATATTCCTGCAATTACCTCTTTGACTCCATTGCCCTATACACCATATTCCTGCGATTACCACTTTGACTCCTTTGCCCGATACACCAAATTCCTGCAATTACCTCTTTGACTCCATTGCCCTATACACCATATTCCTGCGATTACCTCTTTGACTCCATTGCCCTATACACCATATTCCTGCGATTAACCCTCGTATTTCTTTGTCTTACCCATCATATTCCTGCGATTAATCTTTTGACTTCTTACACTAGCCAGAATCTTTCTGCGATTATAACCCTTTCATTCCCTCACCCCACTCACTAGCACACTTTGTCAACCTATCCATCAGCTACCTGAGTTAACCTTTTCTCCTCCTTCACCCTATTCATCAGATCATTACCTCACCACCCCCTCCTCCAGCTTCCTGCAATTAACCATGTTGTACTTTGCTTTCTGTCATTTATTCCTATCAATTTCTGCCTTGCTCGTCCATTCACCTGTATATGGTCTACAAAACCTCGCATGCTATTAGGAATGATGACTGGATGTACATATTAGCTGCATTTTTAGCTCTAAGGAAATGTGACGTGCAGAAGCAATTAGAAGCAGTTTTAGATACTGTCATAGGCAAATTTTTATATATGTTTTTAGTGTACTTAATTATGTACAGGCCTACATTTGTAGTCAGGTTTTTTTACCTTTTGGTGATAAATTGGACGGAATGGCCAACGCCATGGGCATATCCATAGCTTATGTGCACAAATGCATTGATATTTGTAGTTAATTTACTTTTCTTGATTTGTCTCTTAAGTCAAAGAGGTGTTGTGTGTGTTTTGAGATGGTTATAGCTCTGATATGGCCCTACGCAGTCGGCTGGACTTTAAATCACCACCCCCTCCTTCCTTCATCTTTATTGTCCTATATTCCTCCATCTGCTCATCATCATCGTCCTTCCCATCTTCATCATTTTTATCATGTTCATCGTCGGCTTCATCGTACCTATGCCTCAAAGCCTGTGACTGGGCCCTGTTGATAATATCGTTAATTTCTCATGATAAAAAAGGTAAAGATTCTTTCATAACATTGAGACCTGAGGGTTGTGCTTCTCCTCTCTCTTGCTGCTTTGCCTTCCGTAATTCTGAACAAGGTCAGCTATCCACTCACAGCTGATCGGACTGCAGGCCACAAACTCTTTTCTTGAACGAGTTTCACATACATGCATACCCGTCAAGTCAGATTGGAAAACCAGGCCTCTTTCTCACCAGTTGATAACTCCAAATGTATGGTCAGCTGAATCAGACATCATGGTATGTAGGCCTGCAAGCTTTAAGAACTATCAATTTTCATTTTCTTGAAATGCGTTGGCGGTGTCGTTTACCGACAAAGCGGAAAATGTCACAAGGAAATGGCCTGACTGAAATTACAGTCTTTGGCTGATACTTCCTCCTCCTCTCAGGCTTGCTAATGAAATAGCAGCTATAATTTAGCTCGGTATAGCTCATCCTCTCTTTCTGCTGTTTTCACTGACAGCAAATTTCAAGCATAACCAGCCAGTACCTAGATAGATAGACAGATACAACAAGGAGAAGAGAGAGGAGAGAGAGAGAGAGAGAGAGAGAGAGAGAGAGAGAGAGAGAGAGAGAGAGAGATTTTGAACGCCTTTACTTCTTTCTGTTTGAAGTTTATTTTCACTAGAGTTCAATTAGTTTTAATTGTGATCCTTTTGAATGCTTGGTTTCCTTGTGAGCTTGCCCTGTTTTTAACAGCGTCATGTCTTCCTACCCCCCCCCCCTCCACTTTTTTTCCATGTGATCGGGAGTACGAGTGGGGATAGGGAAGGAGAGAACACATTCTACTGCCTTGTTATTTTTTTCATCTCTTCTTCTACTTCTCCTCCCCTCCCCTTTGCTTCTAACCCTCCCCCACCCACCCCACCCTGTCTTTGTCTTCGTCTCATCCACCTTTCTTCCTCTTCCTCTGTTGTCATCGTCGTCTTCTTTTTACCACCTTTCTTTCATTTTCACTCTCTCTCTCTCTTTCTCTCTCTCTCTCTCTCTCTTTTTTTTTGGGGGGAGAGGAGGAAGACAGACAGAACATTTTCAGACTACTCACTGGAAAATCTGCAATGTTAATAACGTTTCTTTTGTTCACTTGTAACACTCTCTCGCTGATAATTTTAAGCCGTAAAATATTTAGTGATACAAGGATACAGTTCCTTCGTCAAAGTGCCACTGATAATTTTAAGCTGTAAAATGCTTAGTGATATAAGGATACAGTTTCTTTAGTCAAAGTGTCACTGATAATTTTGATAATTTTAAGCTGTAAAGCACTAAGTGGTATAAAGGATATAGTTCCTTCAGTCAAAATGTCCCTGATAATTTTAAGCTGTAAAATACTTAGTGATGTAAGGATATACTTCTTTCAGTCAAAATGTCACTGATAATCTTAAGTTGTAAAATACTTAGTGATATAAAGATACAGTTCCTTCAGTCAAAGTGTCACTGATAATTTCAAGCTGTAAAATACTTAGGATACAGTTTTTTCAGTCAAAGTGCCACTGATAATTTTAAGCTGTAAAATACTTAGTGATATAAGAATGCAGTTCCTTCAGTCAAAATGTCACTGATGATTTTAAGCTGTAAAACACTTAGTTATACAAAGATACAGTTCCTTCAGTCAAAGTGCCACTGATAATTTTAAGCAGTAAAGCACTTAGTTATACACGGATACAGTTCATTCAGTCAGTGTCATCGGTAGCTTGGCCTTCCTGAGTTTGAGTTTTACTGGTGTCGTCAACACTGACGTTGTACGCATGTTCTTTTCGTTCTTTTATGCCACTGAATTTTTTTTAGAAGTAAAAAAGAATATTTTTCATAAATGGAAAAAATCAACGTGTAAATTAAAGCCTTGTTGTATACACTTAGAATGAATTGTGACATACGTTGATCATATATCCCTTCATAAGGGATTATGGCCTATAATATGAATGAACGATCCGAATCCGAATCTGACCTTCTCTGGTAAATTCCAGACCTTTTCCACACTTGCCAAGATTTTTTTATGTTGTTTTCTTCATCTGTTCCTTCTCCTTCTTCCTTTATTAATTTTTTTATTTTTCATTTTTTTTATTATTCTTTTTCTATGAGTGTATCCCCATATTGGAGTAGCAGGATTTTTTTCTGTATTAACTTCTGCACCACCTCAGTGACGTAAATCCCACGCCGCTCATTCCACCTCCACACCACACCAACTCCAAGTTCATTCGAAGTTCCAATGTCAGGAAGCCTAAGGAGCCAGAGATGTCAAGCCGCCATGGGATAACCCACGAGAGGAGATCCTGCACGGCTGGGGTCACTTAGGTGGAGTTCAGCAAAGCCTGTTCTGATCCAACTTAAACTCCCCCCCCCCCCCCCACCCCATGCACGCTAACGATAGTAATCGCTATGATCAGTCACAGAGCCAGACCGAGTGAAAGATGGCTCATCCGACTCCCACCTAATCCGAGGAAGGGAGACCACCACTATGGCAGCATGTCAGTGGGGGAGGGGGGGGGGGGGGCTTGTGTGTAAATCGAGCATCATGTATTTGTTTTATAAGACCGTCAATTCTACAACTTTTGTTTTCGGTTTTGCAAAGTTTTTTTCTATTATTTTATTTTTTTTATCGTCTGTTTCTGTGTTCTTCTTCTCTTGTCTCTTTCTTTTCCCTTTGACTCTAGGGCATGTGGTGTTACCTGATTGAAATCAACATGAGACAGTTCGTGGGGCATTCTGCTCACGAACTTAGGCCGTAAATTCCAAAAAAAGTTTTCTTCTTTTCTTTTATCTGGGTGATTGCACTATGATGGGTGTCACAGGGAGAATGAGTTAACGGTCAGCGGCAAGCTGGAGGGCCTGAAGTGGAGAAGTGCCATGTAATGTAGGTCTGTATCATGCCTTCGATCCACTTCTTTCGTGGTCTGCCTTTTGTTTGAAATCCAGGGAAATGGTCAGAGCTACAACGATCGACCATAATGATGATAATGATAATGATGATGATGATGATAAATAAATAATAATAATTATTACTGTAATTATAACAATAATGATAATAGCATTTGTAAGGCACCAAATCTTGATCCAAGAATCAAATCAAGGCGCGCACTCTCATTATTCACCAAAGCAATTACAAACGGGGCACAAAGCTGACGTAAACTGAGGGGCAGAAGACAGGAGGGAAGGAGGGTGTGTGACCCGTGACCCAAGTTGTCATCCTCCTTCTGTCTCACACATTCACACACACACACACACACACTCAAGATGCTGAGCTAGGGTACACTCAAACCTGTTTGCGAATGACCCTTGACCCAAGTTATCACACACACACCACACACACACACACCACACACACACACACACACACACACACACACACACACACACACACACACACACACACACACACACACACACACACACACACACACACACACATTGTTTTGTGTTTTTCATCGTCATCACATTCATCAAAAGAAAATTAAGTAGTTTGGTCATCTGACCAGTAAGTACCCCCACCAGCTGGCTCAACAAGCGCATTGCATTGTTTTCAGTCTGGGGGTTGAGGTGAAAGGTTCTTCTTCTCCATTTTATCGCTTGTTTGCTCTTTTTTCTTTTTCCTTTTTACTGTCCTTCTGGGATTTGTCCCCTAATTAAACTCAGCATGTGATGATTGTATGCGTGCCAGGAATTTCGCTAGGCCGTCAATTCCAGATTTTATTTTTCACCCTTAGAGAGGAGATTCTTCATCTCTCTCGTTATTCTTCATCTTTCTTCTTCTTTCTTCTCCTCCTCCTCCTCATTCTTCTTCTTTTCCCCCCTCCCTCTTTTGCCTGCAGCACATTGGGCTTTTTTCCAAACCATCCAAGACAATTACTTGATTTTTTTTCCCCAAAACATCCAAGGCGATTATTTGATTTTCTTCTTCATTTATTTCTTGTACTTAATAAAAACGTTTCGTTCTTCTATTACAACTACTGCTGCTGTTTTCTGATGATTATCAGTTGGGTGCAGCCCCTTACTAGAGTCAGCGTGGCCCAGGATGATTGTATATATGTCAGGTATCAAGCTATATGCAATCATGTATTTTCTTTTTGGATTAATTCCTTGCTTGCTGTTCTCTATCTGTGTATATTTTGTCTGTGTGCGCTCGTGTGTGCGTATACGTGTGTTGTTTGTGTGTTTGTAATCGTGCGTGTGTGCGTGTGCGTGTTGTTTGTTTGTTTGTGTGTGTGTGTGTGTGTGTGTGTGTGTGTGTGTGTGTGTGTGGGGTGTGTGTGTGTGTGTGTGTGTGTGTGTGTGTGTGTGGTGTCCTTTTGGTCACTTGCTCGATTTTAGCCCTCGCTTATATGTGTTTATGTTTACATATGTATGCGTGGTATGTGCTGTGTACGCGTCCGTTCGATCACTTGCTCTTTTTTGAGTCTTCTTACGTACGTAGTGTGTGTGTGTGTGTGTGTGTGTATGTGTGTGTGTGTGTGTGTGTGTGTGTGTGTGTGTGTGTGTGTGTGTTGGTGTGTGTGCGTGCGTGTTTTGGTGTGTTGTGTGTGTGTGTGTGTGTGTGTGTGTGCGCATATGTACGTGTGTGTGTTTGTGTTTGTGTGTGCGTGTATGTGCGTGTGTGTGCGTGCGTGTGTGTGTATATCTGTGTGTGTGTCTGTGTGTAACACATGCCTGTTTGATCACATGCTCGCTTTCAGCCCCCCCCCCCCCACCTCCCCCTGTTCTCTACCCGACCAAAGACTATCTGATCCGACTATTTCCTTTTCGTAGTGTCCCCCGCTGGGCACAAGATTGACCTTGTGGACACTGTAGTGCGACTCGTCTGACAGAACCTTTTCGCTCCCTCACCCTGTCCACCAGCTTTCACTTAACCATTTTCTTTCATCGCCTAATCCACCAGCTTCCACTTAACCCTTTCGCTACCTTACACTGTCCAGCAGCTTTCACTTAACCATTTTCTTTCCTCACCTAATCCACCGGCTTCCACTTAACCCATTCGCTACCTTACACCGTCCACCAGCTTTCACTTAACCTTGTCGCTCCCTTACCCTGTCTCCTTGCTTCCACTTAACCCTTTCGCTCCTTTACCTTATCCACTGGCTTAAACTTAACCCTTTCACTCCTTTGTAAGAAGCTGGTGGGGAGGGTGAGAGAGTGAAAAGATTAATCCGATCGTGTTCTTGATTTATCCACTTCCGTCTTATGCATTGATATTAATGACGTGAACTCAACCTGTACCCCCCATTAACCCCTCTGATTTTCTGATCTTCCATCAGACCTTCTCGTTTCTCCTGGCAAATTTCCCATCAAACCATAGACAGACATCTTGACCCCCTGTCACACCCCATCATTCGATTCTAGCCGTGCCCTCATATATTTTACACACACACACACACACACACACACACACACACACACACACACACACACACACACACACACACACACACACACACACACACACACACACACACACACACACCAAACACACACACACACTTCTCTCTCTCTCTCCTCTCTCTCTCTCTCTCTCTCTCTCTCTCTCTCTCTCTCATACATACATACAGCGAATTGCGAACCTTGGCCGCGACACCATTCGCAACACAAGAGCAGCAATGCACGTAAATGGCGATAGAACGCCAAACAGTCAGTCACCTGACCCGACTACGTTGCTTGGTCTCAAAGTGCTGATCTAAGCAAAGGGGACCTCGTCTAACTGACTAACTGATTAGTTAGAATATGGTTTGTCCCACAACCCCGAGATGTCAAGACTCAAGACTCAGAATGTTTTAATTGTATGGCCGTGGCTTCAAAAGAACAAAAAGAAAGAAACAAACAAAAAACACCTTTGTTTGCATACTTCTATGAAGAAGGAAATAACAAAACGTGCAGTGACTATACAATAAAATTATCAAATATTAGTAGAAACATTTCCCCCTCCCCCTGCCAGTAATGGCTTCAGCTGTAGGCAGTATCTCATCTTTTAAACGCTGAATATAAAATCTTTGCATAATTTTTTTTAGACAACAGCATGGCAAATCTAAAGGCATTCGGCTGTCTATGGAATGTGTCAGGAATGAATTGTTGATGTCAATCGTGTAACACAAACTAAAGCGTATTTCATTTTCAACAGAACATCTACAAAAATTTTGTTTATAAAACTCGTGTATGAATGCATTTTGTAACGATGCAAATATACAGCGATATCACTGACACTATATCTAATTCTGATGAGAGAATTTCTTGTATTTCTGTTCAGATCAATGTTAGGGTACTATTTCCGTGGGCAGTTTGTTTTAAATGTTTTATAGAATCTAAATCAGTCACTTGTGTGGATATCATCATCCCAGTTTTGCCACCAACAATCTTAAAGCCCTGAGATCGTGAGGGAGTGAGGTGGTAAAGACCTCAGCTTGTCTCTGAGCCGAGCAACATGAAGGTGGCGTACATCTCCTCTCCGTCATTGCTTTACCTTCCCTAATGTTGAACGTTAGCAGGAGGACGTTCTCGGAAAGATCTGCACCCATGCAAACCTGTGCCGTAGATTGTATGGCGATAAGGTTAACGTCTGCGCCATGAGGGGGCTAAATAAATGCCGAGACTTGAAAGACCCGAATTTCATTTGGTCTTCCAATTAGCTCTGTCTTTGAAATAAGTTTATGATGTGATTTCTTTCATGAACTTTTAAAGAACTTTAGGTTGTCTCATACCCGCTGTCTTGCTTGGAGTGCTGCTTCTTTCCTTTTTGTATCGACCTCTGTTCCTTCTGTTGTTGTTTTTGTTGTGATTTTGCTGGCTCCCTCACTTGAACAAGTCAGAAAAAGTGGATTCCCGTTCCCTGCAGGATACCAGAAAACAAAATGGTAGAAGAGTTAGCAAAAAGCTGGTCCCGTTA
This sequence comes from Monoplex corrugatus, assembly GCA_030674185.1. Classification (NCBI taxonomy): domain Eukaryota; kingdom Metazoa; phylum Mollusca; class Gastropoda; order Littorinimorpha; family Ranellidae; genus Monoplex; species Monoplex corrugatus. The sequence goes on from CM060307.1 coordinate 59,031,919, forward strand.
GCAAAAAGCTGATATCTCAGGAAGACCAACAAGAGAACACATTAGCTAAAGCGAGATGAGAAGAATCTTCAAATCACTCTTTGAGCCATGGACAGAAAAGTGACGATTACCGACTGTTCAGACAGCATCTAGTGGTTCTGATGAGGCTCCGATCCGGCCACAACCAGCGTAACATCCATACGAACTGCAAATCCAAACTGAAGCCATCTCCAACCGTCCCATGATGTCAACAGGACCAAACTGTCCAACACATTATTGTAGCGATGTCATTTCTATCATGTGGAGCGACAGTGAACATGGCCACTACAACTCTGATCACCAAGCTCTATGGCAGCCAGCAGGCATCGGGACAACACGGCAACATGCATCGTCAGATGTGGCCTGACCAGCGTTGTTTTGTCGGTGAACGAATGAAGAAATTGTACGCTTACGTAAAGTTATAGAGGTTGTCGCGATAATCCTGATTTGTATGAGTGAGGTGGTAGAGACCTCACCTTTTTTTTAGGGCCAGAATTATGTGAATGGTTCCCATCTCATATCTATCATTGCTTTACCTTCCTTGACCCTGAATGGGATCAGTTACTCATTCACATCTGGGTGGGCTGGAGCCTGCACACACAAAGTCCTTCTCGAGCCAGACTAACTTCCATGCACATTGGGAAAGCGGGGAGCGAGATAAATACACAAAAAGGCGATAGATGAGCAGTCTGCAGAGGCGAGTATGTGTGTGTGTGTGTGTGTGTGTGTGTGTGTGTGTGTGTGTGTGTGTGTGTGTGTGTGTGTGTGTGTGTGTGTTTGCGTGCATGCGCGCTTGTGTGTGTGTATGTGGTCTGTCTCTACGTTGTTTATGTGTTTGCTCGTGTGCGCGTTGGGGTGAGGAAAGAGTGTTTAAGGGAAGACACGAAAAAGGCGGCGGATGCAGCGAGACAGGACAAGTCCTGTGAGAGCCGTGTGCATGTCCAGTCCGCTCTGTTAATGTGCTATTTCAGCTGGCCGCCGGCCCAACCAGCTGATTCACTCAGCAGAACGCAACATCCTTCCTGTTTTCTTCCTTTTAACAGCCCCAATGTTGTCTTGAGTTTAGTCTCAGTCCACACCATAAAACCCATGCCCACCACAAGAAAATATCCGGGCCTGGTTGTTGCACATCTTAATACTTCGGTCGTTTTGATGATGTCTGTTATTCATAGATCTAGTCGCCCCTTTCCCACCCCCTCCCCCTCCCACATGCTTTCATTTTTTGTTATTATTGTTTCGTGTTTTTTTTTGTTTGTTTGTTTAAAGTCCAGCCGACTGCGTAGAGCCATATCAGGGCTGTAACCATTTCAGCACGCACACAATAATTTAACAAGAAAAAGGAAAAGAAAATTAAGCACACATATCAAAGCATTTGCGCACACAATCCAGATGCTCCTGGCGTTGACCACTCCATCCAACCCATTGCACAGGGGACTTAAGAAACATACCTCAACACAAATTTAAACATAGCAAAGGACACTAAAACATATATAAAAACAGGCCCAAACTATCTAAAATTGCTTCCGCAGATCTCATTTCCCTAGAGCCAAAAATGCACTAATACATGTACTCAATTAACAATCGTAAAACAAAGCATGCAAGACCTTATCGAACACATACAGGTGATGGACCAGCAAGACATAAAATGATAGGTAGAAATGACAAAAAGCAAAGGAACAAGGCAGAAACAAAGAGAGTGACAGAAAAGAGGAAATTTCTAGCACAGAATTTCCAGAAGGCGGGGATACTATTTATACTGAAAGAGCCCCCGGCATCCCCACGGGGGAGGGGGGGGGGGCTTTCCTTTTTTCAATACATTGCAAGTGGATAAGGTTTTGCAGAGACTGGAAGGAGTCTGCCGGATAATTGGGCACAAATGTGGGTGGAGCGCATATGGGATTGTCTGAATGCGTTGAATCCCTGTTGGACAAACTCCAGACTCTAGGGTGAAAGTGTCTGGGTTATTTATAGCCTCGTCTTGCCTCAGCTCTCCACACACATACATATTTCAAAACATGAATCAGATCGATTTCTGGTGTATGTGAATGGTCTGGTGTGTGCGTGTGTGTGTGTGCGTGCGTGCGTGCGTGCGTGCGTGCGCGTGTGTGTGTGTGTGTGTAGAACAAGCTGTATGTGTGTGTGCGTGTGTGTGTGTGTGCGTGCGTGCATGCGTGCGTGCGTGTGTGTGTGTGTGTCAGTGTGTGTAGAACATTCTGTATGTTGTGTGTGTGTGTGTGTGTGTAAGAGAGAGAGAGAGACAGTGTGTGTGTGTGAGAGAGGAGAGAGAGAGAGACAGACAGACAGACAGAACGAGAGAGAGAGAGAGAGAGAGAGAGAGAGAGAGAGAGAGAGAGAGAGAGAGAGAGAGAGAGAGAGAGAGAGAGAGAGAGAGAGAGCCCATTGGAGATGATGAATTTGCGATTCGCACCCAGGAGATTTGGTCCAGCTCAGTAGACAAAGCTTTAAACACCTTTAAATTTGCTGGTACATTGTGTTCACACAGACACACACATGCACACAGACACACACACAGACACACACACACACACACACACACACACACACACACTCTCTCTCTTTCTCTCTCTCTCTCTCTCTCTGTCATCGATATTAAATAATCTCACGTAGTTTCAGTTTCTCATAAAAACAAGATGGTCAAGCCACAATTTCCCTTTTGTGCACTTATATTTCGTTTCCTGCAATGCTTTCCATACAAAGCAACAGATCGCGATGAGCTTCTCGGTTTTAGATGCACAATAGCATCAAATATGTGACACAAATTTGATAAAAAGAGCGAGATATGAGTGCTTGTCCTTTTTACATTTTAACCACAGTGATCAAAATATTGGACCATGACTATTAGAACTTTTAGATGAAATAGGTGATAATTTCGTTTCTCAAAATCTGGTCAAAATCTGAGGGGAAAACATAGAGATGTCCTAGCTTATAACTGTTAAAATAAAAAATGAATGGCGGTTAATTCGATCCAGATCTCATTTGCTTGCTTGTTTGCCTGTTTTGCTGTTGTTGTTGTTGTTGTTTTGCTTTTGTTAATGTAAGGAGACAACCCTGCTTTTTCTCTGTTATGGCTGAGGACCACCTCCCTGCATTTACTCTACCTGTGAATAAGTTTTGCGTATAGACTGATGCTTGACTGTACCATATTTTATGAATAGACTTGAGCAGTCGGTCGTTCATAGACGTGTCTTTTTAGTTTGGTCTCTCACGAGGCTCTCCTTGGGACGAGTGTTGGCTGTGTGCTTGGCTCCGTCTTGAGAATCAACCATGTATCTGACGCCCCCGTTCATCTGACAGACAGATCCAAACACGTAGCCAACGCCTGTCCAGAGAGAGGCCTCTGGAAAGGCCGAAACGAAAAAGGCAAGTCTTCGAACAACTGCCTGCCAAAGTCATTTCATGAAGTATTGTAGAGTCGAATATCAGTCTACATGCAAAACATGCCTGAATGTAGAATTGATGCAGTTATATCGTCCCAAAGGAAAAGCAGGATTATCTGCTTTCAGTGACAAGGGCAAAGAAACAAACAGCAAAACTTTCTGAATAACCGACTCTGGGAAGTCATTTCGGGATTTGCGTAGTTGTAACATTGACCTTTGACCTTTTGCAAAACATACCACACCGCACATTTCTAACAACTTAGATTACCTATCTTCAAACAGCCGAGACATCTTCAGATAAAACGCTCACAGCCTGATATTCTGGTCTGCCATAATATTGAGACTTGCACGTGGAATGTTGGTGCAGATCAGAAAACCAAACCCTATCTTGAATCAGCATTAAACTCTTTGCTGGCGCATTTTCCCGTCCATACTCACGCATTCGTGACTATTTACTGGAAAGAACATGCAAACCAGATATGGTGAAAATCCATTCAGAAACAAGTGAAGATGTGTCTCTGCTGAAACATTTCTTTACAGACTCACACACACACAGTTCCAGTTTGTCAAGTCAGCGATTCCGCGTTAAGGAACAGGCAGACATCAGAAATCCCTCGTGTCAAAATCAGATAATCTCCTTTTTAGGGAAAGGGAGATTTAAAATGAGCGGGAAGAAGCGCAGATAGATACTAAAAACTGTGCTCAGCACAAAAAACTGATACACCGAATCCATCAGCCATGCGTCGTTACCCAAATGGTCATAGAAGCACAAGTGATGGGGACGCAGCACGCCTGATCAGCCAATGAAAACCATGCCTGGTGCATGGCGGTGCTTTGAGCAGTGGGCGTAAATTGATTTGTCCTGCCATCATGAAATCCCGTTCGTCCCCAAGTGCTGCTTCCTGCGGTATTTGTCTCACTGGGTCGACTAGCTACAGAGACATACATCAAGATAAACAATTATGTGTGGGGTATATAGGTCTGTGTGAGCTATGCAGAAGAGAAGCAGAGCATTTTCTTATCTGTGGCGTTTTGTTGTACCGACATACAATACAAAGAAATGGCTGTGCTTATCACAGGGTGTTTCAAAAGTTCTGCCCTCTTTCGTTCAGTTTTTCAAGATGTAGGTCAGTCGGCAGAAAACCACAACCATGGGATGCCGGGGGCTCTTTTAGGATAAATAGCATCCATATTTTCTGGAAATTCTACATTTCTTCTTTTCTATTACTATTTGTTTCCGCCTTGCTCATTTACTTTCTGTCATTTCTTCCTATCATTTTCTGCCTCGCTGGTTGATTCACCTGTATCTGTTCTAAGCTACGCACAAAACGTTAAGGATCACTATGAGAAAACAGGTGCGTAATAAACTCAGTTCGCTACTGTTATTTATTTCTCAGTCCAGCCAAATTGTTATGAATTCTTGTTCAGCTGTAAGTGGGCGATGTTGTGTTAGTGCGAAAATTGCACGGGATTCTCTACTACTGAGCTTGGCCGCAAACGGAAAAGCGGAAACTTGCGAAAAAGGACCTTGTTTTGGACCGTTCTGCCTGAACATATTGCACAAGCCAGATGGAAAAAACCATTATGCACGTGCAAGCACTGCTGTTTATGTGTGAGATGCTGTCTCTTGCTTGGCTTTATAAGAAGACATTCCACCAGTAGTAGGCCTGATCTGACAATGCCTCCACGACGAAAATTGAGCGAGTTTGAGAGGGGACGAGCTGTTGCATGGTTCCAAGATGGTGTTCCCAAGCGAGAAGTGGCCAGGCGACTTCAAGTGTCCATCTCGGTCATTGTCAGACTGATTCAACGCTTCACAGCCACTGTGAGGGTCCATGAAAGACGCAGATCTGGTCGACCGAAGAAGACAAACCCACGTGAAGATCGTCTCATTGAACGACAAGCCCTGCAGACAAGAACAGCCTCTTCCAGCATCATTCGAAGGCAGCTGAGGGTGGCTACTAACATCAACATCAGCCAGCAGACCATACGGAACCGCCTTCATGGGTTTAACCTCCGTTCTCGTCGCCCAGCTGTACGGCCACGCTTAACTCCAGCCCATAGGGCAGCACGCCGCGCCTTCTGCAGACGTCACGTGAGGTGGACACGTCAGCAATGGTCCCAGGTCCTGTTCAGTGATGAATCACGCTTCACCATGAACCACAACGACGGCCGACTGAGGGTCTGGAGGCGCTCAGGGCAACGCTTTATTGACACCACTGTCCAAGAAAAGGTGGCCTTTGGTGGAGGTTCTGTAATGGTCTGGGGGGCCTTCAGCCTTCACCACAGAACACCCTTGTATCATGTACAGGGTAACCTGACTGGCCTCCGATACCGGGATGAGATCCTTCGACCGCTGGCTGTGCCTACACTGCAGCAGATGGGACCGACGGCTGTCTATCAGGATGACAACGCTCGCCCCCACAGGGCAAAGGTGGTCAACGACTTCCTGCAGCAGTCTGGAGTCAACAGAATGGAGTGGCCAGCATGCAGTCCCGATCTCAACCCGATTGAGAACCACTGTGATGAGCTGGGATCGCAAAGTGAGGAGCAACCACCACCCTCCCAGGGATGCCCAACACCTCTACCAGATGCTGCAGGCTGAGTGGCAGGCGCTTCCACAGAGGATCTTCACCAACCTGGTCAACTCGATGAGGACTCGCTGCGTCGAGGGCCAGAACAGCCATGGCAGTTACACGCATTACTGAACTTTTGGGAGCATCAGAATGCCCTGTCTTGTGATTTCAATGACTTTGGGAAATCAAATTTCGATACGTACCCACTTTGATCAAATGTACACACCAAACGATTGCTCGAAATTGAAGGCAATTGTGTATCGTTATCACTAAAGCATGGAATTAAATGTTTGCCAAACTTCAACGCATTGGCTTTCTTATTTTGAAAGTTATGAATTTTTGTGCAAGTGATCCTTAACTTTTTATGCGTAGTGTATAAAGCCTTACATTGTTTCCGTTAGGATTGATAATTACGTATATGTTTTAACTGCACAGTCGATTGGGCTTTAAACAATGATAATAATATTAACAGAAACCAGTCACACTTGAGCTAAAAGATTTGTTAGTTACCTTTACATTCATATTCCCATTTGGTTATGGGTGATGATGATGATGATGATGATGATGATGATGATGTGAAATGTGAAACATTAACTGTTAAAATCATTAACTGTTCTGTCAATTTCTTGGAACCAGTCTGTATCTTGCAGCCCGTTGGGATTCTTATTGCAGTTAAATGTTAAGGGTTCTGAGCTGGTGGTTGTCGTATTACTACACGGAGAAAAGAAACAATCACAGGCACCGGTCACAGATACTTACGTTCTAAGCGGCGTGTTCTAGATAGTTAAAGTGTGACAACAAAACCTGCAGTTTCACAGAGCAGACGTTGCAATAGTCGCAGAAGGCCATTTGCTAAGAAATGCGTTACAAAAGCAGAAGATGCGTGAAGCAGAGCGCAAGCCAAGGCATAATGGTACTAGCTCATAATACAAAAAATAATATTGACTGCTTTTTTGTTTTCTACGCGCCTCATCTCGTAGGAGCCCTCGGCGCTTCATAAAAACCTTAGTGCCAGAGGTGGACTTACGCAAAGCAAGTATCAACCCTTACTACTATAATGAAAGGGACAAATCACAGAACACACAATATTAAAGAAGCAATGAAAATAAGTATGATATGATATCTACGTCCAAATGTCAATCGCTCATGCCATGAAGACGATAAACGATATAACGATATATAGCAGAGAACCCGTTTTCATCCATGCAGGTTTCCTCCTGTCTGCCACACCATGGAAAGACAAGCGCCAGTATGGGCGGGAACAAGCAGAGTTGGTCGCTTGTTAAATTTATTTGTTTATCTGTTTATTTAGTTAGTTGATTATTTATATCTATACAACGGATTTGCCGTGTGACATGGGGGGGGGGGGGGAGGGGGGTTCCTGTAAATGGGACAGAAAAACAACAAAGTATTGGAGACAAATCAGACGGGCGTGTGGATAAGTTAATAATATTGGGGCTGTCACACACACAACAACACACACACACACCACACACACACACACACACACACACACACACACACACACACACACACACACACACACACACACACACACACACACACACACACACACACACACAACACACACCACACACACACACTACCTCGAAACAATGTGTTTGCATACGACGATTTTTTTAATGCTCCAAAAAGAGCGTGCGGAGGAAAACTGTAGTTTGCTTTGTTCAAAGGCATCTACACTACGCACAAAAAGTTAAGGATCACTTGCACAAAAATTCATAACTTTCAAAATAAGAAAGCCAATGCGTTGAAGTTTGGCAAACATTTAATTCCATGCTTTAGTGATAACGATACACAATTGCCTTCAATTTCGAGCAATCGTTTGGTGTGTACATTTGATCAAAGTGGGTACGTATCGAAATTTGATTTCCCAAAGTCATTGAAATCACAAGACAGGGCATTCTGATGCTCCCAAAAGTTCAGTAATGCGTGTAACCGCCATGGCTGTTCTGGCCCTCGACGCAGCGAGTCCTCATCGAGTTGACTAGGTTGGTGAAGATCCTCTGTGGAAGCGCCTGCCACTCAGCCTGCAGCATCTGGTAGAGGTGTTGGGCATCCCTGGGAGGGGGGTGGTTGCTCCTCACTTTGCGATCCAGCTCATCACAGAGGTTCTCAATCGGGTTGAGATCGGGACTGCATGCTGGCCACTCCATTCTGTTGACTCCAGACTGCTGCAGGAAGTCGTTGACCACCCTTGCCCTGTGGGGGCGAGCGTTGTCATCCTGGTAGTCAGCTGTCAGTCCCATCTGCTGCAGTGTAGGCACAGCCAGCGGTCGAAGGATCTCATCCCAGTATCGGAGGCCAGTCAAGTTACCCTGTACATGATACAAGGGTGTTCTGTGGTGAAGGCTGAAGGCCCCCCAGACCATTACAGAACCTCCACCAAAGGCCACCTTTTCTTGGACAGTGGTGTCAATAAATCGTTGCCCTGGGCGCCTCCAGACCCTCAGTCGGCCGTCGTTGTGGTTCATGGTGAAGCGTGATTCATCACTGGACCTGGGACCTGGAACCATTGCTGACGTGTCCACCTCACGTGACGTCTGCAGAAGGCGCGGCGTGCTGCCCTATGGACTGGAGTTAAGCGTGGCCGTACAGCTGGGCGACGAGAACGGAGGTTAAACCCATGAAGGCGGTTCCGTATGGTCTGCTGGCTGATGTTGATGTTAGTAGCCACCCTCAGCTGCCTTCGAATGATGCTGGAAGAGGCTGTTCTTGTCTGCAGGGCTTGTCGTTCAATGAGACGATCTTCACGTGGGTTTGTCTTCTTCGGTCGACCAGATCTGCATCTTTCATGGACCCTCACAGTGGCTGTGAAGCGTTGAATCAGTCTGACAATGACTGAGATGGACACCTGAAGTCGCCTGGCCACTTCTCGCTTGGGAACACCATCTTGGAACCATGCAACAGCTCGTCCCCTCTCAAACTCGCTCAATTTTCGTCGTGGAGGCATTGTCAGATCAGGCCTACTACTGGTGGAATGTCTTCTTATAAAGCCAAGCAAGAGACAGCATCTCACACATAAACAGCAGTGCTTGCACGTGCATAATGGTTTTTCCATCTGGCTTGTGCAATGTGTTCAGGCAGAACGGTCCAAAACAAGGTCCTTTTTCGCAAGTTTCCGCTTTTCCGTTTGCGGCCAAGCTCAGTAGTAGAGAATCCCGTGCAATTTTCGCACTAACACAACATCGCCCACTTACAGCTGAACAAGAATTCATAACAATTTGGCTGGACTGAGAAATAAATAACAGTAGCGAACTGAGTTTATTACGCACCTGTTTTCTCATAGTGATCCTTAACTTTTTGTGCGTAGCTTAGCTACAGTGGACCTGTGTCATGTGCGCAGGGTGGTGCGTGCTCTTGATTTTTGTGTCGTGTGCATGGAGTGATGTGTGCATGAGTTTTATGTTGCGTGCGGAAGGAAATTTTGTGTGTGCATGTGTAGTAGGATTGAGTTTTCGGAAAACAGCTCACCCAAGTTAAAAACAAAAGGTGGAATAGGTTTTGCGAAGCAGTCGCCAAAGAATCCGCCCAGAGGAAGGAGTCTCCAAAACAACCGCCTATAGAAAGGAGAAGGAGAAGAAAAAGAACAAGAAGAACGCGAAAAAGTTATGAAGAAAAGAAGGCGAAACAAATAAAAAGAGAAGAAAGAAAGAATTAGATAAAGGAGAAGAAGAAGAGGAAGGAGAAGAAAACGGTGAGAAAGAAAAAGGAGAAAAAGAAGACAAAAAAGAAGAAAAATAAAAAAAGGCGAAAAAAATGGATAAGGAGGAAGGAGACGAGGAAGAAGGAGACGAGGAAGGAAACGACGAAAAGGAGACGAGGAAAGGAGACGAGGAAAAGGGAGATGAGGAAAAGGGAGACGAGGAAAAGGGAGACGAGGAAAAGGGAGACGAGGAAAAGGGAGACGAGGAAAAGGAGAAGAGGAAGAAAGAGACGAGGAAGAAGGAGACGAGGAAGAAGAAAGAAAAGGAGAATAAGAAGAAAACGAGGAATAGGAGACGAAGAGGGAGGAGAAAACGGAGGAGAGAAAGAGTATGAAGGTGCGTGGTTGTGTATGTTGTATGTTGTATGAGTGATGGGTGAAAGTTAGTAATAATAAATGTAAAAAAAAGAATATATCGCAGTTTGTTTAGTGCCATTGGTTGGAAGGAGCGCGTGCTGTTGTGTGACGGACGAATGCTTTTTGCATGTGTTTGAGTGCGTGAACATATGTATATCAAAAGCATGACAGTGGTGACCCCGACGTGAGAATAGGTTAGTTTGATTTCACGCCCTGTTAAAAAAAATAAAAATTCTTTGGATACTGATTTGTATACCTTGGTGAAACATTGGGATTTGTACCCCCTCTGACAAGTGTTTCATTTGTATAATTTTATGCAGTTTTTTGATTGATTGCTGATTTCTCTTTAAGAATAGTGGTTGTTACAAGCTGTTGTTTGCTTTATTTATGGCGCTTTGTCTTTCGTCATAAATACGCTTAGAATTCGTGTGTTTATTTGTGTGCTGCTTACTTTTCTTAACTTTGGCATTTTTCTTTTGACAATTTTATTTACCCCAGATTGTAAAAATGGATAATTTTGATAAATATTTTGATCAAGCTCAGCGCTTGCAATTTTCTGAGGAACAAATAAATAACTATGTACAACAATGTGTTGAGCGCGATGAGCGCCAAAAACAAAGAGAACATGACAAAGAAATGAAAGAAATAGAAAGACAGAGAGAGAGAGGAAAGTGAAAAACAAAGAGAACAAAGAGAATATGCAAAAGAAATGAAGGAAATAGAAAGACAGAGAGAGAGAGGAAAGGGAAAAACAAAGAGAATATGAAAAAGAAATGAAGGAAATAGAAAGAGAGAGAGAGAGGAAAGTGAAAAACAAAGAGAACAAAGAGAATATGAAAAGAAATGAAGGAAATAGAAGACAGAAAGGAAGAACGTAGCTTTAAGTTGCGTCAACTGGAATTAGAAGCAGAAATAGAATTAGAGAGGCTAAAATTTCAAAAAGAAAGCAAAGATTCGCCCTCTAAAACTTCATCCAGTAGCTCTCAGCCCAAGTCCTCATATATCCCAAAACTCCCTCCATTCGATGAGCATAGGGACGACATCGATTCGTTTCTTTTTCGGTTCGAGAGTCATGCAAATTCTTGCGGTTGGGCCCGTGAAAAATGGACTTTATACGTCGCGTCACTTTTTAAGGGAAGCGCATTAGTGCTATATCATACCCTTGCGGCAAAAGAAGGACTGACGTGGAACCAATTGAGAGAAGAACTTTTAAAAAAATTTCAGTGCACCGCAGATGGTTTCCGTGACAAATTTCGCGCAGTCCGTCCTGAAAAGGGTGAGTCTTTTCCATCGTTCCTTATCAGAATGTCCCATTATCTGGATCGATGGATCGAACTTTCGCAAACGGATAAAGATTTTGATAGTCTTCGGGATCTCCTTTTGAAAGAACAGCTTTTACAAAGTGTCAGTAAGTATCTCGCTGTCTTTCTGCGCGAAAGAGAAATTCACACTGCAGAAGAAATGTGCCGGGCCGCGGATCAGTACCGAGTTGCTCATCCAGAAAAAAACTGCCCGAAAAAGTGATTTTTCTGTTTTCGACGTAAATGTCTGTCTATTCGCCAAATAAAAACCCGTTTGTCCGGAACTTTGGTCGCGGTGGGTATAACGCTCCACCACCTCGTTATCAAAAACCATCGCCTCGTTTTGGCAATCCATCTAATTTTGGTAACGCAACACCTCAACAGAGGACGTATGGCCCTCATACAAACCATTTCGGTCATGGTGAATACAAAGGACAATCCTTTTCCAGACCTAACCCTGGTGAGAGACAAAATTTTTCCCCCACCCCACGTTCTCCCGTTGCTTGCTACTGGTAAATCCCATACCAGTAGACAAAAACATCAGAACTGGTCCAATGTAGACACTTCTTGCTGGCACTGTGGATGTGCGTTTCACAAACGAAACAATTGTCCTTACTTTGGCTCAAATCAAAATGTAGCCTCACAGGTTGATGATGAAAATGTAGGGGCAGTGAATGTAGCTTCACATGGAGTGAGTGACAATATTACACAGCTGGAGGGGCATCAGACCTTAGTTTCACAGGCATCTACTGCTGGATTGTGCGTAGAAAAATGCAATGTGAACGGGTATGATGCTACTCTTCTGAAAGATACAGGCTGTATACAGCAGGGGTCAGGAAGTCTCTGGTGCGACCAGAGCAGTACACAGGTCAAATACAGACATGCCGTTCTTTCGGGGGCAAAATTGAAAAATTTCCTGGAGCAGACATTGAAGTCTCAACCCCCTATTTCACAGGTACACTTCTGGCCTGTGTCATTAAAGACCCTGTCACTGATTTAATTCTAGGTAACTTACCTGGGGTGGCAACTATGCACGGAGGTCACAGAGGATCATTTGTTCCATGTAATGTATCCACTAGACATGTACGTACTTACCATTGTGGATGTAGCCACTTGCAATCCCAAAGCCATACCACTCAAAAATATGGACACAATCTTGGTCGCAGAAGACTTGGTAACCGTTATCAATTGCATGGGTTTGCTAAGGAAAGTCCTCTCAGATTGTGGGACACAGTCCACTCCAGATGTAATGAAAGAAATATGCACATTTCCTCTCGAGGGAATGGGTAGCTGACATACATGTATGATTTAGCATCATAGTCCACTGGTGTTGATTTTGGCATACGAATGCAGTTACATCAGACTTCTGTTCATACTTAAGAATGTGAGAAATAATTGTTTTGTTTTCTTATGGGTGTGAATGTGTTGGTTACTGGTTCGTGTTGTATCCTAATGATAAATATGGAATTCTCATGTAGACAAAGAGTGATGCTTTAAGAAATTTTGATCTGTGTGACTTGAGGAGGCACAGGTTTTGTGCCCATGGTTTGTTTGGGATGTAACCTGATCACTTTATTGTCCATTATGATTGCGATTGTATGGCATTCAAGATTTTGGAGTAGTGAATGCAACTGGCACTTTGATGATATTGTCCATTTTGCTCCTTTTTGAGAGTATGTCAGTGATTGATATTATTTTTCTTTGGATTTTGTACAAACCTAGTGAGGTTTGTTTGGTGCTTAATGTGTGAATGAATCATTGCAGAAAATACATGTTTCATTCTGTTGTGAAAAAACGCATCTTAAGATTCTGACGATTTTTGGGGTGCAGTTATGAATGAATTTTTGAAATATAATTTCTGGAAGGGAATTGTGAATTTTTGATTAACTGTTTGATATTTTCTTCATGGTGTATACTATATAGGTTTTATCTATTTACCAGAGGCAAATACTTCGTAATCAATCGTTTTGTACTTGGTTGTTTGGTGCTGGTTAAGAAGTACTTAGTATCTTGGCTGTCGTAATTATAAAACGTCTTTTTATCTTTTGCTAATTCTGAATTATTTGTCAGCTGAGTTTCGAAAAATTTTTCTGGTCTTCGACCAAAAATTTTTTTCCCTGGGATGGGAGGTGTCATGTGCGCAGGGTGGTGCGTGCTCTTGATTTTTGTGTCGTGTGCATGGAGTGATGTATGCATGATTTTTATGTTGCGTGCAGAAGGAAATTTTGTGTGTGCATGTGTGGTAGGATTGAGTTTTCGGAAAACAGCTCACCCAAGTTAAAAACAAAAGGTGGAATAGGTTTTGCGAAGCAGTCGCCAAAGAATCCGCCCAGAGGAAGGAGTCTCCAAAACAACCGCCTATAGAAAGGAGAAGGAGAAGAAAAAGAACAAGAAGAACGCGAAAAAGTTATGAAAAAAGAAGGCGAAACAAATAAAAAGAGAAGAAAGAAAGAATTAGATAAAGGAAAAGAAGAAGAAGAGGAAGGAGAAGAAAACGGTGAGAAAGAAAGAAGAAAAAAGAAGAAGAAAAAAAGAAGGAAAAATAAGAGAAAGAAAGGAAAAGGAAGAAAAAAGGAGACGAGAGAAAGAAAGAAGGAAAAAGAGCGAGAAAATGGAGAAGAAGAAGGAGGAAGAGGAGAGAGAGAAAAAAAAAGAGGAAAGGAAAAGGAGAAGTAGAAGAAAAACGAGGAATAGGAGACGAGAAGAGGAAAAAGAGCGAGAATAGAGACGAAGAGGAGAAAGAGAAGAGTATGAAGGTGCGTGGTTGTGTATGTTGTATGTTGTATGAGTGATGGGTGAAAGTTAGTAATAATAAATGTAAAAAAAAAGAATATATCGCAGTTTGTTTAGTGCCATTGGTTGGAAGGAGCGCGTGCTGTTGTGTGACGGACGAATGCTTTTTGCATGTGTTTGAGTGCGTGAACATATGTATATCAGAAGCATGACAACCTGGTGTTTTAATGGATCTTTGTCGTCAGCTGAGTACAAAGGCCCAGAGATTTACCATAGTGAACGCTTGTGATCCCATCTCCTTTTGATATGTGGGTGTTTTTTTTAGTGCATCGTATGTATACATGCGAAAAGGGAAAGTTGTGAAGTGCCCAGCGATGACTTGGTCATTGTCCATTGCAGCCTGCACTTTCGAGTACTAGCGATTTAAACAAAAGTTTATTTACTGTATCTGA
>CM060307.1:59053980-59361480 GCA_030674185.1 Monoplex corrugatus
GCTGGACTACCATCTCATTCGCCAATGACCTCAGGATCATGGGACAACTTTACCTTTGTGTTATTAGTATTAATATTATTTCATTTTTTGGTCTGCACACGCCGACTTTAAAATCATTTTGTTTCAATCCTCACATTCTCTCACTCTGCTCATCAGCTTCCTGCAGGAAATTGATACGGGCAAGGGAGTGAACCGGTTAAGAGATACTGTGATAATCACGGCTGACTCCTCTTCCACATCTCCCTCTCCCTCCCAACCTTTTTTTTTTAAACTGCTACTTTTAGGGGGTCAGATACTGACAAAATGTTTGTGTTTCAGGACAAATTGTTGGCGAAGATGGAGGAACGGGATGCAGACATTTTGCTTGACGACGACGAAGAGGTAAGCAAAATGACGATGTTGTCAGTGTGGAAGATGAGAATACTCGATAATGATGTTGATAACGACAGCGGTGACAGCTCAGATGAAAATAAAACAATTTCAAATAGGGGATTGGTACTTTGACAAGGTGGATGATAGGTTGTTGAGCATATGTAAGAATATTTTGTCTAACATAACATATAAGAAATTATAAAAAAAATAATGTAAACATTTTAAATAAATCAAAAGGTTTGCAAGACCTGTGGGTAGCTTAAGGGTGAGCTATCATTTGGCGAAATTTGAACAGTGGGAAATGTGCGCACCAACGCACACACACAAACACGCGCACACACACACACACACACACACCACACACACACACACACACACACACGCACGCACGCACGCACGCACGCACGCACGCACGCACGCACGCACGCACGCACGCACATAAAACAACTTTACACCAACTTGTGTATATGACAAACGGGTCAGGGGGGAGGAGTGCAGGTTTTCTTTTCAAGGTTCAGCCTAACAGTGGTTGAAAAAAAGATGATCGTAGCATCGACACCAAAAGCAGTAGGGGAAGGGGGTAGGGAAGCTGCTCCAACATCAGCAAATGACATCATCAAATGAAACCAGTAAGAAAATAACGTGATTTATAAACTGATAAAAAAAACTGCAACATGAATCCCGAAACCTCGAGCAAATAAACTTTCTTCATCTTTCACTCTTATCTTTAGATAAAGAATGTGCGTCATTGGCGTTACTGAAGATCTTCATAAGGAGGGGAGGGGAATCTGTGTCTTTAAGATCTTGAGCACGAACCAATGCAGCAAGCAAATAAGAAAGTAAACAAGCAAGCTTTGCATTTTGGCACTAGTTTCAATCAATCAGAAAAGTGTTGTGATGGAAAGGGGAAATACAGCACGCGCAGCTACCACAGACATTTTATGTAAGATGTCTGTGGCAGGTACCCGAATCGGTGTCCGTACGCTTTACTCACATTGTATATGAGTACACGAGCAGTTATTAGAATATATAGAATCAATTATGCAGTTTGTACAATAATGCAGTTCAGTCTGGTGAGTCAGTCAAACTGTGCAATTTTGCAGACTAGGAAGTAAAACTCTCGTCCTTAAGAAGCTCGGGGATGGCTGTGTGTGTGATTATGCCATACAGAGGGTATCCTTTTTCTTTTTTTCGTAATGTTTACCCTCAAAATCCTTCCATCATGCATGGAAGACATAGGTAATAAGTTTGAACTTTGGTCAGTCTCGGTCTGTTCACGAAGAATATAATTTTTCTGTAGCAACACACATTTCCCCTAATAGTAGTTCAAATCAGCATTGAAATAAACATGACAAACACACACACACACACACACACACACACACACACACACACACACACACACACACACACACACACACACACACACACACACACACACACACACGAGAGAGAGAGAGAGAGAGAGCAAACATAACACGATACGACACAACACAGTACAGCAACAACAACAGCAATACACACACACACACACAACACAGTACAGCAACACACACACACACACACACACACACACACACCACACACACACACACACACACACACACGAGCACGCGCGCGCGCGCGCGCACATACGCACTTACACACACACGCTCTCGCGCTTACTTTGGTGTCAGCCCAAAAACGGTGAGTAAAAGAAAGTAAGTCAGCACGACGTCCATTTGCCCGAGGATTATGCCTGTCTCATTAGCCTGCTTTGATTTGACTTCTTGTTAGCGTCAGGCCAAGGTTTGCTGCCGGCGACACTGCACACACACACACACACACGCATGCATGCGCGCGCATACACACGCACACATACACACACCCACACATACACACACACACGCACACACACACACACACACTCACACACACACACACACACACTCACACACACACACACACACTCACACACACACACACACACACACACACACACACACACACACACACACACACACACACACACAAAGCCACGAGGACACATAACTAATTATGCCTCCGGGCGCCGTGCTTAATCCTTTCGCTCCCTCACCCTACCCACCAGCTTCCAAGAGAAAATTAACCCATAGACCTTTCGCTCCCTCACCCTACCCACCAGCTTCCAGCAATATTAACCCTTTCGCTCCCTCACCCTACCCACCAGCTTCCAGCAAGATTAACCCTTAGGCCTTTCGCTCCCTCACCCTACCCACCAGCTTCCAGCAAGATTAACCCTTTCGCTCCCTCACCCTACCCCACCTTCCGGCAAGATTAACCCTTTCGCTCTCTCACCCTACCCACCAGCTTCCAGCAGGATTAACCCTTTCGCTCCCTCACCCTACCCACCAGCTTCCAGCAAGATTAACCCTTTCGCTCCCTCACCCTACCCACCAGCTTCCAGCAAGATTAACCCTTTCGCTCCCTCACCCTACCCACCAGCTTCCAGCAATATTAACCCTTTCGCTCCCTCACCCTACCCACCAGCTTCCAACAAGATTTACCCTTTCGCTCCCTCACCCTACCCACCAGCTTCCAGCAAGATTAACCCCTTTCGCTCCCTCACCCTACCCACCAGCTTCCAGTAAGATTAACCCTTTCGCTCCCTCACCCTACCCACCAGCTCCCAGCAAGATTAACCCTTTCGCTCCCTCACCTACCCACCAGCTTCCAGCAAGATTAATCCTTTCGCTCCCTCACCCTACCCACCAGCTTCCAGCAAGATTAACCCCTTTCGCTCCCTCACCCTACCCACCAGCTTCCAGTAAGATTAACCCTTTCGCTCCCTCACCCTACCCACCAGCTTCCAACAAGATAAACACTTCAAATCCTCACCCTTTCCACCATCGTCCTGCGTGAACCCTTCCACTCCATATCACCCAGCAGCTTCCTTCATGTTCCTGTTTAATTAACCCTTTTAATCCTTTGCCCTTTCCACCAATTTTCATTGGTTTCTAAGAAGCTGGTGGAAAAGGTGCGGGAGTAAAAAGGTTGATAAGACGATCGAGCGCTAGCAACATTTCTGTGGCCAACTCGCCGTGTGGCGAAGGGAAAAAAGGATTTATTAAACCCCCAAACCTCGAGGCGTGTCTACGATTTTCTTTCTCTGGATATTCTTTCGCACAAAATACATGCTGTCTCTGACGTAAAATTCTGTACATCTTTAAGCGTTCCTTTGTTTATTTATTTAATTTTTTTTTTTTAGGAAAAAGGAAAAAGGATGTCTGACTGACGACGTGATGCATTTAGAGTCAGGAATTTTAACTAGAAGAAGTATATTTTTCATTGAATGTTTTTACAAAAATCGGTCTTAGATTTTTTGTTAGTTGGTTGGTGTTCGTTTTGTTTGTTTAGTTTATTCGTTTGCTTTATTTTCCAGTCTCCAAGGAGGTGTGGGGAGATTGTTTCATATCAATCACAGAGAATGTGTGTGTCCAAAATGTCTCAACAAGATTTTCTGTTACTTCTTGATGGATTTTTACCCAAATTTGGGTCAAAGGCATGGACCGTTTAAGAATTGCGAGCACAAAAACTTGTAAATCGAGGCGCCAAGTCACACTAACAGGGGCCAGAAACAGTGTCTAAGATCAAGAAATTTTGAGGTGTGTAAACACTACTTTCTCAGAAACGTCTGCTAATATTTAACACCTGTTCTCACTGTTGTGACAGTCATCCATTGCCTTCGCTTCATGTCAAGTGTTGTTTCATCTGATTTTCCCCCCAGGTAAAAGTGACCTTGGGAAGTATAAAAACTGGGTTTTTGTTAGAAAGCTAAAACTTTATGTATAATTATTTGAATGGCTTGACCTCGTTTTTATTATTACTACTATTACTGTTATCATCATCATCATCATCATTTCATTATTATTACTATCATTATTGCTGTTATTGTTGTTGATATTATTATTATTATTACTATATTATAATTAGCCCTAATATGGCTCTACGCAGTAGGCTGGGGTTTAAAGAACTAACACCAATAACAATTATTATTATTACTATCTTATTCTATCGATTGAGGAAAGAAATTTCGTCTTCTGTCTTATTGCAAACTGTATATTTTCTATCTGTGCTAATAGTTTGTTTACCTGCCTCTAATGGTTTGCAGTTCAAGTCCACTCCTGTCATTAGTCTGAAAATCTCACGAATCGATTGCCAGACGGTTACTGACATTGTAAAAAGCATGCATACGCATCCCTCCTGTCGATATGAAGTAATCTCTCTCTCTCTCTCTCTCTCTCTCACACACTCACTTACTCACTCACTCACTCACTTACTCACTCACTCACTCACTCACTCACTCGACAGCAATTTCTTGAGTCTTATTTAGAATTAAATCTACCCAAAGGACGCAAGGCTCAAATATGAATAGAATGTTTGTATCTTATATTCTTTCCGCTTATTTGTTATGCACTTGTACAACATTCAAATTAGAAATATGGTTATTGCCTAGTAAATGTTTATATGATTGTGAGAATGCATAATTATGTGTATCCCCCTTCTTAGGGGCTGTGGCCTATATAAATAAACCACCTGAAGTCTCTCTCTCTCTGTCTCTCTCTGTCTCTCTCTGTCTCTCTCTCTCTGTCTCCCCTCTCTCTCTCTCTCTCTCTCTCTCTCTGTCTCTCTCTCTCTCTCTGATGGTTTAAAAGTTTCCACAATTCTGCAAATACAGTAGAACTAAAGATGAATGTGCAGAAAGCGTTTTTCGTGTAGGTGGATTCTTAGCAGTTTGTGATAGTTTTGTGGAAATGCCAGAGTCTCTGAAGTAAATGCATACAAATGCCTGGGAACATATTTTAAAAACATTAAGCAGATTGTACAAATTTCGAAAGTAGTTTTATACATATTTTTCTGAAACTATTTGACTTACAAGTGCAACCAGTGATATAGTATGGAGCAAAGGTATGGGATTTAAGAAAGGACTAACAATAGAAAAAGTACACTGAGTTGCTTTGAAACGTTTTCTTGGTGCACATCAAACGATATAATTCATAGAGAGCTTGGATTATTCCCAGTATATGTAAATTCCTTTATTCGATGCATAAGATGGTTGAAAAAACCACGGATGACACTAGGTAATTTAGATGTTGAAAAATAACCCACACGGATGACACTAGGTAATTTTGGTTGAATTAGATCGCAGATGTAACCGTTGTTGGGTCTCGAATATTCATTTGTGTTTATAAGTCAATACTGATTTGCGTTTGTCTAGGATAATCAAGAAATAGAAGATAATGACTTCAAAAACTCAGCGGAGAACTATAGATTGCAGATGGCAAGATTGTAATAATCATATACAAACGAGTGACGGGTTCATCTTTCACATGATTTGCAAAAGTACAAATTGTCGAGCCTTATGTGTTAATGTGTAATACGTACAGATTTATTAAGCAAGCATTAGTGAAATTTTTAAGTGCGGTGTGTCATAAATCGTTAAGCAATTTGGGCGATATACAATAACTGTTGTAAACGATTCAAATCGTACATTGTGCAACTGTGATATTGATGATGAAGTCCATTTTGTTTTGAGGTGCCCTGCTCTCGACTTCTTAAGAAAGGAACGGATTCCACGAACAGACTGGGACTTTTCCACCAGAATGAAATGACTCTACTTCTCTCAACAAGTTACAAACGAATTCTTGAAAATTGCATTTTTTACATAAATCTCTTAAACGTTTTAAAAATGTCAGAAATATATATGCATTTGGAAAACGTTTTTTTTCTGTCCTCACTTGTATGTTTGACGTGTGATTCTCTAAATCTCACTGATTATTGATATATATATATATGTGTGTGTGTGTGTGTGTGTGTGTGTGTGGTGTGGTGTGTGTGTGTGTGTGTGTGTGTGTTGTGTGTGTATGTGTATAAAATATGTATATATATGTATAATATATTTATATATACATACATTAGAGGGCAAGAGATTTAGACTCGGATTTATTCATCATGTCGTGGCCTTTTATGAAAGGGTGTGACATAAAGCAAATAATCTGTCAAGATCCTATATGTATGTATATATTTGCATTTACGTCACACCCTTTCATGAGGTTACGGCCTGATGAATGAATCTGAGTATAAATCTCTTGCCTTCTAATTTTTTTTTCTAATTTCCCTCTTATAAAAAGGGAAATTTTTCCATATCGTCCGGAGAGAGAGATTTGTATATGTGTGTCTGTAGCAACTTCTTTATGGGTAGATCTTTTACATGAAAGTTTGGTCAAAGCTATGCATTGTTAAAGAGTCATAAAAGCGTCGATTTGGAAAGTAATGCTCCAATGTAACGATCACACAAACTAAAACAAAACAAAACAAAACAAAACAAAACCAAAAACAAAAAACAAAAAAATCCGAAAATCAGCACTTCTTGAGAAAGGTATGTGAACAGTACTTTTTCAGGAACTTCTGACAATATCTGATATGTTTTCACTGTTGTGAGTCTACCATTGTCCTTGTTTGACACAGTTTTAATTCAACCAAAGTTTCTTTGGGGTCACATTGACCTTAAAATGTTAGAGTCTGGATTTCCTGTAATCATTTCTGTGTAAGAGAGAGATGCTGGAACGGTTTGCCCTATTTCTTACAGGAAGGTTAAAAAAGTAGTCTGAAAAGGGGAGATTGAAAGGAAAGAAAAACAAAACCCACGAGAGTTTAGCTACCCGGGGGACGAAATCAATGCTCTTTATTAAACTTTTTTCAAGGTACGTTTTCGTTTGATCAAAATTTCATCTTGGGCTCTAGTGAATCGGACGGGAAGATTTGTGTTCGTGCCACAAAGACGTGGAGGTAAATGAAGGATACGGTTCGCAATGTCTCCGAGAGTAATTAACCTATGAGGGAAAGCAGAACATGTTGAGATTACTGTGATACCGTTCTTGGGTCTTGTCAACATTGCACAGATGAATCAAAATACAAATCGGCATGAGAAATAGTAATCATTATCCCTTGATATTTCAATTCACAGAGAGAGAGAGAGAGAGAGAGAGAGAGAGAGAGAGGAGAGAGAGAGAGAGAGAGAGAGAGAGTACACTCATGCGCTCGCGCACGCACACAGATGCACACAGTGATAATGATAATAACAATATCATATCACACCATCATCATTACCATCAACATTCGATGTCAAAGGTGTGGACTGTGAGGATTTGCAAATGCATGATTTTGAAGCACAGGGCGTCAAGATCAAACGGACCAAAACAAATTCCGAAAATGAGCACTTTGGGAGGAAAGACGGTGAGCAGCACTTGTGACTTTCTTGGGAATGTTGACATTATTTATCATCAGTTTTCTTTGTTGTAACAGTCTACTTTGTCCTCGACTGACATCTACTTTTATTTGAACTAGAACATTTTTGAAGGTCCAGTGAATAATATACGCCTATATACATGGATGTACGTGGAAATAGCAGTCCACGAAGGCATAAAAATAGAAGATGGGCAAGCCATTTTAACAATCTCTATTTTTGTTCATGGAGTTTCGGTTTTCCAACAGAAAATCCAGATTTCGCTCAGCTCAAGACCAAAGGACTACCTTGAAAAAGCATCAGATGTTATCAAAATTGATGTAAAGCGAGGACAACGGCAGACTGTTACAATAGTGAAAACAGATGTTAAGTATTGTGAGAAAAGTGCTGTTCACACACCTTCCTCAAAATGTGCTGAAGTTAGGAACTTTTGGAGCCGTGTGACCTTGATGGAGGCAGACACAAGATCATTCATAAGGAAGATTAGGAAAAGACAGTCAACATTTATAGGCCATTTTATCAGGAAAGGGGAATTGGAGCACCCGGTCACAACAGGAAAGCTGGAGGGAAGAGAGCACATGGTAGACCCAGGGAGAAGATATTGGACGGACTTGCAGAGTGGCTGAAGACAAAGAGGGTGGAAGAGGTGTTTGAGGCAACAAGGGATAGAAACAGATGGAAGGCCATGATCGCCAACGCCATGTGGCAAGGCATTTGATAATAGTGATGAACTTGATCTTGGCATCTTGACTTCCAAACATGAATTCGTGGTTCCTAAACGGTCCGACCGTTTGACCCAGAATATATATATATATATATATTATTATTATTGTGTGTGTGTGTGTGTGTTGTGTGTGTGTGTGTGTGTGTGTGTGTGTGTGTGTGTTTGGTAATATCATAATGTATCTCCGGTTGATACGAAACAATCTCCTTTGTTTTTTTTTGTTTTTCTTTGTCTGTTTTGCTCTGTTTTAGTGGGGTGTTTTATTTATTTTTGTTTTGTTTGTTGTTGTTGTTGATTTTTGTTTGTTTTTGTTGGTCTAAAAGAAAGAAAAGGAGATTGAATATAGACGGATCTGAAAGCTGACCGTCATCATTAATAGGTTAGGAAGAAAAGTCTGTTGTTAATGTTGCCTGGCATTATTAGTACATGAAACATTTTGTTAACTTTTCATGTGTATGAATGTGTGCGTGCTTTCGTGTGTGCGTGCGTGCGTGCGTGTGTGTATGTGTGTGTGTGCGTGCGTGTGTGCGTGTGTGTGTGTGTGTGTGTGTGTTGTAGTGCGTGGTATGTCTAGGTGCACGGGCCACGATGCAGACGTTCCCCTGTGAGCACCGCGTGGTGTGCCGTAAGTGCTTCATCCGTACCATTCAGGTGGCCGTGTCCCAGCGGTCCCTACCCCTGCGCTGTGTCGTGTGCCGGACTCGCATAGTGAAGCTGCGCCACTCGGCTCCTGGCGCAACAGCCCTGACTGTCAGCACCCAGTCCCCCTTCCACTCCTCCTCCGCCTCTCCATCTGTCACCCATCCGGTCAGCCACCACCACCACCAGCACCACGACGGCTTCATCGTCAACAACAACAACAAAACCGGTCACGCCATTCTCCATACCAGCAAGATCCACGCTGTCACTTCCATGGCCAAGGTGGCTCCTTGCCGCGGGCCCATTCTGAACGACAGCGCTAAAGACCTGAGGGCGTCACCTTTCTTCGTCCCTGACCCTCCTCGAGTGACCTTGACCTCGGCCTCAGTCCCTGGGCAGTTTTCTCCCATGATCAAATCACGGCAGCTGCACTGTGGACGGGACGTGACGACAGCCCCGGGAATGAAAATGGCCGCTGCCTTGAAGAGCGCCGC
This sequence comes from Monoplex corrugatus, assembly GCA_030674185.1. Lineage (NCBI taxonomy): Eukaryota > Metazoa > Mollusca > Gastropoda > Littorinimorpha > Ranellidae > Monoplex > Monoplex corrugatus. The sequence continues at coordinate 59,063,474 of CM060307.1, forward strand.
ATCAAGCCCTGCCAAAACCTCTACGGCCAGCAACAAAGGTGACGTCCTTGGCGATTCCCAGCTTGTCATTGGCAGTCCTCACTCCTCTCATCGAGGGAGTGTTTTTCCTTTCAAGCCTTTGTTTTGGCGTCAGTAAAGGGTTCCATAAGTCAGCCGTATCTCCTGAAGGTTTTTTTTGTGGTTTTTTTTTGTAACATTGCAGCTGGGGATATATATTTCGCTACAGTGTAGTTCAGGTTTTTCCAGTGACAGACTGTTACAAAGAAAGAGAGACATAAAACCCCATACGCTTGGTGGGACCTCAAGATCTTTCCGTAAGACAAAAAACCCATACGCTAAAGAGGATCGCAGGATCTTGCCAGCGGATAGGGCTTATGCTTAGTCTTATTGCGTATACCATGATCATTTTGGTGTCTGTGATGTCGGTAGATATGGATTTATTCCGAGCGCAGAGATGCCATCTAGAGAAACTGAAAATGGACATACATGTTCTTGAAACTGATTCAAAAACTTGTAAGTCTCCAGTGTCCTTACGATTTAGATTGAAAAAGTTTAGGTGGCTTGCAAACGGGCCCTTGATCTTGATCTTAAGGTCAGTGTGTTAAATGCTAGATTTTAAAGATGAATAGCTTAAGGTCTGTTAAAATCAGACTTATAGGCTGGATCTTGATGCTTAAAGGCTAGGTCTTAAGATCATTGGCTTCTAAAGGCTAGATCCTAGGGCCAGTGTCTTAAAGGCTATGTCTGAGAGTTACTGGCTTAAAGGTTTTCACATGATAAATCTGCTGTGACCACAGAGAGAAATCAATAATGTACGTACAAATGACTTAGAGACATCAGTCTAAGGGACTGTGACTTCCGAGACATGAAATAAAAACTTACATGTAGAAACAAACAAACAAAAATCATTTGCACAGAAGCCTAGTTTTAAAAGTTAGTGGTGTATATGAAGATAAAGGTCCCTTAGGTCGTAGGTGTGTGTGTGTGTGTGTGTGTGTGTGTGTGTGTGTGTGTGTGTGTGTGTGTGTGTGTGTGTGTGTGTGTGTGTGTGTTGTGTGTGTGTGTGTGTGTGTGTGGTGTGTGTGTGTGTGTGTGTGTGTGTGTGTGTGTGTGTGTGTGTGTGTGGTGTCTGTATGTGAGATAGAAAGAGAGAGAGATCATGTCAGCATATTATTCTTATCTACTATCTGGTATGTCAAACCCTGTGCATGCAGGTGAATGTCATCCATTGTCAAGTAGTAGAATAGTTTGTATGTGTGATTATGAAAAATGATAACCATGCCATAATAATCATGGGCTAGATTCCAATAAAGTGTATTATACTTTTTGTAAGCAATTGATCCCTGTTTGTATACTGGTGTATGTAAGGGTGTGCGTATGTGTACGCGTGTGTGTGTGTGTGTGTGTGTGTGTGTGTGTGTGTGTGTGTGTGTGTGCGTGTGTGTGTGTGTGTGTTGTGTGTGTGTGTGACACTTCAGAATGATCTCATAAACTATTTAATGGGATAGTCAACATCATTTCTCATTAATATTATTAAATTTGAGCAATCTGTGGTTTGCATGCCGAAAACTTTATTCGTTCGTTATTGTATTTACTTTCTTTCAGTCTGTATTCTGGTCATGTTTTGTAGGCAGTAAATGTTGTGATTGTGATAGAGAATGAAGCCTACTTTTGCATGCTAAATTAACATTTTTGGGGTTGTTGTTGTTGTAATGTATGTGTGTTGTATGGTGCTGTTAAAATTGCGGAAAAGTCGTGAAGATAGTAAAGCGGTGTCTGAACGACTCGAACCCAGTTGTCTGGAGTCTGCTTAAGAGGGATTCGTCGCACTTTGATGATTCATATGCGCTCCCCCAAATCTGCCAGCAATGATATGGCGGACTCCCTGAGCCTGCGCAAAATCCTATGCACTGGCAAGGTCTTGAAATGAGGGGGGGGGGGAGGGAGAAGGGACATATGACACGCTAAGCTGACACCATCAGAATGATGGAAACATTAAGAAGGGCTGCGAACAGGCCAATTTTCAATTTTACAGGCTGGGATTGACTTCAAGATACTAGATCTTGGGTCCACGCTCTACCGCTCTATTAATTTAAAGAACCAACCAGCCCTCAAACCCAGAATCTTCCGAAGTCCGAGATTTACCCATTTGACTATTGTGCCCGTGTTGTATGCAGAGTGTGTATCAGCGACGATGTTGTATGCATTGTGTGTGTCAGCGACGATGTTGTATGTATTGTGTGTGTATCAGCGACGATGTTGTATGCATTGTGTGTGTATCAGCGACGATGTTGTATGCATTGTGTGTGTCAGCGACGATGTTGTATGCATTGTGTGTGTCAGCGACGATGTTGTATACATTGTGTGTGTCAGCGACGATGTTGTATGCATTGTGTGTGTCAGCGACGATGTTGTATGCATTGTGTGTGTATCAGCGACGATGTTGTATGCATTGTGTGTGTCAGCGACGATGTTGTATGCATTGTGTGTGTTCAGCGACGATGTTGTATGCATTGTGTGTGTCAGCGACGATGATTGTATGCATTGTTATCACAGCACGTGGTTGTGTTGCTATTGTGTAGTGGGTATCAGCGACATAGTTCTTGCATTGTGTTGTGTGCATCAGCGTACGATGTGCTATGCATTGTGTGTATCTAGGCGATGTTGTTGCATGTTAGTGTTCAGCGACATTTGTATGCATTGTGTGTGTCAGCGACGATGTTGTATGCATTGTGTGTGTATCAGCGACGATGTTGTATGCATTGTGTGTGTCAGCGACGAGATTATGTAGGTTTTTAACACCAAGGGTCAGTGACAGCCTGGTTGTGTTGTATTGTGATAGTGGGTTGCTGGTTATGTAATACTGACCAAGCTACCCCAGTTCTTCATTGATGTATGTGCTCTGGCACTCATGACCAACGTACGTGTGCCATGTATGTGCTATGCTGGCCGATGTACGTGCTGTGCGACTGTTAAATGTTATGCTGAATCACTTTGCTATTATCAGGCATGGGAATTCTCCTCAGACCCACTGTTTCCAGCGAAAACCGATCGAGTTTCCAGGTAAAAAAAAAAACCCACGAGTTCCTCGGATTTTCGGGAAGAGGAAAAAATTGTTTCTTCTGATCAAGAATTTTAAAAAGAGGTACCGCAATCAAAGTATACAGATGTCCACAATCGCTGCCTACGTCTCTATAAAAGCTGTATATAGTTACTCAGGCGGGCATATACGTTAAAGTGACTGAACGAGGCATGTTAACTTTTTTTTCCGGCCGTCATGTTTGTCTTGATTATTTTGAGCCGGTGTGATGATTGTCAAAGTTGGGGCGCGCTAGAAACACACAGACTGCACAGATTTCAATCCAGATTTCCTGGAACGCAAGCCCTGGATCCCCAGCCCCTAGTTTTAGAGGTTTTTGTCTGGAGCAGTTCCCATGCCTGTATTGTGGCCGATGTTTGTGTTATACTGATCTATGTTTGTGTTGTGCTGATTTGTTTTTGTGTTATACTGACATGTGTGTTATGGTGACCGATGTATGTTATACTAATGTATATGCTATGCAGATCTACATATGTTATACTCACCGATGTACATAATATACTGACTGCTGTGTATGTAATGCAGTGCTTTGGTGACTATTGTAGCCTACGTATTGCTTGCCAGTGTAATCGTGGATGATTCATACGCGACTTCTGAAAACACACACACACACACACACACACACACACACACACACACACACACACACACACACACACACACACACACACACACACACACACACACACACACACACACACACACACACACTGACAAATAGTCCTTAAATTTGGGAAATAAATTTTCAGTATTATACAACAAGAAATGCTGTTCGAGAGGCCGTAAAACATTGTTTCAATTCAATATGCGTTTTGTCAAACCTTAAGTCAGATTTAAATAAAAACGAGAGATAGTGGGTAGGGTGGGAACTGCTTCCAAAATCGTCTGTCATCCGATTTGTCTGTCATCCGGTGTTGTAGTTGCATGAATCCTAACTTGAAAACGTCATATGCAAGTCATTTATGTATGCCGGTAAGGGTGTTTAGTTTATTCAAGATTTGACAATGCGCTAAGCTTCATGATCTCACAGTCAGGCATCCTCAGAGATGTTCGTGTTGGAGTTTTCTCTGCATTCGACCTTATTCATGTCTCAAACGATCAGTATTTCTATCTTTATGCATACTCATATCGGCTCGTGTAGGCAAGTCGTTCTGTTGAGTTGGACTACTCTGTGCAGGCAACGTAATGTTGCTTCGACTGAGGTAAGTTGGAAAGAGATCCTCGCGTCCAACCCGCCTGCTTCTACGAGAATGGTCTTCGAAAATGAACACCAACAGCTAAATGGACAGGTAATAGCGAACAGGTAAGGAGCTGGCGATAGAAAAGAAAATGGCAGAAATAAAGCTAACTACGGAAAGGAAGACGTTTCTTGAACGGGATTTCAAGAAGTTGGGGGAACCTATTCCTGCTGAAGGAATCCCTGGCTTCTCCATGGAGGAAGTTCAGGCTTACAGTTTAAAACTGTCCATTTTGTTAATTTTCCAGTGTAATTTTCTCAAACGCTGAGGTAAAGTGGCTATCACAGACAGATAGTTATTTGGGTGGGTGGATGGGAGAAAAAAGTGAATATGGTGGGAGGGTGCTGGGAAACTTCCCCCATATCAAACGACTTTTCTTCTCTCATGTTTCTAATAACAGCGCACACACACACATACACAAAAACTGTTCATCGATTTTCAGGATAAGTAAGCGAGACTCAAAACACCCACTTCGTGTTGTGCCCGCCTGCTTGTGTCATTACACAGAGACCTGTTGCCTGCTGTCTGTCTGTCTGTTGTGAGCGTTTTCAACATCATTCCACTTAATGCAGGAACAGTCACATAACCTAACACGAGCAAGTCTGTCGGGTTGTTTTCATGGAGATATTGCATGCGTGTTGAGCTTTGATGGCAGCAGTGTTGACCCAAACAAAGCGGAATGTAGGATGTGCCAAATACATGTACCATTGTGTGTTGCGCTTTCCGTGGTCACACGTTAGTGTTGTGTTGGACTTAACGTCAATATATATATGGCCAAAGTCATGATGTGTGTTCGGCTTGGTTTTTGTGTACAAGTGCTACTACCCAAATGTGCGGGTTGTTTGATGCTGGCTCATACGTTGCTTCAGTCTGGCAGTGACTACCCCTTGTACTGTACTGTGAATGCTGCATGACCCATTTGTTGCCAAACTAGTCTGTGTTTGGTGCAACCAGCCCACTGGCCTTGCTTATTTGTGTCTCGATGTCAGTCCTATTGTCAGAGTCTACAGAGGCTCCACACAAAGAGGACGCTATCACGGTGTTTACCTGATGATGACGTGCCCTGTATGATGGCTGATGTGTGCAGATGTCCACCCCATCCAAGGACAGAACGAGTCGGGCCATTCCTCGCCTCCACACTGTTCCACCGACTGGCGACGTAAAGACTGACCAGCCCACTGACCGCTGTGTTGTAGCGCTTGTGTAAGCCTTACAGGCGGAGGTCAACCTGACTTCCGTTGCCTTACATGTTTTCTTCATTTTCCCTGTCACCGCTGCAGACGGAATACGTTTGTGTACAGATCATCAGTAGCAACAACAACAATAAGAAATGTCCAATTTTTGTGTGTAATCACCGATCCATGTCAGCTTAGCGGGGTGAGGGCGATGGAGGTGGGGTAGGAACTAGCCTGTCAAAGTGCTTCCAGCAGAATTCACATATCGCGTGTGCGAATGTTACTAAAGGGCACAGGAATCGCACCTGGCACGAAGTGTCCACAACAACATCGTCATCATTTAATCGGATAACCAATGTGGTCGTTGAGGGGACTGATTGGACCGGGCAATAAACAGAATCGTCAGTATCTGTTTCTAGAGTATGATAACTGTACGGTCAGATACCAAGCAAATGTTTTTATGTATTTCAGTTTGACACCCAGCTCTTCCTCCGCTGATTCGGCGGCAGATCCTTCCAGAATATCTTAAGGATAGTGTAGGACAGTGTTTCATGGTGGATGATGTGAACAAACCAAGCAAGAATGTGTCGTTTCATCATTGTCAGAAACGATCGGTGTGGGCTCGCCAAGGTGTCAAGTTTTGTTCCGTACGTACTCGTTGGTGTCTTGTGTGTGGAGCTGCAGACTGGGAGGATTGGGGAACCGAAAGTGATTTGTCCAAATGAACATCATGCCATCTGTCTTCTCACTTTGCTTTGTTTGAGTGTGTGTGTGTGTGTGTGTGTGTGTGTGTGTGTGTGTGTGTGTGTGTGTGTGTGCATTGTATGCGTTGTGTGTGTGATGGCATTTGTGTGTGTGTTGCATGTGTGTGTGTGTGTGTGTGTTGTGTGTGTGTGTGTGTGTGTGTGTGTGTGTGTGTGTGTGTGTGTGAATGTAATTTGATACTAATTATTGTTAATGTCATTGAATGAATTGAGATTTCATTAATAATCCTTTCATTCCCTCATCATACGACAGAAATCTTGCAGAAAGTTAATGGATAGGATAAGGGAGTAAAACGGTTACAAGCGTAAACATTAACCATAATCGTAACATTTGATACAAGTGATTGATAAAGCACACATGTGTAAATACATGTCACACAACGTATAGTATAGTCGTAGTAGTGTTTTTGTGCACAGCTCTCGCTGTATAATTATGGATAAGTTCAACGGCGGCGTGGCAAAACAACTATAATGCTTTCCATTGTATCAAGACATAAAATCTTGACGTAATTCTTTATAGTTTTTGTTCTGCTTGCATTGGATGACGGAGACAGTGCGAAACAAAGAGAGAGAAAAAGAGAGAGAGTGTGTGTGTGTGTATGCGTGTGTGTGTGTGTCTCTGTGTGTGTGTGTGTGTGTGTGTGTGTGTGTGTGTGTGTGTGTGTGTGTGTGTGTGTGTGTGTGTGTGTGTGTGTGTGTGTGTGTGTGTGAAACAGTGATGTTTGGCTACATTGCCCTTTCAGGTAAGAAAATGTCTTGCTGAAATCTCACTGTGTTAATTTTATTTGTGACAAAAGGCAAGAAACAAAAGGGAAAGCAATTGGTCATGGAAGCTGCAGCTATTTTATGTATATCGCAGAAACAGTGAGGTGACTGAGTGTGTCTAACGTGGAGCCTCGTGTGCCATTGACCAGGGTATACCATACAATACAGTTATTGCGTACCCCGGTTCTAAAGTGCCCTTTGCCAAGACGTCGTACAGGGCAGTCATTCTATTCCTACACTACAGTCACGTGTGCCATATACATACAACATACGTGTGCCCTTTGCAAAAACACCATACATCACAGTCATTCCATACCTATACCACAGTCACGTGTGCCATATACATACAACATACGTGTGCCCTTTGCCAAGACACCATACATCAGTCATTCCATACCTACACTACAGTCACGTGTGCCATACACTACAACATACGTGTGCCCTTTATGAAGACACCAACAACACAGTCACTCCATACCTACACTACAATCAAATGTGCCATACACATGCAACATACGTGTGCCATTTGCCAAGACACCATACAACACAGTCAAACCTTCCACTCAAGTGTGCCATTCGCCAATACATTATACATCACAGTCATTCCATACCTATACTACAATCACGTGTGCCATACAAGTACAACATACGTGTGCCCTTTGCCAAGACACCATACATCACAGTCATTCCATACCTATACTACAATCACGTGTGCCATACAAGTACAACATACGTGTGCCCTTTGCCAAGACACCATACATCACAGTCATTCTATATCTACACTATAGTCACGTGTGCCATTTGCCAAGACATCATACAACACAGTGAAACCATCACAGTCATGTGTGCCACTTGCCAAGACATCATACAACAAAGTGAAACCATCACAGTCACGTGTACCACTTGCCAAGACGACATACAACACAGTGAAACCATCACAGTCACGTGTGCCACTTGCCAAGACATCATACAACACAGTGAAACCATCACAGTCACGTGTGCCATTTGCCAAGACATCATACAACAAAGTCAAACCATCACAGTCACGTGTATCACTTGCCAAGACATCATACGACACAGTCAAACCATCACAGTCACGTGTGCCATTTGCCAAGACATATGACACAGTGAAACCATCACAGTCACGTGTGCCACTTGCCAAGACATTATACACACAGTCAAACCATCTCAGTCACGTGTGCCACTTGCCAAGACATATACGACACAGGGAAACCATCACAGTCACGCGTGCATTTGCCAAAACATCATACAACACAGTGAACCATCACAGTCACGTGTACCATTTGCCAAGACACCATGCAACACAGTGAAACATCACAGTCACGTGTGCCATTTGCCAAGACATCAAACAACACAGTGAAACCATCACAACTACGTGTGCCACTTGCCAAGACATACGACACAGTGAAATCATCACAGTCACGTGTGCCATTTGCCAAGACATCATACAACACAGTGAAACCATCACAGTCACGTGTGCCATTTGCCAAGATACCATACAACAGTCAAACCATCACAGTCACATGTGCCACTTGCCAAGATACCATACAACACAGTCAAATCATCACAGTCACGTGTGCCACTTGCCAAGATACCATACAACACAGTGAAACCATCACAGTCACGTGTGCCATTTGCCAAGACATCAAACAACACAGTGAAACCATCACAACTACGTGTGCCACTTGCCAAGACATCATACGACACAGTGAAATCATCACAGTCACGTGTACCATTTGCCAAACACCATGCAACACAGTGAAACCATCACAGTCACGCGTGCCATTTGCCAAGACATCAAACAACACAGTGAAACATCACAGTCACGTGTATCACTTGCCAAGACATATGACACAGTCAAACCATCACAGTCACGTGTGCCATTTGCCAAGACATCAAACAACACAGTGAAACATCACAGTCACGTGTATCACTTGCCAAGACATATGACACAGTCACTCACAGTCACGTGTGCCATTTGCCAAGGACATCAATCAACACAGTGAAACCATCACAGTCACGCGTGCCATTTGCCAAGACATCAAACAACACAGTGAAATCATCACAGTCACGTGTACCATTTGCCAAGACATCAAACAACACAGTGAAACCATCACAGTCACGTGTGCCATTTGCCAAGACACATGCAACACAGTGAAACCATCACAGTCACGCGTGCCATTTGCCAAGACATCAAACAACACAGTGAACATCACAGTCACGGTGCCATTTGCCAAGACATCAAACAACACAGTGAAACCATCACAGTCACGCGTGCCATTTGCCAAGACATCAAACAACACAGTGAAATCATCACAGTCACGTGTACCATTTGCCAAGACACCATGCAACACAGTGAAACCATCACAGTCACGCGTGCCATTTGCCAAGACATCAAACAACACAGTGAAACCATCACAGTCACGTGTATCATTGCCAAGACATCATGAACACAGTGAAACCATCACAGTCACGTGTACCATTTGCCAAGACATCAAACAACACAGTGAAACATCACAGTCACGTGTGCCATTTGCCAAGACACCATGCAACACAGTGAAACCATCACAGTCACGCGTGCATTTGCCAAGACATCAACACACAGTGAAATCATCACAGTCACGTGTCCATTTGCCAAGACACATGCAACACAGTGAAACCATCACAGTCACGTGCCATTGCCAAACATCATACGAACAGTGAAATCATCACAGTCACGTGTGCCATTTGCCAAGACATCATACAACACAGTGAAACCATCACAGTCACGTGTATCACTTGCCAAGACATCATACGACACAGTGAAATTATCACAGTCACGTGTGCCATTTGCCAAAAATCATACAACACAGTGAAACCATCACAGTCACGTGTGCCATTTGCCAAGATACCATACAACAAACCATCACAGTCACATGTGCCACTTGCCAAGATACCATACAACCAGTAAAATTATCACAGTCACATGTGCATTGCCAAGATACCATACAAGTCAATCACACAGTCACATGTGCCACTTGCCAAGATACCATACAAGTCAAATAATCACAGTCACATGTGCCACTTGCCAAGATACATACAACAGTCAAATAATCACAGTCACGTGTGCCACTTGCCAAGATACCATACAAGTCAAATAATCACAGTCACGTGTGCCACTTGCCAAGATACCATACAAGTAAAATAATCACAGTCACGTGTGCCACTTGCCAAGATACCATGCAACAGTCAAATAATCACAGTCACGTATGCCACTTGCCAAGATACCATACAACAGTCAAATAATCACAGTCACATGTGCCACTTGCCAAGATACCATACAACAGTCAAATAATCACAGTCACGTGTGCCACTTGCCAAGATACCATACAACAGTCAAATAATCACAGCCACGTGTGCCACTTGCCAAGATACCATACAACAGTCAAATAATCACAGTCACGTGTGCCACTTGCAAGATACCATACAACAGTCAAATAATCACAGTCACGTGTGCCACTTGCCAAGATACCATACAACACAGTCGAACCATCATAGTTATGTGTGCTATTTTGCCAAGACGCCATACAACAGTCATTCCATGCACACACACACAACACACACACACACCACACACACAACACACACACACACACAACCACACACACACACACACACCACACACACACACACACACACAACACCACACAGTCGTGCCATTTACCAACAAGCATACATAAACAACACCGTGTAGATTACGAAAATCCGACTTCTATTCCAGTGGAACATCGATTCCACACCAACCTCACCACTAGACCTTGAATGGTGACCTGAATGCTAGTCTTCAAATGAGATGATAAACAGGTTTGTGCAAACACGCGCTTAGTGCACGTTATAGATCCAATGTCAACAACAGAGTTGTCAGCAAAAATTCTGTAGAAAATCCCTTTCGTAAATAAACAAAAGTTCACATATGCAGGAGGAAAAAATGTGTGTATGGATGTGAGTGGGGAGCTGGGGTGGAGATCAAGGCAGTGCCCTACGATGGTGACGTAATAGTACCCTGCCATTTATGCGGAAAATGCCATTGTGACAACAACAAAATTGAATCTAATCCATCGTATAACCCAGAAACAGCCGAAGTGATGGATGTACCTCGCGTATTGCTGCGTGTGTCATTCACCGAGATACCATACAACACAGTCAAGCCATACACATTAGTGTTTGTCAATACGTCAATGATATCTGATCTTTAGAAGTCGTCTAAACATTGGACCATGTATAGTTGTACCTTATACAACTTGAGACCATGTATAAAAATGGGTTTATGGTCTAACTTTTGTCCATTTCTGTAGAAAAACGGTCGAAAAAGCCTTGCTAACAATTGAAAGATATTTTGTGTAGATATGACTTTGACTTTAGACAAGTCACAGTGAAAGGTACAGGAATAAAATTGTGTACTACACCACATAGGCGTAACAAAAGTGGTGAAAATAGGTCTTCAAACAACTGAGACATCTTCAAACATTTTTTAACCACCCCGTTCCAACTATTAGATAGGATCATTGCATACTTATTCAGTCGCGGCTATTTGCTAAAACGAAATTCCAGACTAGATTGGGGGGTGGGTGAAAGTACATAGTGTCAAGGGCAAGGTCACACTGATCAAAAACTGTTTGAAACAGCACGTTTTGAGGACGGTGTTCAAACATCGTTTTCTCATTCAAAAACTTTGACGATACCTACATTGTTTTCATTCTTCGTAACAGCATACCATTTTCACACTTCGTAACAGTATACCATTGTCCTCGCTGCACGTCAAGTTTTGTATCATCTGTTGTTTCTTTAAGGTCACGGTGATCTTGAGAAGTTCAAAATTTGGATTTTCTGTTTAGATATTGTGTACAACTGATTATTAGAATGAGTTGATCATCTTGTTAATCCTGATTTCATCTTACGTTCTCTGTCCCATTGAATATCTGACACAAATGGTCTTATAGGGCTGTCGACCTTAAAACAGAAAAAAAAGACTCCCGAAAACGCCTTTAGCCTTTCGTTTGTAAAAGAATTTCAGGCGAGCAAATAAAATGAATTGGTAAAAAACAAAACAAAAATAAACAAAAAACAAAAGCTCATCATTCACTTCGCATTGACGCGCGCGCGTGCGCGTGGGTGTGTGTGTGTGTGTGTTGTGTGTTGTGTTTGTGTCTGTTCAGTCGTAACTGAAACGTAACATCGATATCTTTTGTTTTGGGGTCAAAAGATCCTGAGTTGCATTCTTTTATAACATTTTTCGCGTTTGATTTGGATTAGTGTTTTATTTATGGGACGACGTTATCATTTCAGTGTGTGTTTGTATTGTATCTAACGGCCCATGGCTAATGCGACTTCGGTGTAGGCCGATCCCGTAACTGAGACACTAATCGTAATCTAATGTGACGGTCACTTCCTGTCGCTGTTTATCAGCCATCAACATTGAAAATATTTGCTATAATCATTTCTTCGCAATGGCAATGCCTTCGCTGACCTGTTCTCGAATTTCTGTCAGATTGCGTGTTGACGGGAAATGCATCACCATTTGATTACCTCCCTTAGGCTAAATTTGCATATGGCGGATGCAATATTGTGATGCGTCTTTTCCGCTTATGCGCGGTGAAAGAGGCGACAACCGTGTTTATAATTAATGTCGTTCCTCTCTCCTTTTCACAGGCAAACACCATCGTTCCGTGTTCTTGTGATTGGCTTTCCAAACAGAAGGCATTCCACGGCGGGACTGTATTGTGCAGAACGGGGTATGGTGCAACCATGCAGCCTCTCTGGCCGTGTGCTATGGAGCTATTAGACACAGTTATCTATGAACTGAATGCTATTTTTCAGGAAGAAAGAGAATCTCCCTCTCTTTAGTGTCTTCTTTTGTACCAGAGACTAGCTAACACATTACCCTATTTTTTCTCTGTTGGATTGTTTGATAGATAGATAATTCGGTTTCGTGAATTTGGCATAATAACCGGAAAAGAATAATTTTATGGCTCAGAAATGTTATTTTCAGATTAGAGCCATTCTGCCTGTGCAATCTTTGCTCAAAGATTGCTCATTACACCGACATATTCTGTTGGTGACATTTCCAAGCAGAAATTCCTCAGATCAGATTTGACTGGGCATCGTCATTGTCCAAATTTGTAGATTTATCCTTAGCAAAAATAACAACAACGGCAATAAAGCAAAGTAATATTACTTACTGAACGGTTGTGCCCGTCTATTTTGTCGTTTGGTAAGGTAAGTGACATAAAACTATTTTACTGTATATCAGTAATATTATTACTGTTATTATCAGCCGATTGCGCAGAGCCATATCAAGGCATTGATCATCTCAGAAAACACAAACATCTCGTTGATCTTGAAAAAATAAATGGGGAAAAACGGGGAAAGAATATTAAGTACACACATCAAAGCATTTGCCACATGATCTTTATAATATATGGCCGTGGAGTTACCATTCGCCCAATTCATCACCTTGAAGTTTAAACAAATGAACCTGAATACAAACATGAACATAACTTAGTAAAATAAAACATGAAAAGTGAAATAAATTACCTTAAGCTGCTTCTGCACACCACGTTGCCTTTGAGTCAAAAATGCAGTGAATACATGTACCCAATTATCAGTGCAATAAAAAGTATGTAAGGTTTTAGAGAACCTGTATGTATAAGGTGAATTGACCAGTAAGGCAGAAAATGATAGGAAGAGATAACAGAAGCAAAGGAACAAGGCAGAAACAAAGTGAGCGATCATCATCATCATCATCGTCAGTTGCCTTGCCATATGTTGTTGGCGATCATGGCCTTCCATCTGTTTCTATCTCTTGTTGCCTCAAGCACCTTTTCCACCCTCTTTGTCTTCAGCCACTCTGCAAGTCCGTCCAATATCTTCTCCCTGGGTCTACCTGGTGCTCTCTTTTCCTCCAGCTTTCCCGTTGTGACCAGGTGCTCCAATTCCCCTTTCCTCATAAAATGGCCAACAAATGTTGCCTGTCTTTTCCTAATCTTTCTTATGAACGATCTTCTTGTGTCTGCCTCCATCAAGACTGTCTCGTTTGTTTTCTTTGCTGTCCATGGAACTCTCAACATTCTTCTTAGAAACCACATCTTGGCTGCCTCGATCTTGTTTTGGCTTTGCTTGTTGACTGTCCACGCCTCACAACCGTATAACAGTATTATTGGTTCTATGTAACATTCAAGAACTCTCTTCCTGATGTTAATTGATAGGCATTTGTTGGTAAGAATGCTTTTCATCTTCTTGAATGCTGTTTTGGCTTGGCCGATTCTGCTGGCTAATTCTGATGTGCATCTGCCGTCTGGTAAAATGATCGTTCCCAGGTATTTAAACTTATCAACCTGTCTCAAGGTTGCGCTGTTTGCTGTTATTTTGCATGAGGGGATTTCATGTTTTTAACTGATCACCATGACTTCAGTCTTCCAGCTGTTTAGTTCCAACCCCTTACCTTTGTTTTCTATTTCTATTATATTCACAAGGTTTTGTAGGTCCCTTTCGTTTTCTGCAATTAGCACGGTGTCATCTGCGTATCGAATGTTATCATTTTTCCTCCAACCTTTAATCCAGGGTCGTCCTCTAGGTTTCTCATGATGTTTTCGCTGTAAAGTGAAAACAGATGAGGTGACAAAACACAACCCTGTCTGACTCCTCGTTTGATGTTTTGGAAAGAACTTATATCGTTACTATTCTCATTGGAGCTGTTTGTTCCCAATACATATTTCTGATTATTCGTAGATCTTTTCCATCATTATTTAGTCTTTCTAGTTGGTTGATCAATTCTTCATGTCTTACCCGATCGAAAGTTTTGGTATAATCAACAAAGCATAAATATAAATCCTTATTCATCTGATTGACCTCTCTGTGATAGTTCTTAGGATGTGTATGGCATTAATAGTTCCTTTCCCTTCCACAAATCCACACTGTTCTTCTGCCATTTCTCTTTTGATTCTATTCCTTGTCCTTATCATGATTATTCTTAACAGGATTTTTGTTGCATGACTCATCAAACTGATTGTGCGATGGAGTTCGCATTCTGTAGCCCCTGTCTTCTTTGGAAGTGCAATGAAAATTGATTTTGACATATCTTTGGGGATTTTTCCAGTGTCATAAATTTCACTTAGGAGGTCTGTTATTTTTTCAATACCAAATTCCTCCAGGGCTTCAATCATCTCTGTGGCGATGTTGTCTGGTCCTGGGGCTTTTCCTGGTTTCGTCTTTTTCGTGCTGCTCTAACTTCATCTTTCATTATGGGCGGTCCTTCAACAAGTGAGCGATAGAAAATAGCAATTTCTCGCGCAGAGGTGGGGATGCTGCTTATCCTGAAAGAGCCCCTGGCATCCCTAGGGGAGATTTACAATAAGCCTACATAGTTTTGTGAAAAAGGAGAAGTTGTCAGAATGGCTTGATGTCTATCTGTTTGCTTGTCTGTCTTACTAAGAATGGTGGGATGGCAGTACCGCGTTTAATTTTATCCGTGAGCCATTGTTTTAATATCTTGCCCGAAATCTGCTGAAAAGAAAACAGTTTGCCTTTTTGTATGTTTTTTCTACAATGGATTTATCACTATGACTTGTTACCATGGCTACAGGGAATGCTTTAAAACAGAAACAGCAATTTTAATTCATTGCCTTGATTTCATGATAGTTTTATGACTAAGGAAATAAAAATATATGACCAAGGAAGAAACAATAATACTTTGATCCAAGTTGATTGAGCCGAAGAGAGGAAAAGTTATTATCAGTTGGAGCATGTTCTTGACGTTCTATTTATTCATATATTTTAATTATGATTTGGCTATGAATATGCTATAGGCCAGCCAGTCTGCCAGAACAATATCAGAGCTAGAGCTGACTCTCCAAACTGGATCAATAAAACGCTTAAGATACACAATAGCCGAATCGCTCGTTAATTTCAATTACAATTAAACTACAGTTTTTGCTTTTGCAAATAATTCTATGGAAACTCAGAATCGTCTATTGAAAGATTTAACCAATAGCTGAATTTAAAATGTGCAAACAGATATTATACTATGTCAGTTTTTTTTTTGCCTGTGTATTTTTTTCCATCGGCCTATATCTGTGATTCTCGAATCAAGTAATTGAAATCAGAATACCGAAGCAAGCGTCGTTGTTTTTTCTTTGATCCTCGTCGTAATTAGCCGTCGAACAGACGCACAGCTGTGTGTCTGGGATGGAAGTTACTGTTTACCCAGAATCTGCCAGGGAACTGGACAGTCCTCCTGTGCCGTTGTTTCAAAATCAAACGTTTGTTAGTCATCAGTAACACGAATATTATACTGCACTGTCTTCTGTTATATTGTTCTGTATTTTATTGTATTGTACTGAATGGTATCGCTATCGTCGTTTCAAGACCAAAATGTTCATTGGCCGAAACATGAGTATTGTATTGTCCTTCGTAAGTTGTATTAGAATAGGTATGGCTGTACTCCACCGAAGTGACCTGGCAGCAGTGCAGAACCTACTTTGGTAAGTTACTGCATGGCAGCTTGACAGTGCTGGCTGCTGCAGACTTCCTGGTACTAGGACCTAGGCAGAACGAACTTGCGTTTGACGGAGAATAGAAAAGGCGGATTTCTGTCAAGTTTATTCCTTAACCGTTTCTTCCTCCGAAGATTACTGCAAAGTAGCAGAATTGCGTGAGTGGCCGTGATTAGCCGATTTCAATCGCCTCCATTGTTTATATCGCTCTTAGAGTGACTAACTCCTCTTTTCCTCACCTCCACTCCCGTCTCCAACACACTACACATTTTTAAGGATATTCGCACTTACCCAGTTTCATTCGTGCTTTATATGAGATATAATATATGACATGATATGACATGACATGACATGATATGATATGATATGATATGATATGATATGATATGATATGATATGATATGATATGATATGATATGATATGATATGATATGATATGATATGTGATATGATACGATACGATACGATACGATACGATATGATATATGATATGATATGATATGATATGATATGATATGATATGATATGATATGATATGATATGATATGATATGATATGATATGATATGATATGATTTCATTTCGTTTCATTTCATTTCATTTCATTTCATTTATATGTTTAAGCCATTTTCTACGCCTCTTTAATGACCACAGAAGCTGGGACAGTTTTTATAATACTGTGAAGATGGGGATGCAAATGGCGATGCCATGGAGTTTCATCTAGGATTGAGACTGTGTGACAGAACTGTACTCGACGCTTTCTATTATAATGTATGCAGGCGTCAACCAGACTTGAGAGAAACAGACCCCTGCGGTTTTGTTTTGGAGATTTCAGCAACACCCTCAAAGATACCTGCGTGAAGAGGATGAGACTCGACTGTGCAGCCCCATTGTTCTCAATGAGTCTCTAGCACCCTTGACTCTGGGTAGGAGCGTTTGGGACCAAAAAATCCCACAATTATTTAGACAGGGTTGATGGGGACTCAAACCCACAACCTTTCAGTCGGTAATCCGTTGCGCTAACCATTGCACCACGGTGACTGATTACACGCTACACATACACGCTGCCCAAAGACGTTATAAATAAAATTCATATGTCTTTGACGCCGCCTCTGTCCGTGCTTTTTCAGCCTTCAGAGTGTGAAGTCCCGCTTTGAGAGCAAGCATACACACACGCTTGCTGGCTTGCTGAGTGCAGGTTGATTGGCTGTATTGATCAAACTGTAGATTTTGAGATCTGAATCTCGAGTTCAATCCCAAGCTGCAACATAAAAACTGGCCTATTTGCTGTTCCTCTTAGGTGTAATGCTCCTAGGCAGAACTTTCAGTCTACAATAGGCATGCCAGACAGCTTAATCGCTTCCACCTGACCTGTCTTCGCAGACTCATCCATTTCACGTGGCAAAACAAGATCTCGGACACGGAAGTCCTGGAACGAGCCGGCACCTTCATCATACATATGCTCCTGCAGAAAGCCCAAGTAAGATGGGCGGAAATGTGATGAGAGTGCCCGAAAATCGACTACCAAAGCAATTTACCTATGGAGAACAGCCAGGGGAAGCGCTCAGTTGGTGGCCAAAAGAAACGCTTGAAAGATTGCCCCAAAGTATCCATCATTGACCTGGGCAAGACACTTGTTCTAGATCGACCGAACTGGCGAGGCAAGCTGACTATCGGAGCAAGAGCAACAGAGAGAAGACGTACAGCAGAGGCTCGAAGGAAACGAGAAGCGCGCAAGGCGCGAGCGACCTCCAGTTCTACAGTTACACTAACCCACGTTTGCCCTACGTGCGGGCGAGCCTTCCTGGCCCGGATTGGCCTCACCAGCTACCTCCGGACCCACAATCGTCAATCCCCCAGTCAGAATTGAGGTTGTGGTCTTCTTTGGCAACGGACAAACAACAACAGGTGTAATGCTCTTCTTACTCTGACCTTGTCAGTTTGGTGTTTAATAAGTCCCGTTCTTCTCCAACACCCATTATAAGACCTCACTAGTGCATAGGATTCTGAGCAGGCTTAAGGAGTCTGCCAATACTGGTAGATTCGGGTGGAGCGCATATGGAATTGTCCGAGTGGGATGAATCCCTCTTGAACATACTCCAAACTCTAGCTGATTCAGCTGATTCTTACATCAGTCATATTTTTTTAAAAAGTAAAGGGCCAGTTTTGGCTCACATCGTAAAACTAATAACGCTTCGAGCACAACACGCACAACTCCGCGCCGATCCATTGCCTTCATTTTTTTTAAATGAAAATTCTCAACACATTTTAATTTCATACGTAGAATCATGTGTAAGAGAGTTTTTAAAGAACCAGTTTCATCGTCCTACATCCCCAAGTCAACCCTGGACAGCCTGTTCCCAGTAAACAGCTACCATGGCTGAATAGGTTTAAGAGATGTCTTGTTTCATTACTAAACCATTTCACCGTGAACTCTTTCACCATGAGCACGAGATGAGATTCGCCCAGTATCAACAACTTTTTACAACCCCCCCCCTCTCTCTGTCTGTCTGTCTGTCTGTCTGTCTGTCTCTTTTTTCTCTCTCTTTCTCTTCTCTCTCTTTCTCTCTCACTGTTTATATGTTGTTGCAGACACTGATATTGTTGACCACTAGTAACAGTACAAATCTGCTCGTTCGTGAATACGTGTGTACACATGTAGGTAATGTGTCCGTTTTGGTTTGATCATAACACGTATAAGTGATAATAGTAATTGTATATGTGAAATTATTACATCAAGAACATATTGTTATCACGTTTTTAAATATTTCATATTTCATATTTGGTCACTCGTGTAACATCGATTTGTCAGAAGATTTGGGAGACAAAACAGTGGCCCACAGAATGGACTCAATCACTCATCATCCCCCTGCCCAAAAAGGGAAATATGCGCCAATGCCAGAACTACAGAACAATAAGTCTCATTAGCCACACCAGCAAAATCATGCTCAGTCATATTGAATCGACTGAAAAAAGAAGCGGAAGAACACCTTGCGAAGAACAAGCTGGATTTAGGGCGGGAAGAAGCACAGTAGAACAGATCTTCACCTGCCGGATAATGATGGAGAAACATCTGCAGCATCAGAGAGACCTGTTCCACAACTTTATAGACTTTAAAAAAGCATTCGACAGGGTGTGGCATAAGGGTTTGTGGCAGGTGCTAAGAAAGTTTGGCATAGAGGAAGGTCTCGTCCAAACCATCCAGGCGCTGTATAACACTGCCAGCAGCGCAGTTCTCCTCAACAACCAGATAGGGGACTACTTCAAGACCACAGTTGGAGTCCGTCAAGGCTGCCTACTCTCTCCCGTGCTGTTCAATCTCTTCCTGGAGAACATCATGCGTGAAGCCCTCCATGACTTCCACTCCACTGTCTCCATCGGAGGAAGAACCATCAACAACCTGAGGTTCGCAGATGACATCGACCTGATGGGAGGCAGCAACGAAGAACTACAAGACCTGACCATGAGACTGGAAGAAAGTGCAGGTGCACACGGAATGGAAGTGAGCACAGAAAAAAGCAAAGTCCTGGTCAACAGCACAACCAACACCCATGCTGAAATCTACATGAACGGGCAACAGCTTGAAGAAGTGGACGCTTTCAAATACCTTGGCGCCACTCTCACCAAAGACGGTCGCTCTACAACAGAAATCAAGACCAGACTAGCGATCGCAACAGCAGCAATGGTAAAGCTAAACAAGATCTGGAAGAGCAGAGAGATCGGCTTTCCATCGAAGATGAAGCTGTACAAGTCCCTGGTGCTCCCCATCCTGCTGTATGGATGCGAGAGCTGGACCATGACAGCAGAGACCACCAAGAGAATCCAGACGTTTGAAACTAAATGCTTCAGGCGCTTGCTCGGGATCTCTTGGCAAGATCGGAAGACAAACGACTTTGTGTGGAGCCAAATAACAACACTCGCAGGCCCACAAGAACCCCTCCTGGCAACAGTCAAGAACAGGAAGCTGTCGTGGTTCGGGCATGTCACACGCCACAACTCACTGCCCAAAACGGTCCTCCAGGGTACACTGGGAGGCGGCAGACGAAGGGGACGACAAGCCAAATGCTGGATGGACAACATCAAAGAATGGACCAGGTTGGATGGCCCCACGCTGGTGCGACAGGCGGAGGACAGGACCGGTTGGCGACGGCTGGCTTCAAGAGTGTCTCTCATCTCTCCTCTACGCCCATCACGGGCAGGAGAATGATGATGATGATGATTATTCTTGAATGACCCCCCCCCCCCCACACACACACAAACACACACACACACACACACACACACACACACACACACTCTCTCTCTCTCTCTCTCTCTCTCTCTCTCTCTCTTTCATTCGAATATGTGTACACACTATTATATATTCATAGCAAAATGTCTTACTTAAATTGGTTTTGTTTATTCGTTTGCTTTTTGCTTTCTATTTTGTTTACATTTCAGTTATTTGCATTATCCAACTTCCTTTATTCTACATGTACGTTCACGTAGAAAAGCAACGGCAGACATTTAAGTTGGCGTGCGTGCTAATATGTGTACCATTTCATTTCATTTCATCTCTTTTCTGTCTCTGTCTGTCTGTCTGTCTGTCTGTCTGTCTGTCTGTGGGTCTGTCTGTCTGCCTCTCGCTTTCTCTCTCTCTCTCTCTCTCTCTCTCTCTCAGATATCTAATGTTTGCATTGTAGATAACTGATGTTGATTCATGGATAATTCATTTGTAGCAAAAACTGTCTTTGGGTGAGAGTGGAATGTAAAACAACCTCATACATTGCTTATTTCACATCCTTCTAAAAACGTTTACCTTGATCTTGTCTGTCTGTCTGTCTGTGTGTCTGTCTGTCTGTGTGTGTGGTCTGTCTGTCTCTCTCTCTCTCTGTCTCTCTCTCTGTCTCTGTCTCTCTCTCTCTCTCTCTCTCTTTTCCTTCTTTCTTCCTCCCTCTCTCTCTCTTAAGAATTTTCAACAAAATTTTAAGGCATGCACAGACAGCAAACATGAAAACCTCTGGACCAAAACAGCGTGCTAGCCAGCGGCAAGCCCTTTCTGCACCAAAACAGCTAAGAATTACTCAAAAAGAACGACAAACATTAACCCTTTGACTCCTGCACCCTTTCCACCAACTGCTAAAACTCAACCCTTTGATTCCCCCACCTTATCCACCAGCTTCCTGCCGGAAGCTGGTGGATAGGGTGAAGGAGTCAAAGGGTTAAGTTTTTGCTTTGCTAGCGTGGTTGACAAGGCAGGATGCTGATGGACAGGGTGCTGGAGTCAAAGGGTTAAACAACAAGAACAGAGCACACCAGACCGGGTGGGAATGACACCACTGGAACAAAATTGAACTAATATCAGTTTACCCTAGCAGTTGTTGGGAAAGGACGAAACACTACCTCCCCACTGGAAAATCTCTTTCCCCTGTCCTCCTACTCCCCTTTCCCCGTCTCTGGCCTCCAATTCAACAACTCATGCCTCAGACTGAAGCAAAACAGTGTTGATTTGGGCAGAGTCATCCCCTTGCCGAGTTTGTTATTGAGACGATTTGGAAACGCTACGACAAGGACGATGAACAAAACTGTGCCTCTGTGTGAAATTCAAACCCGGAAAGCAGATTTCAAGTGTCCAGCAGGAGACAAAAGCACTAAAACGAGCATGGCACATCATCCATTTATGCAGGTCTGCTCCTTACTTCTTTGAGCAATACTTGCCTATTGTCAGCTTTTTGAAATTTACTTTTGTTAATCAATTGATAAGCTGGCTGTAAAAAAAAATCTCGTTGCATTAGGCAACTATTCGTTATAACATGAAAATAATAAATTGATTTTGGATAGTACTATTCTCCAAACTCGTTTTTATTCTCTGGGCATCACACATTTACAAAACAGTGTGTAACACATACAAAAATTATGATATCACATGCGCGCGTTGCGCGCGCAAGCAGGTACACGCTCCACACACACACACACACACACACACACACACACACACACACACAACACAAACACACAAAAATACATCAGAATATACTCACAAAACTCGATATTCAATTATGACGTATTCGTCTCAAAGTACATATGTGAATAAACGTTAAAAGAAATAATGAATGAAAAAATTAGTACTAGGCTTAACAGAGTTTGACCATGTATACACACATACATGTATATACCTATGATCATAAACATATACATATGTGAATGATTACACAATGACAAATAATCAGCATTTAGAAGTGACATTACATATTGGTGAAGGACTAGTTATGGTATTAACACTGAAAAGCTTGAGCAAACAGATTCATGAACATGATACAGTAATTAACAGAAAAACTCAGCGAGCCTTTTACTTAATGCAGACTTTGAAAACGACTTTGACTTCATGCATTCGGGTTGTATGCTTAAAGTTTCGTTAGCATTCGGGTTTTGAAATAATATTCTAAGTTGGTACAAACATTCTATTGTAATGTCAGATCGGCTAACACAGCCTGTGAGTAGGTTCTTTCGTCTGCATTCTCATTAATTCGTGCGATTTGTTTAGCTCTCTCCGTGACATCACCACATCCAGTCTCGTTCCGTCGTCTCTTTCACCGTGCCAATCCTTCAAATCAATTCTATTAAACTTCTCCCGGTCCGCCCCTAGTGATACTGAAGACCTCGAAGCTATGCAGATCCATGTGTGCGGGCGAGGTCTTGAATAAAAAGGAATGGCTTCCTATGGACATGTGAGGACTTCTTCAAGCATAAATAGTATCACCACTTTCTGTTGGAGAATGATGGAAAGGCAGCGAGCGAAAGAAAATAGACTCTTATCTCATAATGCTTGACTTATGAGAAGATGAGGTCTAACGACGTGTTCGATAACAAATGCGCAGATTATGGCAATTTAAAAAAATCAATTTGATTAGCACAGTTGAACAGTTACAGAATTATTCCAAACGGAATGACACAAGTGCACGACCAACTAGGACATGATGACCTGACCACACATACAGGAACAGCACGTGACGTAAGAAGCACGAGGCCACAGGGGCACGCGCAGTGGCGAGAGTTTGCTGTTAATCGATCCTGTGCCCAGTTCTGTCAAGCCATTGCCTAGATCATACCACGCTTACTTCTACAACTCTAAATAAAAGAAACACATCTCATTTTGTGACGGAAGAAGAAGAAAAATGACAAAAGAAAAGACGAAAAACTAAAAAGGAAAAAATAACAAACAAAAACAAACAAAAACCAAAGTCAGTAAAACCTTCGGTACAAAGTAATCACTAAATGTGTCTGTGCCCTTTGTTTTTGTGACTGCCCTCTGTGTGTATGGCTGGCTATCCTCATATCTATTTACTCGTTCTCTAGCTCGCTCTCTCGATCAATCAATCAAGACAACAAAATTAAACATATATTTTGCGTTTACAAGAACAACAATAAAAATAAACAAACATCATTATCATCATCATCATCATTAATATCATAATTGTTGTAATTAATTTCAGCACATACGTGTGACGTTTTTCATCGTTATCATTATCGTCATCATATCATTGTTGTCATTATTTGAGCACAAAGCACAGCACAAACCCACAACATATGGGAAGAGAGAAAGAAAGTAGGGCGGACGGGTAGAATGAGAATAAAGAGAAATGGTAAGATAGCACTGACCTTTATTGATAACTCTGACCCTTTTTTCCCTCCTTTTTAAGTGCGTTAAAAAGAGCCGACTTCTGTGTGTCGATTTGATGAAAATCATTCTTCAGTGCTGAAGCTCTGGGTAATTCTATCGTACTGCTCAGATGGCTGTATCGAACATTCCTTTTGATTTATTTAGTTTTTCAGGTTTTCATCCATTACAATGTAAAGTGCCATGAGCATGCTTTGATATGGAATTTTTTTGCACTATACAAATGGAATTATGATTATTCAGTGTTACTGTATCAATGAAACACTGACCTGGACAAAGTACACGGCGGGCAATGTGATAATTTTCAAACTCGATATTCAATTATGATGTTTGTGATCTCGGAGGGACATGTTGGACATACATCCCTTAGCTCCCACTAGTAATAGGACGATCTGTGTATTTCACAACAGATCGTTTATTTAAATTGTTGATTGTGCAGAAATTGTGAGTTCGATCCTCGAGCGGACGGCAGTCGGTGAGTCTGGCTGGCTGGCTCTTTTGATAGAGCCGTGGACCCAGGATCTTGTGTCTTGAGGTCAGTCCTGCTCTGCAACAAACCCGTTGGCTTGATCGCTGCCTATCTTAATGCTGCAATCATTCAGGTGGTGACTGTGTTTTGTAGGTCGTCATTCCTTTCCTGACGGTCACTCACATTCCTACATTCACACACTGTGACCGCAATCAATGTCACAATTTGACAAAACATTGTTTTTTGTTTGTTTGGTTGGTTGGTTTTTCTTGTTGTTTTGTTTTTGTTTTTTGCGAGCTGGTTGGTTCTTATGATAGAGCCATGGACTCAGAGTCGATATCTCGAGTTCAACCCCAGCCTGCAACATTAAAAACTGGCCTGTTGGCTGCCCATCTTAATGTTTCCATCACTCCGGTGGTGTCGTCAGCTTAGTGTTTCAAAAGTCCCTCCTCCACCCCCTCTATGCCCAATTTCAAGACCTTGCCAGCGCACAGAGTCTTGCGCAGGCTTAGGGAGTCTGCCAGATAACCGTTGGCAGATTTGGGTGGAGCACATATGGAACTGTCCGAGTGTGATAAATCCCTCTTGAACAAACTCCACTTGACCACTTGACCACTTCATTCTCTTCCCTCCTGTCCTCATACTTTCCACTCCCCAATTTCAAGACTTTGCCAGCGCGCACATGTTTTGCAAAGGACCAAGGAGTTTGCCAGATAGAAAACTGCTGACAGATTTGGGTGGAATGCATATGAAATTGTCAGAGTGCACGGAATCCCTTTCGATCAAACTCCAAACACATTTTACTAGGCGAAAAAGAGCATTGGGGAAAATGTATACGATATCAGATTTTCACTGGAAAGCTTTCGACATACAGAGAGGAATGTAAATGAGATGGGGAGGTTTATGTATATGCAGACGTGGCGAACTGATGTTTTGGAGACCACAGGAGATTTCTGGCACCCTTACCGTAAATCAGACAATGAAATAATAACGTAATAATGACTAAGCGTACAGCGCCTCATTTCGCAAGAACACTAAGCGCTTATAGCAAGAGCGTTTAGTCCAAAGGCGATGACACGTACAGCAAATACATATCAGTCCCTACTCTATGGTGAAAACGACGAACCACTAGACATGTAACGCTAAAGAAGTGATGAAAATTATATTTGTAATAAAATGGATACTTCCAGATGTCAATAGCTATACAACATAGACTGTTAAAAAAAACATTTTTACACTTAGACAAACACACACAGACACATACACATGCATACACACAACTTACAGTTTAAATATATAAAGGTATGGTATATCTACTACTATCATTTGAATATCCATCGTGTGGTCTCATTAAAAATAGTGTAAAATTGTGGTCGTTTGCTCGATCTCGCTGTTTTACCTACCCCAACGTTTAACAGTGTCAGGCACCCATTTTACGGCTGGGTGGACAAGACACCACATGCACGAAGTTCTTCTTAGGCGTGATATAGGACCCGACATTACAAGGGTGACCTGGCTTGAAGATACTCGATTACCATGGAGGCATGGGTTCGAACCATCTTCGAGGTGTGTGTTTCAACTCAGATGAAAAAAGGGCATCCAAGAGTCATGACCTGGATGCGGCCCAGTCCTGTTTGAGTGTAAAGAGTCAACTATATTGTCTGACAGGGCTTCTTGTCTGAGGACCTTCTTCTGTCCGGCTCTACGAGTTTCTTGCCACTGACACGTGTCTAGATCATTGACTTCCAGAAACAGTCCAGAGGACGTCCTGGAAAAAACCCCCAGATGAAACATAGAAATACTAGATGCACAGGTTCTGGACTGGCTCCCTACCTCGTCCTTCTCCAAAATATGCAGCAGCAAATCAGAAACTTGCAGCTAGATCGCAACGCCAATGACTGCAAATGGCTTGACGGAAAAAATCTGGATAAACGGCACCATGAGCTTCACACACACACACACACACACACACACACACACACACACACACACACACACACACACACACACACACACACACACACACACAGCACGCACACACATACATACATACATACATACACACACAAACACACATGCACACACACATGCACACACACACACGCACATGCACGCACTCACGCACATGCACGCACGCACGCACACACCACCATACACACACACACACACACACACACAACAAAACACACACACACACACACACACACACACACACACACATATGTTGTTATACAAGTCACTCGTAGTCACCATACTCCTCTACAGGTGTGAGACTCAAAAAACAATACTCAAATCCTTTTGAGATCTGGTGCCTGAGAAACTAGTTCGTATACCCTCCGTCAAACATAATATCATTGAGTGCGTACAGAACAAGATCAACACCTTAACGGGCCCACAAGAACCACTCCTGGCAACCGTAGAAGACTGAAAACACATTTTTTGGTCACGCCTACCGCCATGACACATTGTTTCAGACCGTCCATCAGGGGAGCATCCTGAAGGAGGCCGTCGCTGAGGTTGACAAATAAAGGTCTGGGTGGCAACTGTCAAAGGCTGGACACATCTCTGTATGCATGAACTGTTTGATAATGCTCTTCGTGAATGAAAATTCATGTCTGCTGCGGTCTCGGCATCCCCATCCTTCTCCCCTCCCGCAATCTCAACAACTACGCTGGTCAGATGACCAGAAAATGAAGAAAGTTACCATTATCATTATTCATAGAAACATTGCAGTCAGATTAGAAAGAAAGGAAAAACTATTTTCAAATACTGACTCGGCATGATTCTTCGCCATGCATTTAATGTGCTCCTCTGTCTGTCTGTCTGTCTGTCTGTCATGCTTTTGTACACGTGTTCACGCAATCAACACACGCAAAAAGCATTCGTCCGTTATGCAACCGCACGCACTCCTTCCAACCAATGGCACTAAACAAATTGCGATATGATTTTTTTTTTACATTTATTACTACAAACTTTCACACATCACTCATACAACATACAACATTTCCACCCACGCACCTTCATAGTAACTCTTTCTCTCCTTCTTCGTTTTCTCCTCCCTCTTCGTCTCCTTCCTCGTCCCCTGCTCCTCTTTCTTTTCCTTCTCCTACTTCCTCGTCTCCTTCTTCCTCGTCTCCTTCTTCTTCGTCTCCTTCTTCCTCGTCTCCTTCTTTGTCTCCTTCTTCTTCGTCTCCTTCTTCTTCGTCTCCTTATTCCTCGTCTCCTTCGTTTCCTCCTCCTTTTTCGTCTCCTATTCCTCGTCTCCTTCTTCTCCTTCTTCACCTTCTCCTTACTCTTCTCGTTCCTCTTCTTCTCCTTATCCTTCTTTTTTACCTTTTTTTATTTTTCTTCTTTTTTTTTCTTCTTCTTCTTTTTCTCCTAATTCATTTTTTTCCTCTTCTTCTTTTCTCCTTTTTCACTTTCTTCTTCTCCTTCCTCTTCTCCTTCTTCTTCTCCTTTTTCTACTTCTTTCTTTCTTCTCTTTTTCTTTTGTTTCGCCTTCTTTTTCTTTACTACTTCTTTTTCGCTTTTTTTTGTTCTTTTTCTTCTCCTTTCTCTCCTTCTTGTCCGTCTTCTTCCTTTCTACTTCTTTTCTTTTGCTTCTTCTGCTCCATCTCTCTCTTCTTCTTTTTCGCTTTCTTCTTGTTTCTTTTTCTTCTCCTTTCTCTAGGCGTTTTTTTTTTTTTTTTTGAGACTGACTAACTAACCCAGTCCACACAAAGTTCCCAAGTGAGCTGTTTTTTTAAAACTACATTCACATGCACACAAAATCCCCTTTCGCACGCTACACAAAAAACTCATGCATACACTCCCCATGCACACGACACAAAAAAAATGTGCACGCACCACCCTGCGCACATGACACTGTCTTTGTCTCAATCTCTGCCTGCCTGCCTGCCTGCCTGCCTGCCTGCCTGCCTGCCATCTGCCTGCCCTGCCTGCCTGCCTGCCTGCTTGTCTGTCTGTCTGTCTGTCTCTCTCTCTCGTCTCTGTCTCTCTCTCTCTCTCTCTCTCTCTCTCTCTAATGCAATAGATATTACAAAAACAAAATTTCTATTTCTTGCGAAAGACATCTCATTACCTTTCTTTGCCATCTTTTTTTTTTTTCGTTTTACATCGTTCCCTCCCCCCCCCCCCCCCCCCCCCCCCCCTGCCCCACTTCCTACATACACCGTCCAATTTCAGTCGTGTTCCCCTTTCCTTACTCTTTACGCTTACACTCACTTTTCATTTTCAGCGATGCCCTTTTGCATTTCAACCTTTTGTTTTTGATTTGTTGTTGTTGTTGTTTTTTTATAAACGTATAGCACGGTCAGAGGAGGGGAAGTGAGAGAAATTGAATCACAGTGATCGGAGCAAAGATCTGTATCCGTGGGCGCATGGGTGCGTGTATGTGTGTTTGTGTGTGTGTGTGTGTATGTTTTGTGTGTGTGTGTGTGTGTGTGTGTGTGTGTGTGTGTGTGTGTGTGGTGTATGTGTTTGTGTGTGTGTGTATGTGTGCGCGCGCCGTGCGTGCGTGCACACGAACATGTGTGCATTTATAAAAATGTGTCTGTGCATAGTGTATTTATGTGTTTGTGTGTGTATGCGCGCGCGCGCGTGTGTGTGTGTGTGTGCGCGCGCGCGCGCGCGCGCACAAGTGTTTTCGTGAAAGTATTGATTTTAGGAATGCTACACGTGTGCAGACCCGCACATATGTTTCAGTATACATGCATGCCCTGAGTGTGTATGTGTGTATGTGCGTATATGTGCGTATGTGTGTGTGTGTGCACGCGCACGAGCGAATGTGATGCACTTGACCAGATAAAAGTAAGACCACTGTTCAGTGTCGATGAGACTCCGTGAAGATAGGTAGTTTACTATGAACAAGTGAGAGAGAGAGAGAGAGGAGAGAGAAGAGAGAGGAGAGAGAGAGAGAGAGAGTTACCATGGAAACATTAATGGTTTATGGTGGGGTTCTAGCCGAAGAATTGTCAAAGGTTTTTGTTTATGAAAGTTGGTATTGCGACATTGCAGCCTACATTTCTG
This sequence comes from Monoplex corrugatus, assembly GCA_030674185.1. Lineage (NCBI taxonomy): Eukaryota > Metazoa > Mollusca > Gastropoda > Littorinimorpha > Ranellidae > Monoplex > Monoplex corrugatus. The sequence continues at coordinate 59,093,220 of CM060307.1, forward strand.
TGGGATTTACTATGTACTGTAATGTCAGGGCATCAAAAAACGTGTACAAGCGACGGACAGCCAGGTCGTTATTGTGCTCTGACAAACTCTTTCTCTGTCTCTCTCTGTCTCTGTCTGTCTGTCTGTCTGTCTGTCTGTCTGTCTGTCTGTCTCTCTTCTCTCTCTCTCTCTCTCTCCCATCTTTCTCTCTCTCCCATCTCTCTGTCTCTATCTGTCTCTCTCTCTTCTCTTCCTCTCTTTCCCACCCCCTCTCTCATACACATACATGTACCTCATACACGCACGCATGCAATCTAATATGTATGCACAACTTTTACGTATTGATGGTGAAATGTTTTACTATACTTTTTGCGCTTTTTGTGCTGTTTTTCACTGTCTTGTTAAATTGTAACTCTTTTGTGACATTCTAGTTTCTTTTGGTTAATACAAGTCGAATCAGCTAGTGAGCCTTTGTGCTAATATCTGGCCTTTGCTAATATCTGGCCTTTGTGCTAGTATCTGGCTGCTAAAATCTGGCTTTTGTGCTAATATCTGGCCTTTGTGCTAATATCTGGCCTTTGTGCTAATATCTGGCTTTTGTGCTAATATCTGGCTTTTTTGCTAATATCTGGCTTTTGTGCTAATATCTGGCTTTTGTGCTAGTATCTGGCTGCTAAAATCTGGCTTTTGTGCTAATATCTGGCCTTTGTGCTAATATCTGGCCTTTGTGCTAATATCTGGCCTTTGTGCTAATATCTGGCTTTTGTGCTAAAATCTGGCTTTTGTGCTAATATCTGGCCTTTGTGCTAAAATCTGGCCTTTGTGCTAATATCTGGCCTTTGTGCTAATATCTGGCTTTTGTGCTAATATCTGGCTTTTGTGCTAATATCTGGCCTTTGTGCTAATATCTGGCCTTTGTGCTAATATCTGGCCTTTGTGCTAATATCTGGCTTTGTGCTAATATCTGGCCTTTGTGCTAATATCTGGCTTTTGTGCTAATATCTGGCCTTTGTGCTAATATCTGGCTTTTGTGCTAATATCTGGCTTTTGTGCTAATATCTGGCTTTTGTGTAATATCTGGCTTTTGTGCAAATATCTGGCCTTTGTGCTAATATCTGGCTTTTGTGCTAATATCTGGCTTTTGTGCTAATATCTGGCCTTTGTGCTAATATCTGGCTTTTGTGCTAATATCTGGCTTTTGTGCTAATATCTGGCCTTTGTGCTAATATCTGGCTTTTTGTGCTAATATCTGGCTTTTGTGCTAATATCTGGCCTTTGTGCTAATATCTGCTTTATTGCTAATATCTGGCTTTTGTGCTAATATCTGGCTTTTGTGCTAATATCTGGCCTTTGTGCTAATATCTAGCTTTATTGCTAATATATGTACAATTGGAAAACACAGTTGAGTGTCAGTATCCTGATTTCTGTTGTTTTAAAATAAGTAAGTAGATTAACAACGGCATATTTGTTTTCCCTTTGTTTTCTCCAGAATCATAATGCACTGTTGTAGCTTCACCAGAGTCCAGTTACTGGTTTGTAGGAAGACCCACGCCGTCTTTCAACCCAGCAAGGCTTCATTTCGTCTGTAACCTCTTCCTTCGGTAGAAACAGAATAAGAATCAGCCAGTTAAGACAGAGATCATGTCAGCAGGATACACTCCTCAAAAGCTGGATGTCACCATGAACGGACAGCTGCTCAAACAAACCACGGAGTTCAAATACTTAAAGGAGCCTATTCGTTGAGGATGCGAAGCTGGACAGAGAAATACAAACTGGGGTCTCTAGAAGGCAAACCCAGTCAACCATCCTCTAGCACCCTTCCTGAAGCACCAAGGCACATCTATGGGAACCAAAGCCAGACGGATCAACGCAAATTTTCGTTCCCACCCTCATCTATCAGTATCAGACATGGACTCTGAACGAAGCTCTGGAACGAAAACTCACAACACATGAGATGGGATGTCTCCAGCGAGCAGCTGGCAAGTCCAGGGTCAGAAACCATGACAACAGACAGATGGTTGGTGCTATACATATGTCAACCAGTACATAGCACACAACGCATATAAAGGTTTGGTCACCTGACAAGAATCAAAAGCTAGTGCAGCCATACGTTTTCTTTATCTGTGTTACTCTGGTTACAAGTAAGATCCGTCTACCGTATCGCTTATGTGGGTGCAGACGTTAAATTCCAAACAAAAAACAAGAGGAATACCAGTCAGCCAGCCCTTCAAGCCTACACCACAAACTACGCAGATTACATAGCTAGAGGAAAATCACGCCGTCGGTGGATTGACGTAGTCTTAGACACGCTCCCCTGCCCATAGCATGCCACTATTCCAGGCCTCCTGTCATACCGCGGATCGTCGCCTTCACCTCCCCCCCCCCCCCCCCCCAATCTTTCTGGAAGAATCGGCTGGACAAAACAAGAAAGAAGCAGCAGCATGTATGTAAGCTGGCCAATATGCTGATATCTATACCGGTAGGTTGAAAATATTTCATTTAATCTCCTCTCTGTCTGTCTCTCTGTCTCTCTGGCATTGTCTCTGTCTCTGTCTCTGTCTTTCTCTCTGTCTCTGTCTCTGTATCTCTCTGTCTTTCTCTGTCTCTCTCTTTCCCTCTCTCTCTCTGTCTGTCTTCGTCTCTCTGTCTGTCTCTCTGTCTCTGTCTGTCTGTCTCTCTGTCTCTATGTCTGTCTCTGTCTCTCTCTCTTCTTCCCTCCCTTCATCTCTCTCCATCTCTCCCTCCCTCACTCCCTCCCTCCCTTCCTCTGTCTGTCTCTTTGTCTCTGTCTCTCTCTCTCTCTTCTCTCTCTCTCTCTCTCTCTTCTCGCTCTCTCTCTCTCTCTCTCTCTTTTTCTCCGTCTCTCTCTGTCTCTGTCTCTCTGTCTGTCTCTCTCTCTCTCTCTGAATGGATCGAATTCGTTGTGTGTGCCACAGAGTTTCCCACGGAGTAAATAGTTGATGAAGCCTAGATGTTTGCTTTACCCCACACAGGCAACGAGCTCTCACCCACTTTTGACACTGCTCATCAAATATAAATCGTCACAGCAGGAGGTAAGGAGAGTACAGACTGAAAGAAAAAAGAAAAAATAGAAGCAAAAAAAAAAAAAAAAAAAAAAAAAAGATCCGAACAAAGAAAACATGAAAAAAGAAAAAAAATTCGGAGAAGGAATTGAATTAGATATTTAGAAAATGATTGGAGTGGATTCTGGTTGCTTTTGTTGTTTTTCTTTCGGTTGATCACAATAGTCGCAACTTTTCCGCCGTAAAATGTGTTACTCTCTCTCTATTAAAATCACGTCGTCAAGATGTAGGTCCATCCGATTATTCTCTCTCCTCTGTCTGTCTGTCGGGCTGCTGTCTGGCTTCTTCTGTCTTCTCTCTCTCTCTCTCTCTCTCTCTCTCTCTCTCTCTCTCTCTCTCTCTCACTCCTCCTCACTCACTATAGGAGGGGAATCACATGGTTATAATATATAATTGTATATGCTATGCTCTCTATAATTTTCCATTGCTTTTATTCTTGCTTTTATTGCTTTTATTCTTTCTCCCTATTTATAGCCATGCGTGTGTGTGTGTGTGTGTGGGTGTGTGTGTGTGGTGTGTGTGTGTGTGTGGTGCGTGGGTGTGTGCGTGCGTGCGTGCGTGCGCGCGTGCGTGTGTGTCTGCTTCAGCGCTTAGATTTGATTTTATCAAGATTTTGCGCTATATAAATATTGTAATTATTATTATTAGTAGTAGTATTGTGGCCTAAAGCCGATGTACGTTAAAAAAATTCTGAGTTCTGAGTTCTTTGTCTCTGTGTGTCTCTCTCTCTCTCTCTCTTGTCTCTCTCTGTTTCTGTCTCTGTCTCCCTGTCTCTCTGTCTCTCTGTCTCTCTCTGTCTCTCTCTCTCTTTCTCTGTTTAGTATGTGTGTATGTTTTATAACTTACGAAAGTCGGTTTTGTCATACAATTTTACCAGGGACAGCTCTGTTGTTGTCATGGAAGTTTATACGTGCCCTAAGTACGTGTAGCACACGGGGTCTGGGTTTAACATCTCATCCTAAAGACTAGCTCTCACAGAAAATGGAGTGGAGAGAAAAATCTGACCAGCTGGTATCAAACCTCTACACTTTTCGAGACGGTCTTAGAGAAAGCAGACACAAAAATAACATTAATGAAGAAGATTAGGAAAAGACAAGCAACATTTATAGGACATTTTATGAGGCAAGAGAAATCGATAGCTTAATAGATAAACAAATAAATAAGTAGGTAAATAAGTACATGAATGAACAAACATGAAATAAAGAAAATCGTGGCATTTGAATATAATTCAAATAATCTGACCAATTTGGACTGAAATTTATCAAAACTATATCTAAAAGAGAGAAAAGAAGATCGTTAGTATAGCCTGACTGTCTTATTTTGCACTGTCATAAATGCGAATGGATGAAATTCATCAAAATGGATGGAAGATTTAAAAAAAAGACAATGTTTCATGGGAAGGAAAGAATAGTGTGCCAGGAAAAATTACAGCTGAAGCAAACCAATTTGCTTTGATGAGGAAAAGCCTTGAACATAGTGATCAGGACAGACTATGTTTTGTATGATGAAACGGATTACTACACTAATGAAACCTCGTTTACAGTTTAAGAAAAAGAAACAAACTGAAAAACAAATAAATGAAACAATCGATCAAACAACACACACACACACACACACACACACACACACACACACACACACACACACACACACACACACACACACACAACACACACACAACACACACACACACACACACACACACACCACACACACACACACACACACGCTGACGCACATGCACACACGCATTTAAAATCACACACATACATACACAGACAGACCTAGAGAGGAGACACAACACAGAGACGTGTACACACGCACACCACACTGATATATACGCACACACACGCGTACGCATTCATACACACATATACACACACGCACACACAGAGAAGAAGCTGGTAGACAGGGTGAGGGACTGAAATGGCTAAGTTCGTTCAGGTCAGATAGTGGAGTGCTGATCTAGAGGTAAAAGTGCCCGCCGAAGATGCGATAGGTTCTGGATTCGATTTCTCGTCGAACAGGGACTTTTCTCCCCAACCCCTCGTCTGGATTTTAAGTGTTGGTCTGCGTGCTAGTCTTTCGGATGAGTCAGTAAGCCAAGGTCCCGTGTGGAGCATGCACTTAAGTGCCCAGGTGCATGTTTTGATCTCCTAGAAGTATTATAAACGCTCAGACAGTCTTCACATTCAAAATGCCTCTAGAAGATCGAAATGTGTTTTATGCCTAAGCCCTGCACGTAAAAAAAACTACAGCAACAAATACATATTTAAACTCTAGCAACATTTGTTGAAAATTCTACTTTGATAGGTATACAAAAAGCATGCAAACAAACAAATAAACAAAAAGGCACAAAAAAGAAGAAGTACACATGCACACATCCATGCAACAATTACACATGTATAATACGAAAGCTGTTCGAAGCTGCCTGCAATTCACTACGTACTGAAGACAGAGCATGCAGATGTGCAGCGACATAATGCTTCCTGAACAGTGTAAGCCAAATAACCATTGATCAAGTGCGCATAAGCGCATCCAAGACAACACTGTTTATAATCCACATGGAGAAGTTCTCGTCAGATGAGATAACTTTTCAAAACACTATGATAGATCCCCATTTTCTAAACACTGACGGATCACTTTTTAAATGCTATGACTGATCATTTTTCCGTACACTATGACAGATCACTTTCCCAAACACGAGGATTACTCACCTTTTTAAACACTACGGTTGATCATTTTTCCGAACATTGTGATTAATCACTTTTTCCAAATACTAAGATTGATCAATTTTGCAAAATCCGATTGATCAATTTTCCAAAGACTATGCTTGGTCAATTTTCCAAACACTGTGGTTGATCATTTTACAAAAACTATGATTGATCACTTTCCGAATAGTAGATTAATCACTTTTTCCAAACATTGTGATTGGTCAGTTTTCTGAACATTGTAATTGATCACTTTTCCAGACGGGATGAATAGAGACTACTGCTATGTCTGCATGAGAGAGACAGCCACAGACAACACTAAATCGCCACACAATTAATTACACAATTATTTCCATCAAATCCCGATTTCTAGAGGCACGCAATTATTTTCATCAAAATCCAATTTCTGCACTCGTCGCCATGAACGTCTCTGTCGATTCACACAACAAATGCCTATTATGTAGTTCGCAGGTGGGCGTGTGTTTTTTGTTTTCTGTTTTCGGCACAGTTCTGTAGAGTATCAAAAATGAAGATACAAGATGGTTAAGCCATTGCAACAAACTCACTTTTCTCTTTGAAAAAAATGTTTTACAGAAAATTCAGTTTTTCTTTTCTCATGATCACTGTGACCTTTGAAGAAACATCAGATGAATACTTGACATGAAATGAGTACAGCTAGTATTTGATAAAGTGATGTTCACACACATTCCTGAAAAAGTGCTGATTTCAGGCTTGATTTCCCTCTATTGATGACGGCGGTCTTGTCACCAAGACTTTCAGTCTGATGCATTCAATTTTAGTAACAATGGTGTTTAGTTTCAGTTTCAGATCAAGATGACGTCTCCGCACTCGGAATAAATTTCATAAGCATTGAAGCCAGAGGTGCTATGTGATTGATAAGATCGAAAATGATCATAGCATAAGCTGTAAGCCTTCACATAAGCTCTATGCGCCAGCAAGGTCTTGAGGCTTCAGTCTACAGTCAGTCTTAGACCTAAATTTAGTGAAGAACCATCCAGAAACAGCTGACAAAATCTTGGTAACACATTTTTGTCACATACACACACATAGACACACACCTACCTCCGTTCATACAAAACAATCTTCTTCTTCTTTAAGTTGGATAGTGCAGATAAAAGTTGTCCCATACCTCTGATCTGATTTTGTAGTGTGGAGTGAAGTGGTAGAAACCTTAACTTTTTTCAAGGTCATCATTTTATGAGCTGGTGGCTTTTCCTTCCCCATTTCTAACAGGATTAGGTACCCTGTGTATGTGAAAATATACATATGTACGTGTGCGAGAAGGACATTAATGTACAAGCACAACGTCCATGACAAGTTTTATTTAATTTTAATGAAATTTGTATCAAATTATCACATGCGAAAGAGATTTTTCGAAGGAAAAAAAAAAACAAGAAAAAAAACAAGAACGACAACGAAAAATTCAAAGGAGAAATGATGAAGACTGGAATGTAGCTATAAATATTTTAGACAGTATGTGAATGTTGACCAGTTTTGAATATACAAATGTGCCAATATGTTTATAACTGGAAAATAAATAAATGTTAGGTATACTTGAACGATGAGTATAAAAGAAAAAGACTAGACATCACCACACGGCAACATCGAACCTCAACAAGGCCAGCAGCGTAGATTTAATGATGAACGATGAAAATCAACACTGAAAGCAAAAAATCGAAAAAAGACCCAGCACAACTAACAAGCAGTGGAAGCCAGAACTACATTGTGTAAACACAGCAAGCATATAACCAACACCAAACTCAAGATGAAATACCATAAACATTTTACCAACAGTGAAGAAACCCTAAAGAAACAAGAAGAAATGACCGCAAACAAAGCACCGAAGAATAGAATGAGAGACAGACAGACAGACAGACACGACAAACAGAGACAAAGACATACAGAGACACAGAGAAAAAGAGAGAGCGCGCACGCGAGTGTGTGTGTGTGGGGGGGGGGGGGAGAAAGAGAGAGAAAGAACAAAAAAAAGACAAAGAAATAGAATAATGCATGCATCATCTTTATCTAAGGCGAAAAATAAGGGCAAAGGTTCCCTTCCAACGACACGTCTACGCTTATTGTATTCTACAGTGGAAAATTAATTCATCACCCAAACACACAATGACACACAAACAGGCACACGGACACACACAGAGCACACAGACACAGACACAGACAGACACAGACACTCAGACACAGACACAGACACACAGACACACACACACCACACCACACACACACACACACACACACACACACACACACACACACACACACACACGCACACACCACATAGCAAACTAAATCGCACGAACACACACACCCACACACCACACACACCACACACACACACCCATACACACTAGTTCTAATAGCTTCTTTAATCTCCTACGTGTTTAGCAATCGTATGTTACTAAAAACTTTGCAGATCTTTTCTACAAAGAGCCTTTTTTATTTTTTTTTTTATTTTGTTTTGTTTTGTTTTGTTTTGTTTCGTTTCGTTTCGTTTCGTTTCGTTTGTTTTGTTTTGTTTTGTTTTGTTTGTTTGCTTTGCTTTGATCTGCTCTGCTTTGCTTTGCTTTGCTTTACTTTGTTTTGTTTTGTTTGTCCAGCGTACACAAAAGATAAGAAAAGAATAAATGCACAACAAACAACCCTGTCATTCCATCACTCTATCTATCATTTTTCTGTAGGAAGCTAGTGGATAGGTTGAGGGAGTGAAAGGGTTAAGTTTTTGCAGCCGGTTGACAGACTGAGGGAGTCAAAGGGATAAAAATACACAATATAAAGATACCAGGTCTCAAGATCGCAAAGATACACGATATAAAGATAAAAGGTTTTATGATCATGAAGTTACACAAACGAGACAGTCTTGATGGAGGCAGACACAAGAAGATCATCCATAAGGAAGATTAGGAAAAGACAAGCAACATTTACAGGCCATTTTATGAGGAAATGGTCACAACAGGAAAGCTGGAGGGAAAGAGAACACCAGGTAGACCCAGGTAGAAGATACTGGACAGTCTTGCAGGGTGGCTGAGATCAGAGAGGGCGAAGATGTGCTTGAGGCGACAAGGGATAGATACATATGGAGGGCCATGACCGCCAACACCATGCGGCAGGGCACATATGATGATGATGAAGATACACGATGCAAAGGTACCAGCCGCTACGATCATAAAGATACACAATATAAAGATGATACGAAGACTTACAATCATAAAGATGCACGATATAAACAGAGCGGTCTAAAGGCCAAAACGGTGCACAGGTACTGCATAGGAAGGAGTTCCGTGGCGCTGACTTCTGCTTCTGGCGATCTCTGTTGAACAACAGCTGTTCTGCACTGCGGCCACTGTTGTCGCCAGCACGCTCTGATGCGGGACAGTGTTTTCGCAGTCGGTGCTGTTGATACCGCAGATGATAGTGTTGGCCTTCAGAGTGGTTTTGTATGTCAGTTTCGTTGGGCAAGATACGTTCTCCATACGGAAGACAACCACTCCCAAAGACGATCATTTATGGAGAGCTGAAGCAAAGGCATCATGACCAGGGAAGACTGTTGTTCAAGAACACTCAGTTGGATTACATCTTGAAAAATTGATCGCCAAATGTTAAAAAAATCATCAACAATGGTTAAACTTGTTTCTGACCATTGTCATCTGACTTAACACATCGGACACCGTCAACTATGAAACGGGCTGCAGCCATTTACATTTGTTCTTTAGTCAGTTTCTTATCGCTTCTTTTTCCTTAAATAGCTAAAAGGGCGACATAAATCTTGGTGATGGTGTTGGTATTTTTTTTCTTGTCATTTTTTCTTTTGTTTTGTTTTTTGCTTTTGTAGGGGTTTGTGTGTGTGTGTTTTGTTTTTGTTTTTGTTTGTTTCTTGTTTGGTTTTGTTGTTGTTGTTGATGTTGTTGTTCATCACCTACAGCTGCCCTGCTGATTGTCTAAAAGTGAGTGGAGACGAGTTTTATTTCTGTCAAAATATCATTACGCAGTAGGCTGCACTTCAATCGTGCAGACGAATTATCTAATCGTGCAAGCTTATACTGAAACTTCGATCGTGGTTCCAATCGCTGAAAAGTGTTAGAAAAGAACATTGGGTTTTATGAGAAACGTGTGGCTAGCTTCCTCTGCCAGAATGAGACTGGAATATTATTGACGGCGGAGTCATCATATGCGGACAGTTCCATAGGCACTAAAACTAAATCTGCCAGAAATAACCTGAAAGATTCTTTCAGACTTCCCAAAAGTTATATGTGAAGGTGAAAGAATGTGGGGACCTCAATTTATTCGGCTTTTGAAGCGAAAAAGGAGTGTGGGTTTACCAAGACATTAACGATGCGTCATTTCTCAAGCAACGGTGTGGACCCTCACTGCACACGAGTAAACAAGGTTTGCAGTCACTCTACGGTCGCTCACCATAGCACGATTTCCATTTCTGGCTTGCCCACTGGATTGTCTCCCGTAGGGCCGGAGAATCTTTAGGAGGGCAGAGTTCTCTCCTTCTTGTCACGTGAAGGGTTGACCTTTGATATGTCGTGACGTCTTTCCTGGTCTAAAGTCGATCACTTGTAAGTGGTATGTGGTGAAACATCGCACAGTGACGGACAAAACGGACAGACTGATGCATGGTCGATGAGTGTCATGTTCACTTTGTGCATGATTCGAACCAGCTTGGGACGCGTTCCTTGTCTGATTTTCTTCTTTTGCTTCCAACATATTAAAAATGATTATGGTGAAACGAATAGTGACCGATGTCAGTCTGTCAGCCTACTTCTGTTTGCCTGTGTGTTCAGCTTACTTTGGAAGTATGAAAATGATGGTAAAGTCAAATGAAGAAAAGTTTCACAGTGGCGACGTGTTTTCTCCTGGAAGAGCAATTCCAGTTTCACATGAAAAAAATCCACTGACAAAAAACAAAAACAAACAAAAAAACGTGTGACATCGTATGCAAAATTTATCCTGAAAACAAAAATCAGTTGATCTTAACTAATAGTTTGTCGACAAGTTTTCTGACAGCAATAAAATTACAAATAAAATTTCCTTGGCCATCATGTCCAGACACGGACTCCACATCCAGGAAAAAAATGGGAGATTTCAAATTATCGCACGCTAATGGTGGCTGAAGTATGTCGATTTTGCTGACGCCAGCGAATGAGTGCACGTGTGTGTGTGTGTGTGTTACGTAGTAGTAGCAGTTATATCTTCAGCATCACAACTAGCCGCAGCAAGACAAAGGGTGTTTTAGCAAACACCATCTTACGTTTCTGGTGTGTCACCACTTCTGGTTGTCATCATCAACCAGATTTTATGACTGAACAAATTCGGCCACTCGGACAGTATAGTGAGAGGTAATGGATCTCCTGATGCTGACGCCCAGAGCATCTGCAGGGCTGGCTCTGCCTTTGGACGATTGATTAAGAGGTTGTGGCAAGAACATAGCATCAGGATGGCCACTACGTTTGGTGTATGTAGAGCAATAGCCTTTAGCGCCCTGCCGCGCTGCTGCTAAATCTGGACTATGGCACATTCAACAACTGAAATGGCCTCGCCAAAGATGTCCGCGCAAGATCTGTAACATCATGTGGCAAGATCGAGTATCTGAAGAAGCGTAATTTTAAAACAGACAGATTCTGCTGATCAAATGCCAGCTTGGTTGGACAGGACATGTCCGTATGGAAGACAGTCGCACTCCAAAGATGATTTGAGTGAAGAGCAAGGATGTCGTGAGCAGCGAAAACCACTAGCGATAGATACAAGGATGCTTTGAAGACCATGATCCGTAGCATTTACAAAAAGGAAAGCATTGCCCTTAACAGAGCAATCTGGCGACAGCAATGCACGAAACATTTCTACTGAAACAAAGCCAAACTTATCAAATCTATTTTCATCCCGACACTAACAAATTCATGTCAGATCTGGACCCTGACCGAGCCCCTGGGAATAAAATTACAATCTGTATAGGGTGAGGAAATCAGTGGGTTAAGTTTTGTTTTTGCTTTGTTGACATGGTTGGCAACGCAGGATGCTGATGGACAGGGTGCAAGAGTTCAAGGGTTATCAAGCGAATAACGAAGAAGTATGGGATTTGAAGCTAGAGACAGACCAAAACAAACAAACTTGGACTGATGGCGTGAAAGAGACCGTAACTTTATATTGCATTTCACCTCTTCCAAACTACAAGCTCACTGTTGACCCTCAAACGTTTTTCACCCGCACACCTATCTATGGTGGTACAAATGGACAGTTAAAGAAAGAATAAGACTTACACCGACGTCTGGTCTTTCTCCTGTTGAATTATTAGACGTGCTGCCATGAATACATGATCAAAACTACAGGCGGCTTGTCTCCTTGACGACCTTTGTCACAAAGTTCATTGACAGAAAGGAACAAAAGGAACAGAAACGGACCGTCAAGTAGGCCTACTTGAAGTAGCTCTATCCGTCAGGGAAGAATAAAGTGAAGCTATAGACATTCTCACAAGGAACACTCAATCTAACTGGCAGTTCAAACAAAAATCATGTAAAGCATATATTAGATGTCATTGCCAGAGAAAGGTTGAGGGATTTGTGCACACGCATTATAACGTTCTCTTAGTGTGAAGACGTACACAGAAACACGCGCACGCATGCACGTACGCGCGAGCACACACACACACACACACACACACACACACACACACACACCACACACCACACACACACACACACACACACACGCACGCACACACACACACGGACGCACACAATGTCTTACAATGGCAAATGGTCCACATCTTCCTTGATCCCAGATCTGTCTCTAGTCTACATTGGGTTGCTTGTAGCGTTACAATGAGGTACAAGTCGCGGTGGCCAGCGTATTTTTTATGTCTCAGGATTGACCTGAAACACTGGTCTTGTAAAGTGGAAGAGAAGATTTGCTGTTATGTAATAAGATTTATATTAGATAGACAAAGAAGATGGTGCATGCATTATGTTCTGTCTCTCCCTGTATCTCTCCGCCTTCTTCTTCTTCTTCTTCTTCTTCTTCTTTTCTTCTTCTTCTTCTTCTTCTTCTTCTTCTTCTTCTTCATGTTCATCATCTTCTTCTGTTTTCCTACTTATTCTGTTTTGTTTTCATTCATTTCTTTTTTCTTCTTCTGTTTTTCTTTTTCGTCTTCTTCTTCCGTCTCCTCCTCCTTTTCCTCCTCCTCCTTTTCTTCTTCTTCTTGTTTTTCAACTTATTCTGTTCTGTTTTCATTCACTTCTTTTTTCTTCTTCTGGTTTTCTTTTTCGTCGTCTTCTTCTTCTTCCTTCTCCTCCTCCTCTTCCTCCTCCTCCTCTTCTTCTTCTTCTTCTTTTTCTTCTGCTTCTTCAGTGTTGTCTTCAGTCATCTTTCTTCCTTATTTCTTTTGGGTTTCTTTTTTCCCTGTCAACTACTTCGGGTATCAGCTTTTGAATTTATCGTTGGTTGTACGCTTGCTGTGTTTAGATAATTTAGTCCTGACTTGGGTTGCTTTTGATTGTACTGAATCTTTCTTGATTAACTTTCTCTCTGTTGATGTTTTCCATGGCCCTGGTAAAAAAAAAAAAGTCTTGAGGTTATATTAACTTATGAGTTCTCTGTATTGCCGTATCAGTCTGTTATTAAAACAAACTTAGGCTATCTGTTATGCTCTATGAAGACCATCAAAACCAACATGAAAGGACACAACCTAGCCCCATAATGTCAAGTTTGACAGAAAAAAAAATCAATACTGCCCACGTAAAACCTACAAATACCCGCACAGCGGGCAAAGTCCACGTCCTCACCTTTCAACACAAAGCACTAACATCCATCCCCTACACCCGTCGTTTAGAATGCAAGAGAGGATGACAACTTGGGTTGAGGGTCGTTTGTCGAGCGGGCTTGAGTATACCCTAGCTCAACATCCTCTGTGTATATGTGTGTATTGTGTGTGTGTGTGTGTGTGTGTGTGTGTGTGTGTGTGTGTGTGTGTGTGTTGTGTGTGTGTATGTGTGTGTGTGTGTGTGTGGTGTGTGCATGAGAGAGGAGGAGATTTTTTGGTTCAAGGGACGCACGTCCGGCTCCCCTCCTGTCTTTTCCCCAGTTTGCGTGTGCTCTTTGCCCTAGAAATTTGGTCGTTGTTAGTGATTGCTTTTGTGAGTGATGAGAGTGCACGTCTTTGCTTGATTTTTGAGTCAAGATTTGGCGCCTTATTACCGTCATTTTTCTTCTTCTTCTTCTTTAAATTATGTTGAAACTAATACAAACTTACAACACAGGATCCCTATCTTTGCCAGACTACCAGAGCAGAACATCCACATACTATCATAACGGCAGAATTTCCCCAAGCTGCAGCCTTGAGACTGTAGCTCTAGTCAGTCAGGTCACCTATTCTTGATTAACTCAAGTGGCACAATGATAGAAACCTGCACAGAACAATCGCCATCATAATCCCTTCCCACCTGTTTCTCTCTCCTTTCTCCTCTGCGTGTGTGTGTGTGTGTGTGTGTGTGTGTGTGTGTGTGTGTGTGTTTTGTGTGTCTGTTTGTCTGTCTGTGTATGAGTACGAACTCATTTCTACGTGTTTATGTACGTGCGTGTCTTAACTATTTGTAAATGTGTGTATCCCGTGCGTGCGTGTGTGCGCGCATGTGCCTGTATGCTTACTCTGTGTCTATATGGGTGAATGCGCGTACGTGTGCGTGCGCAAGCGTGCGTGCGTACTCTGCCATAGATGTGTGCATGCAGTATGTGTGGGTGTTGTGGTGTGTGTGAACGTGTGCCCGCTACCTTTTTGTCGTACCTGCTTGGATCTGAAGCCTCGGCTTTGCAAACTTGTGATAATCAAATCGTATTCTCCCTCTCTGCCCAGATTTCATCCCAGTCATAATAGCGTCCGTCACGTCAAAGCGTTCGATCGTTATCCACCTGATTACCTTCGATCAGTTCGCCTGAAAAGCGTAATAGCTGCAGTGAAAGATGGGAGTTTCTCCCCGCAGTTATTCTCTTATGTTATTAGCCTAGGAAAAGAGGGAAGAAAATAGAAGAAAAAAGGAGGAGATTGAAAGAAAAAAAGATATAAGATAGTCAAGGTATATTAGCATTTTATCTTTTTTTTTTTCATTGTGGAAGAATGACTGTTTTAATGTATTTGTAATACGTAATATTTATCATTATTTGTCATTGACACTGTTTCCACAAATTTCTAACATGTTTACACCCTCCAAATGAAACCTTGACTTTCTAACAAAAAGTGAATGGCTGAATGTGTCTTCTTTCGTTATTGAAAGAAACAAAACAAAACTAAACAAAACAGACAAAAACCAGAGAACATAAACCTATACACTGACAAGAAACGGCAGCACAACTATATCAAAATTACAATTAAGCAGTTTTTTACGCCTACCAACCAAAATTTTGTTTGTTAACAAAATGTAATAAACAGTTTAAAAAGGTAATATACCCTAAAAGTAGTAAACGTTATCTAAGATGAATCAACAGAAGCCGATTCCTATCAGTTTACCAGTTTAGGCTACTGTGATCTGCTACATCAACTTTCACGGCCCAGATAAAAGTGATTCATATGTTAGGTCGAACCTTTGCTCCAGTTTTATGGCGAGCTTCAATCCATAACTTCTGGCAATTTTGTGTGCATTCATTTCAAACACACACACAGACACATACGCGCGCCACACACACACATATAAATGAATATATATATATATATATATATATATATATATATAATATAATATATATAGGCCTATATATAAACACAAAAGAAAATTTACCCTCCGCTTGTACCGAAGGGTGACGTTAGGTGATGAGCATAGAGTGTATGTTGTGAAGAAGCTGACGGGAAGCCCAGTGAAGTCAGAGCCCAGAATACATAAAAAGCCATAAGAATCCAAAATAGGGTTATAAAACACAGTCTGGTTGTAATAACTTGACAGACATAACAATTAATGATGTGAAGACGTTGTACATGGAATTAGCTGCCACTTCATCTATTCAGCGCCACCGTGGTCTTCCTCTGGCTTTGAAGCCCGAGCATCTGGTGTTGTAAGCTCTAAGGGTGGGTTGTTGACTTGGCATCCTGGTCAGGTGGCCAAACCACTTGATCCGCTTTGTGTGTTATAGTAATGGTTGACAGGTGTTATTCCAACATCTGTCGAATCTCATTTTCATGTCTTCCTCCTTCTCTGTCTTTGTCACTGTCTATCTGTCTTTTCGTCAATCTCTTTATGTCTCTCTCTCTTTTCTCTCAATCATGTCTCTTTTGATCTTGCCTGCTGCTGTTCTGAAACATCTCATCTCACAGGTTACAATCTTTTTTTCAAGGGGTTTTGTTTACAGTCCAGGTCTGACACTGATACGCCAATGCGGGTATATAGAGGGTAATGTCAAGCATGGCTTTTGGCTCTGTAGGGATGCTTGGTGTTTTAGAAAAAAAAGTTGCATTTCCCTAATGGGCTTTTATGTTTCTGTCTATAGATATATTTCCATATTTCGTAAAATAAGAAAAGGAAATAGTAAGTGGGTGTAAGCAATTTTTTTTTACACAATGGGTGGAAGCCGAGAGGGGAAAAAAGAGAGAGACATAAAGAGTTTGACAAACAGAGAGCAAGACAGACAGACAGACCGACCGACAGACAGAGAGAGACAGAGGAAGAGGCAGACAGAAAAAGTTGTGTTATTATTGCTAGAGGAGAGGAACAAAATACTGAGTGTGTAGTTAGTGTCCGTCCAAGGCAAACAACACGATGTTGATTCAGCATACGCTAGAAAATACATGATGTTTGATTGTTCCAACCAGCACAGCTGTGGACTTGGATAAACATTGTTAAATGACGTCTAAACATTTCTTCCAATTCGTTACAATTTAGCGCGTGTGCATGCGTGAGTGAGTGTGTGTGTGTGTGTGTGTGTGTGTGTGTGTGTGTGTGTGTGTGTGTGTTTGTGTGACAGACACACAGACAAGACGGAGACGGAGAGTAAGATGGTGATGATAGTGAAAGTATAGGAGACATGTGGGGTTGACTTTGTGGAAAACATTCACCAGTCTTGTTGACAGGCATTGTATCTCTGGGATGGGTTGTCGGTAATTTTCTTTTCTTCCAGATGTGGTTTGGGAAAGAGTGATTGACAGCCCAATCCTATCAGCCGTTGACTTTTAAGGTCTTTTCACATGTTGTAGGCCCTACTTCCATTTCAGTGTCCCTTGTTTCACTGCTGATGGTATGAGCTCTCAGATCCCAACTGAGCTCTCGCATCCCAACTGGTGCATCTCAAGGACAAAATTCAGTTCAGTTCATATTGCTTATAGCCCAGCCGACTACTAAAGCCATATCAGGGCTAACACCACGTCAGAGAGAGAGAGAGGGAAAAAAAAACACGTTAAGATAAACAGACATTTTTTCTCTCAGATGTTAACCGACATCAGTCCCAATTATTTTTGATATTCTAAACTCTTTCTTTAACTCTAATAATGAAAGTCAGCTTGATCTTCCCAGAAAACCAATCCATTCACTGTACTGGGATTCCTTGTTTCAGTATTTTAATTTTCTGAATTAGGTTTCTTGGCCTGTTGACGCTTTGGGATAATGAAGACAGCGACGTGAAGTAGAGACAGCCTCAGTAAAGATAACTCTTTCGCTCCCTCTGTCCACCAGCTTCCTGCAGAAAAAAAGGTGGATTGTGTAAAGGGGTGAAAGGAAGTTGATGGACAGGATGAGGAAGTGAAAGGGTTAACGTTGTCAGCCGAGCTGATGGAAATGGCTCTCTGTGGACTCTTTAGGCTCACCAACAACGAGATCGTATCCTACTGCTATATCACGGACACTGTCCACTGGGATCTGAATCAGGTAACTAGGATCTCAGTAGTCCTATCAGACATCTGAACCTGCTAACTTGGGTCTCAGCGGTCCTATCAGACCCGCCGTTGACATGGCTTAGTGATGGTCAGTGCCTTCTGCTCTATACTGCACATGTTTCTCAGGGTCAGGGACACTGGCTTGTTGTGCTAAAAGCTGGTGCCGCCTGGAATCTCTGTGTCATATTTCACATTATCCAGTGTCAAATTAATATACCTTGATGGAATGCTTGGCAGGTAATAAAAGGAAATGGTGAATGTCAGTGACAGTAACCAAAATCATACCCCAAAATTGATGGCGGGAAGGGGACTGGCAGTGAGAAAATACGCTCACTCAAGCACGAACACACAAGCAAACACTGCTACACAAATACACACACACTCATACACACACACAATTTATTTAAAGGACTAAACTTCACAGCGGCATACAGGCACGCCATTGGAACAATCTCCCTTTTAATACATTAGTTTCCCATTCCCTCCAGTAAAACATTTTGACGACACGGAATGTGATGTGGCTTGACACTGATCATTGAATGTGCCTGTAACCTGTCACTGACAAATGAACGTCGCTGGGAGTTGTCATTGACCTCTGAATGTGGCTATGGGTGTCACTGATAACTGCAAGTGGCGTGAAATGTAAATGAATGGCAATTCATGACCAGTGAATGTGGTTCAAGGTTGTCACTGACGGGTGAATGTGGTTGTATGTTGCCACCGATCACTGAATGTGACTGTGAATTGTAACTGACCAGTGAATGTGGCTGCACGTTGTTAGTGACGAGTGACTGTGCTGAGTTGTCAGAATGAGTGACTTTGGTCGAGTTGTCACTGACCAGTGAATGTGGCTGTGTGTTGTCATTAGCCACTGAATGTGGTTATCACTAACCAGTGAATGTGGCTGTGGATTGTAACTTACCATTGAATGTGGCTGCTGTATTCACTGAGACTTTTTTGATTTCTTTCTTTCACATAGGCCTACAAATTGAAGAGAAGAACATTAGTACCGGTATTTGAACCGATTAAGTACAAATTGACCTCCTTAAAACTCATTTCATAGTTAACAAGATCAAAAAACTTTTTCTTTATTAGATTATGGATATTGCATCAGCAAGCTTCGAGTTGCTAATAGATGATAGTAGTTTGTCAGTAACAACTACAGAGGTATCTCGCTCCTCAGCATTGTTGGCAAAATCTATGCTCGGGTCCTCCTAATCCGCCTGCAGAAACTGGCTGAACGCGTCTACCCGGAATCACAGTGTGGTTTTCGAGCAGAGAGATCCACAGTAGACATGGTCTTCTCCCTTCGCCAAATCCAGGAGAAGTGCAGAGAGCAGCGGATGCCCCTGTATGTGGCATTCATTGACCTCACCAAGGCCTTTGACCAGTCAGCAGAGATGGCCTTTTCAGGGCTCTCCGAAAAATCGGCTGCCCCCCCAAACTGCACAGCTTAATTGAGATCCTTCCACTCAAACATGAAAGGGATGGTGCAGTTCAACGGAAACCTCTCCAAGCCCTTCGACGTACGCAGTGGTGTGAAACAAGGCTGCGTCCTGGCCCCAACCCTCTTTGGAATCTTCTTCGCTCTCCTCCTGAGGCATGCGTTCAGCACAGCGCAAGAAGGGATCCACCTGCGGACCAGACAGATGGCAGGCTCTTCAACCTCGCCCGCCTCAGAGCAAGGACAAAGGTCCGTGAAGCCCTCATCAGACATGCTATTTGCCGACGATGCCGCAGTTGTGACCCATACTCAGCGGGACTTGCAGTCACTAATGGACCGCTTCTCCCAGGCCTGCAAAGATTTTGGTCTGACCATCAGTCTTAAGAAGACAAACGTCCTGGGCCAAGACACGCCATCTCCACCAGCCATCACCATTGATGACTATGAGCTTGAAGCCATCCATCAATTCACATATCTTGGGTCCACCATCACCGATAACCTCTCCCTTGACACAGAGATCGACAAGAGGATCGGGAAGGCAGCCACAACACTAGCCCGCCTCACACAAAGGGTGTGGACAAATCCCAAGCTGACCACAAAGACAAAGGTGGCTGTATACAACGCCTGTGTCCTCAGCACCTTGCTGTATGGCAGCGAGGCATGGACCACGCATGCTCATCAGGAGAAAAGGCTCAATACCTTCCACCTGAGAAGCCTACGGTGCATACTTGGCATTTCCTGGCAAGACAAGGTGACCAACACCGAAGTCCTAACCTGCGCTGGCCTCCCAACCATGCATACCATGCTGAGACAGCGTCGTCTGCGCTGGTTGGGCCACGTTCGCCGCATGGAAGATGGTCGCATCCCAAAAGACATCCTTTATGGTGAGCTTGCCACAGGGCAGAGAAACATTGGCCGCCCACAGCTGAGATACAAAGACGTTTGCAAGCGTGACATGAAGGCGCTTGAGATCAACACTGAGTCCTGGGAGGACCTCGCAGACGACCGCAACAGCTGGAGAACTACTCTCAAGAAACAGCTGCGGATTGGTGAGGACAAACTGTCAGCTGCTGCAGCAGAAAAGCGAGTTCGCAGAAAAGGGATGACAGCCAACAGACCAGCATCAGCATACACATGCGACCGCTGTGACAGAGACTGCCTCTCTCGCATTGGTCTGTACAGTCACAGGCGACGCTGCTTGGACCAAGCAGACAGCCCATCTAGACATTAGAACGGATGTACTTTGTCCATGGTCAGTCATGACCGAAGGGAAGGCCTACTGATGAGTTTGTCAGTAAAGTGGGTGCTGTTTGACAGAAATATTTAGAACAAAATCCTTACTGATCCTAAAAGAGTAAATTACGTTGGTTTTGATACTCTAATAGACATTTCTGCACACGCTTTTGTATTGGCATAGAAAGTGAGGACAGTATTGAGACTGGTCTGTAATTACCTTTGACACATTTTAAGTGTTGGAAGTGGAATGACTCGATCCAGATAGTTTTTATCATGAAAGGAAAATAGATTTTCTTAATACTCAGATTGATGACATAAGTTTGACACAATTTTCAGAAAAAAAAACAGTTCTATGACTATCAACCCATGAAAAATTTTGTTTCTGAATCGGATATGTATTGACCAACTTCACATACTGTCATTTCAGGAATGTGAAAAGCGTCTTGGAATTGGTAGCATTGTGATCATCATCATCATTTTCATAAAATCATCAATCACAACAGATCTTGAAAATTGTCATTAATTCTGTGAACCTCCATGCCCTGATCTCGTGGTGACCTCAATTTCAGTTTCTCCCACCTCTTCCATGCCCGAGAAGAATAGAAGTTGAAGTCTTTGGTGTTGGTAGTTCATGAAGGTTGTTGTTGGAGGACTGTGTGGTGGTCTCCATACTAAAGATCTGGCCCTACAACGAATGTTTACTGTTGTACAGGAGCTTAGAAGGTACTGTTCCTTAGTAAGTTGGATCAGAAGAGACACTGTTGAACTCCACCAGTGGTGCAGTGTTTCCTCTAGTGAAAGGACTCATGACAGCTTGATATCTCTCACTTGCTTTGGGCTTCATGGTACGGGAGCTTCGAATGCATAAAATATGGTGGATGGATGTTTGTAGAGCTGGAATGAGCGGCATGCAGTCAGTGCCAGTCAGGCAGCACAGAAATTGGGATAGAAAAATAATAAGAAAAAAATTTGTTCATAAAGAAATAAGAGTTTTGTTAAAATGTTTAATGATCAACACTAACATCTGAATGTATTCCATATCTGACACTGGAACTTTACAGGCAAGTGTATACTGTACAGTGTCATGATAACTCATTCTGGTCCTTGAAACATCACTATTTACAACTCTATTATTATTACTGACATACGTTTGGTCAAGCCACAATTTAATTGTAAGTGCGACTGTTGCTGGCGAATTTATGAGCTAATGTAAATTAAACAAAGAAGTTGTAGAAGTTCATGCTGCCTGCTAATGGACTAAATACTAAAATTATTTTTAATCAACAACAGTAACACAAAAAACAGCTAAAATATCTCAATAGTTTGTTGATTATACCTGTGATTTTGAACAACTGTACTGTTTTTCTCCCCTCTTAATCTTTCTTGTTTGTTTGATTTTGGTAATAGACCTCAGTTACATGGTGGATATGGAGCACTGTTTGTGGATTTTCCTTTTATTTCTATTACTTTTTTTTTCTCACAAAAATGTCATGCAATGAAGAAAAAAAATGTAGAATGAAGGCTGACTGATATATCAGATGGTCTGGCATTATCATTTTGATGTGTGTGTGTGTGTGTGTGTGTGTGTGTGTGTGTGTGTGTGTGTGTGTGTGTGTGTGGTGTGTGTGTGTGTGTGTGTGTGAGTGTGTGTGTATGATGTGTGTGTGTTTTATCTGTGTTGTGTGTTTGAAAAAGTTACTGTTAAACCAAGTTGGTTGAAAAAAAGTATGCATTATGGTAGAAAAATGGTATGAAAAACAGTGGAAAAACGTCGTTTTCTTGATGGTTTATTTGTCTAAATTAATAATACACCAAGGAAATTGATGCACTCTCTCTCTCTCTCTCTCTTTCTTTCCCATTTTCACACACAAAGTTCAAACCATTTCATCCTTTAACCCTTTGTTGGGGCATGCAATTTATCAAAACCATATTCATCATAATGAAAGAAATGAAAAATTGCAAAAGGAAGTCATAATCACAAACAATAAACTATCTTCCCCATTTTTATGTACTCTGCTAAAGTCAATCAAACACACATATTACCACTAAAAAATGTAGGCTACATAATCAAAGCATAGATTTTACATATATTATCTTTAATTCAGACTTTTTTAAATTTTCAGAGTACCTCGGACATTCAAAAATAAAAGGGAACTCATTTTCTAGCACGCTCATTTCATAGGTTTTGCATATTCTATCTTCCCTTGAAATTCCCTCGTGTCTACCCAATCCAGTTTCAAGTTTGTGACTGGACACAAAAATATAATCAGACAAAAGACACAAACAACAGGTAACCATTTTTCAAAATCAAATTGAAAGCTTTCAACAAAACCATCATATAGCCCTTTCTTTTGCATATTCAACAAATTAAACATGAACCCAAGAACAAATGCATGACCTAACAATGAATGGGAAGAATGAATTACTGCCTGATTTTCACAAATTATTGTTATTATCAGCTCACAAATACACACACACACACACGTGCGCACGCACGCACACACACTGGTACAGAGTTGGTCATGATGCTGTCACACTGGTAGGATGTGAAAACCTGTAGAAGTCCACTGCAATGTCAACTGACTTTTTCTTGTGAAATTCGAGTGTGTTGGACAAGTTGTAGCGTAACTCTGCAATCACCTCAGCCTGAACTCCCCAGCTAGTGGCCTTCTTCAGAATATGCTGCGTTAGGGAGAGAGAGAGGGGGGAGGGGGGGGGAGAAAACACCAAACAATGCTTTTAAAAGGTAGAATATTGATGTAATCATATAAAGGGTACATGGAGGCCTATGTTAAGTCAACAAAATTATGTCCCTTATTAAAGTTCATGTTATGTCCATTCTTTCCTGAAACCTCACTAACTTGTATACAAAGTAAGTACAAATAATGCATGCTTATGTAGGCTACTTTCTTTTCATTTGATATTTTCAATGCTAATTGTAAATCAACATTTTAACAAATATATATCATCATCATTACATACCATCACTGATTTTTTTTAAATGAAAAAATTAAATTTTGTTAACTTTTCAAAATCTGCACTCAAGAGGGTATCAAGTGGGTTAGATGGAAAAACCAGTAGATGAAAAAAATCGAGGATGGAAAGATCAGGGACCTAGTGTTCTCTAAAATTTGGACAGATAAATAATAATAAGCCAGTCACAGTGGCAAAGTAGTAGACAGAACAGACTGATGGCTGGACATGTGGACACTCAAACCTCTATCAGTGCTTTTCACTGTGAGTTTTTCAGCGTCAACAGCTTCCTACCCACAGCTGAGTGTGGAATGAGTCATAGAGAAGACTGGGACCATACATTTGAGTCTTACCCACTTCGAAGCTTTTAACTAACACTGCAGGTATTTTTTTTAATTCCCATTCACATCACATAGCATCGTGAAAAACTGATGCCCTGCTTTAAGGTTACCTCATTTTCAGTGTGTCTGGGGAGTTGTGTTGGGAAATCGAAATGAGTGGTGTGGGAACAGTGACACAGTGCAGAAGATGGAACAGAAAACTCCATAAAGTGGAAATAGGCAGCTCTGACAACATGACAGGTACTCATCCACAACTGTGAGAACTGGAGACAGCTGGTGTGGTGTTCATCTATACAGTGCCCCTACAACAATCTGTAAACTACATAAAAACGTGTCAGACAACAGGCTTGGTTGCTATAGATATGGAGCTCATCCGTCCAAACTTACTGCAAAGGCACAACCCTGGCTCAAGAAAAACTGTGTGCATGCGGTTTCCAGCCCAACCACAGAGCTGTAAATGGGTATCAGACCCTGTTTGGATTGGAGAAGGTGAAGCCGTGAGGAGAAGAAGATGGCACTGACATAACAATGATGTTGATACTTCATTTTCAAATGGCAGAAGTGATTAGCTAAAGCCTATTTTTCAAACTTGCTGTTGTTAATCTACACATCTGTCTACAACTACAAAACACTGGAAAAGAAACACATCAATTAAAACATGGTAGGCCTACTTAAGAAAATAAAACAATAACAAAATTTCCTCTAGTCTGAGAGACAGAGAGTGAGAGAAGAGAAGCAAAGGTGATAAAGTAGTAATTAATATATGTGTGCATGAGTGTGTGTATGTGTGTGTGAGAAAGAGAGAGAAAGCGACAGAGGAAGGGACGGGAGAGTGAAAAAGCTTTGCATGACTAGCATTATGGACTATTTGCATGAATATCAAGGTCAACAGGTAAACAATTTATATATGTCAATAAGATAAGGACTAAATGAGATAAACTGGGGATTTTAGGGAAATAATACTTAAATCAAAAATGTACATCAGAGAAATAAAGAAAGGAAAGAGTTACCAAAACAGAATTGGGGATTAAAAAGATGTGGTCTCTACCATCCACTCCACTACAACCACAGGGTTATGAGACAAATTTATGTGATAGGCAAACCAACCTGTCTAGTTGAAGTTTTATGAAGAGAGTAAACAGATGTCTTTGACAAAGCCAGACCTGCCTCCAGAAATACCACGTCAATTCCTGTATAAACATGACAAACTAAAGAAATCAAATTACATACTACACAAATTGACACAAAATTGCTGCTGATTTCTTTATTCATTTTTTATCAATAATGTGTGCACGGAAGGAACAGAAAGCAGCAGTTCATGTTGGCTCTATACAAGACTACTTTATCATGACAGACACTCAATTCTAGTCACTGACCCATATCTTATTCAGAAAACTCATGACACAGTATATATCATGCTCAGAAAATTGGTACTGTATATATATCCTCCTCACAGAACTTATGACATAGTATCATCCTGCTCAGAAAACTCATGACACAGTAGATGTCCTCTCAAAAAACTCCTGATACATCCTGTTAAGAAAATTCCAGACAGCATGTATCCTGCTAAAAAAATTCATAACATTGTATATGTACCGGTATCCTACTTGAGAAATCTCCTGACACAGTATATATCCTACACAGAAAACTCTATATGTATTACAATTCCTAGTCAGAAAATTCTGGCCTCAATGTATCCTGCTGTTTTCATGGTGTCCTCAGTTTCAGCAGGTCTGGAGGGTCAATGATGAGCTACACTGAAAGGTACAGGAGTGGTGCAGAAAATTGGGCAGCAAAAAACAATTAAAAAACTGAAAAGAAAAACACTACTTACCTTTACTGTGTTTAGTTCCAAACGGAGGGTTCATGACAACAGTATCAAAAGCTTTATTCAGTCTGTGGCTGTTGGTCAGCAGACTGTGAATGTCACTTTGAAGAAGGTCCATGTTGTCGATCGTCAGCTCTGACAAATTGCATGAACATGTGGCCAGTGCATCATTGTCAATGTCCACACCCAAAATGTAACTGGAAAAAGTGAAACAAAATACTACAGATAGCTCTGACTTGAAGATCAAAGAGTAAAAGCAGATTTGTATATTCAGACAACCCTACTTTCCCTCTCTTGGCTTGAGGAAACACCTGCTTTTAGTTCGCTTAATAATGCAATCCCTGGCAATCGTTTTCTTTTTATAATAATAAAATAATAAAAAAATTACATACAATATTTATATAGCGCAAAATTTTCGATAAAATCAAATCTAAGCGCTGAACATACACTTACGCACGGCGCACACACACACTACACATGGCTAAAATGGGGAAAAAGAATAAAAGCAATGGAAAATTATAGAGAGCATATTATATACAAATATATATTACAATGTGATTCCCCTCCGAGTGGAGACAGGCTACAGAGGGGATGAGTGAGGTCAGGATTTTATGCAGAGGAGAAAAGGTGAGTTTTGAGAGCGGACTTGAAGGAGACAAAAGTAGGTTGCTGACGGACAGAGAGAGGAAGTTTGTTCCAGGAAAGTGGACCAGAAACAGAGAAGGCTCGTGGACCATAGGTATTGAGCTTGGTGCGTGGAAAGCGAAAAGTCAGAGGATGGAGGCAGAGCGGAGGGTACGTGAGGGAACATAGATCTCAAGTAAGCTTGACAGGTAATGGGGGCTGCGTTATTGAGGCTTTTGTAGCACATGGTGTCTAGTTTGTACTGTATGCGCTTTGATACAGGGAGCCAGTGAAGTTGTGCCAGGAGAGCAGATATGTGGTCAGCTTTTTTCTTTTTTGAGTACAAGGCGTGCAGCATTGTTTTGAATGCGCTGTAGGATGTGAATGGTGGAGGCAGGAAGACCAGACAGGAGTGAATTGCAATAGTCAATGCGAGACATTATGAAGGAGAGAACGAGTTTTGCAGTTGTTTCCGACAGAGAGATACTTCCTGATCAGGCTTATACGATGGAGGTGATAGTAGCAAGATCTGGCAGTTTGAGAAACAAAGTTGTTCATGGAGAGGGTAGAGTCAATGCAGACACCAAGGTTTTTAGCTGAATCAGAAATTGGGACTGATGTGTTACATAATGGGAGAGAAAGAGGAGGCAGCTGAGAAATTTTCTGACGGGTGCCAATGAGAATAGCTTCTGTCTTGTCGTCATTAAGCTGAAGTTTGTTGAACGTCATCCAGTTCTTAATGTCCGAGTAACACTCAGTGGTGCGAGTCAAGAGGCGCTGTATATTGTCTGGTGTGTCACTGTCTAGAAGTTGGGTGTCATCAGCATAGAAGCACATAGCATGTCTACATAATTCTGTGTCTCTAACTACCACACAGGTCACTGAAAAGTTAAGGTAAAGGTCTTTCTAACAGATGCCAAGGTGTACATCTTTAAAAAAACACACAAAAAAACAAGAGAATTTAAGCCATTTTCTAATAAAAGAGAAATATTTGTTTCCAGATATCTCAGCACAATGATCATAAAAAGTAGTACATCATTTAAGAGACCAAACCTTTATCTGCATCTCTTTCAGACATGACACCATTGACTGTTATATCATAAAATCAAAACTGATTACATTTCAATGTGCTTCAGAACTGAAGCATTCTGAAATGTGCTTTGTCTTTGCGAGACAGCAGTTAGGTGATGATGCAATGAAAATTGCCACAGATCTGAAGAAAAGTGCAGGGATTAAAGCTGCTACATAATCTAGCATCCAAAAGTGGAAGAATGCATTCAAAACTGGGAAAAAGAAGAACAACTCTGACAAGCCACAGTGACTTCTGAACAGAGTTTCAAATGAGAGTAATGTGGCTACTGTGTCCAAATGTGTGAAGGAAGACTCCCACGTCTGTATACAAAAAGTAGGTGAAAGCTTTTCACTGTCATATGGAACAGTTCAGAGAATTCCACAAAGTGACCTGGCTGCTACAAAGTGGGTGCAATATAAGCTGACAGAGGAAAAGAGGAAGTGACAGGTACATGCTGCAAGTAGTCCGCTCAACCGTCTTGAACTAAAAGGACCCAAACATGACTGTGCTAGAAGTGGTTTCCATGGGTTCTTATCTATAGTACTGCCAGCAGATCTAGAAACAAGTGGCTGGGCCAAAAAGATCAGAAGAACCAAATTTGCACACAAGGATTCCAGAACAGAAAAAGGCTGATCGATGCATAGTTCCAGTGATAAACAATACAATTACGACATAATTAATTTGCATTGATTAGTGTGCTAAAATGTTTGCTGAAGTGGTTTGATCATTGATATTGGATCATACCTCGCTTCCCATTGTGAAAACAATTATTTCCTTTATATACAATGTAAAGCAGTGTCCTCGCTTTAACACCATAAACTATGTGATGCACAGCACTCGCTCACACACACACACACACACACACACACACACACACACACACACACACACACACACACACACACACACAACACACTGTGACAGTACCTGGCTCCAAGCATGCTGCAACCAATACCAAGCACCCCACAGCCAACACCCAAATCTGCCACCATCTTGTCTCTGATGTCATCATATTGAGTGTGCATTGTGTGCAACATGCAAGCTGCAAAAACAAACAAAAAAAAGGAAATGCATTTGTATAAAATCTACCTCTAATGAGGGTTTAAATTCATAATGCTACACTATTAAAGAATATGGATTCATTCCCAACTCCTTTATACTCTGTATCATGCAAAATTCCTTACTAGAGAGTCAGCCAGCAACGAAGCAGACTATATCTTGACTTCTCCGGGACCTTCATCAGGCTGAATAATTGGTTGTGTAGCTAGCATTGTCTTTGCTGGGTAAGTGGTGATCATGTGGTGAGCGAACCTGTTTAAAGATGGCAGGAAGTTCAAATCCAATATAACTGTGGAAATCATGGAGGGCTGGTCATCAGAGAACACTGATATCAGATTTGAACTTTCTGCCATCTACGTACAGGTGCTAACACTAAGTGATCATCTTATACAGACAACGCAAGCAGTTTTTTCTTGATGAAGCCCTTGGATGGGCCAAAACGTAGCCTGACTGATGAGGGACTGTGTCCAGTTAAGAACGTTTCATTAACTTAATATAAATTTACATGTATTCATTAGTAGTAGGCCTCCTTCGGTCATGACTGACCATGGACAAAGTACATCCGTTCTAATGTCTAGATGGGCTGTCTGTTTGGTCCAAGCAGCGTCGCCTGTGACTGTACAGACCAATGCGAGAGAGGTAGTCTCTGTCGCAGCGGTCGCATGTGTATGCTGATGCTGGTCTGCTGGCTGTCATCCCTTTTCTGCGAACTCGCTTTTCTGCTGCAGCAGCTGACAGTTTGTCCTCACCAATCTGCAGCTGTTTCTTGAGAGTAGTTCTCCAGCTGTTGCAGTCGTCTGCGAGGTCCTCCCAGGACTCAGTGTTGATCTCAAGCACCTTCATGTCACGCTTGCAAACGTCTTTGTATCTCAGCTGTGGGACGGCCAATGTTTCTCTGCCCTGTGGCAAGCTCACCATAAAGGATGTCTTTTGGGATGCGACCATCTTCCATGCGGCGAACGTGGCCCAACCAGCGCAGCCACGCTGTCTCAGCATGGTATGCATGGTTGGGAGGCCAGCGCAGGTTAGGACTTCGGTGTTGGTCACCTTGTCTTGCCAGGAAATGCCAAGTATGCGCCGTAGGCTTCTCAGGTGGAAGGTATTGAGCCTTTTCTCCTGATGAGCATGCGTGGTCCATGCCTCGCTGCCATACAGCAAGGTGCTGAGGACACAGGCGTTGTATACAGCCATCTTTGTCTTTGTGGTCAGCTTGGGATTTGTCCACACCCTTTGTGTGAGGTGGGCTAGTGTTGTGGCTGCCTTCCCGATCCTCTTGTCGACCTCTGTGTCAAGGGAGAGGTTATCGGTGATGGTTGACCCAAGATATGTGAATTGATGGATGGCTTCAAGCTCATAGTCATCAATGGTGATGGCTGGTGGAGATGGCGTGTCTTGGCCCAGGACGTTTGTCTTCTTAAGACTGATGGTCAGACCAAAATCTTTGCAGGCCTGGGAGAAGCGGTCCATTAGTGACTGCAAGTCCCGCTGAGTATGGGTCACAACTGCAGCATCGTCGGCAAATAGCATGTCTCTGATGAGGGCTTCACATGTATTCATTAATGTATTATAAAAGACTGCAGTGACAAACATCTAGAAAAAATTTTACAATCAGTGGCTACCTGGCTAACATCAGTACATCTACCATAATCAGGAAATGAATAGTTGCGCATTTGTGCTAGTAGTACTTAGTATATCTACCATAATCAGAGTCTGTTCACAGAATATGACATACCAATAATTCAATCCATCACAATTTCCTACTACACAAACTTTCAGGTTGTACAGGTTGGTGTCAAAACTTTCAAATTTGTGGCAGTGCCAACAAGAAGACCTTAAAAGAGATTTCTTCATTGTTTTAAATAAGAAAGTCAAGGCACAATCTGGTACACTAATATTTCCACTCTACCACTTTACCTGCTATGTGAGGTGTAGTTGGATACTGTTCTAGTTTCATTTTTGGATTCTCAAACACTTCCACATCTTCAAGCCACACTTCAAGCTCCCTCAGCCGTACAGCCCTCTGTCTCATTTTAGCAGCACACATCTCTAATGAGCTCTGCACAGAAAAACTTCATGCATCAAACTGATTTATAGTGAAATTACACACATGATACACAACACTATTATTACAAAACATTATGCAATGTAAACTTCACAATAAACAATACACCTGAAATACTTAAAAGCTGTGGTATGCACACTCCATTTCTTCTCTGTCACCACATCCCTTCTTTGCAAGTGATAGCAATTTGTTTTCTTCTGCTTTTATTTGTTTCTTCTTGTGTGTGTGTGTGTGTGTGAAGCATGTCTTGAGAATTCTGAGTATGATTACAAACTTGTTTAAATTAAATACAGGGAATGAAAACATCAGGCAATGTTCTTGGCAATACACTCTGCAGAGGCATACTCTCAACACCTGTTCTCACAATGTTTTGATGAAACAACATTTGGGATCTATATACTGTGACACAATCTTAACCCTAATGATTCCTTGTTTAAATCTACCAGCTTCTTTGATCTTGGCTGTTAAATATTACAACCATGCCTTCTAGGGGCAGTCTTTTGAACATGTATCTGTACCCTGCAACATGTCCAATCTATATAATTTATACATGAAAACATGGCCAGAGCCTATGAATCATATGATTACTCCACATACAGAACAACATGATGCAGACCCAGGTAATAGCTGCCTGCAACAAGTGATCCATGACTGGGGATAATATAAACACCTAGGTTAGGTTTGTGTGTTTGTCACGTGACTCAAACTTGAATTATCTCCATTTCAAAGTAACTAAACATTCATCATCAATCTGCCATTACTTTTGTCTCTTTTTGTTGTTGTTGTAAAGTCTAACTGTGTTTCTTTTCTAAAATAAAATGAGTAAGTCCATGGATAGAACAAGAGTTGTCTACTGGAATACATTGTAGCAAATTTTATTTGATGGCAGCCAGCCATCTGAACATGCAAGAATCAAGAAATACTCTGATCTCTTGACTATGTCTGCTGAATCAACTCATTGGCAAAGTGACTGTACAGTACTGTAGTGTGCCAATAACCCATTCATCACTGACCTACTGCTGGTCTCTTGCCAACTACCAAAACTACAGACTAGTACTTCCCTTCTTGTTTGCAGCAAGTGGTGTTTCTTTGTGTTTAACTTAAGTAAGCTTGGCTACCTTGTATGAGTTCTTGCTATCTTTGAGGCACAAAGTTCACAATATTTTCTCATAGTGATGAAGTGTTGATTTACACTTGATTATATAGATAAAGCTGTTGCAGAAATATTGGCAGATGCAGATTCCGATGATGATTTCAACAGTGAGTGACTGAATTAATTCAGCTTGCATTCTCCCCCCCCCCCCCCCCCCCCAAGGAGTAATGCTGTAGACTGACTGACTGAGGGTAACATACTTTAAATTATTTATATATAGCCATCATTCACTTAAACTGTATAACTGATGGAATCACAAGAAGACACAGTTCTCTGTTGAAAATGGTGAGAAGCTACTATGATCAAAGACCTTCAGCAATATTGTAATACATCAGTTCTATATATATCACTATCAGGAGCACAACTTTATGTGATTTTACACCTGTCAAGTTCTCAGTCAAACGAATGAGAGACTGTTAGTGTTAGGATGCTGCTGGTGACTTTCATTTTGATTTTTAAAGGATATTCTAATCCCCTGAAACATGGGGTTTCAAGGAGTGAATCATGCACTGTGAAACATTTAACACATGATCTTATGGTTTGTTGCATGATTACTCTGAGTAATGGACAGCTCTCTGTCTCTCTAAAACTAAAAGCAAGAGCAAGTTATCTTAAATCTATTAAGTGTGTCTCCAGTATAAGATCTATTTGCTTGTCTTTATTTCTATCTCCTGTCCACTCAGTAAAACACACAACACACACACAACACACACACACACACACACACACACACACACACACACACACACACACACACACACACACACACACACACACACACAAAAACCACCTCTCAACATCAAAGAGAATGTTAATAGCCTATAGGTGAGTTTCCTCATTTACCCAAGTTACACTAGAATATATGCCCCTACTGCATGAGATATTCCCCAGTCAGCCAGTGTCTTTAATTAAGACAAAGAAACTTTGCATGCTTACTTAAAAATAAAAAAAATATATACACATATGAGAGAGACAGACAGACAGACAGACAGACAGAACAGACAGAGACAGATACAGAAAATCAGAAACATCATCATCTCCAAAACTGCACAGACTGATGTTCATGGCTTTCCTGCTTCTAGGTCTAGTTGTATTGTGGGGTGTTAGTGTGTGCACACTCTGTGTGTGTGTGTGTGTGGGGGGGGGGGGGTTGTTAGTGTGTGCACACTGTGTGTATGTGTGTGTGTGTGTGTGTGTGTGTGAGTGTGTTTGTTTGTTTGTTCATTTGTGTGTAGTTAACCATGTGCAACCAATAACCAGAATATAATATATATATATATATATATATATATATTATATATATACATATATATATATACATATGTGTGTGTGTGTGTGGAGAGAGAGAGAGAGAGAGACAAGAGAGAGGGAGAGAGACTGTTTTTTTGTTTGTTCATTTGTGTGCAGTTAACCAGTGTGCAACCAATAAGCAGAATAAAATATAAACACCACACATGCGCAAGTGTTAGGGTTAGGGTACAACACTTGACAGTAACATGCCCCCTGGGCCTAAAAAACATTAATGCTCAATTCAAATGTTTGCATTATACTAATTACAGGCAATAGACCTGTTACTAATATCTTGGCCTTTATAACATCAAAATATGTAGGCCTACTATGTATGTCAATGTTCCAAGTGTCATTCTGTCAGAGTGGGGCAAACAATGGCAGCATGTGTTCAACAATTTCTGATCATACAGTGTAACTACACTAGGAAGTACCTGAGAAATCATTTTTTACATGACATTATTATTAATATTAAGCTACTTTGTTTTTATGTGGGGTATAACATCCGCACCACACATTAGCGATACGGCAGACGGAGATTAGTCTTGGTAGATCTTTCTTCCGTAAAGAGTCTCCACAATCAAGTTACAGGCTGATTATTATGAGACTGTAACCTATACTCACTGGCTACAGTATTAACTATTATCATGTAAAATAATATTATATGTAGGTCTAAGCATTGCCGCTGCGCTGATTGCTGCAATGATTGCAGCATTATCATGATTATGAGCATAGCCATAGGCCTAATCATGATGAGCATTAGCTTAGGCCTAGCCATTGGCCCACACACTTAAAATTAAATTTACACACTAATCTGCTCCCCTTCGAAGCATTAAAAAATGGTAAAATTTACCTTGTTTTGACAACAGCCCTGGTCACCAACAGTTTACAGAAGATGAATCAAAGATGTAAACCAGTTGCAACAGTACCGTTGCTTCGGTTGTGAACATTCTGTATCGCTGAATGGGGGTCGACAGAGTTGTCTTCTCTTGAAAACAAATCGAAAATATCAACCCAACAAACTAAGATACTTCTAGACAATAAAATTGTCATAAAATACATACACATCCATCGTATCTTTCTTTGCTGATTTTGAAGCCTGATGGAAATTTTGGTATTTTAAGTAATAATTTTGTAAAATGTTTATCGACTAGTTTTAATATTCGTTTGTGAGACGACACCTCCGGTTGGAGAAAATCGCGCACCGCGTGTGTTAAACATCAAGATATTTTGGTAAGATTTTGTCGTTAACGATATTCCCGTTTCATTCCGATGTATCGTCAGTGTGATGATGACTCTTGGTTTACTGTGTCGTAATACTGACCTGATGGATGATTAAATTGTAGGCCTAAGCTTTGGGCTAAAGCTTTCATCGGCGTCGCGTTTTGCATGATCGATGATGATTCCAATTTCGTGAAAAGATTTCGGGGCATTGATTGAAAATTTGATTATGATATTCGCCTTCCGCCTATTCGTCTAGCAAAGTTGTTTGGGTCTGTTGTAGTTTTCTTTTAGTGCTAAACCGTGATCTGCGCAACAACAACAAAAAATAGATAAATAAAATAAAATAAAAAACAGGCCATGGTCTAAAGCCAAAGGCTGTAATTTTGAATTATGAATAGCCTAGGCCCCTAAATGTCGTCGTGTATGTTAACTGTCATGGTCTTCAACCGTTGAATGTCCACAATCATCCAGTTGATTATTCTGACACTTGTGGGAGGCAGACGCAAAAAAAAAAAAAAAAGGAAGAAAAAGAAAAAAAAGTTAGGCTATTGTTGCGCTCCTCACATTCGAGTATTTGTATTTGTCGAATGGGATGTCTTTCAGTATTTTAAAGTTACGTCCCTTGGGCTGGAAACTTGCAATTTCTGAAGCTAACGTCTCCGTGTTCGTAAGTCATGCACTGGCGCCATGTGATGGAGAAGATACGAAAATGTTATCAGCTTTAATTTTCCTGCACATGAGCCATAGAAAATGTTATCAGCTTTAAGCCTGCACATGAGCCCTTTACATCGGCAAGGTCTTGAGGTCCTATTTAGCACATGAGTGTTATATTGAATCCTTTGATGTCTATAGTATAATCTTGTTTAGATGTGCAATATATTCGGACATATTTGAGTATGTAGGCCCTATTGCCATCTTTCAAAAAAGAAAAGAGATAGAGGAAAGGGAAACGGGTGCAAACACAATCAGTCCCTTGGTGTACTGACCTCTCCAACACCCTCTAGGGCCGTACAAACACATCTTGGAAACCAATTACCAATCTGATAATTTACATAGACCTAGCCTCTGTCTGATCACCAACATGATTAGGCCTAGGTTATGGTCTTCATCATCTGAAGTCTTCCAGTCCATCCAGGCACATATAGACAATTTGACAGTAAAATAATTGCACATACACTGATACAGACAATGTGACAGTAAAATAATTGAAATCTGAAGTGTTAATATTCTCTGTGTGATGAACATGAATGCATGTTTACAGAGGCCATTCAGCGTAGCGCGTCAGTCTGCACATTCTCTCTCTCTCTCTCTCTCTCTCTCTCTCTCTCTCTCTCTCTCTCTCTCTCTCTCTCTCTCTCTCTCTCTCTCTCTCTCTCTCTCTGTGTAAAATCATACACACACATACGCACTTGCACACATACATGTATACCATAATGCATGTCACTTACACAAGCATATATAGACAAAAACATTTATAACACACACACACACACACAACACACACACACACACACACACACACACACACACACACACACACACACACACACACACAACACACACACACACACATAAAAAGAAACAGAAAAGAAAATATCCAAAAACAAAAAAGCCACCACACTACCAGGACAACTTTTTTTTGCTTTTCTCCAGTAGTTTCATCCTGCCATTGTCTTTTCTCTTTTAATTTTTATCTCTGATTCAGAGGAAGCCCAAACATTTTACATTCCATGCTGTGGGAATATTAGGGGAAACCCAACTATTTTACAATTACATTCTATGCTGTGGGAGCATCAGGGGAAACCCAAATATTTTACATTCCATGCTGTGGGAGCATCAGGGAAACCCAGATATTTTACATTCTGTGCTGTGGATTCTGTGCAATGTTACTTTTGAGACAGTACCCATGTTCGATTGGTCGTGGCTCTTAGTCTTGCTTTCCTTTAATGATGTATTTTTAACCATTTCCTCAATTGCTTTTTAAGTGAAGACAGCAGTTTTTTTTGTTTTTTGTTGTTTTGTTTTTTTGAGAAGGTAATGATTTTAAGTGCCTAAAGACTTCAGACTTTTTAAGTTACAGAAAGAATTTTTGTCATGGCGGCATTACTTTCAAGTTTGTCAGCAGGTCCATCTCTCGTAATAACATGTCCAGGACAATAGATCCATGTGTTTGTAGATTGATAAGAAAAAAATTAGTTCTGTGCATTGCCTTGTGCTAATATGGAATTTATACCCTATTTTGCTTCTTTTTTTTTTTTTAAGTAGGTTCATTGAGTCGTCAGGTTGATTGACATTTTAAGTAGGTTCATTGAGTCTGTCAGATTGATTAACTTTCTTTTATTCTGTCTAGTATATCTTACCATTTTAGACCATGTGTGACTGCCTTAATTTCCTGTGTTAGACTTAGACTGGAGGTTATGATTACATGTAACATTTTCTTCATTGATATTCATTGACAATAATATTGAATAAAGCCCCATCCAGATGTGTTATTTGTGACTGAGCCATATCATGTTACTGAGCCACTTATATTTAACATTTGTGGGGTTACAACTTCTTTGTTCAATGAGTATTTGATTTAGACCTGCATCAGCTTTACTTTCTGGTTATTTATGACAGTGTCTCCCTTGATTTTTGGTCTGATAGTTTTTGGAGACAAACCAAAGATTTTATTTAATTTTGGGAACTAGACTATGACATGTTTAATAAAGCTTGACTTACATTAACTTTCAAGTTAATACACTGGTTTTCCTAGTAACAATTCTCAGTATGAATGGAATTGAATTTCTACATTATTTGTGGAGAGATGCATATAACTGAAGGGTCATCTTTTGAAATCTTGATCTTCATGATCTTGATCTATATGTTGCAGAATCCATGATTGACATATGTGTCAGAAAAGGGTACTACACTTGATGTATTAGTTGATCAAGGTACTGATCCATTTATGGAAGCAGTCAGTTGATTGTGCCATTATTGCTGCTTATGGGAGAACGAAAGTTTGGTTTCCATCATACTGTAGCTCTAGTAAATATTACATAGACTAAGTTGTGTTTTTATTTATTTTTATCTGCTTTCTTTCTATTTATTTTCAGGCACATTAGTCTGTTTTTGATCTTCTAACTAACTAAGACAGTGAATGAGTGATGTCCAAAGTTTAAAAAATTCCCCAAACTTTTGATTGCTGAAGTGAACAGATTGTTTGTTTACAAGTTTACTTTACATGATGTACTATTGTACATTATCTGTGACAAATCTTAACCCATCTCCCGTCTTCTTTTCATTTTCAGCAGTGCCATTTGAAATTTTCATCAAAGAGCAAGCTGCACCTGTTTGACCATGGATCAAGACCTGTATGATGAGTTTGGCAACTACATTGGGCCTGAGCTAGACAGCGATGATGAGGATGTGGACGAGGATGACAATCAGGATGATGAGGACTACATGGACAGAGAGTATGTTTATGTCGTTTGATTGTTTTTATTCACCCTAACAGTTTGGCCATGTTTATTTCTTGGGAAATAATTTGAAGAATGCTTTCATTTGATTTGTCCTTCCTTTAAGTTAACATATTTGAAATTGTTTGTATATGATTTGTGTTAAATTACTACTAATACTTTACCATCTGTGATTAGAAGATTTCCCCCTGTGGGGATATTGAGGGCCCTTTCAGTATAAATAGTATCCCCACCTTCTGGAAATTTTGTGCTAGAAATTCCTTCTTTGATGTCACTCTCTTTGTTTCTTCCTTCTTTCTTTGCTTTTTGTTATCTCTTCCTATCATTTTCTACCTTGCTGGTCCATTCACCTGTATCAGTGTATGTGTTCAATAAAGCCTTGCATACTTTCTCTTAGGGTTTATAATTGGGTACATGGATTGACTGCATGTTTGGTGTCAAGAAAATGTGCTATGCAGGAGCAATTTTAGGTAATTTAGGACATTTTTTATGTATGCTTAAGTGTCCTTAGTTGTGTTCACATGTGTATTCAGGTTTGTTTTTTTATATTCTCTGGTGATAAATTGAACAGAGTGGGCAACACCAGGGGCATATCCTTAGTTTATATATATATATATGTACTTAATTTTCTTTTCTAGTCTTTTTTCCAAACCAGATGTTGTGTACATTTTGAAATGGTTATAGCCCTGTATGGCTCTGTGTAGTCGATTGGGCTTTAAGCAATAAGAATATGATTAGAAGATAAGGTGGGTGATTTTTAATTTTTATTATTACTACTATTTTTACTATTATAGTATTAAACAAAACTATTTTCACAGTCTCTTCATTTTTTCTGTTTTCTTTTTTATTTTTATTTTTTTATTTTTTTTCGTGATTGCCCCATCTTGTGCACCACTTTTGTGTCACTACCTAACACTGCCCTTTTCAGATTTCCAACATACGTCTAAATCCATCATTATTGAGGTCTCCCTGAGAGCAGGACTTGAAAGACCTACAGAATCTGATAAATTGTTGGTAGTGGTTTGACAGTGACAATAAGATTGTTGGTTACGGTGTTATGGAGTTTCATGAAGAATTGAAACTGTGATAGGGGCCGTATTTTCCATTTACTTTCATAATATATCATGACAGCTTCAGTGTGAAAGCTCTCGATATATGTATTGATGGAAGCATAATAATCTGTTGTGTTGTGTTTTATATGTGTGTATACTGTGTTTACAGGATGAAGACATCGACATGGACCAAGACGACATGGATGAACAGCCAGAAATGCAGGTGGTGCTCCATGAAGACAAGAAATATTATCCCACTGCTGAAGAAGTCTATGGACCAGATGTGGAGGTGAGTAGTATATTTTTCATTCTGAAAAGAGCCATGGGAAAAAAGATAGGTAATATACTCTTCAGTACACCATCTGTGTCTGTCTTGCTGCGTCAAGCCCGTGGTCTGTCACGCACAGCATTGCAGACAGCTGGGGACATTACAAGTCACATATTTTTGTAGCTCTTGATCTGTTGAATTGTGTAGCATTTGATACACTTGATCATTCCATTAGATTGAAAAGACTACAAGTTACATTTAAAATTCAGAGAACCATTCTGAGGTGGTTTCTTTTTTCTATCAGGGAACGTTCCCTCTTGGTCATTGTACATGATAATCTGTCTCCTTGCCCTCTGGTATCCTGTGTACCAAAAACTTATATTCAGGTTATATTTATAGCCCTATCTCATGTAATTGCTTTACATGATTCTGATCTTCACAAATATGGAAATGACACAGAACTGCCTAAAAGTTCTTCACCTCATAAATTCTTCCCTGTTCAGATCAGTGTTCAGACATGAATTGATGTTGTATTGTCCTGATGAACAAAAACAAACAAAATAGAAGTAATGACTGGCTGCACCATTTCTCAGCTTGCATTGATTGGTGGTTAGTGTGCAAGTTTTGGTGGCACTTACATTTCATTCAGAACCTCTGTGAAATACTTTGGGATCCAGATCAGCCAAAATTTGTCTGTGCAAGAACACATCAGTATC
The DNA here is from genome assembly GCA_030674185.1 of Monoplex corrugatus. Taxonomy (NCBI): domain Eukaryota; kingdom Metazoa; phylum Mollusca; class Gastropoda; order Littorinimorpha; family Ranellidae; genus Monoplex; species Monoplex corrugatus. The sequence continues at coordinate 59,132,674 of CM060307.1, forward strand.
ATCTGCCATAGATCTTGCCTATTCAACCAGGCCTTCCATTGTTGATATCATACCTATTCAACCAGGCCTTCCATTGTTGATATCATAGTTGCTTATCCACTGGTATGCACTTCTACTTCTAACTACCAGTCATATGACATTGTGTAATCATTCATGCATATATACATTTGTTACAAACATACATGAGATATATGTGTATGCATGGTGAAATTATTGTTTGTTTATATCGGTTTGTGCATGTATATTAATTAATGTGTATTTTGATGAGAGTGTGTTCGTGTGATAGATTAGTATGTATGTATGCTTTACTGGCATTGTCTTATGAAATTTGCGATGCACAATGAGTCAAGTGAATTCGATGAATAATGCTATGCATGAATGATTATTATTATTTGTTATGCAGATGGACACTTGGCATCAAACAAGTGAGACCAATCACTTGCGAAATAATGTATTAGCCAGTCTCCCTGTTCATGTCTCTAGTCTGAAGACATTTAGTATGTATTCACCAATGTGCAGCTTAATGCTTTAGTTTCTATGACAGACATATAGAAACAAGGTTATTTTTGATACTTAAAGAGGGAGTGCACATGATGCTGAGTGATAAAACTGTCATGCTTAAACTTGACAAGGATGCAGGGGGAGAGGGGATTTCGTGACAAATTCATGAGCTTAACCCTTTGCCACCTGCACCCTATCTACCAACTGCAAAAACTTAACCCTTTGACTCCCTCAGCCTATCTACCAGCTTCCTGCAGGAAGATGGTGGATAGGCTGAGGGAGTCAAAGGGTTAAGTTTTTGCTCTTCCAGCATGGTTGACAAAGAAGGATGCTGTTGGACAGGCTGCAGGAGTCAAAGGGTTAATGATGTATGAGGAACAAAGAGCTGTTGGCTATTATTTCATTTGTGATTTTTTGTTGTTGTTTTTTTTTGTTTGTTTGTTTTTTGTATGTTGAACAGTAGTTGTGTGAAATAGAGACACCGGTCATTATATTTAAATAGAATGCCTTGTTTTCATTTAATTGTGTGCTGTAGCTGGTATATCTGTCAGAAAAGTTTTGTTATTTGTTCATTCATTTTCACTTCTGTGTCCTTATTGTTAAATGCTGCTTTAATATTTTGAAATTATCTTTTTTTTTCCTGTATACGAACTTCTCAGCTCAGCATCATTTCAGCTTTTCATTATCTCTGCAGAGTCCTTTATTTACCAGTATCGTATAAGTATGACTCTGCTTAATAAGTTATATACTTCTGTGTTTCTGACAGACAATTGTCCAGGAAGAAGACACACAGCCACTCACAGGTGAGTCAGTTATCAGACTGTTATTCTAGCCCTCAAACAGTTACAAGCTAAAAGGTTTCAGTTTGTTTGTGAGCTTCTTGTTGCAGAGCCATTTTCGTAATAATGAAAATACAAATTGGTGTGAGGATATTTTTCTATGGGATCTGGGAAAATGTAAAACTTTGATTACACCAAATGTTAATTTCATGTCTTTTTCAAAATTGGATACAGATTTAACTCAATCGAGTCGCAGTCTTCAGGGTCATTCTGCCCCCTCAATTCGGAGGATTTTTAGCACATTTTAAAAAAAATATAGAAAAACAACCAAATAAAGTAGACAAACAAAGTAAAGTGATACAGAAAGACCAGGATTAGATCTTTACAAGTAATCTTACTTTATTTATGGTATTCCATGTACTTGTAAATGATGAGGTATCCAAATAGATATCCAAAGGGGAGTAATTTTTTATTTTTTTTGATGGATGTGAGCACACACTATGAAACAGTTTTAGATGAAGTCCAGAACATAATTTCCATGCCATGGATGTTTCAAATCACAAGATTACTGGTAGTTGTCACTTTTTGCGTACAGTTGCTCCAGAGCACAAAATATTTACAGAATTGTGAGGTTCGACTTGCTTTCCTTGACGCCATTTGTGAAATTCGCATGTCCCGGGTAGCACTGAAAAAAGGCTACTGTTGTCTTTGTTTCACATAGCCACAAACGGTCTAAGGTAAATAACTGCTGTAAACATACCCTAGTTTCGGTTCCCAGTGATTTTTCCCTATAACTGACGCTTCTGATGAAAAAGAAAACAACGAATGTCCGCCGTCGATAAATCGACGTCGCGTATCCAAGCAGTAAACGGAAGTGACGGAGATTTTCTTCCGGCACGAAGCGATTGAGTTAAAACTGACTTTGTTACATGCACATGGTAGTACAAACAGCAAAATGTTGTGTAATTAGAGTAGTCTAGAATATTGAAAGGGAGACTGAAATGGCTAAGAACACACCACTACACCTGCTTTGTAAACAAAGGAGTACAAGTATATATAGGATATTAACTAAAGATGTAATCAGACCTAAATAGATGGGAGGTAAAGCTTAACAAAGAAATTAAATGGAATGAAACATTTAACTCATTGACATCAAAGGAGGGCAACTTTCCCCTGAAATCACTCAATTTTGACCAAAGTTTAAAAAAAAAAAAAAGAGAGAACCAAAACTCAACCACAAACACCACAGATATGAAACAAACACCTCTGGAAAATAGAAGAAATTTACTGTTGAAATAGTTTTACATGAAGCGAATATTTCTGACAGATTTTGTGTAATCATAAGAGATTGTACAGGCCAAAAAACACATTTTTCTGGCACGCTGTAATTCACTTTCACAATATACTCTATCCTTCTGCTCAGTACAAGTACCACATGTATTCAATTTGTCTGCACCATTAAGAATACTGTATGGTAAAAACATAGAAACAGCCACAAATCCACACGAAACAGTCAAACTTTTACTTGTGCATTGCCATGTTAAAAGGGATGTGATTCTGGGAACTCGCAGTTGGTCTATGTAAACTCGAAACGAAATGTTAAGAAATGATAGAATAATGGTCAACAAGGGAAAGAACTGCTACATGCACATATGACTAATTCCCTTTTACTACTTTCCTTAACCCTTTCAGTGCCAGAGAAAAACGTAAACATGTGCTTCCCCATTGCCGGGGAATTTTGAGGATTCGAGGGTAATAATTAACAAAAAATTCTAGTGCAAAAACTGTAAGAGATACAACAAAGAAACATAAGTGTTTTTTGAAGGAAAATGAACGAGAATTCTGAATCTGGGCTTATTTTTCTCTTAGCTTGATTGCAAAGACCTGTCCAGGCATTCCAAAGTGGAAATAATTTTTTTGTGTTGTCTAAAAAGTAAGTTTCCATCTCTACAGATTGATACCCAACACACTCACAAACAAAAAAACAGCTGAAAATGACTTGTTTGTTGTCAGTTTACATACATAAATGAAAACAAAACATATGACATCATAAAATGTTCATGAAACGATACTAAACCCATGCAGACAAATAAGTAAGTAACCATCCCATCAATGATAGACCTGGTTTCGGTAAACATAAAAGTGATTGTACTAGACACTGAACAGTCAAACTACATGACAGTCAGTGTACTTAGACACTGAACAGTCAAACTACATGACACTCATGAATTGGTTCTCTCTGTTCTTCAGGTTCTGCAATCAAAACAAGAGAAAATAAGCCCAGAATCAGAATCCTTATTCAAATAAGTCAATCAGCTCATGCTCATCAGTCAGAAACAGCTTGAAAAAGCATAGCACACGTCACCAGTTCCCACTTTCAATCCTGGATTTCATAAAAATTGAGGAATGTCTGACTGTTGTCCATTTGGAGGCCAACAGATTTTCAGTGAGCGAAACACTTCGCTGATCGCCACGCCCCCTGCCATGCCGTCTAACTGGGCCACAGCTCCTCTGCACCTCTCCTGTCCCTCTCCCCCTTCTCATCTTCCCCCCTTCCCACACCACGAACACGTGCGTGACCCATCTCACCATGTACCATCACGTTCACTGCTGTTGGGTCCAAAGTCCGAAGTGTCACGGCCTGCGCGCTCGCCACTCGCACTGACCACGGCAGTCGCGGTCTGACTCGTACTTGTTATCGTCTGCTTGCATCGATTCAGCCAGCAAGCGTTGAATGTCGGCGTGGTCATTGTTACTTTCTCCACCCTCATGTTGAAGCGAATCATCAGATAACAAATTCTCTCAATCGTCATCATGCTGTAAAATCATTTGAACGGCCTCTAGAGTCGTGAAAGTCCGCTGACGTGAGACACTGTTCGGCTTGTCGAAGGTTGCGTCGCCATTGTTCTCCACTTCACGTGATCCAGTTACCAAATCATTAGCGACAATAAAAGTGTCTTCCCTATGACGTATCCTAATTTACATCCTATTTTTATATTGTAGACACTTATAGCTCAGTGTGCAGCGTTCCTGTGTGCTTACTGGCTCACACAGTTGTGAACGAAAAATCGGAAAACTCCTGCAACGTCAGCGGACGGCTCTTAGGCAATATAGCAACACCTTTTGTGCAACGTCAGCTGACGGCTTATAGGCACTGAACTGGTTAAGCCTTTCACTTCCAACCGCGGTATAGGGGTCACTGTACTCTGAACACTACTATGAAATGGAAAGTAAGCTGAAATCATGTGACTACAGTCACATGACCAGAGCACACTTCCATGCAATGGCTGCGCACATACTTTTTTATTTTGGGAAGGTTTGGGCCGATTTTAATCGGATTTTTTTCGTTTGAAAAAGTGCTGATTGTATCGAAGCCCAAGATGATGTCCAGACGCTATACTGCTGAGGAAGTAGCTTGATTTTTGATGGATTTACCTGATAATCCGGACAATTCTGATGATGAAAGTGGTGGCCATGATAACGGAGATGCCATTGTTGTTCAACCAAACAGAGGATTCTAGTTTGGACAGTGATTACCCTGAGGATTTTGTTGACATTTTGAGCACCTCAAGAGGTAGGCGTGGTCATGGCATGCTCGATCAAGTCATGGACAAACACGTGGCCATGCTAAGAGTGAACCGAGCTGTGTTTGTCCTGCATGTCGACATTCCAAAGGAGTACTCCACTTACCACAGCCGCCATGAAACTGTACTGCTTCTTTATAAAATTGTAAAAATTCTAAAGTCTTTGATAATGCCAAACTCCTCCAAGATTATAAATTGTACACCATTTTTCATCATTTCTGCTGACAATAATCTTTATAAAACATTCACATTAATTTTGTTGTTTTTTTAAATCCTAATTATCTTTTGAAAAGTAAATTATCCCCCTTGTCCTGGAGTTATCTGTGCTTGGATTGACAAAAAAAAACCATCTGCAATAAACAGCCAGTTCATTTTCCTTCAAGAAAATATATAGTTTATTAGAAATTAGGTAATTTAATTATTTTTTATTATTTTTTCTCTAATGTAACCCATTTTTTTGCAAAAAAAACTGAAAAGTTCTGGAAGTCAAGGGGTTAATTAACATAAAAATTGAAAGTCTTCCATGTAAATACAAATGGAACAGCTTTGACACTTAGGTCATACCTCAATAGATATATGTGGAACAGTGATTGAGTTAAACCTTTCATTTCTGGAATTACTTGTAATTTTTGCAAAAAATGCAACAACTTGAAAAAAAAAACCCATAAATATTCAAATAACGCTAAAAAATATATAGTGTTATTGAAGAACAGTGAATTAATCGAAAATGCAGTTATTGTATTTTCATTGTGGACAGGATGAGATAACTCATTAATAAAAAGGTAACCAAGATATCAAGAAATGATCATGCCCCTAATCTGTTGATGTAATTAGTAGGATATAATCCTCTTCAAGATAATCATAATCACTTGAGTCATTGTCGAGTTGATCAAATCATTTTCATTTCCTAGTATGTTTTTATTGTCACTATCATGTGGCAAATCATCAAAATTTTAGCCATCTCTTCAGCAGTGTGCCTACCGTCAGCACATTGATGTGCTTGACAACTTTTTCGTTTACAAAAAAGCAAAAACAGAAACATAATCCTCTTCAAGATAATCATAATCACTTGAGTCATTGTCGAGTTGATCAAATCATTTTCATTTCCTAGTATGTTTTTATTGTCACTGTCATGTGGCAAATCATCAAAATTTTAGCCATCTCTTCAGCAGTGTGCCTACCGTCAGCCACATTGATGTGCTTGACAACTTTTTCGTTTACAAAAAAGCAAAAACAGAAAACAAACATATACAGAAACAGTTGCATTGTTTGGATATGACTGATTTTAGGTCTGATAACTCAATAAAAATTTTAATGTCTTGTGCAGAATTCTATATTATGAATCTAAATACCACACCACACATTAATTCATTTTAGAGGTATGTAAAAGCTGTTTATGATCTCTAAGAACATATATCATTTATAAACAAGTCATATAGTAAAATCATGAATGCCTGGTGTCCATATCAAAGACTGATTGCCTGGTGTCCATATCAAAGACTGATAGACAAGATGCTGATGGTGATAATGATAAAACGCCAAACCAAGAGGTGTTCATGCATATCTGTCTTTTCAATAGAGGTGTGATGTTTGAAGTGTTTTTCTGAATTCTTTCCCCCCACAGATGTTGGTTGATTGATGATCTGTCTTTGCATTTGTTGATTGATTTCTTGAATTTGCTATATATATGATCTAATGTAAAATATTGATATGGGAATCTGTTTAATATCATGTATGAGTATTATGTATGTCTGGGGTGGGGGGTGGGGGTGCCTTTTTGTCTCTTGTTCTGAATGTATTCTTTGTGTAAAATAAATGGACAAAATATTTTTACCAATAATGGTAGATGTGTTTGGACAAAACTTAAGGTTGTAATTGTTATTAAAATGCCTTTTTCATATTATTCAAAGTAAGTGTGTGTGCGTGTGTGCGTGCGTGGTGTGTGTGTGTGTGTGTGTGTGTGTGTGTGTGTGTGTGTGTGTGTGTGTGTGTGTGTGAGTGTGTGTGTGTGTGTGTGTGTGTGTGTGTGTGTGTGTGTGTGTGTGTTATTTTAAATCAGAACCCATCATTGCACCAATCAAGAAGAAAAAATTCACCATGGCGGAACAAGACTTGCCATCAACATCATATGTAATGGAGTAAGTATTATGTTTAAAAAAACATTTCAGTGACCACATACAAGTGACATGCAAATTTTGTGTTCTTAGTGCTGAAAATAACAATCCGTATATTTGTGTTGTTAATAACACTCATTCCCAGCAAATCACCAGTGTGAGTAGTATTTCATATATATATAAAGTTTGTAATAATGATTGTATAATTTTAAAGAAAAAGCATCAGATGATAAATTTCTGTTTGATGCAGCTTCAAGCTTACCAGTGTATGTAAAATTAAGTCAGTGGAGTTGTGTGTTTTATTTGTTTCATTTTATTTCATTCATTATTCATTCAGAAATGCAGAGCATTCAAAAATAAATGGAAGCATTTACAAATTGCCCTCACTTCAGTGTATGACAGAGTGCTGTAGTGGATGCTTGATGTGGTGGTGTTGCAGGTTCCTGGCAGACTTGATGGACAGTCCTGGGCTGATACGCAATGTCACTCTGTGTGGACATTTGCATCATGGCAAGGTAGGTTGCTGTCAGAACTTGTTCTGCTAGATACTCCACTGTGTGTACCTTACAAAGAATTACTATCGAATACCTGTACATAACGGTATGCATTGTTTTGCTCTGTTGATGTAGAAGTTGTTTGATCACACTTATTCTGCAATGTCTCACAGCTGCTGATTGGCATTAAGTAGCTAATTAAACCAACATTTTCTTCTGTGTTTTTACCATTTACCTGTTGAAATATGAAAGAAGAGAGAATAATTGATTAGTTTAGACGTATGTAAGCAAATAACCCTAGATAGCACTTGCAGAAACATTTACAATTCAGCAGAGATTAAAGCTTATAACTTATTTTTTGTATCTGCTTCTGTTGCAACAGAACTTTTTTTTATGTATGTGTGTGTATGCATGTGTGGGCATTTGCGTATGCATGCATGTATGTATTCATATGCACATATATAGGTGTGTGTTTTCATGTATATGGGCATTTGAAGATATTTATCAATGTTTATTATTTTTCTTCTTATAATCTTGGACTAGTAGTACTATTGTCTCTTACTGATATCATTTTGTCAGTTATTCTTGATAAAGTGTGTGTATAGTGCATTAATGTTTGTACCCTACTGACTGTATTTATACTGTATTAATTGTAAATCCAGTAATCCCCCTCCCTCATCTCTCTTTTATTTTGTTTCTTCATTTGTTATGATCTGCTACTACTTGTTCAGCGAGCATACTTTGACATGGACTGTTTGCGATATACAAATGGAATTATTGTTATCTGTTTGTATATACTCTGGTTTCAGACATCTTTTGTAGACTGCCTCATGGAACAGACCCATCCAGAAATTGAAGGCGGCTATGATACAGATGTAAGTAGGCTGCTTTTTGGTTAGCTCTTGGTCGGTTGGCTAGTGGTTGGTTGGTTGTCGCTTAGCTGTTTGATTCTTTGGTTGGTTGCATATTGGTTGGACGATTTTTTTAAACCCCTTACTTGCTAGTGCTTATAGCTTCAATGTATGCTGAGAACAATTTCAGAAACACTTAAAAATTACACCTTCAATTTTTAAACTCATGTCCTCAAAACAAAACAAGAAAACTATATAAAATGATTAAGAAATGAACAGTGATTCTTTTTGAACAATGTAATGCAGGTACTGAACCAGATTGTCGCACAATTTTCCTAAGATGCCATGTTCTTTTTATTGACATATTCTGTGTGTTTATGTGTCTCTCTCTATCTCACATACACACACATACAGAAGGAAAGGATGCATAAACAAAAAACTGGTCATGTCCCTTTCATTCACAACTCTATCCCCACAATTACCCCCATCTTCAGTGCATTGATGATTGTGAAATCATGATGCAAATTGTACATCAACCAAGAGATTTTTTTGTCCCAAGGGCCCACAACACATCACATACCCCAGGTTCATTCAGTCGAAATCCCAGTACCAGGAAGCCCATGGGAGCCATAAACATCAAGTGGTAATCAGGCCACCCAGCAGAAAGACCTTGCACTGTTGCTTGATCATTTAAGTGAAGTTTAATTGTGTCTGTTTGGATTTGACTCACCCAGAACATTGCATAATAAGCCCCGTACTAACAGCAGTCATTGTTCAGTCGTGGAAAGAGACTGAGTGAGAGACCACTGGTAAGGAAACCACTACCATGGCCATCCAACGACACCAAATGAATCACTGACACCAGAGACCCCAGCCTGAATTCCGCTCAGGCATGGAAGCATTGGAGGAACTGAAACAGAAGTGACCAAAAGATCAGAGCAAGAAGTGCCACAGAATCTGGGACAGATTTCACAATACTGTGATTGATGGTTTCATAATAATGTGGATGATGATCATGATGCTGTGGAGTTCTGTGAAAGATTGAGACTGCATGACAGGGCTGTACTCAACACTATCTTAATATATCCTGGTGTCAACCAGGCTTAATAGATACAGACACCTGCGGTCTTGATCAAGAAATCCATTATTCATTAAGCGGATGATACTCAACTGTATGGTCTCAGTCTTCCCAATGAGCCAGTAGCATGCTCCATTCAGGGTATAAGTCAGCGCAGAAAAATTCTTCAGTAATGTTTTTGGATTGACATGGTTTCGATTCCACTACCTCCTAGTCAGTGATTCATTGTGTAACCACTTCACCACAGTGTTCGAGTGTCAAGAGGTTAAATACATAGATTGATCTTTTTGGTTTTACTACTGAGCAATTTTACACTAAGGGATTTAAATTTTAGTGTTATGATTGTTGATTTTTTTGTTTTGTTTTTCAGATGCGATACACAGACATTCTGTTTACTGAGCAGGAGGCAAGTAATAATTTTTGTTTCATTTTTGTTCATTACACAAGTCAATAACATACAAATCTAGACTATACAATGATTTATAAATAAAACTGATTCACTTCATAGATTTGTGACAAAAAGAATGTTTCTTCCTTCTTCTAGACAGTCTTTGGTGGTATAAAGAGTGATATCTGTCAGCTTCATTGATATACTTGACATGTGACCAAGATCCCAAAGTCACCATGTAATTGATTTTGGCCTGATTTTGCCTAAGTGTTGATAGATAAGGTGAAGATGAACTATGTTCTGAAGAAAACACAAAAAAGTTGACTTAGCCACTTTTTTGTGAAGAGAACAATGGAGTGTTAACCTCGCAGAAGAATTGAAAAGGGTAATAACGATGCATTTTTGCTTTTATTGGATGACATGAGCTTTCATCCTTTTCATAGAAAATTCTTCAGCAGATGCATTTCATCTATGTGTTGGTCAGTATATACATGAATACTGACCTATGTCCATTGTCACATGATGCTGTAGCATGCTGTGTTTTGATGTGATGGCAGGATCAGAAAACAGTTATGTGAACCCATGTTGAGATTTGTTACCATGGTATGGTTTCTCTTCAATTTTGAGCCATACAAAAGTAATAATAATCAGTTACTGTGTGTATATATTGCGTGGCTTTGTATGTATGTGATGGGTATGATGATCAGTTAGTTAGGACTGGCAGACCTGCTAGTGCCGAAATCCCTTCATGTTTATATGTCACAGAACATCAAATAAGCACTTCTTGAAAGCCTTGTCAGTGTTTGATGGCTCATAGAAACAGGAAAATATCCAGCATGTACACCCACCGATAGAGTATACAAGTCATGCAAGTATTTTGTGCGGTTATAAAATGTAGTGTTTTGTAATATGATGCAGAGAGGAGTCAGCACCAAGTCCACCCCGGTCACTCTGGTGCTACCAGACACTCGCAACAAGTCCTATCTCATCAACATCTTTGATACACCAGGTTTGATGCTTCTTTTGGAAATATCTATTTTGTTCTGTGTGTGTGCCTGTGTCTGTGTGTTCATGCATGTACATGTTTGTTCATGCATGTGTGTGTGTTCATGCTTGTGTGTGTGTGTATGTGTGTGTGTGTGTGTGTGTGTGCATCAGTATTTGCATGGATGTGTCATATTGTTGTGTTTGTATGGCCATGTAAGGATTGTTATGTACATCAGTGAACATTGCAGTACTATGTATATGCTTTAAATAAGATTTTCTTTTTTCAGGTCATGTGAATTTTTCTGATGAAGTGACAGCAGCTTTCCGGATTTCTGATGGTGCCATTATATTTGTTGATGCTGCTGAAGGGGTGAGTTTTTGTCTGTGCCCTCTTCTACAGCCCTTCGGTTCTTTCTGTGTTTTGTCTTTCACATTTTTTTTAAAATTCAATTTGCTGTGTAGGCTTCATTTTAATTGCACTTACTACACAGTGTCTCACAAGTGTTGATGAACAATGATGCAGGCCCAGCAAACCTTGGAACATGCTAGCATTGTGGTCTGAACAAAAAAACAACTTCTCGTCCCACTATATCTGCTACAGAACTGAATCAGTACAAATAATCTACATACATCAACATGTGTGCATGCATTTATATGTACTGAGTGTGTGTCCATGCATGTGTTCATATGTGTGTTTGAGTGTATGGGTGGGGGTTCATTTGTCTATGGTAATGTAAACATGTTTGTGCTTGTGTTTTGGGTGAATTTATGCGTACACGTGCTATATTGGTCCGTAAAAGATTTTGTTTTAAAAGTGTCACTGTAGTGTGTGTGTTATGTGTGTGTGTGTGTGTGTGTGGTGTGTGTGTGTGTGTGTATTTATTCTTCTTTGACTGCTCCCCCAACCCTTGGCTTTGTGGCTGAACGTATGTGTTCATGCATTCATCTGTTTCATTTACATTGTATAAGAACAAGACTGATCTAGCCTGTCTTAAGATTTTTTTTCATGGTAATGTGGTTTTCTCTTCAACTCCATTTCTATTGGATTAGGACTTTTTTTTTCCTTTTCCAAAGTCATACTGGATTCATTGCTCTGGCACAATCCCCTTATGTTGGCCATACTCTCATACATGCATCCAAGAAGTCATTCCCCAGAATGAAAATGAAAAATGACTACAAGTCAAAGATTAAGAGTAAAGGGTGAGGGAGGGAAAATGTCTGTCTAACCAGAAATTGAACTGAAAACCTCTGGCATTTTAAGTGGGCACTTTAACCACTTGTCCACTCCTACTCTTGCAGGTGATGCTGAACACAGAACGACTAATCAAGCATGCCCTGCAGGAAGGGCTGGCCCTCACGCTGTGCATCAACAAAGTTGATCGTCTCATTCTGGAACTCAAACTGCCCCCCACTGATGCCTACTTCAAACTCCGACACATTGTCGATGAAGTCAATGCCATCATCAGGTCAGCTTTATTTTATGTATTTATTTATCTGTTTGTTTAGTTTGTAGACAGGATTATGGCATATGGTACAGCCAGTTTGGATCCATCCTTCATTTCGTATAGTGGTGTTCATGCATATGGAATCATCCAACTGCTTCAACACCATTTTGAGTAACCTGAAAGTGAAACTTTATTTCAACAACTGTACTGATAATACTGTTAATCTTAAATTTGTATTGTTTGTGAACAGCTTTAAGGCTGACATGAATATGAAATAAGAAAATCAATACTGTACTTAGGAACTGATGCTGAATCCGGATAAATCTCAACAAAACCATGAATTTAACCGTTGTCTGTTTCAAATGTTGTAACTGGTTGACGTTTGCACAAAGTGTTTATTTGAATGTTTTAAGGAAAAAGTCAAGCACAGTAATGATGGATGCTGGCTTCAAAATTTTGGGTTATTAAATGTTAATTTACAGACAGAAACAAAGCTGACTGTTTTTGCAAGGATGTACCATTGTCACAGCAGAACATACAGTTTATATTCTGCCGCTTTGAGTATTGGTGTACAAATGAAAAGGATGTATCAGAACAAAATCTGACGGACAAACAAATAACAAACAAACAAAAAAACAAAAAACTAGAGCATGAGCAGAATTTTTAAAGCCTGGGAAAGTTTTGGAATTTTGGACAGCTTTTTTCCTAATCTGGAAAAAAAAGTAGAGATGGGAAAGTTGATCCTTGCAGAGTCTTCAAAAAGTATGACTTTTTCAAGTGGAAGATCCTGTCACAGTAAAAGGATAATTTCTCAAATATCAAAGCCTTTTGAAAAATCAGAGACAGCTGCAGTAAGAAAAAAAGGTTTAGGGGAAAAAAATCTCAAAACAACATTGTAGTAATACAGTAAATACTTGAGTGATCAGCATTATGTTTGACTGTGTTTCAGCTTGTATGCAGAGGATGAAACTTCGTCAGTTGTGTCACCAATCTTGGGAAATGTCTGTTTTGCCAGCTCATACTACCGTTTCTGTTTCACATTGCGTTCATTTGCACACATCTATGCCGACACTTTTGGTAAGTCTGTTTCATTCTGCACTCTTTCATTATCTAAATTCTTTTTTGGTAGCACATAATTTAACTGTATATCTTACAAGTGCATAAGCTCAGCTGATGTGGAAGACCGTGCTTATTGCAAAATATTTGAGTATATAGTTAACTCGGTGAAAGGACATCCACCACCACATATGACAACTTTATAAAACCGTCTCACTTGGTCGGGGTGCATGTCTGGACAGTTACTGTTATTAATAGATGGCTTAACAGGCAGTGTCCTGAGTAAGTTGGATCAGAACAGGCATATTTGAACTCAACTGAAGTGGCCCAGCAGCAATGCAGGTCTCCTCTGTGAGTGACCCCATGGTGAAATGATATTTCTGACTCCGTAGGCCTTCTGGTGTTGGGATTCAACTGAACGAACTTGGGGTTGGTGGTGTGTTGTAAGATCATCACCACTGAGGTGGTGCAGAAAAGCTGAGGCACACAAAAAAAATTTTGTAAACAGTGAACATCATGGACAGGATGTCACAGCAGAATTAAGTGTGCAGCAGGCAATATTCATTGACCCTTTTATTTCTTTACCATATCCACTTTACCAGTGGATAGGATAAGGGAAGGAAAGGGTAAATTAAATGAATGAACGTAAATGATATTTCATTTCAGACCTGTAGATAATCAAAATACAGTCGACCAAATCATAAACTGTAAACTGCAATATATTTACATTTGAAAGGGCATACAGTGGAAAACGAATGAAGTATCGTATGGAATGAAAGAAAAACTGCCGTGAACTTAAACCATCTGCAGTGTCATTATATGTTATATATGCAAATTGTAGCAAGCTTCTCTAAAACAGCAATCAATTTCTTTAACCCCTTAAGTGAAATGGGAATGTTAAACATTTTGATTTAAAAAAAATTTTAAATCCATATCTCTTCATCCAGCTCAGAAAACCCCACAACACTATATTTTTTCTTGTTCAGTATACTTTACAACACACCAAGAGCAACAGTACTTTCGTTTTTAGGATCGCCAGTACTAGTAATGTCTGACTCTTATCTGAGTCAAGTCCCTATTCAGACATTAACATCAAAATATCGCCTGCATGCGCCAGATTATCATCACTTTCACTCTTATCAAGTGAATCAACAGACTCCAAATCAGAATCAGCTCCACAAGTAATGATTTCTGCAACTTCTTTTGCTGTATAAGTTGTTTTTCAGGCCTGAGTGACGCTCGATGTTGAAGCAAGTTCGTCCGCCATTGTTTACAGTCGCTGAATAGCAATCAGCTGTTGAGGGTCACTTTTCAATCGCACGGGCAGAAAAGACCGTAAAACGTTACACATACATAATTAGCATCTGTTTATAGAGGGAGTTCTGAAGTTTCCATTGATATCTCAAAGTCACTGAAAGTGTTGGGGTTTCCTGGCTAAAAATAGGGAAAGGTCGCCCACCAAATATTCGGTCAGTGGCACTGGAGGTGTATGTTTCTTCTGACCGAATATATGGCCGGAAGCAGTTAACAGATTAAACACATCTAGATCCCACATCAGTTTTGCATTGTATTCTTCAGTTTGTATTGTAATCCAAGATGTTTTTCAAAGGCTATTGTGTTATGCTGTTCTCAAATTTTCACATGTAGATATGCATTCTTTCTCAAGAGGAAATGTTAAGCCCTTGGTGATAAATTGTTGTGGAATGGTCAATGCCAGGGGTTTATCCTTAGATTACATGTATAAATGCATTGATATGTGTACTTAATTTTCTTTTCCACATAGCGTTTTGTTTTTTCAGGATCAGTGGGGTGTTGTATGTGGTTTGATATGATTATAGCCCTGATATGGCTCTGTGCAATCAGGTGGGCTTTAAACATCAATATGATAAATCTTGAAACCCACTATATAGGTTCACTGTCTGAAATTATTCTAATAGCTGTATAAATGGAAGTCAATAAAAAATCTCGTGGAAGGATTGCCATTGAAGCTTTGACTTTGAAAGTGAATGTAATTGAAATTGGAAAAAAATAGGGGAAAATGTCTCCATGAAACATGTTTACTTAAAAAGTTGTAAAACAACATGATATGAGTACCATGTATTTGTAACATATATTAATTGTATGTGGTGTGTCTCCACTTGAGAGAAAGATCATTGCCTGTGAGGTGAGAGGTCTCAGAGGGGCAGCAGAGAAGACCAAAAAAGACATGATTGAAAATGAAGATATTCAAGAGATGGCTGGAACAGCACCTGTCAACCAGTATGTCACAAAACAGCTGATCATGTGTTTGGCCACATGACCAGGAGGCTTGTCAGCCAGCCAGCCCTTCCATCTTAAACACCAGATGCTCGGGCTTAACACTTTGGCATCGTCAGCTGGCTATTTGACCTACTTCCCTGCAGACGTGCCAGTTGCCACTGACTACTTTCCCTGGAAACGTGCATTTTTAGGCCACTTTGAATAAATTTTCAAAGGCGCCCCAAATGACTAACATCAACATGTAGAGTATGGTTAGAAAGGTAATTTAATCCTATTTTAGGATATTTACAGTATAAGGTTTGTTCAGTCATGCTTTGAGGTTATTTGTGCAATGAATATATGTGGTTGAGGAGCATTTCAGACAAGCATTTCATCCATTCAGCAGAAGTAAACAAAACAGAAAAAAGAGAATCACCAATTCTCCATGACTTTTATCATCTGATCAGAAGCTCAGAAAAGTACACACACACACAAATAGTCCACATCCTGAGTGAACAGCGACATCGCGCATTCGCAGGGCGCTCCATTTTGCCTTTGTTTCAGTGAAGCACGCGGTTCGGGTGACGTTGTTCTCGCGCCCGAAAAAATTCTTCAAATAGACTATTTACTCGGGAAATCACTCTCACAGTATTTAGAAACGGTTACTTGATACTATAATAGAGGTTGTTTAACTTAGATCGTAACTGGCTTCACGTAAGAATTTTCTAACGCAAGACGCTAGAATCCTAGCGTTACTTGTTAGCGGCGAGCTTGATGAACGCTATACCCCTAGGTTCCGGCGCCTGCGGTTCTCCGCGAGAACACTAGCGGGCTAGCGTTACGATGTGAAAAACTTAAGCATCAGAGGAAGACCACAGCAGTGATGGATAGATAGAATGGCAGACATACTTCACGTTTACAACATGGCTGTGCACCAGGCTTCCCATTTAGCTGCAGATCACCTG
This sequence comes from Monoplex corrugatus, assembly GCA_030674185.1. NCBI lineage: Eukaryota > Metazoa > Mollusca > Gastropoda > Littorinimorpha > Ranellidae > Monoplex > Monoplex corrugatus. Next base: position 59,149,154 of record CM060307.1, read on the forward strand.
TTTCATCCCCCATGTCATCTCCCTTTACAAATGTACAGGAAAAGTGATGTAAAGTAAGTATCTGTTTCCATTCACAAAGAGTATTTTTATTTCATTTGCAGGAGATGTTGATGAGAAAAAGTTTGCACAGAGATTGTGGGGTGATGTGTACTTCAACAACAAAACGTGAGTATTCTCTAGTATTAACAAGTATCTGCTGCTTCTTCAGAACTTACACACAATAACATGTAGAAATAAATGGTACAAATGCTTAGATTTAAACAATTCATGACTTGTGTAAACAGCTTGATTTGTGTGGCAAGTTTATAGCTTAGAAAAAAGTGTTTGTGTGTCAGCATATCATAAAAGATGTTTTTTATGTATTCATTTCTCTTTTAACTCATTGTATGGGCTCATTTGTGCATAGTAGGTGTGTAGATTCATTTGTGCATGTCTTTAGTCAGTGTATGATTCATTTGTACATGTCTTTAGGTAGTGAATAGGCTCATTTGTGCATGTCTTTTGGCAATGAATGGGCTCATTGGTGCATGTCTTTGTCCAGTGTATGGGCTGATTTGTGCGTATCTTTATCCAGTGTATGGGCTCATTTCTGCTTTTCTTTTAGGCAGTGCTTGGGCTCATTTGTGCATGTCTTTAGCCAAAGTATGGGTTCATTTGTGCGTGTCTTTAGCCATTGTATGGGTTCATTTGTGCATGTCCTTCGTGCATGAATTCATGTATGTTTCTTTAGTCAGTGTATGTGCTCATAATGTGTATATCTTCAGCCACTGCTTCAAGTTTATGTGTGTATCTCTTTAGCTAGTATATGGACTCTTGTGTATAAATCTTAGCCAGTTTATGGGCTTACATGTGTATCTTGTAGCCTGTGAATAGGCTTATGTGTATCTCTATAGCTGATAAATGGGCTCAGTCAGTGTATGGGCTCTTGTGTGTATCTTTTTATGAGTGAATGGGCTCATGTTTGTATTGTTAAAGAGTATGTATTTAGAAGTGTGTGGCCTGGTGGTTAAAGCAGTGCCAAAGATGTGAGAAACCAAAGTTCAAATAACAGGTTGAACAAAACTTTTTCTTCACCTTCAGCTAGATCTCGGTCCTTTCACCAAGCTGTTTAGGTGGGACATATGTTTGATTTAACAGATGCTTATGTGTTGTTGCCATGTACTGCATGTCAGTGTGTTGTTGTTTTATACTATATGCCATATTGAGAAATGTTCATGTTTTGCTCAGCATTGCAGAAATATCAACTGCTAAATTGGAAGATTCAGTTGCCTGAAAGCTGTTCCTGGAGTATGTCAGGCTCAGATATTTCAATCATTGCCGGTATTGTTCAAGAAATTTAAAGAAGTCTTCATGAACTAAGTCATACTGATTGGTAATAGTGGCAGAGTGAGAAGGCCCATTTACAGTTGAGGAGGTATTGAAGTTCTTTATGAATCTGGTGGTTGTGATAGAAGATTTTGGTCCTGACTTAGTCAGAGTTTTGTGATTTCAATGCGAATTTTAGTCAGAGTTTTGTGATTTCAATGCGAATGATCCAAATTTTCATCCAGAGTTAGTACAGCTTAATTATGAGTCTGATAAAATTATCACCGTCTGCCACTTGCTTGTGTAGAAAAATTGATTTACTATTTGCATATCACATTATTGCAAAAAGAATCTGTGTTCATTTGTTTCATTTGATATGTACTTTTATAGTGTTCTGCAAAAGTTTTAGAGATATGAATGAAAATAATTCATGAGTGTAATTTTTCAGTTTTTTTGAAAATTTCTCAGCCTGCGCCTATAGCCAAAAGCATTTGCAGCAAAGGGGTTAAATGGTGATGTGGATGCAAATCTTTTGAAGTACACAATAAACTGAGATTCCATGTGCAACTTTAATTCAGTTTATTTAAAGATCCCATGGCAACTAAAGAGCTGTCCCTGGCAAAATTCACTTGGACAATCTTCATTCATTAGTAACAGAAATATACAAGAAAAAAAAAGAAGAAGAAAGAAAGAAAAGGTGGATCTTCATCGCAGTATGGCATTCCTCCCAGGAAGAGCGGCTTGAATTTCACATGATCCATTGTGACAAAAAAGTAACAATAATAGTAAATGAATAATGCATATTTGAATAGCCAAAAATGTAGATAGATTTGCACATAAATAGAAAATAGGAAAAAATAGGTGTGAATGGATCAACCAAGATACACAAACGCAACTTTGACGTACGCAGTTTAAAATAAAAGATGACAGTTAATTGTTACTAAAATCAGCTGACACAAATGGTGTTTTCTTTTGTTTGACAACAGTCGTAAGTTCAGCAAGAAGCCATCCCCAAGTTCCTCACAGCGTTCTTTTGTGGAGTTCATTCTGGAACCTTTGTACAAGATATTTGCTCAGGTAACTTGTATAAAAATGTGTTCAGGAGCTGTGTTGTGGGAGCATGCCTACATAAATGAGTGTGCATGCACATGCGTGCCTCTGTGCGTGTGTATGTGTGTGTGAGTGTGTGTGTTTGTGTGTCAGAGAGAGAGACAACGTGAGAGTATTAGTCATTAAACCTTGTTAACTTTTGGTTTCATCAGGATTAAAATTTAAATTGCTGTCATTATAATCAGATTCCCTGTGTTTGTGCTATGGTTTTTCTTTGTGTCTGTGTCTGTCTCCATTGGTCCTCCCTGTGGGCCTTTCTGTCCTATATATCTTACAAGTCACATTGATGTTTATGTTAGATTGTCATCTGATGGTAAGACTGAAGTAGGTTCAGCTTTGTTGAGGAAAGATTTACTGCACCACCAGTACATACATGAATATATGTGTGCAGTTTTACAATGCTGTAAACACCTTTAGGAAATGCAAGACTTACTTGTCAAAAAAACGTTTCAAACACTGAACTGTTTCATATACTGGAGATTCTTTCATTACTGTAAACATAGATCTGTTGTGTCCATTGTCATCACGCGCTTCAGTTCATCAGTAGAGACCTTTTCCTGTTTTTAATATTTTTGCATCACCATGGAAACTAGCAGATGGCCAGATCTGCATGTGTTGTCTAGAGGCAGACTTACAGAGGGTTTTCTTTTTCATTTAAGATTATTAAAAAATAGATATATGTTTAGTCGGAAAAAAACCAGGAAACTTGTTCACATGTCAATTCATTCAAGAGGGAGGGTTAAACTGGTGAATAATTTGACAGTAACACCAGCCCTTGTGTGCCTGATGAAGTTGGATTCATTGTATTTCCATAGCCTGGGACAGACAATTAACTTTGAAACCCCACCTGCTGGTGTGCTGTGTAACATGTATTGGCTGGCTGTTAATAAAATTGGTCAGGAAATAATTGCAGCTGTAATGCTATGCATTATTATTTGTGCTACGGGTGGAAGCAGTGTTCCGCGTGAAAGAAGTATTGAAAAAATAACCAAAAACTGCTTTGAATTTCTTTACAAACACAGAGATTGAATAATGTACAGTGATTACTCACAGTGTTTGGACCAGCTTATATTGTGGAGCATAGATTGTGTTGTAGATACAAAGGTAATGCTCATGATGTGTACTTTTGAAGGTTTAAATGGCAGTTTCCTTTTTTTCAACTTTCTTTGCCAAACTGTTGTTTGATACAGGTAGATGGTTTGTAATAGTTAGAAACAAAATCACACAAATAACAATTGTGTGGAGTGTATATTGCTACCTGTGCTACCTGAGAGAGACTTGTGAAGTCAGCATCTTTGAACACGTCCCCAATTTGACCAGCATTTTGGCGTGAACTTCAACTTTAAAAAAAGTCCACAAAAATTAATAAAAACTTCTTTTTGCAACAAAATACCTTTATTTCATTGAACAAATGATTAATGTATTATGAGACAGACCAGTCTATCATGAATAATTTGCAAATCAAACAAATGATTAACATATATGATGAGACAGACCAGCCTCACATGAATAATTTGCAAATTTAACAATTGATTAACATCTGTTATGAGACTTTCCAGCCTATCATGAATAATTTGCAATCTGTTCTAGAGTAGGGTGTTCATTACTCAGTTTTTGTGTTTCCAGTATTGTGGAACTGCACACACACAGGTGTGCGCGCACACACACACATATGCTTAAATACCTCAAATACAAGTCATGAAGCACAATTTTTTGTTTGTTTTTCTTATTCTTTCTTTCCCAGTGTTCTTCTTTCTGTCTGTAAATAATTATTTTTAGAGTCTTCATTGAAATTAAGGTCTTTATTACAAATTGTGAATGCAGGTTGTGGGAGATGTGGATGAGTGTCTGCCCCGAGTATGTGATGAGCTCGGAGTGCATCTGACTAAAGAGGAACAGAAACTCAACATTCGTCCCCTGATGAGGCTGCTCTGCCGACGTTTCTTCGGTGATTTCACTGGTAGGGAAGCTGCTTCTCATCTTTCGGGGGCGGAATTTGTTCTATTCTCATTGTGCTGAAAATATTAGTGCTGGCCTGATTAAATGTTTTACAAGATTCATGATGTTGCATTTGCCCAAAGTCAAACAAAACAAAGGAAATTTGGTATGTGTTCTTTGGTCTACATTCTCTCTCGCACACAGACACACACACATGCACTTTCATGTACGCACGCACGCACGTGCGCGCACACTCACACTCATGAAGTAAAGTGTATAAAGAGCATACTATTAGCAATGAGAAGAAAGTATGAATAGCATAAACAATACTGGCAGTAAGAAAGGGCATGATATTATACAAACATCAGTTTAAAGATTTCCATATTGATACACTGCCAAACACCTAATAAAACATCACTATTTTTCAGTCATATATATGTGTTCACACACACACGCACGCACGCACGCACGCACGCACGCACGCACGCACGCACACACACACACACACACACACACACACACACACACCACACACACACACAAAACACACACACACACGCGTCTGTCTTTGTGTCATCTGTGTCTTTCATCTGCCTCTATATTTTGATTTTTGTCTCTTTTCGTTCCTTTTAGATATATATATATTATATGTGAAAGGTCAGACTGTGTCTGTGCATGTACCTGTGGCAGTTTATATGCATTTCCAGGCATGAATTTGTGTAAGAGAAAAGGTTGCGTGTGTGTGTATGTGTGTGTGCACATACATGTGTGTGTGCATGCTTGCGCTTCAAAGTAATTTTACATTGAAAATAAAAGCACTGAATGAATTCTGCATCTGCTGTAAATTGCCAAGCATTAAGCTGTTAGTCTTCGTTTGATGTAAATTGCCAAACATTACAACAGTCGCTAACTTACATATCAGCTGAAAGTAAGCATCATCCTACAAGTTAGTAATGACAATGCCATGTTTTATCATTGCAATATTGTTATTGAAATCACTTGATCAGAATCAGTTTGTCATTGACTTGTCTTGTTGTCATTCTCTTAAGAGTATCACAAACTTTTGAACATTATCAGATTACAACTGATGCTACCTGAGGTCAAAACAGAAATTGACAAAAGATATGGGCTTGTTCATTTCATAGTTTGTTGTGATTGGGGCAATGGATACATGAGAGAGACTGCCAAAACACTGGGCATTGGAATCAAGGAATACTTAAAAAAAAAAAGAAGAAGAAGAAGAGCCCTCAAAAGCCTCATAAACAGCAGTGGAAGACCATTGTTAAGAGATAATTAACCAATTTTCATGGGAAAACGTTAAAAATTAAAAACTATTTTGCAGTTGAAAAACACAATATCAACTACTGAAAATCATAATTCAGGAAGAACAATTAGAAAAGCATGGAACCGAGATGATGGATTTGAGCTTCCTGGGATCTAAAGACAGGTTCTTACATCACATTCCAAAAGCACAGCCAAAACTCATACTGAAGAAGGCTCATGTAAGGTCAGTATTGTAGGTAACAACTCTTAACGTATTTTTGTAACTTGTAGGATGATGCTTACTTTCAGCTGATATGCAAGTTAGCGACTGTTGTAATGTTTGGCAAATTACATCAAATGAAGACGAACAGCTTAATGCTTGGCAAATTATTTCTTAAAGTATGGCAGAGTCAGATATTAGCCTACATGCCCAGTTATTTCATTGTATGCGCACAGGGTTTGTGGACATGTGTGTGGACCATATACCATCACCAGTGGACAATGCTGGCAGAAAGATTGAGCACACCTACACAGGTCCTTCTGACTCTGATCTGGCAGAAGAACTGGTTCGCTGCCACGCTGATGTAAGTGGAAGCTTTGTTTTTGTCCTTCAAATATCTCCTTGAACTATCTCAGGTTTTGTCTTTCGTAACATACATTTATAAATCATTATTTTGAAAAAAGGGTACATGATACTACATAACTAATTCAGGATAAGAACACTTGTTTGCTGTACATGTTTTTGTTCTTAACCTGGCAATATTGTTTCTTTGCTGTCTTTTTTTATATGCCAGGTCAGGGTTTCCCTGCTACTGATAAAATGTAACCCAATACAACCTGCTGCATTAGGTAAATTGGGCTCTCAGCCTTGGACGGCAGCTCATCTAGGAGCAGGAAAACTCTGACTTCAAACCTCTGCTGCCTTGCTATATATCCGGTCATGGGAAAGGCATTGGGAGCAAACCCAGAGGAAATATCTGGAACTGGAGTCCCAGCTTGGAGGAAACATCTGTTCATGACTGGCAACACCATTTCTTAGGTCACAGGACTTTACCCTGTTTATCCCATCTATGGCTGGGATCAGAGAAAACAGCTGCTTGCAGAAGGGGGGAAGCCTGTCCAGCAGCCATATGGAGGGATAGTGTTAAAAAATGAAGTGAAATGTTACATGTATATATATTTGACTAATGTGTTTATACACACCAGGCACTCTGATTTGTAGATTGTATGGTTGACTGGGCTATAAAGAATAAGAATACATGTCAGGCTGTACGAGTTGAGTGATGACTGTAATTACTTAGATGAATCCTTTGTATACATGATCAGTTAAATACTAATATCATAGGCAAGCAGAGATCGCAGTGTTTTCCTTCCAGCGGGCTTCGCCTCCTTGAACACCTCAGCAGGGGCCTTGCCTTTGCACCCCAGCATAGATCGGATAGGTCTGCTTTTCAGTCTTTTTTTTTTTAACAATTTGCCATTTTCATTTCTGGAAAAAAAAGTGTATTATGCTGTGCAATAACAGAAGGAATAATTTTTCCTTTAACAGGGCCCCCTGGTGATCCACACAACCAAGCTGTTCCCTACAGAGGATGGCACCAGTTTTCATGTGTTTGGCCGTGTCATGAATGGCACACTGCATGCCAATCAGGAGGTTCGAATTCTGGGCGAGAACTACACCTTGCAGGATGAGGAAGACTCGCGCTTTGGCCAGGTGGGCCGACTGTGGATCAGCGAAGCAAGGTGTGCAATTTAATGGGAGTGTTAGGATTTTCTTATGGAAGTTGTGTGAGAGAGAGAGAGAGAGAGTGTGTGTATGTGTGTGTGTTCTGCATTAACAGTACTATCACCATTATAATCATGCCACATGGTGTTGATGATCATGGCCCTCCATACAAATCTATCTTTTGTTGCTTCAGATATATCTTCCTACCCTTCTTGTCCGTACCCGCTCTGCAGAACTGTCCCGGAGTCTGTCTGGTGCTCTTTTTCCCTTCTAGCTTTCCTGTTGTGACTAGGTGCTTAAATTTCTCATGCCTCATAAAGTTTCCTATAAATAGTGCTTTGTCTTTTCCTAATCTTATTAATTTTTTTTATTTTTTTTTTTTTTTTGTTTGTTGTTTTTGTATTTGCTTCTTTTAAGGCTGTTTCATTTGTTTTCTTTACTGTCCATGGAACTCGTAACATTCTTCTTAGAAACCACATTTTAGCTGCATCAATCTTATTCTGACTTTACTACTTGATTTTCCGGGCTTCGCAGTATTGGTTCTACATAATGCTGAAAAACTCTTCCTGATGTCAATTGATAGGCATTTGTTGGTAAAAATGCTTTTCATTTTTGCTGGATATTTCTGATGTACCTCTGCCTTCTGGTGAGATGACTGTTTCCAAATATTTAAACTTTATTAGCTTGTCTCGATGTTGTGCATTTGATGTTATTTTACATAAGGGGATTTCTTGTTTTTTACTACCGTAAAGTTAGGGCTATTGGGCGCACCGGTATATAAGGCGTACCCACTAAATTATAGAAAAATCTTAACTATATTCACACATAAGCCGCACTGGATTATTAGCCGCACTTTTTCAATGGCCAGGTCGATTGCCTTCAACTTGAAGGCTGCTTTGTAGGCATTACGTCGCATTTTCGGCATGATGAAGGTGTACGCTTGAGCAGAGCAGATCTGAATACCGATCCAAATGCTTCAATGTGTGCAGATTTGATTTAAAAATGTGAACAGTTGACAGTTAACACTTTAACGTGAACAGTTAACACTTTAAGATGGAGCTCACCCAAAAATTCATGAACAGTAAACACGATTTTGGTGAGTTAGAGAGAAGCTAAGAATATATGAGAACGTGACGCTCTTGGGATCAGGGAAAATCCGCAAATAAGCCACTTTTTTTTTTTAAGCCGTAGGGGTTAAAGCTGGGGGAAATAGTCACAGCTTATAGCCCGAACTTTACGGTAATTGCTATGACTTCGGTCTTCTTTCTGTTTAGCTCTAGCCCTTTATATCTGCTTTCTATTGCTGTTGTATTCACAAAATTTTATAGGTCTTTTTCATTTTCTGTAAATAACATGGTGTCATCTGCATAAGGAAGATTATTAATTTTCCTTTATCTTTTATCCCCAGGGCTTTCTTCTAGATTTCTTGATGGTTTTGCTGTAAAATACAAACAGATCGGGTGATAAAACACATTGCTGTCTAACCCCTCCTGTGATATTATGTAAGAAGCTTGTATCATTTTCTCCTCTCATTGCTGCTTCTTTATTATTCTAAAATCATTTCCATCAGTATTGAACTTTTCCAGTTGGTTGATCGATTCTTTGTGTCTTACCTGAGCAAAAGCCGTGGTATAATCAACAAAACAGAAGTATAAATCCTTATTCAGCTCTATGAGAGTTCTTAGGATATTTATGTTACATTAATAGTTCTTTTCCATTCAGCAAATCCATTTTGTTCTTCTGCTATTTCTGGTTTGATTCTGTTCCTTGTCCTCATATTCTTAATAGAATCTTCGTCACACAACTCTTCAAGCTGTTTGCACAATGGAGTTCACATTCTATAGCTCTTGTTGAATTCTGGGTCCTTTCAGCTTTAGCTGCCTTCCATCACTGCCTCTCCATTTGGGTGTCCTAGAAGCAGCTTACTGGCACAGAGAATCCACCTTCATCCATCACTACTTAAGAGCTCTACAGGTCTCCACCACAGAGGGTCAATCCTGAATCTCTTTCATTTTGGCTAATGCTGTCATTGATGGCTCCAGCAAATTGATTGACCGGAGCCGGAGATCATTCCCACCTTCCAATCTTTAAAGTTCTGCATTAGCTGGCTGTGGTAGAGTATATGACGCTAAATGAGGAATTTTCAAGTAAATTCCTGTTCAGCCAATACGCTTATGTTCAGCTTCTAGGCCCACCCTACCTGACCCCTCTTGAGGTTCTCCTCTCTGACCTGGCATACAAAGTTAAAAAAACAAAAGGGATGGATACTCATGTTCTCGCATGACCTGGGCAGTCAGATGGGTTAGAGTGCCAACTGGAGGAATCTTTTAACAAAAGTCTTGAAAACCCCGGGTTAGGTTTGGTCAAAAATTGAGTGATCTTGTGCCGTGTTCCGCATAAGTTGGATATGGTAAGTGTACTAGCTAAACGGGAATGGTAAGTGTACTGGCTAAACGGGAATGGTAAGTGTACCAGCTAAACGGGAATGGTAAGTGTCCTAGCTAAACAGGAATTTACTTTAAAATTCCTCATTTTCTTGGGGTTAGCGTTATGAGGACAGTGGTTACCTTCCCTGACATTTAATGGTAATTGAAACAAGTGTAATGGTTAAACGATGCTTTCAAGGAATGCATTTCATATATAATGTACAAACTTTACATTTTCCATTGGCTTTTATCAGTACATGTCATTCTGTCGAGACAGTCAAACAGTATCTATGCATCCTCTTCCATTTTTTGAATGCAAACTGAGCTTTGCTCAGTATGGTTCCTGTACGGTCCTGAAGGTTCTTAAAGTTTGGCATGCGTCTGACACACATGATATTGTAAAGGATTGAATAAATAATGACGCTTGCAGCTAGTGGACAGGATGATGGAGCGAAAAGGTCAATATCCACAATCCACAGCTGTTTGAGAGAAGTAATGGTGTGTGACAGGTACAAGGTGGAAGTGAACAGGGTGTCTGCCGGCAACTGGATACTTATGGAGGGCATAGACCAACCCATTGTTAAGACATCCACCATCACCGACATGACACCACATGATGAGGTCAGGGTTTTTTTTTCTGTCTTCATTCTGAGTGATGTTTTGCAAGCATTATGCTTCTGCACTGGCTTCAGTGTAACACTCTCCCATCAGACATTATATTTCTGCACAGACTTCAGTGTAACACTCTCCCATCAGACATATTTCTGCACAAACTTCAGTGTAACACTCTCCCATCAGACATTAATGTTTCTGCACAGACATAACACTCTCCCATCAGACGCTATGTTACGGCACAGAATTTTTTAGTGTAACACTCTCCCATCAGACAGTATGTTTCTGCACAGACTTCAGTGCAACACTCTCCCATCAGACATTATATTTCTGCACAGACTTCAATGTAACACTCTCCATCAGATATTATGTTTATGCACAGACTTCAGTGTAACACTCTCCCATCAGATATTATGTTTCTGCACAGACTTCAGTGTAACACTCTCCCATCAGATATTATGTTTCTGCACAAAACTTCAATGTAACACTCTCCCATCAGATATTATGTTTCTGCACAGACTTTAGTGTAACACTCTCCCATCAGATATTATGTTTATGCACAGACTTTAGTGTAATACTCTCCCATCAGACATTATATTTCTGCACAGACTTCAATGTAACACTCTCCCATCAGTATTATGTTTCTGCAAGATTCAGTGTAACACTCTCCACAGATATTTTCTGCACAGATTTCAGTGTAACACTCTCCCATCAGATATTTCTGAGATTTCTGTACACTCTCCATCGACTGTTCTGCAAGTTCGGTAACACTCTCCCATCAGACATATTTCTGCACAGATTTCAGTGTAACACTCTCCCATCAGACTTTATGTTTCTGCACAGATTTCAGTGTAACCTCTCATCAGACATGTTCTCACAGATCAGTTACACTCCATAGACATATGTTTCTGCACAGATTTCAGTGTAACACTCTCCATCAGACATGTTTCTGCACAGATTTCAGTGTAACACTCTCTCATCAGACATGTTTCTGCACAGATTTCAGTGTAACACTCTCCCATCAGACATGTTTCTGCACAGATTCAGTGTAACACTTCCAGACATGTTCTGAAGATTTCGGTAATATCTCCCATCAGACATTATGTTTCTGCACAGATTTCAGTGTAACACTCTCCCATCAGACATTATGTTTCTGCACAGATTTCAGTGTAACACTCTCCCATCAGACATGTTTCTGCACAGATTTCAGTGTAACATTCTCCCATCAGACATTATGTTTCTGCACAGATTTCAGTGTAACACTCCCATCAGACATGTTTCTGCACAGATTTCAGTGTAACACTCTCCCATCAGACATGTTTCTGCACTGACTTCAGTGTAACACTCTCCCATCAGACATGTTTCTGCACTGACTTCAGTGTAACACTCTCCCATCAGACATATTTCTGCACAGACTTCAGTTTAACACTCTCCCATCAGATTTTATTTTATGCACAATCTTCAGTATAATGCTCTGTCATCAGATCTTACATTTCAGTGTAATGCTCACCAATGAGATCTATTTGTCCTTTCTTCCTCTGTTGGTCTGATTGTGTTTTTATGATCTGTTTCTAAAGAAAAATTGATGTGAGCGAAGCTATAAGGTAGATTTTAAAGTTGGTAACATTCTGTTTGAACACCATCAGTGAAGTACTTGCCTGGGAAGCAATTGGTCCTGAGTTCAACTCCATGTTGGACAAAGATTTTCTTCCCCATATGATGTAGCTTCAGTAGTGTCTTGGTGCTAGTTTTTGGATAGGATGACAAAGCAAACTCCTGTGTATTGTGAGCACTTAGCATACTTTAAAGCCCCATGGTAACACAGGTGTCATCCTTGGCAAAATCATGTTGAAAAATTATTTGAATAGGTAAATCAAAATACCTGCCTTTCAAAAAAATATGAGTAACCTGCTCTGCAATGAAGTACTCCTTTGAGAAAGAAAACCAAATTTCAGATAGTAAATCTTTTATGACATTTTACTTTAAAATTTACAACAAAAAATCCACAAAACAAATATGTGCAATAAATGTGAATGGATGAAGTGTGCATGCATATGTGATTTAGAAGAATGTTTGATAGTGTGTATATCTGTATCAGGTGTGTTTATATCCAGTCTTTCTTGACTTGTACTGTTGTAGGTGTACATTTTCCGTCCACTGAAGTTCAACACAGGATCTGTGATGAAGATTGCTGTGGAACCTGTCAACCCGTCTGAACTTCCCAAAATGTTGGATGGTCTGCGCAAAGTCAACAAAAGTTATCCTCTTCTCACAACCAAGGTTCGTTTTACCATGTTATGCAAAACTGTCCAAGTATTGTATTGAAAAATCTGTGTGTGTGTGTGTGTGTGCGTGCGTGTGCGTGTGCGTGTGTGTGTGCGTGTGTTACAATACATATGGATGTGTGAGTGCTTACATGTGTGCATTCTCTTTTCAACATATTTCACATATCCAGCCACAAACCTGCAGAGATTTTTAATGTAAGTCAAGTCCAGTGCTACACCAGTTTGGCCAAAGGGGGAAGTACTGTCATGATTGAATGTTTGAAAAAATGAGACCAGTCTTTCATATGTTGTCAAAGATTGAAAATTTTGTTTCAAGTACAATTAAATATATGTGCTTACTGTACAGTTTTCACTGACGCGAGTCGCCAGCAGAACCTTTGGTAGTTTCATATCTTTTGATGACACTATAATTTAAGGATCTGTTTGCAATACATACTGAGTGCAGTTAAAAGTCCTAAGCTTTTCTTGGCAAAATTCTGTGGAAAAATTCAATCAGACAAGTAAATAGGAAATACAAGCACACATATCTGCAATGGGAAGGCTTTTTGAAGTGAGTTGATTGCTGTTTGCCCATATTCACTATCCACCATCTGTTGAAGATTTGAATATGCAGACTTTGTATCAACAGAATGCCTTCTTATTGTAGCTAAATACTGAGAACAAAACATGCATACACTCATTCAAGACAACATTACTTAACTTCTTCCCTGCTTACACTGTGTCTACTATGGAGCCGTTTTGACATGTCCGTACGCCCATAATTGTCTGCCATGGGGGATTTTCATGATCGAAATTTCGGGGGGCAAAAATGGGAGATAACACTAGAAACTTGGCCAACCTCTTCTGGAGATGTCAAAGTGCAGTTTTTTCCCTTTGACCATTCAAAGAATTGAATATTAGTCTAATTAGCATCAGAAAGTATGGAACTCGATAATGTGATTCAAGATGGCGGAACAACTGCCTATTTGGTCTCTTCCTCCACTGTGCTACACCCAAGACCTTATTTACTGTTGCATAGAAAAACATTCACAAAGAGTTATAATAGTAAGAAAACTTTTTCACTTGATGTTTACTATATACAAAAACTCAATGTTGCTCTGTTTTGTGTGGTTTGTGCTACTATGTTTGTATGTATGTTCCAAAAGCTTTTTTTTCTAGAAAAAGGCTCATTATATCAGCTCTAATCATGCTATTTTTCAACCAAAACAAATAACTATGACATCAAACCATAGCCAAGAGTATAAGGGGGAAAAAACATGCCAAAAACTGAAAATATCTTACGAAATGAATGAGCGGTGAACAAATTAGTGAACATACCGAAAAAAATCAGATTTTGTCCCGGCCGACAGCATTGCAAAAGGCCACAAATACTGTGGCAGGGAAGGGGTTAATGCAAAAGAAACAGCACTTTTTGCATTTGTTTTCATTGAATTTGCCATTTAAACCATTGGTCAGAATCAGTTGCTTTGCTTTGCTTTGCAACAGATAATCAGTTACATTGCTTTGCCACAAGAATGTTCAAAGAAAGTATAATAATTAATAATAATAATTACAATATTTATATAGCGCAAAATCTTGATAAAATCAAATCTAAGCGCTGAAGCAGACACACACGCACGCACGCACATGCACACACACACACACACACACACACACACACACACACACACACACCCCACACACGCATGGCTATAAATGGGGAGAAAGAATAAAAGCAATAAAAGCGAGAATAAAAGCAATGGAAAATTATAGAGAGCATAGCATATACAATTATATATTATAACCATGTGATTCCCCTCCGAGCGGAGACAGGCTGCAGAGGGGGGGGTTGAGTGAGGTTAGGATTTTATGCGGAGGAGAAAAGGTGGGTTTTGAGAGCGGATTTGAAGGAGACAAAAGTAGGTTGCTGACGGACTGAGAGAGGAAGTTTGTTCCAGGAGAGTGGACCAGAAACAGAGAAGGCTCGTGGACCATAGGTATTGAGCTTAGTGCGTGGAAAGCGAAAAGTCAGAGAATCGGAGGCAGAGCGGAGGGTACGTGAGGGAAGATAGATCTCAAGTAGGCTTGACTGGTAAACGGGGGCTGCGTTATTGAGGCTTTTGTAGCACATGGTGTCTAGTTTGTACTGTATGCGCTTTGATACAGGGAGCCAGTGAAGTTGTGCCAGGAGAGGAGATATGTGGTCAGCTTTTTTCTTTTTGAGTACAAGGCGTACAGCATTGTTTTGAATGCGCTGTAGGATGTGAATGGTGGAGGCAAATTTGCTGTCAAAAATTTACCATTGTTGTGAAACAGACCTCTTTTTCATTATCATTATCATCATCCTCATCATCTTGTTCTTGTTCATCATGAATTAGGTGATCCTGTTTCTTCTTTTTTTTTTTTTTTTTGATTATCATCATCATCCTCATCTTCTTAATTTTCTTTGTCTTTTTCTTTTTTTCATTTTCTTACTATGTTAATGTTATGCTCTGCCAGTAGGCTGAAAATTTGTGTCTGCCCCCTTAAAAAAAACAACTGAAGGTTATGTGTAGAAACATTTGATTTCCTTTCAAGAGAAGGCACCCAAGTCTAAAACAGTACAGATGGTCAAGCCCTGCTGACAGTCTTCCTTTCTCAAATGCTGTGAATAAAGGATTTGTTGGTTTGAATTTAAATTATATACTTTTGTTTACATCAACCTGTTTGGTTTGTTGTTGTTTCAGGTAGAGGAGTCAGGTGAACACATTGTTCTGGGTACTGGTGAGCTGTACCTGGACTGTGTCATGCACGACCTCCGCAAAATGTACTCTGAAATTGGTCAGTTGCTTTTCAGATGTTCTGTGAATGATTTGTTTTAATTTTGTGGTCATTTCCTTTTTGGAAATGACGGTGTTTTTATTTATAGTAAATGTGAATTGTTTTTAGGTCCTGTATTTGAATGTAAGGTTAAAGTGGATTGTTTTTAGATACTGTGTCTGAATGCTGCTGAATGAATGTGAATTTGTTTTGGATCCTGTACTTGAATACTTTAAATATCTATTGGTTTTAGATCCTTTGTCTCAATGATGAAGAGTAATTGTGAAATGGTTTTAGATCCTATATCTGAATGATGAAGAGTAAATGTTAACAGGTTTTAACCCTTTCATTCTAAACCGCTGTTATAACAGTCTTATAACAAACCACTGAGTGCCTGGAAGTGTTTTGTTTGACACCTGTGTGCAGTATGAATATGTTTGCAGATATCAAGGTGGCGGATCCTGTGGTCAGTTTCTGTGAAACAGTTGTGGAAACTTCGTCCCTGAAGTGCTTTGCTGAAACACCAAACAAAAAGTGAGTTTGATCTGAAAACCTCTTTTCAGCCGGTTCTGGTTGGCAATGTGAGACGTGTGTGTGTCTGTGTGTATGTGTGTGTATGTGTGTAGTGTGTGTGTGTGTGTGTGTGTGTGTGTGTGTGTGTGTGTGTGTGTGTGTGTGTGTGTTTGTTTTCTATACTAAAGAAGCATGAGGTAAGGATGACCTGTGTTTTGTACTTTTTATGCTTTAAATCAGTCAGCACAACAGTTACACAAGTGACATACATAATCAGAATGTTAAGTAATAAATTGTTTTATTGTATTGATATTTGTGGATTTGTTTAATCTATTGATGTATTTTCAGCATGTTATAGACAACAGTTAAGCATATAACACATTCATACTTGACACAAATAAAGAAACATATAAATACAGCAGACATTTTCTTTGAGGGATAAGTGAAATAAAAAAAATTTATGTTGGAAATTTTTTTAAGAATTAATATCTTGTGCATAGAAGCAGAATGACAGAGAAAGAATGCTTAAAGGTGCTAATTTCATTCATGAATTTACCACCCCCTTACAAATAATTCCATTCAACCCAGGAACAAACTGACTATGATTGCGGAACCACTGGAGAAAGGTTTGGCAGAGGACATTGAGAATGAAGCAGTACAGATCTCTTGGCCCCGCAAAAAGCTGGGAGAGTTCTTTCAGACTAAATATGAATGGGACATCCTGGCTGCTCGTTCCATCTGGGCTTTTGGTCCTGATGCCACAGGACCCAACATTCTGGTTGATGATACATTGCCATCAGAGGTCAGTGCTACTTACTCGACAGCAGTTTAATGTTGTGTGTTAAAGACTGCTCTTAATTAAAAGCAGATATAACAAAGCCTTCTTTTGATGATAGTATATAGCATTTGTTGTGAAGGTAAAAGTAACAGGTTTTCCATAATCTGAATGATCATTGGGAAGAGATGTTGCAGACCTCATCTTTGCTTTGGAGCTTCATTTGAAAGTTGTGCCATCTTTTTATCTCCATCCCTAAGAGAGACAATTACCAATTTAACCCTTTCACTCCCGCACTCCGGTCACCAGCATCCTGCATTGCCAACTATGTTAGCAAAGCAAAAACTTAACCCTTTGATTCCCTCACCCTATCCACCAGCTTCCTTTGATTCCCTCACCCTATCCACCAGCTTCCTTGCAGGAAGCTGGTGGATAGGGTGAGGGAATCAAAGGGTTAAGTTTTTGTAGTTGGTAGATAGGGTGCGGGAGTCAAAGGGTTAATGACTTACATGAATTTTTTTTTTCAGTGCAGGGCTTGGTTGGCATACACGTAGAGATCATGCTTTTCAGTCCCACTGCAGGAATTTACACAGAAGTGAACCTAGTGCAAGGAAACCTCGGTGCCTGCAGTATCTATTATCACCCAGCTCTGAACTGTACCTAATCGTGTTCAGGACTAGGAAGGGTAAAGTAGTAGGGGAGAGGAAATGTGCACTGCTGTCATAATGCTGGCATGTAGAAAAGTTGAGGTCTCCTGCCAGATGCCCCCACAACCTCAGAACTATGGGATTGCTTTTATCATGTAGAAAATGACACAGGAAAAGAGTGAAAATACAAAAATACAGATTGAAAAGAAACATCACAGAAAGATAAACTTTCTTGACTTAGGGCAAGCTTTGATAAAAAACAGAATAGTTAAAAACACTACCAGGACTTTGAACTCATTTATTTGTCATAAGAACCCAAACAGAGCTATTGGACACAGATTGGTTATAATAAATTAAAACAGAGATCAACTGTTTATAGTTATATATGTCATATTATCAGTGGAAATAGAAATTCATCAATAATTTAGAATTTTTTTACCATTCTGTGTGCGTCTGTGACAGGTGGACAAAAACCTGTTGAGTGCCGTCAAGGACAGCATTGTACAAGGTTTCCAGTGGGCCACCAGGGAGGGACCACTCTGTGATGAACGTAAGACTTTGCTGTCTGGGTAATGGAGTCACTGTTTTAAGAAGTTAGAATACTACTTTTGCTGTCTGATCATGCAGAAACAATCTGTTTTAATCTGTTTCTTAAGGAATCCAATAGACAGCTTTAGGGAGTGAAAGGTAAGACTGGCAGCTATAGGCAGTAAAAGGGTTAGACTGACAGCTATAGGCAGTGAAAGGGTAAGGCTGACAGCTTTAGGCAATGAAAGGGTTAGGCTGACAGCTATAGGGAGTGAAAGGGTAAGACTGACAGCTTTAGAGAGTGAAAGTTAAGACTGACAGCTTTAGGCAGTGAAAGGGTAAGACTGACACAGTGACAGCTTTAGGGAGTGAAAGGTAAGACTGACAGCTTTAGGCAGTGAAAGGGTAAGACTGACAGCTTTAGGGAGTGAAAGGTAAGACTGACAGCTTTAGGCAGTGAAAGGGTAAGACTGACAGCTTTAGGGAGTGAAAGGTAAGACTGACAGCTTTAGGCAGTGAAAGGGTAAGACTGACAGCTTTAGGGAGTGAAAGGTAAGACTGACAGCTTTAGGCAGTGAAAGGGTAAGACTGACAGCTTTAGGGAGTGAAAGGTAAGACTGACAGCTTTAGAGAGTGAAAGTTAAGACTGACAGCTTTAGGCAGTGAAAGGGTAAGACTGACACAGTGACAGCTTTAGGAGTGAAAGGTAAGACTGACAGCTTTAGGCAGTGAAAGGGTAAGACTGACAGCTTTAGGGAGTGAAAGGTAAGACTGACAGCTTTAGGCAGTGAAAGGGTAAGACTGACAGCTTTAGGGAGTGAAAGGTAAGACTGACAGCTTTAGGCAGTGAAAGGGTAAGACTGACAGCTTTAGGGAGTGAAAGGTAAGACTGACAGCTTTAGGCAGTGAAAGGGTAAGACTGACAGCTTTAGGGAGTGAAAGGTAAGACTGACAGCTTTAGAGAGTGAAAGTTAAGACTGACAGCTTTAGGCAGTGAAAGGGTAAGACTGACACAGTGACAGCTTTAGGGAGTGAAAGGGTAAGACTGACAGCTTTAGGCAGTGAAAGGGTAAGACTGACAGCTTTAGGGAGTGAAAGGTAAGACTGACAGTTATAGGCAGTGAAAGGGTAAGACTGACAGCTTTAGGGAGTGAAAGGGTTAGACTGACAGCTTTAGGGAGCAAAAGGGTAAGACTGACAGCAGTATTGAGTGAAAGGGTTAGACTGACAGCTTTAGGGAGTGAAAGGGTAAGACTGACAGCTTTAGGGAGTGAAAGAGTAAGACTGACAGCTTTAGGGAGTGAAAGGGTAAGATTGACAGCTTTAGGGAGCAAAAGGGTAAGACTGACAGCAGTATTGAGTGAAAGGGTTAGACTGACAGCTTTAGGGAGTGAAAGGGTAAAGACTGACAGTTTTAGGGAGTGAAAGAGTAAGATTAACAGCTTTAGGGAGCAAAAGGGTAAGACTGACAGCAGTATTGAGTGAAAGGGTAAGACTGACAGCAGTATTGAGTGAAAGAGTAAGATTGACAGTTTAGGGAGTGAAAGGGTAAGATTGACAGCTTTAGGGAGTGAAAGGGTAAGATTGACAGCTTTAGGGAGTGAAAGGGTAAGACTGACAGCTATAGGCAGTGAAAGGGTAAGATTGACAGCTTTACGGAGTGAAAGGGTAAGACTGACAGCTTTAGGGAGTGAAAGGATAAGACTGACAGTTTAGGGAGTGAAAGGATAAGACTGAAAGCTTTAAGGAGCTTTAGGGAGTGAAAGGGTGAGACTCCTTGGTTTGTTGTCTCTGTTATCAGAAATAAGAACACCAGTTTTGCTGTCTGATAAGTGTAAAAACAGTTATTTTTGCTTTTTACTGTATTTTTCCTTTTTCCTTTTTGATTAGGCTTCCTGTTATGGTGTCTCTTATGAGAAATGAGAAATCAGTTAGACTGTTGAATGTGAAATGAGTATTTTGGTTTGGTGACTCTGTCGTAAGAAAACCTAGAATGTCAGTTTTGTGTCTTATGAATTGGAGTAGAATATCCCTTTCATTAACCCACTCTTTTAACAAGTTTCTTAATTTAGAGACTTTAGGTACTATAATAGTTTGTCTCACTGCAACCAGCATTTGTACCCAGTGACAAAAAAAAAACCCAAACAAACAAAAAGACTGAAATAATTGTAGGGAAGACACAACTTTTACATTTGTGCAAATCTCAGGGTTTTTTTTTTCTTTTCAGATGATTTTTTTTTCTTATTTGTTTGATTGGTTGCTTGATAGTTTTGAATTTTATGACATTCTTTTTGTTTTTCTTTCTTTTGATTTCTTATTGTTGCTGTTGCATTTGTGGTGTGGAGAATTATTATTTTTTCATTTGTTGATTTGTTATGGCTTTTATTCATCTTGCATAAATATTTTCATATGTTTTATTTATCACTATTCCTGAGCATAAATCTTACCTGGTAACATTACTGTTGTGAACAGCTATCCGCAATGTGAAGTTCAAGATTCTGGATGCCACCATTGCTGGAGAACCAATTCATCGTGGGGGTGGTCAGATCATCCCCACTGCGCGTCGTGTTGCTTACTCTGCATTCCTTATGGTTAGACTTTTAAGTTGTGTTTTTTTTTATTGGTTGATCTGTGTGTGTGTGTGCATGCGTGCGTGATTATTCTTATCAGTACTGTTTGAAGTCCAGCCGACTGCACAGAGCCATATCAAAGCTATAGCCATTTCAGAATGTACACATCTGGTTGGAGAGGAAAAAAAAAGCTGGAGAAGAAAATTACACATATCAGTGTATGTGCACACACAATTTAAGAAAGTACTCCTGGCATTGACCATTCTGTTAGTTTATCACTAGAGGATTTCAAAAAACAAACCTAAATACAAATGTGAACATAACTAAGGACACTAAAGCATATATAAAAAACGGCCTAAATTTCCGAAAATTGCTCCTGCACAGCACATGCAGTCAGTACATGTTATCAATCCTAGGAGAAAGTAAGAATGGACCAGCAAGGCAGAAATTGATGGAAAGAGATGACGGAAAGCAAAGGAGGAAGAAAGAAACAGAGTGACAGAAAAAATTAAATTTCTAGTATAGAATTTCCAGAAGGTGGGGATACTGTTTATACTGATGGAGCTCCTGGCATCCCAACATGAGTGTGTGTGTGTGTGTGTGTGTGTGTGTGTGTGTGTGTGTTGGTGTTCACCAAAAGAGAGAGAGTGTGGACCTTTTTTTGAAGTTCAACAGTGCCTGTTCTGATGCATCTTGCTAAGGATACTGCCTCTTAACTTGTGATAGTAATCGCTTTGTCATGGAGTCAGACTAAGTGAGAGACCTTCCAGTAAGGAAACCACAACAAGACTTCAGTGACAGCCCTTAACCAGTTCAGTGCCTATAAGCCGTCAGCTGACGTCGTACAAAAAGTGTTGCTATATTGCCTATAAGCCGTCCGCTGACGTCGTAGGAGTTTTCCGATTTTTCGTTCACAACTGTGTGAGCCAGTCAGCACACAGGAACGCTGCACAGTGAGCTATAAGTGTCTACAACATAAAAATAGGATGTAAATTAGAATACGTCACAGGGAAGACACTTTTATTGTCACTAATGATTTGGTAACTGGACCACGTGAAGTCAGAAGTGGAGCACAATGGCAACACAACCTTCGACAAGCCGGAACGGTGGCTCACGTCAGCGGACTTTCACGGCTCTAGAGGCCGTTCAAATGATTTTACAGCATGATGACGATTGAGAGAATTTGTTATCTGATATTCGCTTCAACATGAGTGTGAAGAAAGTAACAATGACCACGCCGACATTCAACGCTTGCTGGCTGAATTGATGCAAGCAGACGATAACAAGTAGAGTCAGACCGCGACTGCCGTGGTCAGTGCGAGTGGCGAGCGCGCAGGCCGTGATACTTCGGACTTTGGACCCAACAGCAGTGAATGGTGAGAGGGGTCACGCACGTGTTCATGGTGTGGGAAGGGGGGAAGATGAGAAGGGGGAGAGGAGAGGTGCAGAGGAGCTGTTTCCCAGTTAGAAAGCATGGCAGGGGGCGTGGTGATCAGCGAAGTGTTGCGTTCACTGAAAATCTGTTGGCCTCCAAATGGACAACAGTCAGACATTCCTCTTTTTTTTTTAAGGAAATCCAGGATTGAAAGTGGGAACTGGGGACATGTGCTACGCTTTTTTCAAGCTGTGTCTCACTGATGAGCATGAGCTGATTGACTTATTTGAATGAGGATTCTGATTCTGGGCTTATTTTCTCTTGTTTTGATTGCAGAGAAACCAATTCATGAGTCATGTAGTTTGACTGTTCAGTGTCTGAATACAATGATTGTCATGTAGTTTGACTGTTCAGTGTCTGGTAAATCACTTTTATGTTTACTGAAACCAGGTCTATCATTGCTGGGATGGTTACTTATGTGTCTGCATGAGGTTAGAATCATTTCATGAACATTCTATGATGTCATATGTTTTGTTTTCATTTATGTATATATAAACTGACAACAAACAAGTCATTTTCAGCTGGGTTTTTGTTTGTGAGTGTGTTTGGATATCAATCTGTAGAGATGGAAACTTACTTTGTAGACAACACAAAAAAATTATTTCCACTTTGGAATGCCAGGACAGGTCTTTGCAATCAAGCTAAGAGAAAAATAAGCCCAGATTCAGAATCCTCGTTCATTTTCCTTCAAAAAACATGTTTCTTTGTTGTATCTCTTATAGTTTTTGCACTAGAATTTTTTGTTAATTATTACCCTCGAATCCTCAAAATTCCCCGGCAATGGGGAAGCACATGTTTACATTTTTCTCTGGCACTGAAAGGGTTAAGAACCACTGGTAGCATAGATCTGTACTTGAATTCACAGTCATGAAATGGTTGTGGAAACTGAAACTGAGGTCACCACAATATCAGGACAGGAAGACTCGCAGAAATCTGTGATTGATGATTTCATGATAGTGGTAATTATGATCATGATGCTGTGGAGTTTCATTTAGGATAGAGGCTGCGTGACAGGGCTGTACTGTATGCTTATAGTTACAATAAATCCTGGTGTTAGCCAGGCCCGAGAGATGTAGATACCTGAGCAACATGTTATAATAAATCCTGGTGTCAATCAGACCCGAGATATATAGATAGCACCTGAGCAACATGTTATAATAAATCCTGGTGTCAATCAGACCCAAGATATATAGATACCTGCAGCATTGCTCAGGAAATTTGAGCAACATTCTCTGATGAATCTGTAAAGTGGATGCGACTTGATTTTGTGGTTCCAAGTCTCCCCATTGCGCCGATAGCATTTTCAACTTTGGCTTGGAACTGATCAGTACAGACAAATCCCCTGAATGATATTTTTGGACCGATGGAGATCGGAACCCATGACTCCCAGTCTTTTCAGTGTGGCATTATATAATCATTCATGGGTACATGTTTTCATAACCATGGGTGTATGTGTGTATGATTAACCCTTTGACTCCCGCACCTTATCCACCAACTGTGAAAACTTAACATTTGACTCCCTCACCCTATCCAACAGGAAGCTGGTGGATAGGGTGAGGGAGTCAAAGGGTAAAGTTTTCGCTTTGCTAGCTTGGTTGACAATGCAGGAAGCTGATGGACAGGGTACGGGAGTCAAAGGATTAAAGTCTGTTAATGTTAATATATATTCATTTTATGAATGTGTAAGAATGTATGTATTCTGATGTGGGTGGGTGTGATGTGTGTGTGTGTGCGCGCTTGCTTGCTATCAGTCATTCTGTTTATTACACTCAGTGTCTTTTTTTAGGCTACGCCCCGCATGATGGAGCCGTACTGTTTTGTGGAAGTGTTGGCGCCTGCTGACTGTGTGTCTGCTGTATACACTGTGTTGGCAAAGAGAAGGTAAGAATGCATATGTGGTTGATTTGTGTTGACAGTGCATAATGGTGGGTGTGTAGATGATGGTGTGATTACGGGACAGCTGCCATAAAACAGCCTGTGATGCAGTAGTATTGATTGTATCATTTACAGTAAGTTTTGCATAACATACTTGATGCAAGAGCCCAAAACATTATGACGTTTATAACAAGAACAGTCATAATCATTGATGAATTTATGATTGTCGCATTGTTTCATATGAGTGTGGTTTCAGTGGCTCATATAAAGTTGTTATTTGTAATGAAGTGGATATTACATAAATTGTAAATTGTTTATTGTGGGCATTTATGGCTGAAGACATATTTGCAGGGTTTGTTTACTTCCTGAAACTCCTTGAATTCTGTGAAATGTTTTAAGGCCCATGAATACCCATGAAATCCAGAGAAAAAACTAATTTAGAGTAAATTTTGAAAACCCTTGAGAATTGAACATCTGCACTTGAAAAGATATTTTTTACAAAACTGAAAACTTGAAAAGTTTGATGACTTTTTTAGTTTCATTTAAAATATTAAAAAAAAAAAGGCTGACATCATCATGATTTAGCTTTTTCAATCCACAGAAAGATGTCATCTGCTTGGAGCTAAGGGAGATAATTCGTTACTCTCTCCATAAAGCATGCGCAGAGCAATGTTTCAGATTTTTTGTTTCGGTTTGGACAGCAGTGTTTGACAGTATGTTAATGATGTCAGGGGGGAAATGTTTTTTCAGTCATCAGTGGTTGACAAAACAGGAATATGCAGATTACTGACCTTGATGCCTTTCATTGGCAGTGACCTGGGTTTCATGTCCTTGAAACCTGATTTGATAAAGATAAAAGCATCATCTGTGGATGGACTTGTGAATATTGATGTCATCAACATCAGCAACCACTTGGATTTGGAAAAGATAACTGTGTTCTTTACCTTGCTTCTTATAGATAAGTGAGTGAATCTCAGAGCACTTGCAAAGATTGTCTGATTCATGCAGTCAAGATCCCAAAGTCCCAGTCACTTACCCTTTTGTGGGACATCTAGGATGGCCTGCAGAAAATCTCATGCACTGGCAAAGCCTTGAAATGATGAGGGAGGGGGGAAGACCTGTGAAACATAAAACTTGACACCACCAGAAAGGTTGAACTTTTAGAATTGCCAGAAAACAAGCCAGTTTTTAATGTTGCAGACTGGGATTGAGCTTAAGATACAGGATTTTGAGTCCATTGCTGAAAAAGTTGTAGTTATGCTACATTTCCGGTATTGACAGAAACAGTTGTACTATTTTGGCATGACACAAATTTTTGATCTGACAGCACATGAGAAAAGAGTCAGGTCAAGGCAGCAGCTAAAATAGCCATGTCCGCAGCACAAATGAACAGATGTGTAGTATGTTGCTGTACAATCTACATAATCATGTCCTCGATGGGCTTACATGCTAGGTGTTTTCATGTTTCCATAGGCCATCAGACACCGACAAGACTTACAGGATGTTTACAATGCATATTCATGTTCTGCGTGCATTTACACATGAATGGGGTTTAGACACTAACAGGTTTTTGACATTTGGGAGGACAGAAAAACCTCCATCCTTTACCCACCAGGTGGGAGATATTCAGGCTGAATTGAATCCACACCCTCTGATCGGAAATATCAAACCCAGACCCTCTAATTGAAAGGTTGATTTTTTACCCACTTTACTATGATGCCCCTTCTGTCCCTCTTTAAATGTGGATTAGTTAACCCTATTACTGCCAACTGCCGATCAGATCGGCAGTTCGTCAGTGGTCTAACTGTTAATACCGAGCAGATCGGCAGTTATTAAAATACGAAGCAAAACTTTCTGCTAGCTCAGTTTCATATTTTCTTAATACATGTGAGCCACCGGGAACCCAGTCTAATCATTGTGACCTCTTCTGTGTTTAGAAAGTTGCTTTAGTTGACTCTTTTTTGACAAAGTTTACACTAGAGTTTCGAATAGCATCCAAGATGGCTGCTCGAAAGTTCCCTCGTGATAGAAACCCGTTTGAAGCCTTTGAAAACACAGAAAGCGACTCTGAGGATGATTTTCAGTTGGAAGATGATCAAGATAGAGACAGTTCTAGTGGTAGTGATGTTGATCAAGACAATTTTATTCGTTTTGAGGACTCAGTTATCGCTGACAAAGCGAACGCCATGAGCAGCGTGAAACTGGGTCATCTGCCTGTGGAGATGGTCCCATCGCCTCTACTAGTGCCAATATTTCTGATGAAAGACCTTCTTCTATTGACTAAATTTAGCCATAAGTGATTGAAAATAATTAACAAAGACTGCCAAATGATTTCAGGTGAATTTATTCACAGGCTTTCAACAAGTTGGTTGGAAAAACATACACTGTCTCAGTACATCTGTTTTGGTGAGCGCTGCAAGATTACTACCTGTTGGTTACAAACCTTCGTTTCACACAAACACTGACTGAAAACTACCCCAAACTATATATTTTTGGAAAGTAGACAAACTGAACAATTTATTTATGCAAAAAAAAATGCTTATTTTTCTAAGTATGACTGAGTTGAGGGTATATATTATATATTAGGTAATAAGTTTTGGCCATATTGGATTTTATTGATCATGTGACCCCATTTAGTATTATAATTTTCTTCTTTTTTTTTGCTTTCTCTGGTTAATGTAGTCTATATCCTTTATGAAAGTATATGGGTTGCCAGGGTTTGGGGTGAAATCAATGTCAAAATTCTGCTTTAAACATTGTAACCCAATTCCAGTTTCCTCCCCCTGGCAAAACCATTGTTAACTCTTCGGAGATGTAACAGCAGATATTCTGCTGCAGCTGGCCGTACCATTAGAGATGTGACAGCGGACATTCCGCTGCAGCTGGCCAAACCATTAGAGACGTGATAGCGGATATTCTGCTGCGGTTTTTAAAAATAGATGCAAGCCGGTCGCTGGTCTAGGGGAACTAACTACACATATAGGAACACTCTTTGGTATCTTCTGAAATGTTTGTTACTTCCCTTGCATCGATTTTATCCCGATTAGTTACAGTTTTTGCCTTTATCCAAACCAACCGGAGTGACTGTCCTTGCACCAAAATGGCGACATTTAGGCCTTCTTCTTCTTCTTCTTCTTCAAAGGATCGTCATAATCACTTTGCTGCTTCACCTGTGTTTGTTCTTTTATATCTTCTGGTCATACCAAGGACTTGTGATTACCTGGATTTCTGGATTACCTGGTCAAGAATGGGTGTTTTACTGACTTTATGTGTTGGATTACTGTCAATCAAAAACTTCTTTCCCAGAGCCAAAACCCTACCCCATTTCACCTTCTAGGAAGGTAAATAGAATAGATGTATTGTCCTTGTATGTAGCTTCAGCTCAAAGAGCGTAAATTGAATTTTATTTTGATATAAAATATGTTCTTGTGCTGTAAAATCTGTATTTTTGAGAATTTTTTGAAAACCCCCCCAAATCGTGCGTCTCCAAGGGTTGTGGCAGATCCCATTGATCGCGTCCACAGTGGTTGTGCAAGGCAACTATATTACGTCTTCAAAGAGTTAACACTGGCAGTAGTAGGGTTAAAAGCAGTGAGTGAAAGGACATGGATGTGGCTTTGAGAGAAGTCGAGGTCACCAATAGCTCACTCCCAAACAACTTCTCGGATTAATCAATAATGTAAAATCTGTACCTTTTGTTTTTTTAGCAAGACACTCATTCATCAGTAAGTGTGAGTGCGGTTACATGTGTTATGATGTGTGCAGGAGAATAGGCTAGTTTTACAAGCCGGAAACTAGGGTATTTCTGAAACACTGGGAATAGCATTTTGCAAATTGCCTGTAATTTGCTTTGTTTGAAATGTATTTCCATGTTCATTTTCTGTGTTGTTGCTGTCGCTGCAGGTTAACCAGATAAACTTCATTGTTTGCAGAGGTCACGTGACTCAGGATGCCCCAGTTCCAGGTTCGCCATTGTACACCATCAAAGCTTTCCTGCCTGCCATTGATTCTTTTGGCTTTGAGACGGATCTTCGCACGCACACACAAGGACAGGCCTTCTGTCTCTCAGTATTTCATCATTGGCAAGTAAGTTCCTTGATGATGTTCGTTTACAAACACAAACACTTCGTTGAAAGAATGCAAGTATATGGTTTGTTTCATCATGAAACTTACAACTCTGAATCATTTATTTGTCATGAGAACCAAAACAGGGCCATTAGACTCAAAATGGTGTATGAAGTAAAGCGATACAGGAGCGTAAGACTCAGTGTTGTATATGAAATAAAGAGGTACAGAAATATAAGACTCAAAAAAGTATATGATGTGAAGACATTTCTCATCAGTGAAGCCTCAGTAATGGGTTTAATCCATGAAAATTTGCGCATTTGTGACTGTTTTAGGCAAAACCTTCATTCAACGTTTGGCCAAGATCTGTAGTTGACTGACAGATCAGTAAATGACTCGCCTTCAGATCACACACAGACACACAAACACACACACATACACTCACACAGTATATTATATATATATGTACTGATGCCACAGTTTCGTAGGAATCAATCTCCAGCTTTTGTAACCAACCAACTTATCATCTAATAGTAATGATAGTAATGATAATGATAGTAGTAATAATTCCATTTATATAGTACGCATATACATGTCAGAGAATGGTTGTTGTGCTGGAAGTAGACTGGCTATTTCAGTTGATGTGATGACATATAAGTATTTCTGTTTAAGTGTGCTTGCATGGTAGGCAGTATCCATTTTCAAAGTCACTTAGGTGAGAGACTGTATTGTGAGATAAGCGTGATGGTTTGATGTTGAAGTGACCGCCAGCATTCAAACAAATAGGAACCAGAAACACACAAAAATGAATGAGAACATGTATTTAATACAAAAACAACACCGGCACCAATTTTCAGCCAACTGGTCTTCGTCAAGCATAAAACAAAAGACAACAGAGAATAAATATACAACACCTAGGGGCAAAACAGAGCAACAAGCCTTCCCTGAAGGTACATTGAGTACTGGAAAAAAGGTGAGTATCCTTTTTTTTTTTTATTCACGATTTCAATCAACCTGTATTAGCAAAGAATTAAAGAGACTTCTCTTCCCGTGATATTAACTATGTACCTAGTGTAGTGTGTTCATTGTGTTTATCATTGTAGAGCATGAAGATGAATGTTTTTCTTGCTGTGTGCAGATTGTGCCTGGTGATCCGTTAGACAAGAGTATCATCATCCGTCCTTTGGAGCCCCAGCCTGCCACTCACCTTGCCCGTGAATTCATGATCAAGACAAGGCGACGAAAGGTCTGCATAGATTGATTTGTAATTAATGTTTACACACTTTGATATTTAAATTGCCTGGGAATTTATTATCAAGACAAAGGCAATAAAAGATAAGGATAGATTAATTTGTAATGTTAACAGATTTGGATGTTTAATTTGCTTGTGAATTTACGATCAAGACCAGCATTGCTTTTTAATGTTTATGAAACTTCAGTGCTTTATTTGTCTAAAGAATTCACAATCTAGACAAGATGGCAAAAGAGGTTAAATTATTTTGTAAGGTTATAAACTTCTCATGTACAACATTTATAAACCTCACTGTTTTGTGTGACTTCAGTGCTTTGTGTGACTGAATTCAGGGTCAGAACAGTGAAAGGTATGGGATTGGTTGCTTTGTGATGTTAAGAAATTAAATTACTATATCTATAAATAGGTAGGACCAGCCAAATTTTTAACTTCAACTAAATATAATAAAATTTACATTTTTAGAAAGGAAATAACAAGACAAAAGCACATGTAAAATTTCAAAAAAATATCTTTATTAGTTTTTGAGATATTCACTGTTGAAATAGCTAAAATAATGGCGTTTTTCATCAAATGCATAATCAGCGACTTTTGGGGACTAAGATCTTCAAACCTAATGCTCACCCAAGGCTGCAAATTTACCTCCAAGCTCCCAATAACATGCACAGTGCACCTGAATTTTTCCAGAGCTGTCCTATAATTGGTTTTGAAGACTAAAGGCTCTAAAAATGAGGAAAAAAGCCATTTTGGCAGCTGTCCGATCACTGATTTTACACATGACGAACACAAAACAGAGTGTATCTTGAGAACTAATAAAGATACAGGAATGATACTTATATCAGTGGATTCAGCAGACATCCTGCTATCTAAATAACTTTGTTAAAAGATAATATACTGAAAATTAAGGGAGCTGGAAGGCACAAAGTCAAAGCCAATGCAAGATCAACTGGATAAAATGTAGACAAATATACCCATGAAAAGGCGAAAAGACTTCAAACACACTACCAAATTGTCTGGGTAATTTCAAGTATGGTACATTTCATGTATTAATTTCTGGTATCCTGGCTGCTGCAGAAAAGTAATCTCTTGACCACCTCAAAGTCAAACACACCTTACAAAGTCAATACAGAGAACATGCTCACAATGATGCTGTTTGTCCATCATAGTCAATGAAGACAATGACACTCTAGTGGCTGGTAAACTGGGTCTGGTGTGTCCAAAGGTGGCTGATTTAAGTCAGGGACAGTTGTTCACAATATATTGTCAATACTGAAGCAGTCAAATCTGAGAAATTAATGTGGATGATGGCTCACGGGGAACAGGATGCAAACTGGTGCCCAACTACGCGTCGAGCTGTTCTGCATGCTGCAGGAACTGCCTCCACCTCCTCTTCATGGATGCCCACTCTGCCTCTCTGACTGCCCACACCCTGTATTTCTTGACAAGGTCAAAGTCAGAGAAAAACACAAAACAAGCAGCAACTTGTTCGATGGTGTCGGATGAGGGCCACTTGAAGACATTTTCTTCACCTCGCTGTTCCATGAACGTCACATCTGCGAGGTCAGGTCGATGGACCATGAGGATTTGTCCTAAATAGAACCTGTCATCGTAAAATACTGCGATAGACTGTCCTTGGCCAGTGTACTGGAAGTCAAAAGTTTCGGTGTCGTTCTCCAGCTCTTCTGGAACAGGAAGGGCATCCTCCTCTTCATCCTCATCTGGAGCATCAACTACAGGCATGGGGTCAGCATTGGCTGGCAACTCAGTTTTAGCAGCTACCTCACTTCAGTTATCAGCACAGCACTGCATGTGCTTGATCTGCTCTGACCTGGCATGCCTTTGAAAAATTATGATGAAGAAATCTAGTGTATGTATTCATAACAAATAACTACAAGGTACAGAGTTTCTAAACTGCCTGATGATGATTATATTTAGAGCACATGCCATGGGCACACACCACATTCTGCTCTCAAAAGTTGAGAATGAAAGTTGAAACTCAAGTTGCTGTTTCTTGCATGCACACCATGATCCCTTTCCCTCCTCAACCACTGAGGAGTAGAATCTTATCGCTTCCTCCAGTCTTACCATTTCTCCCGGAAAACGGATTAAGTTTCATATACACGTGTATAAAAGGAGAAGGGTGAAGGCATGTTGAAAAACCAACATGCGTTTCTTCGAAACTGAAAAAATTCGTCTGCTACCCTTCCCGAGTTATCGTTCCTGATCAGTGAAATGTCGAACAAAACATCATTTAAAAATAGAGGAACTACATAAAACGAATCTCCAAAAAATCGTAAGATCCTTAAGGCATCTTTCTTCAAAAACAATGGGGGTCTATAGAAAGATATCGCACGAATTCCGAGTTATTTTGCGATTTCATAGCCAGCACTGTACTCCCAGTCTTTCGATCGACTTTGCCACTTCCGGTTCGGGTACACGTAAACTGAGAGACAATTATGCGACGATTTCAGCCTAAAACATTACTGTAATCACAAAGGAAATCAAATATGAAACTAATCAACAGTTCCAGGTGGTAGACTTCCGTTATTTACGCAGTAATGGGGTAATCGAGTCGAAAACACGAGAGGTGCCATGCACGCCGGCTGCATCTGCTGGCTCAGCCATGTTGTCAGTGTGACAAAGCGAGCGCGTGTGGGGGTTCTCCCTTTTCTTCCCCACGGACTCAACGCGGCAACGACTTCCGGGTCAAGTTATATACCATTTTAAAGAGGAAAAATCAAGCTTTCCGTCGATATATAGGTTGATCTGATTGAACGAAGCAGTAAAATTTCGCTGTACGTTGGAAAGAAGCGATTTTTCAACCTCTTGGAAACCTTCTAAATTGTAAACAAATAAATACGAAATTTACACCAACGTGTAGAGGAAATCCCGACCTTTCCATCGATAGTACATGTGTTCTGATTGGTCGGTTTGCGGAGAATCCGTGAGCATTCTAGGGCAGTACCCCAACACAAGCCGGCGCGAGGTGTGAAAAAAAAATGGCCGCGGGGTTTGCTGCACGCGATACCCAAGCTCCGGTTTCAGCTTACATCGGAAATACTCGTCCACATTCTCTCGCATAAACATACTAGAAAGAAGGTAGAAGGATTGTTTTATTCACTGACATATTTTCTACAAGTGTAGGTGCAATATATTGTCAGCCAGGCCGATGTGAAAAGTAGCCAAAATGCAGCTTGTCAGCCTATGTTACACACGCTGTAATAGACGGTGGTCCTACCTACTATAAATCTGATAAATTAAGAAATCAAATTGCTTAACTGTGTCTATAAATCTTATCAAGATGGTCAAAACTGTTGTAATAGTTTGTAATATGTGTCAACTTAAGTGCTTTGTGTCCATGTGAATTGTGTGAAACTAGGCAATGTAAGGTTATGATAAATTCACTCATAACATTTAGAAACCAATGTACTTAGTGAATGCACCATAAGAAATGCTGGTGTTTTGAAGTTATTGTTTATGAATTTAGCACTGTGTATGTGTGTTTTTTGAAAGTGGATGTGTTTATGTGCATGTGTTTTTCAGATGGATGTGTGTATGTGCATGTGTGTTTTTCAGATGGATGTGTGTATGTGCATGTGTGTTTTTCAGATGGATGTGTACATGTGCGTGCATGTTTTTCAGGTGGATGTGTGTGCCTGTGTGTTTTTCAGATGGATGTGTACATGTGGCATGTGTTTTTCAGATGGATGTGTACATGTGCACGTGTTTTTCAGTTGGATGTGAAAATGTGCATGTGTTTTTCAGATGGATGTGTATATGTACATGTGTTTTTCAGATGGATGTGTACATGTGCATGTGTTTTTCAGATGGATGTGAAAATGTGCATGTGTGTTTTTCAGATAGATATGTATATGTACATGAGTGTTTTTCAGATGGACATGTATATGTGCATTTGTGTTTTTCAGATAGATGTGTATATGTGCATTTGTGTTTTTCAGATTCAGTTGCATTCTTTTTAATGTTTTTTTTTTTTTTCCAAAATCACTTAACAGAATTTTTGGCAGGTACTTGTTAAATGTTATTTCATTGCTCAATATGATTACAAATCACAAAGTGTAGTTGGTGAATCTTGTGTGATGTGTGTAGTGTCATTTTCATTACCACAGTAAAGATATTTGGAATTTGAATTTAGTTTAGGAGGAATTCATTTCACTCAGTTCCTTATGTGGTGCATCTGATTGCCAGCATTTATCTGGCAGACTCCCTGAGCCTGCACAAAATCCTATGTGCTGGCAAAGTCTTGAAATGAGTCGGGGATACCTGTGAAACACCAAGCTGACACCACCAGAATGATGGAAACGTTAAGATGGGCAGCAAACAGGACAGTTTTATGTTGTAGGCTGGGATTGAACTCGAGGTATCAGATCTTAAATCCGTCTAAAGAATCAACCTGTCCACATTAGAAAAAAAATGTGGCCTGCCCCCCTTGGAACCCACAAGTGCTGTGTTATGGGCATGGCACTCAAGAACTAAGCTAGTAGGCCACTAAAGAGTGGACCACCGGAAGGTTGAATGCAGTACAGGAAGGTGGGGAAATCGTTACAATATAGAATCAAGTCATTTTCATAACACTGGTGATCAGTTGTTTTTTTTCTCTGAACAGGGCCTGAGTGAGGACGTGAGCATCAACAAGTTCTTTGATGATCCTATGTTGCTGGAGCTGGCTAAACAAGATGTCATGCTCAACTACCCTATGTGAAGACCGTCCTCTGCATCTGGAATAGCCTACAATCTGTCTTTCTTCGATTGCTGCAACTTCTGTTTGGTTGGAAAAGAATTCAAAATTTTCCATTTGCAGATTGCTTCATGGAGTCTTGAAAGTTAAGCTTGATGACTGATCAGTGTGAAAGATTCAGTTTTGTGAGATGTTACATACAGTGACTTGGTGCAGCTACAAGGTGTGACATACAATGAATAGGTACAGTTGTTTACACTTGTGAAAAAAAAGGCCCATTTGTATTTGTGCAGTCCAGTTGAGAACGTCAACAATGTCTTCATCAGTTAAATATGTAACAAGATTTATACGAAAGTGGTCAAGCTTAGAACTAGAGCCCAATTTCCTTATGCATGTTCTCGGCATCTGTGATCTACCAGCAGGTGTTGTTTCTGCTGAATGGAGGTGCAGTTCTACAGCTATCAACCTGTCAGAGAGGAGTACATTGGGACATTTTGTGTTTGTGCATCAGAGGAGCAAAATATTTTTTTCTCATGGTTATATTTGATGTTGACTTTTGTGAAGTAAAAACAAATAGTAGAAGATGTGTGTGTCTGTGTGTGTGTGTGTGACGAGAGAGAGAGAGAGAGAGAGAATGTCATGAAAATACTAGTTTGAGTTACTGTACTTTTGCAGGCAGTGTATAATGTACCACCTGAGTGTGAATTGGCAGAAATCTGCTGCGAATATATATATTCAGTAGAACATGCAGAGGGTGAATTACTCACGAAGGTGTGAAATTCGCCCATCAGTGCATAGTTCTGTTTTCCATACACTTTGTTGTGATCAAGATGGCAACTCCTGAAAGCAGTAGCACCAATACTGTTTCACAGAACTCATGTGTGAGAGATCAGACATTGCCAGCAGCTATGAAAGCCAAACATATTTGATTTGCAGTCAGCAGGTCTTAGTAAGACTCTTCCTGGTAATGTGTGATGATTAAAGAGTGAAGATATTTCCAATCTTCCCAATTAACATGTGTGCAGATCTGCTAGTGTTTGGTGAACCCCACTCACACATACAAAACAACAAATGCATGATAAAGATCTGTAAGTCATGTTGGTGTTAAGTGGCTTATGAAAACAGCCAGCATGTACACTCACCAAAGATGGGGTATAAATAAAGATTTAGCAGCAAAATGATGCATGTACATGATGGGACCAACAATATGTGTATATGTACCTTGGAAAGAACACACACACACACAAAAAAAAGCAAAACAAAACATTGATACTGGCATAACAGAAAAGAATAACTGGTGATGAGAATGGTCTGGCATGTTAATGAACATCTTTCAAACCGTTTCAAAGAGAAGACATACCAAGTTAGGCAAGACGTTTCCAACTTAGGCAACAAGGCAAACAGCATGGTGAATGTGTACAAGTGTGAAAGTCTGACCATGGATATACCGTGGATAATCACCAGTGTGCCTTTTGCAAGGCATTGTCAAATTAAGATTAAATATAACATTGGCTTGGAATTCTGAAAATAGGCAGTATGCTCCTCCAGCATGCAGGGTGAGCAGCCCCCCACAGGGATGCCGAGGGTTCTTTCAGTATATATAGTATCCCTATCTTCTGGAAATTCTGTGCTAGAAATTTCCTCTTTTCTGTCTCTTTGTTTCTGCCCTTGCTCTTTTGCTTTCTGTCATTTCTTCCTACCATTTTCTGCCTTGCTGGTCCATTCACCTGTATGTGTTCGATAAAGTCTTACATACATTCTCTGAGGACTGATAATTGGGTACTTGTATAAAGTGCACTTATGGCTCTAGGGAAGTGAGATATACAGAAACAATTTTGGGTCACTTAAGCCTGTTCTTACGTATGTTTTAGTATTCTTACTCATGTTTAAATTTGTATTCATGTATGTTTTTTAAATCTGTGTGATAAATAGGACAGAATAATCAGCACCAGGGCATCTCCTTAGACTATGTGAGCGAATGCATTGATATGTGTACTTAATTTTCTTTTCTTTTTTTTTCCCTGTTGAAGTATTGTAAACGCTTTGAAACGGTTATCACCCTGATATGGCTGTACACAGTCGGCTGGACTTTAAACAAAAAGAGAATATTGGCATAATGATTAGTAAGGTAAGTAGGTTTTGTTTATGCATGTTTGTCTGTCTTTATTGTGTGTAGCTTTTCTTTGGTTTCTTAATGGTTTTACCTCGTCCCACCCACCCCCACAAACATACCCCACTTAAGACTTGTTTGAGACAGAGCTCCTGTCTTTCATCAGAATGAAGGAGTCAAGTCTGACTTCAGACAACTCAAGGTATGTGGCTTGATATCTGCCTCAGCTGTGAAGGATAGGAGAGAGCACTGCCCTCATAATGCTGGCCCTGACTAAAGTGAGGTCTCCGCCACCTCTCCTATGACCTCAGGGCTATAGGAAAACGAACCTTTACCATGCCCTCCCCTGCCTCTTCTTTTGTTTGCTTCATTAAGACTAGCAAAATGAATCGGATAAAATGAAAGAAAGCCAAATACGTTGAAATGCAAATGATCCAAAACACGTAAAAATAAAAACAAAAGATGGTTTCATTTCTGTCTCTTTATTCAGCAAGCCCAACTACTGATTTGCATGAAACAGTTGTCTATACTTGATACTATATAAACCAGTGAATAACATCAATGACTGACCAAAGCGACTGGAATTAAAAGCCACTGATTATAAAATGTGTACACATACTGATCAGATGAAGAGACGACACAGAAACTCAACGCCACATGCTTTGGCCTTAGCAGATGACACAGACTCGATGCCATGTGCTTTGACTTTAACCCACTGACACTTGGTTGAGGCATGATGAGAAACTCGGTATCATATGCTTTGACCTTACAGATGACTCAGAAACGAAGTCATTTGCTTCTAATCTTTTAGTTCGTCTTCCATACAAAATGGCAAACTGTTCTCTTCAGATAAATAAGATAGATAAAAGAGATGAATAAAACCATAAGGATGAAGGATAAGTGTATGACTACTAAATAAGAACTGTATAACCAAATACACTATCTTTTTCCTGTGTGGATACTCAAAATTGTATGAACAATGTTCCTCTGTGCTTCATTCATCGTCATTTGTCATGACTTCCAGGGAGAAGGCTTAATGATAGAAATGTGTAATTGTGTTTCTATGTTGCCTCTTCATCTCATAGTACAGTAAAATTTTAACATTCTTCCATCACATTATGTAACTCGCAGTTCCACAACCTTGAACCTGACACAAAACCAACATTAAAACAACTGGTGCTAAATCCAAAGATATAAATGTGGAACATAAGAACAGTGTAAATTTCCCTTTGAAATGTATGCTAAATGCTTCTGCTCATTTCTATTGAGACAACAGGCCGATTCTGACTTTGCCATCACATAAGTTTAAAATTTAAAAAAATTACGTACTCATTTCTGGTCATCTGCCGGTGTAAAACTTTCTAGCAACAATGTCAAGATATCATCATGATGATTGGAAAGAAAAGATATGCTAATTCATTTTGC
The DNA here is from genome assembly GCA_030674185.1 of Monoplex corrugatus. Taxonomy (NCBI): domain Eukaryota; kingdom Metazoa; phylum Mollusca; class Gastropoda; order Littorinimorpha; family Ranellidae; genus Monoplex; species Monoplex corrugatus. The sequence continues at coordinate 59,186,485 of CM060307.1, forward strand.
ATGTGTGTGTACATCTGTTTGAGTGTTGTGGAAAAAAATACCGCCATTTTCTTGCTACTCACTTGTGTATATATGTGTGTCTTCATGACTTTGTGCAACAAATATTTTCTACTGAATAAAATTTATTATTGGTGGTATTCAGGTTAATGTGGAAATTTTTAATATGTTTTTACAGTTATGTGTCTTACACCAGAACTGAAATTCAACACGTGATTTTTTCCCCAGTGTTGACAAATCAATCCAGTAACTGACATTAACCTCCTTGGCAAGATACATAATTAAAAGTGTACTGTAAGACAATGGCGTAAAATTACAGGAACCAACTTGTAAATGGGTACTAAATGTTTTTAATTTTCACTGCTCTTGTGTAAACATTTATTAAAAAGTATATGTATTTTTTAGAAAGGAGAAATCTTGAACTGCACAATAAAAGTAAAATAAATGCCTGTTTTCAGGAGAAAGTGACATTACGGTGTCAGAATGAAAAAAAAACACAAAAAAAAACCATCTGCACACGTGCGATGAGAAGTACAATGTAAACAAATCAAACTGAATGACAACCCGCATTTCATCAGTGATGATTTGCTAAAAATACCCTTCATCATGTGCTGAAACCTCTCTGGTTCATTTAGAAACAAAAACAAAGCCATATTTACTTTATAATCATTGCCAGAATTACTGTCAACAAGAGTCCCAACTTGTCAACCTCATGGTCAGTCCCAATCTCACTCATTTTTGTGCAACAAACTTGTAGAAATTAATCGAAGAACAGCAAAACGGCGGCCGTGTGAAAGGCAGGGGCAATGCAAAAGAAGCCATCTGATTAGTCAATTTGTATTCACTTTACAGATTGGACAGTATTCGATCTTGGCTCATCGTGTTTGGACGGTAAAGCCATGATTGTGGCTCATCATGCTGAGTGGGTTAACAGTCTGTAGCTGGCATAATGAGTGCAGCTTCTCAGTAAACTTTTGCTAAATACAAAACAGAACAAAAACAATAATCATGAAATAAGAGGCTTATGGGCAGACAAAACTACCCATAAATTAATGAAAAAAGATCCTGATGATAAAAGGAAGGGTTTTTGTCTTGCTTCCTAGAAACATTAATTGGCTTATCACATGGTACACATCAGGTGCTTCTTTATTTCTTAAAAAGTATGAGTGAGTGATCCATGTATAACTTGCAGAACACTCTCTTTCCAATAGTTCTCAAGAACAGATGGGAGAAACTTTTTAAGGTCAGGGCAGACTTGGAAAAGTTTGTCATCTATCTGATTGATCTGATCCTCTTTCCAGAGATTTTTTACCCAAGTTTGTACTTTGGGTTTCAGATCTGTGTAAGGAATGAAGGATTTAGACGTCTTTTCCACTGTGCCATTCTAGTATATATCCTCCCAAGAGACAGGAGATTAAAACTTCCCGCCATCTACAGATGTGACTAAAGCCACATGATCACAGTCAAATGCGCACGGTGAGAACAGCCAGTCATGCAGCAAATCACCTGGTCTGGTGAAGATGTCGGGAAGAAAATCACCACACACACAAAAATCAAGGCAGATTCTGTACCTTCTGTTAATTAGACGGAATTGTTTACAAACAGGAAAGACTCATTAGTATGACTAAAATGGAGTTTCTCTGCTGTTTGTCAACAAACATTTATCAAAATCTGTCTGGTTAACATGTTTACCAAATGGAGTTTTACATCAGTATGTTTAAAGGATACTGAACAGTGAACATCTGATGATCTGGGATAAGGCTTCTTTGGTTTATTACATATGTACCAGTACATTTTGAGACCCATCACTATCATACCATCCTTTTGCAACTGGTTATCTTAATTGGTTGTGACAGGAAGAGGAGAGGGCAAAGAACCAAAATAAGCCAAATTATAGTACAGCAAAAACAAGCTTTCCCAAATGTGATTCAAAATTATTATTATTATTAATCATCATCAAAAAAAAAAAATGCAAAAAAAACAAAACAAGCTAGGATAAAATACTAATCTTCACAGGCAGTTATACGTGAATAAATCTGAATACAAGTTACAATTCTAATCTTCTACTGACAGTCATTAATGAATAAATCTGAATACAGTGGCGCCTCAGGATATGAGCATCTCCCCGTACGAGCAAATCAGGTTACGAGCACAAAATACTTGGAAAATTTGCCTCGGTATTCGAGCATTCACTCGCGTTACGAGCAACGTTGTGGTTACGCCATGTGCTTCCTGCCGCTGCATCCCGCTCTCAGTGTGCGTTGTTCTCTCGTAGCGGAAGCATCTCTGCGTTCATTTGTGCTTTTCAGGGTTTTTTTGTGGTTTACGTGAAGAAATTTTGTAACCCATGATGTCGTCCACAGTAACCCCTCTCCTCCTCCCCATCGTCTCCCTCAAGCCAGCCACAACTCTTCATAAAGGTAAAGTACGGTATATTATTTATCATTGTTAAATGTTCGAAAAATTACTTTAATTCTGCATAAAATACCATGTTAATTGATTTTTATATTGATATTTTTGGGGTGTAGAACAGATTAATTGGATTTCCATTATTTTAAATGGGGAAATTCGTTTCGAGATAAAGAGTTTTCACGATAGGAGCTACGTTGAGGAACAAATGAAATTCATATCCTGAGGCGCCACTGTACAAGTTACAATACTAATCTTCCACTGACAGTTATAAATGAATAAATATGAATACAAGTTGCAATACTAATCTTCCACTGACAGTTATAAATGAATAAATATGAATACAAGTTACAATACTAATCTTCCACTGACAGTTATAAATGAAAAAATCTAAATACAAGTTACAATGGCTAGCAAAAATGTTAAAATACAATGTACAGAAAAACACAAGTATTTCAACGTAGCCTCATTAAACGCATAAAAAAACCTCAGCTGAAATACTGCCAAGTTCAAATTATACTAACAATCTTCTTTTCCTTCCTACATTTTACATAATTGTGATCAATATCATCCTGTCTGTACAATCATTGCTGTTGGACCTGTAAGTTTTACCTAAATAAGATAAAAATAAACAGTTTACTTATCTTTAAAATGGGAAAAAAGTTACCTATATAAAACACTGATTTAATTAGATCCCATCTTTGGCACTAGCTTTGTCTTATTTGATTAGAAACTTGTGTTGATGAAGCATTGTGTTGTGAGATGGGCTGAGTTGTCTTTCGTCACCAATATTTGATCTGATGAAAGTCTCAAGACAGGAACTGAAAGCTACTATATATAATCTGGACCTAGCTGAATCATGATCTTTTTGCACAATTATTCATTTTAGACCTGTATGGCAAAGTCCTAGCTGAATCATGATCTTTTTGCACAATTATTCATTTTAGACCTGTATGGCAAAGTCATACATCAGTTTATATCCTCAAACAAGGTCAAGAATCCATTAAATTGGTCATGTGGTTCAGTTTACAGAGCTCTGAACTCTAAATCTGAATATTTCTCCACACTTGGCCTGTTTACTGCCCATGTTAATGCTCTATAATCACCCTGGTGGTGTCAGCTTTGTGTTGCATATGTCCCCGTACCCACTTCCACTTCAAGATTTTGCTAGCGCTTACGGTTTACCACAGGTTAGTGGAATCTACCAGATTATCACTGACGAGAATTTTCTGAGTATAATCAATCTCTTTTGAATAAATTCTAATTCAAATAATGAAGCACTTTCACATGTCTGTTTCCTGTATCACAAATTACAGGTCCCCTGCCCATGAAAAACAAAACTTGCCAATATGTTAAACAGGTCCTTTACCCATCCAGAAAAATGTCAAGACACACAGTGTACACGGATCTAAATCATGTCTGTTCTATTTTCACATCTATTTTACTAGTTACTCTATCATTTTATGTAGATATATACTTCCAAAAATAATCCCCTAAAGAACAGTTGACAGCTGTAGTTTTAATCATACAAATAGATACACAGTTAAGTACAGGAAACAGTTCTGAATTGATAGAAACTGTTCACATAAAGATCTGTGAAAATTTCTTTTCAACTTGAAAGTTATTTCTGTATTTTGCTCTGCATCTGTATTTTTTTTAATAAAGATTTTTTAATAACAGTGAAGCCACAGGACATAAGGCAACAAAAACCACTGCCTTTCTAAGGGCCACAATTTTAAGGGCGGTGCCCATTTCCTTTCCTTTGTTGCTTTACCTTCCCTAACCCTGAAGAGGGTGAGGTACCCACTAACAGCTACATGGACTGAAGGCCACAAGCACATTTTTATTTTTTCTTAGAGACGGTCAAACTCCATGTAGTGTGCTGGAAGGTGGGAACTCAATTTCTTTACCAACCAGGCCTTTTAAAATATTTATAGTTATGTTATTCACATAAACAGTCAATCAAAATTGTAATTCAAACAAAAAAGACAGGTTTAAGTGTCTGCTTACAGACATCACACTCAAAGCAATAATGAAATTGATAGTGATAGTATGACATCTACTAAAATTATAAATCAAGTCATGAACATAAAAGATAGGATTGTGTAACTGCATATAGATATCACACTGAAATCAGTAATAAGGACGATGATGACAGTGATACTACTAATAATAACAATGAATGACTGAAAAAAACATTACCACAATTTCAAATCCATCGAAAACAGTTTTGTTGACATCATGATTTAGACTACAATGTACTTTGGCAATCCTCTAAATAAGACAATGTCACTGGTAGAAGTTGCAGTGCAGAATTTTCATTCAAGTCTTATGACCAATACTGCCAGCATCCTTCCTTCTCCTGGTATGGAAAAAAATGTTAGCTGTAAAACCCTACCCATGCTTATAACTGCACAAAAATTAGGTTAGTAATTATTTCATACATACACGTACAGACACTCAACATGCTTTGTGATTAATCAGTTGTTAGGATACATCACTGCATGCATAAAGAAATCAACTCATCACTTGATCACAGCACAATCAAAAAAGGTGAAATGAAATTATGACTGGAATTTAACACAGCATGATGATGAAAAGTAATTATAAGTGATACACAGCATGACAGTGAAAACTGAAAATACACCGCAAAATGGTGAAAAGATTTTTTCTACTGCCATTCAACTTTTCTTTTTCTGATACATAAAAGTACACACAATCATATAACGATTTTATATACATTTATAAGCATACATAAAAGTACACACAATCATATAACGATTTTATATACATTTATAAGCTTAGCAAGACAACTTTGATCAATCAACAAACAAGACCTCATAGTCAGCATCTTTCTATCAAAGATGTGTCGTCCATAATGACATTGCAGAGTTTTAGAAAACTGTCTTGATAGTAAATTGTACAAGGGGATCTAATATGTGAAAAAAGGAAAATAATCAAGTGCATTTCATATAATGTGTATGCTATCTGTGGCATCTTTACACTCTTTATGTTTACTGTGATTAGGAGCTAATCATGGAAATAAGTGGAACTCATATTCTGGTGACATTCCAATTCTGATCTCGAGGTTTAGTCCAATACTAAACGAAAAGAAATTATAACCAATGTAAATACACAGCATGACTGAGAAAAGAAGTTATAACTGATACTTTAAACAAAGCACAACTATAAAAAGAAATTAAAACACGAATACATGCAGCAAGATGGGGAAAAGAAATTACAACAAGTATTTTAAAATATACCACAAAGATGAACATATTTATAACTGATACTAATACACAGCATGGTGGTGAAAAAAAATTATAACTAACACCAGAACGCGGCATGACAATGAAAAGAAATTATAACTAACACTAGTACACGTCATGATAATGAAAAGAAATTATAACTAACACTAGTACATGGCATGATAATGAAAAGAAATTATAACACTAGTACACAGCATGATAATGAAAAGAAATTATAACTAACACTAGTACATGGCATGATAATGAAAAGAAATTATAACTAACACTAATACACAACATGATGGTGAAAAGACATGATAAAAGACTGACACTTATACAGAGCACACTGGTGAAAAAAAATTATAACAGACTAACACACAGCATAATGGTGGGAAAAAAACTACGAAGACTTATGTTAATACATTGTAATGAGCTTAGAAAGAAATTACATCTAATACATGATAAAATGATGAAAAAAAAAAACCTTCAAAAATAAATAAACAAACAAATGAACTTCAAAAACACTTTATAATTCAAGGATAGCAGCATTAGGTCTCACTGTCTTTCAGTTAGTCCTTGCTACTCACCACACATAATTATAAGCATACTGAAAAAAAAATCACTAAGTATTAACAAACAAACAAGGGAGGGGTAAAACATGTTACTTTAAAGCTATGATGAAAACAGATGCAACAAAAGACACACAATGTCAAAGCACACAATGTCAAAGAAATTTTGAAAGTGAATCATAATGAAAAGTAAATAATAACAAACACTTAAAGAAGCATTACAATGATAAGAAATTGTACTAATGAAGATGAAAAGAAATTGTACAAACACTAAACCATAGCATCAGTGAAAAGAAACAAAAATAGTAACAAACACTAACACAAAGCATGAAGGTGAACGGAACTTATAACAACACTAAATCCACAGCATCAGCACATGATAAAAAGCATGATGGTGAAAAGAATTTATAATAACATTATATCACAACACAAGTAAAAAGAAATAATAACACTTTACACAGAATAAAAAATATATATATATATATATAACAGATTTGCATTAACATGCAGCATAAGGCCATTGAGGGTAAAAAGAAATTAAAACATTTATTAACAGCATGATGGTGAAAAGAAATTATAGCATTAAATCATAACATCAATGAAAAGAAATAATGATAGACTAACACTTAACGCACTGCATGATGGTAAAAAGATATTATAATGCACAACAATATACAGCAAGTTAGTGAAATGAAATCATAACAGACTCTCATGTATCATAACCGCACCATTACACTGACTGATGCTTTACAATTTACAATTTAAAATAGTTTTATTTTATGTGAGTGACCTACATATACATAGTCAACAGACTACAACTTATGTTTCAAAGTGATATGTATACAGGTTCATTTACATCATATCAGCTATCTCGACTGGCATGAAATGGTTGTCATGCTTTCACTTTTCATTCTTTCACCCTATCCATTAGCTTTCACCATACCTTAACCCTTTCATTCCTCACCCTATCCACTAACTTCCACCATCCCTTAACCCTTTCACTTCCTCACTCTGTCCCACTAACTTTCACATCCCTTAACCCTTTCACTTCCTCACCCTATCACTAACTTTCACCATCCCTTAACCCTTTCACTTCCTCACCCTATCCACTAACTTTCACCATCCCTTAACCACTTTCACCCATTCACTTCCTCACTCTATCCACTAACTTCCACCATTCCTTAACCCTTTCACTTCCTCACTCTATCCACTAACTTCCACCATTCCTTAACCCTTTCACTTCCTCACTCTATCCACTAACTTCCAGGGTTGGTGGGGACTAAGCACAGCAAATTAATTTTTCAAAATCAATAAACACTTTGACTGAAAAAAAATACACAAAAAGAATACAAACTGCACAGAACATCACTGTCTGGATAAGAGGCTAACATGTTCTACCAATGCAACAACAACAAAAAACAACAGTATATCTAAAAAACAAAAACAAAAACAAAAAAAGAGTAACAAATTTTAAACAACTTTGTACAACTGTTCTGTAAATCTATGACATCAGAATTAGGGGAACAAGCACTGAAATGAGAAAAACAAAACATTAAGAAATTCTGGTGTGTGTGTGTGTGTGTGTGTGTGTGTGTGTGTGTGTGTGTGTGTGTGTGTGTGTGTGCATGTGTGTGTATGCATACATGTTCAAAATATCATCCACTTAGTTATACTCCATCACATTCAGCAACTTATTTTCAATTCATTTTGGCATGGAACCAAATGTCATGTTTCTGAAACAAACAATGGATGAAGTATAAAGATATCATCAACAATTTCCAGGAAATACCTGATTCCCCAGAAGTGTATACAATAATTATAACTGAAGATTACTAATAATACAAATTCACGAGGTGTATCACTTTACTGCAGTCAAGAGAATAAATATAACATTTGGTATTAAGGAGAAAAATGAACGAAAAACAAAAGTACAACAAAGATCCTGACAGCATATCTGTGAAAAGTCACTGTGGTGTTGTTTTGAATTCTAAATCTGTGAGTGTTTGTGTGTGTGCGCGCACGCACGCATGTGCATGTGAGAGAGAGAGTGTGTGTGGTTATAAGCACAGTATGCATTTGAATCCGCATCAGACAAGAGTCCAGCATCTCATCCACAACAACAATAGAAAGATCAATAAAACATTTACAGTGTAACATTAAACAGTTACACTACACAATTACAGCAAACCAATTATATCTGTCTTTGACTCAGTGAGACCTCTAAGCTCACCAGGCCTCAATGTATTCAACTGTTATTTTGAATATTCTTAACGGAATGAAACAAATGTAAATCAGCCAGAAGATCATGAAAAATACACTACTCTACATGATTTAGGAGAAAAACTTCTGGCAAATCACTGCAATCCGATCACAACACATGAAAAGCATAACAATGAATGAACTGTTGCAATCTGATCACAACACACGAAAAGCACAACAATGAACTTTTGCAATCTGATCACAACACAGGAAAAGCATTATGAATGAACTGTTGCAATCTGATCACAACACACGAAAAGCACAACAATTAATGAACGGTTGCAATCTGATCACAACACATGAAAAGTGTAACAACGAATGAACTGTTACAATCTGATCACAACACACAAAACAAAAAGCATAACAATGAATGAATTGTTGCAATCTGATCACAACACACGAAACGAAAAGCATAACAATGAATGAACTGTTGCAATCTGATCACAACACTTGAAAAGCACTACAAGGGATGAACTGTTGCAATCTGATCACAACACTTGAAAAGCACTACAAGGGATGAACTGTTGCAATCTGATCACAACACTTGAAAAGCACTACAAGGGATGAACTGTTGCAATCTGATCACAACACTTGAAAAGCACAACAAGGAATGAACTGTTGACATGGAAGCATAAATTTACAATCATGATGACACAACATCCATAATGAATGTTGTTAGTCTTGACACTTGCATAATTATCATTTCCTTGGCATAACAGGGCTTCACATTGTGTAGTCTTTACAGACTCAAGATAAAACTATCATAACGCAAAAACACATTCACAATAAACAGTATACATTTCTTTTGCTATGTACAATGTGAACATATCAAGTATACATCATGTAAAATAGCCAAATAACAACAAGCCTTTCCTCCCACAAAGTGAAGATCAATACCACAGACTGAATTCTAACACAACAACTTTCACTGTGCTGGTTTTGAAAGTGATACATTAAGTTTTGAAGAAATACATGGTTTTCCATATTTTCTCTGATACACTCCCCTTCTACAACTATGTCTACTTCATCTTCCACCCCCTTCTCTGGGGAACAATTCTACAGTTTTTAATTGTATTTCTTTCTTTTTTGTCACAATAGACTTAAAACACGAAATTCAGCTGCCCTCCCCAGGGAAAGCATGCTGCCGCAGTGCAGCATCACCTGTTTTTTTGTTTTTTTTTCTTTTTTCAGTATGTGTGTATTTTTGTTTGCTCTATGTTGGTGAATATTATCCCCTATTTTTATACAAGTTTCATAAGCTACGATGTTTTTACTCCAAGTTTTCTTCAATATTCCATGTAAATCATTATATAGAAACAAAATTCAAATTCAACAATAATGATCATGGTCAACAAATACTATCTCCCTTTTCCAAAGCCTTTCAAACAACAATTTGCAAAAGTGGCATTGAATGTTGCAAATTCTACAATAATGATTATGGTCAACAAATACTATCTCTCTTTTCCAATGCCTTTCAAACAAACAATTTGCAAAAGTGGCATTGAATATTGCAAATTCTACAATAATGATTATGGTCAACAAATACTCCCTTTTCCAATGCCTTTCAAACAACAGTTTGCAAAAGTGGCACCGAATGTTGCAAATTCTACAATAATGATTATGGTCAACAAATGCTATCTCCCTTTTCCAATGCCTTTCAAACAAACAATTTGCAAAAGTGGCACTGAATCTTGCAAAACAGACTTTCCGTTCAACGCCAACATTTCTGTGAACAACTAACACACAATAATAAAACAAAAACAAAACAAAACCAAAAAAAAACACACACACACACAAAAAGGAAAGAAAGATAAACTCACACACACCACCAAACCAAACAAAAAATGACACAGAACATATGAAAAAAAGAACATAAATAACTGGGTTCAAACAACACAAAGTGTTTACACATCAGTTACAGGAATTAATGAATATGACAGAACTATTACGATTGATGTACACGACATCAACAGCACACATGAACATTAAATAAGTACTGTAACTAGAAAATGCTCTGGTTCACTCACTTTCCCAGGCGAATCTTGACACTGCTAGAGCCACATGTCCTGTTCTAGCACAATCACAGGCCAATAAACATTGCTTCAGGTGCAAAGGAACCATACATTTTCATATGACAAAATCATAAGATTGTTCAAGTGCAGAAATTCCTTTTCATATCCAATACTGATATCAAAGTTAATTCATAATTTAGCAAAATAAAATGTGTACAAGAAAAATTCAAGTAATCACAACAGCATAAATTCATACACATCAATGGCAATATCAGGACACCATATGTCTGAAGTGCAGTCCAGAGACATGTGAAAACATTGACAACTGCAAAACCCCATGTAAAAATAGACATAATGAACAAATGATATCAGTTTTAGGGTACTGAAATATAATGAAGTAGAGAAAGGAAACAGCAAATAGCAACCAAAAAACCTTCCAAATTTATATATGAAATACACATAAAGTAGCCTCCATAAAATGTAAACACAGCAACATTTCATTTCTTACTTAAGCTCATAATTCCCTCCCGAGTGTAAATCATCAATGACTGCTCTCAGCATTTCCATGCGTGGATGATTTCCTCAAGCCTCATGAAGTCACTGTCCGAGGTATAACTGGCAAGTGTTTCCTGCTCATTCATTTTGGTTTTGCAGGAAAAATAGTCAATGACTATCTCCATGTGCTCCATTCCTAGAAGATTTTCTCAAGCTTCCTGTTGTCAGTGTCCAAGGAAAAACTGCCAAGTGTTTCATGCTCATCAATTTAGGTTTTGCAAGTACTAGGTTAGGGACAGTCTGATGTTTTTGTCTGGTGGTTTGTGGAGTGTGTGACATGTCAGTCTTCCGCCATTTCTTATCTCTACTTCAAACAAGTCTTGGTGACTCTCTCTCAAAACAAGTGATAAGAATTCACTCATTCCAGCTGAGGTGAAGGATTCTTCCAAAACAGGAAATGATGGTCTGTAGCCTCTTAATGATTGGCTGCATTATTTGTTAGCCAGCTTCCAAAGCACAAAGTACTACATGCTTGAAACTACAGTCGAAAATTCTCAACAGTGTGCTTGAGCTGTATCTTCATGGTGATGAGAGCTGCTTTTGTGCTGCTTACCTCACCATCATCGTCAATACTACCATCCTGACTGGTAGAAATTGCACTGGTATGTTAAAGATGTTATGTTCTTAGTATACCTCAGAGCATAATAATGTTTTCTGATCGATTTTTGTTATAAAGATGGCCTATTTAGCTCAGCTGATTGGCAGCCAGGCTAATAAACCAGGGATCCTGGGTTTGACCCTTGGACAGCCAGGCTAATAAACCGGGGATCCTGAGTTTGACCCTAACGCAGACCACAGCCTTTTCTCTTTCATAAGCAGGATGGTTGGGTCTTGCAATAGGTCAGTGAACTCAAGATAGTCTGCCTAAAAAGTCTACATTTTTTGCTAGACATTGTGTAAATATTTTGCCCAAAGCTTGCAGTCCATCCATGAGCCGCCTCTGAATACGGATGCTAGCAAAATGTTCCTTCTACATGACAACGCAAGTGCTCTTAAAGCCAAGGCCACTGTGGCCTGTCTACTAGAGCAATCCATTCAAGTTCTCCCTCCCACCCAACAGTCCTGACTCTGTCCCATGTGACTTCTGGTTGTTTCCCCTTCTAAAGCAAAACCTGGCTTGCAAGACATTTTCAAGAATCAAGGACTTGGGAGAAGCACTGAAATCAAGCTAGCTACTTTATCGCAATCAGACTATCAAAAGAAACGTACCTTGGTTGAGGACGCCTAAACCTGTCTGGAAGCAGGTTGACAAAAATTTAAAAGACTGAAAATTTCACATATGCTAGACTTCCTATTTTCGTTTTTTGAAGTGACAAGATTCTAGGATCAGCCTTTATATAATACAATACACAGGTATTTTATTCATTCTTTAAAGAAAATTACAAGATATTACATGATGACATATCTATCAATATCAAGTAATTCCCTGCCAAGTCAATTGTATCAACATATGACTCCTTGCTCAGTCAGTCACATAATATTCTGTGACTGCTTGCCCATTCAATCACATCAACATACAATGACTCTTTGCCCAGTCAATGTCAATATACAATGACTTTGCTCAGTCAATGTCAACATACAATGACTCTTTGCCCATCAATGTCGGCATACAATGACTCTTTGCCCAGTCAATGTCAACATACAATGACTCTTTGCCCAGTCAATGTCAGCATACAATGACTCTTTGCCCAGTCAGTGTCAGCATACAATGACTCTTTGCCCAGTCAATGTCAGCATACAATGACTCTTTGCCCAGTCAATGTCAGCATACAATGACTCTTTGCCCAGTCAGTGTCAGCATACAATGACTCTTTGCCCAGTCAGTGTCAGCATACAATGACTCTTTGCCCAGTCAATGTCAACATACAACGACTCTTTGCCCAGTCAATGTCAGCATACAATGACTCCTTGCCCAGTCAATGTCAGCATACAATGACTCCTTGCCCAGTCAATGTCAACATACAATGACAGCCCAGTCAATGTCAACATACAATGTCAATATGCTGTGACTCCTTGCCCAGTCAATAGTGTCAATATACTGTAACTCCTTACCCAGTCAATAACATCAATATGCTGTGACTCCTTGCCCAGTCAATAACATCTATATCTTGTGAGTCCTTGCCCAGTCAATAACATCAATATGCTGTGACTCCTTGCCCAGTCAATCATGTCAATATAATGCAACTCCTTGCCCAGTCAATAACATCAATATGCTGTGACTCCTTGCCCAGTCAATAACATCTATATCTTGTGACTCCTTGCCCAGTCAATAAAACCAATATGCTGATTCCTTGCCCAGTCAGTCATGTCAATATAATGCAACTCCTTGCCCAGTCAATAACACCAATATGCTGTGACTCCTTGCCCAGTCAATAACACCAATATGCTGATTCCTTGCCCAGTCAATAACGTCAATATTCTGTGACACCTTGCCCAGTAAATAACGTCAATATTCTGTGACACCTTGCCCAGTCAATAACATCAATATGCTGTGACTCCTTGCCCAGTGAATAATATCAATATTCTGTGACTCCTTGCCCGGTCAATAACATCAATATCTTGTCACTCATTGCCCAGTCAATAGCATCAATCTGGTGTGACTCCTTGCCCAGTCAATAACATCAATATCTCGTGACTCCTTGCCCAGTCAATAACACCAATATGCTGTGACTCCTTGCCCAGTCAATAACACCAATATGCTGATTCCTTGCCCAGTAATAACGTCAATATTCTGTGACACCTTGCCCAGTCAATAACGTCAATATTTTGTGACACCTTGCCCAGTCAATAACATCAATATGCTGTGACTCCTTGCCCAGTGAATAACATCAATATTCTGTGACTCCTTGCCCGGTCAATAACATCAATATGCTGACTCCTTGCCCAGTCAATAACATCAATATTCTGTGACTCCTTGCCCAGTCAATAGCATCAATATGCTGTGACTCCTTGCCCAGTCAATAACATCAATATGCTGTGACTCCTTGCCCAGTCAATAACATCAATATGCTGTGACTCCTTGCCCAGTCAGTAACGTCAATATTCTGTGACACCTTGCCCAGTCAATAACATCAATATGCTGTGACTCCTTGCCCAGTCAATAACGTCAATATTCTGTGACTCCTTGCCCAGTCAATAACATCAATATGCTGTGACTCCTTGCCCAGTCAGTAACATCAATATTCTGTGACTCCTTGCCCAGTCAATAACGTCAATATTCTGTGACATCTTGCCCAGTCAATAGCGTCAATATGCTATGACTCCTTGCCCAGTCAATAATACCAGTATCTTGTGACTCCTTGCCCAGTCAATTATGTCAATATAATGAAACTCCTTGCCCAGTCAATAACATCAATATGGAGTCTGAACATCAATATGCTGTATCTCCTTGTCCAGTCAATAATATCAGTATGCTGTGACTCCTTGCCCAGTCAATAACATCAATATAGTCTGAACATCAATATGCTGTGACTCCTTGTCCAGTCAATAACATCAGTATGCTGTGACTCCTTGCACAGTCAACAACATCAATATGCTGTAACTCCTTATTCTGTCATATTCCTGAAGTCTGTGTGATAACAGAATCACAAAACAGAAACAAGCACAAACTACATCAAATATGCATCTTCTTATGGTACATGACCAGCATCAATTTCTGCAGGCACACAAGAGGAGATCAAAACAGTCAGAAAAGAAGCACAGATGTGCTAAAGAGCAAATCTTTCATGAATGAAAATAACAAATAGATGCCATCATGGAACAATCAACCTTAACAACAACAACAAAATGCATGAAGACATTAAATACATATAACAATAATTTTGAAAAAAGCATCTGACAGTGACAGAAAATGAAACTTTAAAAACAACTCATATAAAAATAAAAATCAGAAGCAGTTACTTATTATCTTCATTTATCTATACAGCAGGCACAAGACAGCTTAAATGGGTAATTCAAACTACCAAGCAGTATTATGGATAAAAGCTTCATGATAATCTACAGAAACAAAAGTAAACAGTCACTCTCACTTGCCTGTAATGTTAACATCTAAATGCTCACATATGAGCAAATAACTTGGAAAAAAATAACTGCCCCTACTGAAAAACAAATTCTCAACATTCTGACATAATGAAGCCAAAGAAAAGAGGTGACTTCTACAGAAAAGTATGACGGCTCTGCCTAATTTCAGTTCTGTTGAATTTTCCACTAAAATCGGAAATCTGCATCATAGGCAAATATCGCTCAGGGTTATCAACAAAATCCTTCTGTGTTGGAGTGAAGTCTTGATCACTGACACCATGTGCCCGCAACTTGTCCTGGACATACTGCAAGTAATCATAGTCTGGGTAGCTATACCTGGAAGACAAATGATAATAAAACAACATGAGTATACACATGATTGTGATACATCAACGATACACCAAACAGTGAGCACTTCTATCAACGTAACATCTAAGTAACTATTGTCCCCTCTACTATATGTACAGTACTTTGGCTTTAAGTTTCAACTTTTCTGTTGTTTTAACTATTGTTTGGAACATTACATTTTTCTCACCACTTCAGGGACATAATATCCACTTCACTCTCTCAGGTTCCCTGAAACATCACCAAACCCAGGTCTGTTCTATCACAGTCAGGTGTCAAGCGCTCCTAGAAACTACATCAAAATGCCACAAAATGCCTAACGAGGTGTATGCCCTAGAGGATAAAGTACTCACCTTGGAAACAAGTAATCCAGATTCGATTCTGGGTTGGACAGGGGGGTTTTGCCCCCTACAAAAGGCCTAGACTGGTGGTCTAAGTGCTAGTCTTTTGGATGAGATGGCAAACCAAGGTCTCATACAGCATGAACTTGGTGGACAAGAAAGATCTCCTGGAAAATGCAAGAGGAGTTCCTGGCAAAATTCTGCAGAAAATACACTGTCATTGGTGAAAAAAAGAAAAGTGAGTGGTGTGTACTATGTCAACTGCCTTTGCCCGAGATAGCAACCCACATTTTACGTGTAAAAATTCTGCTGTGACAAAAACTGAATCCGTCCAACCAAATCCAACTAGACTTGACCCAGTGATGACATGAACTGATGAAGATGTCTCCAATGAGATAATCATTACAAAGCTTCAAGAGGTCTAAAATTGGCTGTTGGTGAGAATGAATTCTGCCTAATTTCTTGGCCGTTTACTCTACAAAATCAGCCCTCAACTGAAACACCGATCAATACTATCACAACCTCCATATCTTCTTCAAATTTTTTTCTGGCCAATCATCACTTTGTTTTTTGTAACATACAGTGTACACTGAAGAATGATGCAAATGAAAAGACAGAGGCAGAGTGGTAAGGTAACTTAAGTATGTACTATTGTTTGGTAAAGACTTTTAATGCTCTGTGTGTTGTGTGTGTGTGTGTGTGTGTGTGTGTGTGTGTGTGTGTGTGTGTGTGAGTGTGAGTGTATGTGTATGTGTGTGTGTGTGTGTGTGTGTGTGTGTGTGAGTGTGTGCAGGTGTGTGGTGAGTGTGAGAGAGAGACAGAGAGAGGTGTGTGTGTGTGTGGTGTGTGTGTGTGTGTGTGTGTGTGTGTTAAGAGAGAGAGAGTGAGTGTGTGTGAGTGAATGTGTATACATGTGAGTGTGTGTGCGTATGAGAGCGAGACACACAGAGAGACAGACAGAATGAGAGAGAGACAGTCTAGAGTGTGTGAGTGTGTGTGCGTGCGCATGTGTGTGTGTGTGTGTGTGTGTGTGTGTGTGTGTATGTGTTGTGTGTGTGTGTGTGCACGTGCGCGCGTGTGCGTGTACCTGCGCAACAATTAACCCATTACCATGAAAAGTGCAGTGTGCATGCTTCTAACATGGACAGCTTGCATCACATAGATGATGCTATTATTATTATGTATTCTGAAATGCTGACCTTGTCAATGCGCATAGCAAATGTAACGTATCTGGTCTTTTCCTTTCCCCAACCCTACACAATCTTTCTGATCTGCTTTGTGTGTATTCAAGAAAAAGGAGCGAATAAAAGTTTATTCTGTATAGGAGCATAGAAAAAAATTATGATAACGAAGACGATTATGGTTAATTATACTGCTGTTTTTCATGCACAGTGCAACTCAATTTTTTTTAAAGATTGGAACT
The DNA here is from genome assembly GCA_030674185.1 of Monoplex corrugatus. Lineage (NCBI taxonomy): Eukaryota > Metazoa > Mollusca > Gastropoda > Littorinimorpha > Ranellidae > Monoplex > Monoplex corrugatus. Next base: position 59,203,663 of record CM060307.1, read on the forward strand.
CGATAAATAATTTCTTATAAGTTGATGACAATTGAGGCAGAATGTTTTATATTTTATTTTACATTTCATATTGTTATTTATGTTTTATTTTTTATATATTATAAAGGATTTATCTTTACACTGTTACTGAGGTTTATATTATATTGATGATGATGGACTCTCCTATCAATCCAATGGATGAATAGACATACTAGTCCTTTTTCACCTAGTATGGTCTTCATATGGGAAACACGATCAATTCTGTAGGCGCATGTTCTTCTGCAGGTGCTGTATGGGAAGAGTCCTGCAGCCTTGGGTTCTACTTCTGCCAGTCCATCCTCTACTGAATAGTAGCTGTTCTGCACAACGAAAATGTAAATTTGCCTTGCATGCTCTGCTGCTGCTAACTCTGTTGTGGGCCTCTTCCCAGCTGATATTGATGCCACAGCTGATGATGTTAGCACTGTATTACATTATAGCAGTACATAATAATCAAGACTATGGCATACTTTTCACATGGATTGTTTGCGCTATACAAATGAACTAATCATTGCTTTAAATGAAAATCTTGCATACCTTTCCCTTGCTCTCCTCTGCTGGCTGCATCTTCTGCCTCACTTGAAAGACTGTCCATATACGACTGCTTATCAGCTCTTGTATCTGCCTTAACTGTACAGTCAGGTTCCTTGTGCAATGCTCATGTTGTACTTGGCATCACTCTTTTAATCTCTCTGACTTGGCCTTCATGATTTGTTTCTATTCAGGGTTCTCTTGTTTTCAATGGCTTGCCATGTGTCTGTTGTAATCCATTCTTTTCTCTTCTTCTGCTTTGATCCCAGGCAGGGTTCATGGTTTGGAAGTACGCTTTTTTGATCTACTCCCATTTCTGTGCAGTCAACTTATCTGGGTTTCACTGTGTCTCACCTGTCTCACCTGTCGGCGTCGCCGGGTTCAGTGTTGGCCTTCAGTATTTGCAAGATCTTGGAACTTGTTCTTCAGCTATATGACAAACACACTTTTCTCTCTGGGATCACACAGAGTCTTTAGATCTAATAGCTGATGTCCTGTTTTTGTTGTTCATATTAAACTAGTATCCCCCCAAAATCTTTACAGCTCTGTCATTATTTTCATGACCATTATTTCAATTGATTATTCTGCATTAGCAAAAGTTTGCGAACTATTTATACTTTACCTTGACTGAGCATAAGGTGTGTGCTCTGTCTTGTGAAGAATGTCATTCCATACAATGCCCACGGTATCACTGTTGGACAACTTTGCCACAGAGAAGATCAAACCCCGATCAAAAGCAACCTTCAGCAGCATCAGTACCTTTCTGCCCTTTGTGTTGTTTGGTAGAAACGCCTCTTTCTTATAGCCTTTGTATGAGCAGCCTGGCTGAGGGTCTTCTTTCTGGATTACACAACAAAACAAAATAAACAAATCCAACAACCCCAAAACACTCACATTTTGATGAACATGTACATGCATCATTTTAAGTGACGAACCTTCAGAAAAAGAACTGTACAAAGTGCTTTTTTTTTTAACTCAACTTTCACCCATACATCTTATTTAGCATCATGGCTTAATTACAAACTGGCAAAAATGGACCATTAAATGAGCTGTGTTTTGCAACAGTTTAGTATGAAGGAGAGAAATGAGTACCACCCTAGGAATTCTGACCCTGAGAAAAGTTGATGTCTACCACCTCACTCCCCTATGACTCAAGGATTATGAAATAATCTTTGCTTTATCCTTGTTTTACTGCTGTTCCAGCTAGTAATCAAACTTCTACCAAGCAAACATGATTCCAAAAAAAAACTATGCTTAAGAAATATATCTCCCATGTTTACAAAAACAGCAAGTTTGGAAAATGGCTCTTAGCTAGTAACTTCTACCATTGAAAAATAAAGTACCATTGTCGTTATCAAGTCATGTTTAGTTTAAAGCCAGCCAAGCTTGATTTTCTTTTATTAGTGACCAATAATATCCCACCCTCAAGAGAGGAAAAAAACTCATGTAATCTTATAGCCCTCTGCAGGCATGAAAGCTATATCTTCTGAATTAGCTGGAGAAGCTCTGAAGACCAGAGCTGTCCCAACCAAACAGCCAGAAAGATTCACAAGGATGGAAGCACCAACTCCCTTTAATCTAAAGCAGGAAAGGCCATTGGAAGAAGGCACTCTCGACCTTTTCCAACTGTTCAAAGTCCCACATGGGGTCATGCTAGAGGTTATCTGGACTGGGAAGTGTCCCCTTTTTCAGCTTGCTTTTGGAACTTCTCTTACAGCAGACTGACGACTAAGGTTTTATTGTAAGTTATTACTGACAATAAAGGTTTCATTTTAAGTTATTAGTACTAACTGTTACTACAACTGTTACTGTTCTAAATTCAAAATTGTATCAAATTCAAAATTATATCAAATAAGTTTCACATTTTTATTTGCCTATTTTACATAATTTATTCCCTTTTTGCATGTTCACCTAACTTCACTGCCTCTTGAGATTAGTCATGGAAACAGCATACAAAGCGCATTTGATTCTGTTGACTTCCAGCAACTTTTGCACAAGAGCTATTGGATAACATCATACAGTCAGCAGAATCATACCAGGCGTTCTAGTAACTGGTAACAATCAATGGAAAAGACAAATGAACTAAACAGTCATTTCAAGTTTCCTTTGTATCAATCAGTTTGAAGTAAAACTGAGGTGTAAGTAGATTTGCAGGGATAGGCCTAGACCTTTACCTTCCTGTAGTCAACATTATGGTCAATCAAAATTGATGGACACATTTCTGTCCTGCCCCTGGAATGAAGGCCCAAGGCACAAGTGACATTGAAAATACAGATAGAAATGTGTGTGTGTGTGTGGTGTGTGTGTGTGTGTGTGTGTGTGTGTGTGTGTGGTTTTGTGGTGTGTGTGTGTGTGTGTGTGTGTGTGTGTGTGTGTGTGTGTGTGTGTGTGTGTGTGTGTGTGTGTGTGTGTGTGTGAAGCATGGGTATACACTGATGGAAAGACTGACATAAAGAGTGTGATATGCTAAAGAAGATAACCATATCTGTGGCAGAGGTGAGTGCCATACTGCAGTTGTCATTTCATGGCTCACCATCACCACAACACCCAAATTTTGAGTGCAAGAGGCTCTTGTCTCATCCACTTTGGACATCTCCCTTATAGTCATATTTCAGTTTGTGCGTGTTTGTTCATTCTTTGATGTCTTCTCACTGTGAGTGATATAAGACAATTGTGTGTGCATGCGTGCGTGCGTGTGTGCATGCGTGTGTGTAGGTTGGTTTTTTTTTTATCTTTCTCAGATTAAGAGGAAACAGATGCAAGGGCAGTTAGTGACTGACAGCAGTTGTAGTCCTTTGGTTCACAAGTCACAACACCCAATATTGAGTGTAAGGGGGTCTCCTCTCACCCACCTTTGACATCTTCCCTAAAGTCACATTTCAGTTTTTCATCTTCTCTTAAGTAGGAGGCAATAGAATGCAAGGGCAGGCTCCCTGAGGGGGGTACCAACATGACAAGAAAAGCACTGCTATTTTTCATTTTGTGAACTGGCCAGTCACAGGTCAGCCAGGGTGCTTGATGAAACAGCAGGTGCAACAGGAAAGACTTGAAAGAAGTGATATGGGTAACATATTATGGCAAGTTTCACAGCCCTGAAGGCCAGGATATGGTTTGACAAATGAAGGGACACTGTAGTGCACAAATTTTAAAGGTAGATCTGTATTCATGCTTTAGTCTTGCTTGAACATTTAAAATCTGGACAAAGATCCTTCCCTGTTCAGAGAACATACAGTTCAGAGAAAGTACAGTTCAAACACTGATCAATGGTTGTTCCAAACTGATTTAGCTGAGAGGGCCATGACTGGAAGCTGAACACGTGACAGAAGAGAAGGAAGTAGACTGCTCACACACATGTGTGTTACTGTTACACGATTATTTTCCTGCCCAGATTTATGGCCATGTTACCAACGATAGAAAACAATGGATGGCTGGTTTTAAAGCGAAATGTGACATGGCTTGTCCTCTTCTTTCTTCCTGCAAACTAGGTTCTAGGCTATCCTCTTCAATGGGCTTATGTCCATCCAGCCACCTTCATCTTGTTAATGCACTTTCTCCACATCTGCTTTGGGGCTGCCCCTTCCCTCTTTATATATCAATCTCTCCTTTCATCACAATTTTGGTTATTTCATCTATTGTGACATAATTATACAACAACAACAAACACTTACTCTCTGTTTTTCTGAACTGAAGCAATACTCAATCACGAGAGTGTCGCATTCTGGATATCCTGGCAAACAGAATTTCTTTCTATACATCTTCATCTTGCCGTCTTTTGGTTGACTGCCTCTGATAGCTTTAAAGGAGACCTGACATTCAGGACATGCACGTGTAGTTTTCAAACATCTGTCATGACATGATTTACAGATGGTATGTCCACAGCTGGGCATAGTCCCAAGGATATCCACTTTAAACTGACAAAAGCCACATACTGATGCAGAAGATTGCAATGAAGAACTGCTTCTTTGCACTGCTGCCTTTTGTGATAAATCTACAGCACAACAGCAATCAAAGTCATCTGAAATGGCCTTTAAATATTCTGTATCAGAGGTGACAATGTACACCTGACCGATGGTCCTGCTTGGCAGAGTTGAGTGCTCTGAGATGACTTTGTGGAGAGCAGCAGCAAAATTATAGATATCCTGTCTGGAAGCAACATCTGCACCTGAAACATGCACACACCATGGCTGTTTTCATGTAATTTACATTTTACACACCTACTAATGCAAGCACTTTTATCACAACAAAACAGCTAAATAACAGTAAGCATATCAGACAGCATCCCCCTGTCAAAGGAAAAGAAAGCTACTATTTCCAATACATTAAGTATCACCTATTTGATATCAAGAACTTATCCTAAACACTGGATTATATGAAGGATTCACTGATCACAAAATCCAGAACTTTACAGACTTTTTTTGGGGGGTGGGGATGTAAGATAATCATTTTCACTTTACAGACTTTTTTGGGGTGTGGGGGATGTAAGATAATCATTTTTCTCTGTGGTTTACAATGCAGGCTACATGAGAAACACTTTTAGAGAAACACCTTCTATCTGCTCCTGTAACATAAAAATGGAATCTTTGCCAGTATTTTTAACCTTTTACTAGATGACAAAGTTGATGCATATATATCCTTTCTCTCTCTCACTCACCTTCTTTCTTTTATATTTTCATTCTCTCTTCTTCATGCTTTATATGCAGTTGTTTCTTCTTGTTATTTCTTCTGAGATTCTTCTCTTCCTGTATATTACTTCAGGTATCTGATCTTCAGTTTGGAATTGGTTATATGCTAACAGAATGTAGTTTTAGCTTCAGCTTCTTCTTTGCTGTGTTGGGTCTTTCTTTCGACTTACTTTCTGTCTGTTTGTGGTTTCCATGGCTTACATTTCTCAATTGGTGGTCTTGGTGAAGTTTGGTATGGCTGTGTTTGTAACGTCTCATCTTTTCTTGTCAACATTTATTATTCGAGCACATTAACATTCATTCCTTTTTTGTTTTTAAAATTCATTTCATTTTTCATTCAAACCTGGTCAACATTTATTAATTTGCTATATACATATATATAGCTTGATTCTCATTTTCATCATTTCTCCCTGAATTCTTTCTCTTTCTCCTTCTTCTTTTTCTTTTCTCGTTTTCTTCCTCTCTCTCACTCATTCTTACAAATGTTTACACATATGACAATGTGATACATATATTGTTCAAGTTAAACCAAACCCTTTAAAGACTTTCTGCCCATACATTTTCTTGTACATGAGCATACTTTTTACATACTCACAAATGTATACTCACACATAGATTATCTATACACACCTACACTATCATTTTGGCAGTACAATGATGATTTGACAGAGCAGCAGCTTGAACACTTTAATGGAATAGTTTCCTCAACTGAAATATTCTTTCCAAATGTTAAATTTTGTTGTATTAGAAGATTTATCAGCTTGAGCTCTGTTTAAAAAATGACATTTTTCAGTTTTCCGTACTTGGATTTAGAGATTGACTGCTTGATATCGAAAGAATTTATCCCTAATGACATAATTGTAATCTGGATAGTCCAAACAACATTTTTAATGTGTTTACTGTAATCCGTTTATTGTGTTGTATTAGAATCAACTGTTACATTTTGCCAAAATGGGCAAATAAGGTGGACATTGGAAAATGCATGCTTGATGAAACTGATGCTTTGGAACTGTTGACATCTACTACATCCACAGCACCCCTTTTTTACTTCATCTTTTTAATTTAGAAGCACAATATTCAAAGGGTAAATATTGTGAAGGAACTGTAAGAGTCTAAGAGAAGCTGATTTTCCTTGCTGAGATAATTCATGAGGTTGACAGTTAAGTGTGTAATGGTATTTCTGCTTTTTACAAATCCTGCTTGATCTGTGCGGACGATTGTTTTGATGACTTTTTGTATAGCTTGTGCTTTTGAGAAAATGTGTGTAGTCTGTAGTTTGTTGGATTCATTTTGTTAAATTTTTCCCCTTGATGAAGTACGGGATTGCCCCTTTTCTCAAGGATCTTGAGAGGAAGTTTGTTATTTACCATGGACTACTGTAAATATTTGTAAAAGATTTTCTACAAAAATGTCCCTTCATTTAAGACAGAATGTTGGTATTAATCAATCAAGCCTGATGCCATATTTTTAACAAAAGCATAAAGAGCATGGGATAATTTTTCTTGTGCAATTTCTTTCTCATAGTCTCTTTTTCACAGTTTATGATAGGACCAATTTTCCCTATAATGTTCTTTAATGTTTTGTTCCTCACAACTATTTGTATTCCATGTATAGCTGTGCATGTCATTTTTTTTGGTCTCTTTAGTACAACACTAAAGTCACCACACACTGTTGCTGATCTATTTGTAGGGTTGATGTTGTGTTTGCTATTTCTTTCTTTCCTTCTTTCTTTCTTTCCTTCTTTTTTTTAAGTCTCTAGGAACACATTGTACTTTTTTCTCTCCTTCTTCACTCCATTTTGTTAATGATTTAATTCAAGCTGCTACAGCTAGTTTTATTTCTAGCATTTCTGTTTGTTTTTGTGTTGAGAACTTTGTGTTTAGAGCTCTCTAATTCAAAAAGTTGGCACTCAGTTGCACTTGCCAAAAGCTGTCCATTTTTTTTCAAGTTATATTGTACACAGAAGGCTTCAAATCTTATATCAAACATTTCCTAACTTAATTCTGCATTTTTAATGTGGTCTTCAGTGTTCAAGTGTGTTTCAATGAACTCACTAGTCTTGTCAATAAAAAGATTGTCAGTCAGCAATGAAGCATTGAACTTCCAAAAGTCTGGGCCTCTCTAAAAATTGTTTTTACATGTTTATGATTGGAAATTATTTCTGTTTTTATTTCTTTTATCTTAATTTGAAGTACCGGGTCACTGAATATGTCATCTATTGGTCATACTGTAAAAAGGTATGAGCTTTGACCAGGTGTATTCTATCACATCTGGACTGTAAGCCCTCCAGATATCAGACAGTTCTAAGGATGCAGGTGTCTCTTTTTAAAAGAAATGTAAGTAATTTTTTAACAACTTCTGTTTGGAAACAAAAATGAAAACAATCTTTATTGTGACTTCTGTTCAGAAACAAAAGTGAATTCTATCTGGAAACAAAAGACAGCATTGACCATATACATCAGAAGTATCTGCAAGTCAAATGATTCTGGGATGAGGATGAATGTCTGCTGAAGTCAAAATGCATCAGCTGTGCAAATGTCAGATCAACTGAAAACGATCTTTTTTGATAGTGATGAAAACATCAGATCAACTGAAAATAGTACTGTGTCTTCATGATGAAAATGAGTGCACAGATCCTATATCTGATTTTATGACCCCCATAAGGAAACTGCATACTCATAAATGCAAATAAAAAAACTCTTGCAAATATACCTTATCTTACAAAATATCTTACAACAAAATACCACATAGAAGAAGATACTGCAATACTGATATGAAGCTTAATTAAACAAAAATTTCTAAAGGAAAATGGCTAGTGTACTTACCACTGGTAAACACTGAGGTGTGCTGCAATCTCATATATTTGTAACATTAACCCTTTGAACCTGGCTGGCTGATGCGGCGGCCAGCGCGATTAATACCTCTGTACCCGGCAGGCCGCAGGAGCGGCCTGACATGTCCGGTTGACCTGGCCTGGTATGGTGCTGGCGTGCCGTATGCGACCTACCGGCACCTACTCTCCTCTGCCACATCCTGTTTATATTACCGAATTCCAGACACCCTATACTTTCTTCCTGGCAAAGTTTTAAGCATTAGAAGGATTTATTCTGAGACACCGGTTTTCGCTAGAACTTCTCTAAAAAAATACTCAGGGTTGAGGGTATCAGAGGTCTAGAAGTACTTAGGGCTGAAAGGGTTAAAACTGCTTGCTGGATTTTTAACTTTTCTGTGCATGGTCATGTTTCTTTGTAAAATTTTGCATTTCCTAAAATATGTGTACATCTTCTGTAATGATTACTGATGACTTTCTTATATGCTGTAGTTAAAATCTTGATATGATTGCAACTATGCTTTGTCAATAATAGATATTCTGTCTTAAAAATGAATAAAAGCAAGTTTGAGAGGATCAAAAACAAAAGACTGGTTAAGACTTGAAGCAACTTTCACACACAAGTGATTCCTAAATTACTCAACACACCAAAGTCTCAACTGGTCATTCAAAAGATGAAATATCAATATACATGTCTTGTGATAAATCAAAATGACTAATATACTGATAAGACAGCATGAACATCAGAATTACCAAAAGAACATCTGAACTTGAAAAGTATTCCCTGACTGCACAGGGGAAATGCATTTATTTACAATAGACAGTGGCACAACCTCACAGCAAAATTCAACACCTTCAAAAGGGCAACAAATGATTTGATATTTGACATGCATTTTTCTGTAATGATGAATTTGAAAATGAGAGACAGAGACAGCCAGAAAATGGAGACAGTGACAAAGAAGACAAAAAACAATTGTATCCAAACCTTTCATCTGAGGAAATGCAGCAATTGCAAGAGTTTTGATGTGTTCTCTGGAAGCAGCGTTGAAGACTTTCTCTATGTATCTGCATATCTTAGTCATGTCCTGTACATCGGAAGGCAACATACAACAGGAGATCAGCAGCTGATATCCATACCAGTCTGACACAAAAGAGTTATTTTTTAGTGTCTTTTTAAGTCTTGGTATTATTTGTCTTGCAAAGTGTGCTCCGTTTCTGTCAATGATCTGTTTGGAATCGAGGTCTTCAAAGAAATCACCTTGACATGGCTGCCACAATGTGATACTCTCTACGTCCATGGAGGAGATGTTCTTTCTTTGAAAAATCAAGTGAAGACCTCCAATAATGAAACGTTTCACAATGTCTGATTCACCAGCTACTGTCTCAATCCCTGGGGCAGATACATCAGGAACCTCAGGCGCCTTTTGGACATGTGCACCTGCACAGTTCTTGAAGCTCTCTGGCAATGGTTCTGTGTTCCCTGGCTGCTGCCTAGCACAGTCAGCTTCACCATGTTTATCAGCCAAGTAGATTTTTTCAGTATTTTCCGTGGTTTTACTCTGGGAGCTAGTTTGTGCAGACACAGGAATATTGCCTGGATCTGAATACTGTCTTGATGCCCACATATCACATCTTTTTGTGGCCAGCATATCTGTTCCGCTAACAGAATCACTGGGTGGTGGCTGGGGGTTTACAGACAACATGCAGGTGTCCCACTTTTGTGTAAAAGTGTCCTGGATAATGCTGACCATGGTATCATTCACATCAACAAAGTGGACATGACAGAGACTGGTATGACCTCCATATTCCTTGTCAAATTTCTGAACGGCTGACAGGTAACACTCGGCACAGATGTGTTGGGGTACCCCAAAGATTGCTGGAAAAAAAGAGGCTGCTTATAAAAGAAGCACAAAATAAAAAGTCTGAAATTTAAGTAAATCTCTACACACAAAAATCATTCCCCTCTAACACTCCACTTTATCCCTTAGAATAAACATATTAGGGGACCTACTTACTCTAAATTTATCATTAATGATAGACTCTCTCTCATGAAACGGTGACAATGACACATATTTCACAGACTTATCTGAGACAGGAAGCAGCGTCAATGACTATATTTTGATTTCACAGTAACTGACAGTACTTCTGTCTTCCTCATGTTTATTACTGGTATCAAAGAGGTCAGTCATTAAGCATTTACTTGTTGGACTACATTTGACATTAACAAAGAACACCAGGCTATATGCACATGTTAAGGTTTAAGGTCAGACTGATGAAAAATTTGTGTGGGGCTGTGATTTTGAACAAATGCATGTCCACCCAAAGCACTCTGAAAAAATGTTAATACTTGACCATGTAAATGGCTTAATTAAATATGATGTTACCAATCTCTGAGCCTATTTAATGTCTTAAACAATGAGCTTATTCTATGATAAAGAATATTTACTGAAAGATAACAAAAAAATGGATGGTATCAGAAAAACAGAGTAAGAATGCATACTTAACAAAACATAACACAACAGGCACAAATTTCTGGCCAACTAGCTTTTGTCAAGCAGACAAAAAGACAACAAAAAACATTGCTTGACAAAAAGACAACAAAGAACAAATGCACAAACATTAGCAGGAAACAGTATGACTTTCCCTATATTTCATTAAGTAGGAGAAAATTAATGATTGGTGTGATAGAAAATACTGACTGAGTAAGACAAAACGAGAAGATTGCTTCTTAAAAACATGAAAACGTATGAAAGATAAAGATGAGAGTTGCCTACTGCTGAGCAAGAATACAGGACAAAAAAGTATGCTAATAAAAGGGAAAGAAAAGAACTACAATGATGTGTTAATAAATGAATAGGTCATTTCAGTAAAAGACAAAAAGACTTGTGGGGAACAGTGCATAAAATTTCTCTTTAGGGAAAGCAACTATACAATTTAACAGCTGACGACTGATTTTATTAGTCAGATTATAGGGCAAGCCATTTGATATCAACATCATCCAAGTATATGCACCAACATGTACAAGTACTGAGGAAGAAACTGACAACTTCCATGAAGAATTAGAGACAACCAAGGTTCAATGTAAATCACAGGACATAAAGTGGGACAGAAAAAAGTAGATCATACAGTTGGACCTCACGGCCTTGGCACGTGAAATGACAGGGGAGAAAAACTTGTTGAGTGGGCGCAAGTAAATGAATTCAAAATAGGGAACACTTCATTTGAGTAACCTAACAGAAGAAAATGGACATGGATGAACCCGGGAGGCAGCACAAGAAATCAAACTGTTTACATTCTAATGAAGAAAAATTTAGCAATTCTTTACTGTTAGTAAAAACATTATCATGCACAGATTGCAACAGTGACCACAATCCTGTAATGAGAAGATTTAGACTGAAACTAAAGAGAAGAAATCTAACCAAAAATAACAGCAAACTAAATCTTGGACTCTTAAAGACAGATGAATCAACTCATGCAAAATTCAACGTAACTGTTCAAAACAAATTCAGTGCTCTGGATGACATAACCAACAATGAGGAACAGTGGATACATTTGAGAAACTGAATAAATGTGACAAAATCCCATATTTGAGAAACTGAATAAATGTGACAAAATCCCTACAGCTGAATGAAAAGAAAAGAAGACCTCAATGACAAAAGAAATTTTAAGATTGATGGATGAACAAAGGAGGGTACAGAGAAATAAGGAAGAATACAACAGGATACATAAGGAAATCAGGAAGAGGTACAATGACAAAACAGGTCTTAAGTTTATGTACAGAAACACTGAAGAAATTGCCCACATCAACAACAAATTGCACATCAACTGGTTGCCTAAAATCTAAAGATGGTATGATTATTAGGGAATAAGAAAAAAATATTAGTTAGATGGGAAGAGTACATTAAAGACCTTTTTGATGATGACAGAAAGGAGGAACACGGCATAAGAAAGAACGCTGAAGAACGACCTATAAATAATGTTAGGGCAGTGCTGAAAAAGATGAAACCAGGAAACGTCCCATGACTAGAAAATATTACTACAGAAATAATTGAGGCTCTACATGAATATGGTATTGAAAAGGTTCTTCTAAATAAAACTTATGACAACAGAAAAATCCCTAAAGATATGTCAAAATAAATTTTCATTGCACTTCCAAAGAAAGCATGAGCTATAGAATACAACCTCCATTGAACAATCTGCTCAAATTGATAAGCCATGTGACAAAGATTCTATCAGAAAAAAATCATGATGAGAACAAGGAACAGAATCAAAACAGAAATAGCAGAAGAACAATCTGGATTTGTTGAAGGTGAAGGAACTGTTAATGCCATATGCATCCTTAGAACTCTCAAGATCAATTCAGTTGAGTAAGGATTTATATTTATGTTTTGTTGATTACACCAAGGCTTTTGATCGGATAAGACACAAAGAACTGATCAACCAATAGGAAAGGCTCAATGTTGATGGAAAAGATCTAAGAATACTAAGGAATGTGTATTGGGAACACCAGCAATGAGAATAGAAAAGCTCTTTTCAAAATATCAAAACAGGGGTAAGGCGGGTTGTGTTCTGTCACCAGATTTGTTTTCACTTTACAGCAAAACCATCATAAGAAACCTAGAAGAGTGCCCTAGAATAAAGGTTGGAGGAAAAATGTTAAACAATCTTCATTGTGCAGACTGTTATTTTATTGTTATTTTTGTTTAAAGCCCAGTCGACTGCATAGAGCCATATCAGAGCTATAACCATTTCAATACATACACAATACTTCAACAGAAAAAAAAGAAAAGAAAATGAAGTACACATATCAATGCATTTGTGCACATACCTAAGGAGATGCCCCTGGCGTTGACCACTCTGTCCAATTTATCACACAGAGGATTTAAAACACATATCTGACTACAATACAAGGACACTAAAACATATATAAAAATGGGCCTAAATTACCTAGAATTGCTTCCGCATATCTCACTTCCCTTGAGCCAAAAAATGCACTTAATTATGTACCCAATTATCAATCCTAAGAGAAAGTATGTAACACCTTAGGAAGAAATGACAGTAAGCAAAGGAGGAACAAAGAACCAAAGAGAGTGACAGAAAAGAGGAAATTTCTAACACAGAATTTCCAGAAGGTGGGGATACTATTTATACTGAACGAGCCCCCAGCATCCCCATGGGGGATATTATGCAGATGACACAGTTCTAACTGCAGAAAATGAAAACGACCCACAAAATCATGAGAGTATAATAGAATAGAAAGCAGAAATAAAGGGCTGAAGCTAAATAGCAAGAAGAACAAAGTCATAGTTGTCGGTAAAAAACAAGAAATCCTCTCATGCAAAATAATGGCAAATGGCAGAACATAAGGCAAGTTGATAAGTTTAAATATCTGGGAACAGTAATCTCACCAGATGGCCAGTGCACATTAGAAATAGCCAACAGTATCGGCCAAGCTAAAACAGCATTCAAGAAAATTAAAAATGTTCTTACCAACAAATGCCTATCAATTAATATCAGGAAGAAAGTTCTTTAGTGTTATATAGAAACCGATACTGTTGTACAGATGCAAAACATGGACAATCAACAAGCAAAGTCAGAACAAAATTAAGACGACCAAAATGTGGTTTCTAAGAAGAATGTTAAGAGTTCCATGGACAGCAAAGAAAACAAATGAGACAGTCTTGAAAGAAGCAAACAAAAAGAACATTATTATTGAAGAAGATTAGGAAAAGACAAGCAACATTTATAGGACATTTTATGAGGCATGAGCACCTAATCACAACAGGAAAGCTAGAGGGAAAAGAGCACCAGGTAGACCCAGGGAGAAAATATTGGCTGGATTTGTGAAGTGGATGAAGACAGAAAGGGTGGGTGGGAGATGTACTTGCTGCAACACAAGATAGATTCATATGAAAGGCCATGATCACCAGTGCCATGCAGCAGGGCACACAATGATGATGATGACGATGATGATGATGATGATGATGATGATGGTGGTGGTGGTGGTGGTGGCGGCGTTGGTGATGGTGATGATGATGATGACGATGATGGTTTAAATGCATTAAAAAATGTGCTTGAGGTGAAATCAAGAAAAGAAGGTGATAAAAAATGATGGCACTAATAAGAAATTAGCTCTTTAAACTGTCAAATCTCTAGGGAATAAGTATTGACAGCATTAAGAAAGTTAAAAAAAAATAACAGAAAACTGTTGGACAAAATAACATTACTGATATTGGGAAATGTTGAAACAGACTGGGGCTTGAGTTTTGGACTTTTTAAATTAGTAAATTTTTTCAATATGGTTTTTAATAAAGGTATATTTCCTGATATCTTGGCAGTCTATTGTTCTACCTTTGTTTCAGAAAGATGATTCAAACAGTCCTAATACTCACACAGGGATTTCAGTATGTGACACAAGCAGTCAGGTACACAAGACAATAATAAACAGTAGACAGCAGGAAGGAGTAGAGGAACATGTTAGAACAGGTGAACATCAAGCAGGATATAAATTAAAAGAGGTTATTCCACTATTGATCACATGTTCACATTTGTTCAGAATCAACCATAAACTTTATGTCACTTTCACTGATTTCAAAAAAGCATTTGACTGCACAGAAGACATCTACTGTGGCCTATTCATTTGAAAAATAACATCTGATATAAACTTTTCCTTTGTGTTAAGAGCATGTACATGAATGTTGAAGTAAGAATTAAATATGAAGTTTAACTAACAAACTAAATTAACTGTGCTCTTTCAGTAAAGCAATTTTGTTTCTTTGTTCGCAAATGAATTAAGCGTAGAAGATACCAATAAAGGAAGACATAATAATAGATTTACATAGGATTATACATGATTACATACGACTATTTTGAACTGTTTATTTACTTCTGGCAGTTGCTGCTGCATTGCTGTTTGAAACTCCTGTTGGACTGCGGACACAGTTAATCAGTTTGAATCATACAGAATCAAAACTACTTTTAAAAGTGAACATAAATGCAATTAATGTAGTTGCCATTAGAAAAAAGACATTATTCAGTTGTCAGAGAAAGATGGACCTTTAATGAATCAGTCATACCTGTAGTTAATGTTTACAAATATATAAGAATCTGTTTCTCTACAAGGCTGATTTTTTTTACAGCTTAGATTAGAAGGATCTTGGAAGGAGAGCAAAAACATGAGAAAATATGTGAAAACTGTGTAAGTTTAATAGTAATTCTCTTGACATGCTTTTGAAATTATGAAATTATATGGCTCAAAGATCCAACCTGCAGAGTTGCAAGGGCTTATTGATGCAGCCTGACACTATGAGAATAATTACTCTCATCTGCACTGAAAAGAATTTGGAAGTTGAAATGCAAACACTAAATGATCTCAAATATGGAAAAACAGACAGATACCCAATTCACATAAATTTTTTATTAAGCTAAGTTAGCTTTTGGTTGAGACTAACAAGGATGGATGGTTTCAGAATACCCAGAAAAGCCTACAGATTGCTGTATGACTTAGGTGCACATGACAGAAGAAATTAGGCTTTGAATATACAATGCAAACAGTATTAATCTGGTTACTGTTTTGTGAGGATAAATCAAGGTGTAGAGGGAATTACCTAATTTTTACCAGAATTTATGGAAAGATTTGTTGTATGCAGGTGAAAAATAGGATTTTCATGTCAAAAACACTGAAAGATTTTAATAACATTTTGTGTGATGCCTACTGAAACATCTGTTGTTGAAATCAAATAGACATTTAAATTTTGTAATATGGTTTTGTTTGTAAAATCTGGATTACTCATCAGTGGCCAACAGATTGGAAACTTCAAGAATTTGTGATGCTTCACAAGAGTGGCAATGTCAAAGATTGCAACAACTACAGAATCAATGAGCTAATCAGCCATACCAGTAACATCCTGCTCATAACTATTCTCAACGGATTGAAGCCCAGGATAGAAGAACTATCTGACTGCCAAGGAGGCTACAGATCCAATAGAAGCACAACTAATATGCTCTTTGTGCTACAAACACTCAAACAGAAAATGAAAAGCACCAAAAAAAAGCTTTTGTCACCTTCACAGACTATAGCAAAGCATTTGACAAGTGTCATTCATCTCCATATGTTCAGCACAATGGTCAAAATGGGTTTTCCCAAACACATCACTGCATTAATTGCCTCATTATATATTTAGACCAAAAGGCTACAGTCAGATGGAATGATCAGAAATGTGAATTCTTCAACATCTACAGGGGCGTCAGACAAGGTTGTATCCTCTCATGAATTTTGACAACAGCTTCAGCAAGTTCTAAACAATGTCTGCCTCAATGTTACATTTAATATTGGTGATAAAACTGTATCATTTGGATATGATACTAGTTTAGATCAAACAATATTTCATTTTGACTCCACTGTATTCCATTCGAAAATTCAAAGTTTAGATAAGACTGGATTTTAGATTTTATTTATCTTCTGCACAAAATGCTACATTTATCAATGTAAATATACAGAAAGGACACCACAGATTATGGTTTTAAAAGGTATTTAAAACCCGTATTTGATACAGAAAAACATATCACGAACAAATAAAAGCAATGTCAATATCCTTCTGTCCTATGGCCTGTAAAGCATATGAAAGCTTGTAAGCATTATCAGTATCTTTCTGCTGCATGACATGTTATGAATACGAAGGCATATTTTACTATAATCATGAATGTGTTTTCTATGTTTCCTCATAAAACACAAAAAATAATTATCAAAAAAATTTAAACACAACAATACAACAAACAGACACATAACAAGCTAAAACAGTATTTTACCTGAGCTGACAGAACTGACAGCCAATGTTTTAAATCCACATTCATGTGACGTTTTCAGGCAGTTGAAGACTGTTTCTGAAAGATGTCGCCGACAAACTGATTTGTCTGTATAATCATCCCAGCGTGGTCCAACAGCATGAAGCACCTTCTTGCAAGACAACAATCCCCCAGTTGTCACAGCAACATCAGTTACTTTCAAAGTCCCATGCCCTTTGATGTAGTCAGCACCTTCATTCTCCAGCTCAAACCCAGCAGCTCGAGCAATGGCATAAGCAACACCACCACCATGACTAAGGTGCTCATTGGCAGCATTAACAATGGCATCTACAGGCAGCTTTGTTATATCTGATTTGTATGCAGATACTCTGATGCCAGACTTGGTGAAACGATCAGCCCAGATCATTCTGGGACAAGTTCCTGCATTTGTTGAGGTATGGCCCATGGAATTAGACGGAAACTGGCCAGTTTGGTTTCTCCTTGATTCTGGATTTTCACCTGCAAATCTTCTTTTGCCCCTGGATGTAACTTTGACATTTCCAAGTTTCACATTCACCACATGCCTCGCTTTTGCAAGAGTAGTATATTCAAAACTGAAGATGAGTACCTTCCCTTGATACAAGTCAGGATAAATGAAAGCATCAACTCCTTCATGCTTAGTGTCAAATGGCTCACCGAGTTTTGAAACTTCTTCTTTTGAAACCTGCAATTCCTCTTTTCGGAGAGAATTCATCTTGTTCAACATTTCCTGGGGTGGAGAAGAACCATGGTACTTTATTTCTCTTTTATCACTGATCTGTTCATTTACAGTAAACATTTTAACAAACTCCTCTCCCATCAGTGCTGAAAGTGCTAAATACTCTTGGTGTTCAATCACTTTGCTCCATTTCTCCTCTCTGTCCTTTCCCTCTTTCCTTGAAGCAGTACTCTGGATCTGATGAGGAGAACTTCTGACTTGATGATCAGACAAACAGATAAATTCTTTGATAGTTGCTGACACATCATCAAAATGCTCAGGCTTAAACCAAATATGTTTACGTGGGGCATTGCCTTCTTCATTTTGTATTTTCATAATCTTGCTGTCACAAAGTTTTTCTTGAAAACCTCTGTATGTAGTACAGACAGTGGTATGGAAAGGCTGCACAAAGCCTGATTCTGAAACAAAACAATACAAAACTGTTTCCAATTACAAATTCTGCAGGAAGAAACTGACACTCATGTACAGTACTGATAAAATAAAGGTACTAAAATGAAACAGAAAACATCAATGACAAATTTGTATTCACCAAGTCAAATTAATCAATAGTTTAACAAAAAGCTTTAACCACCAAGACAGAGAGAAAGAGAGGCAGACAGACAGACAGATAGATCCTGGATATTTTTCGGATATTGGATATTTTATTCAAATAGGCTATAGCCTCTTATGAAAGAGCGTGATAAACATTTAAACATACAAATAATAAAAGTTCATAGTTTCAATATGTAAACATTCATGTATATGAAATAAACTTATGTTAACAATCCAACACATTCTAAATGTAAATTAGACTAAGTTTGTGATATATCCTTTTCAAGCCTGTTTCGATAAGAGAGATAGACACAGACAGACAGACAGACAAACAGACAGATAGACAATAAACTGAAACTAAGAGAGAGTGAGAGAAAGAAAGAGATCAGAGGTCTTACAGAACTGGACAAAATATATCACCAGTCAGTAGTAACTACTTAAAAAAATATTGCCCTGTCATGTGTGTGTGTTTTTTTTTCAAGGATCATCGCACTAAGTTTCCTCTGTCTTCACCTTTTTTTTTTCTTTCTTATGTTCCATTTTCTATACCATGTTAAATGTGGCTATTGTTAGTAATATTGTAAGTGGCAGACAAGCATGATAGAAAATGAAAAATCTGTTATTTTTTAACATATTCTATTTCATTTCACACTGTTTTAACCATAGTTAATTAGGTGACAACACTGTTGTACTCTCTGAATCAGTAAAAAACCTTGGCATTGTCCATGATCCTCAACTCTCTATGCAGAAATTCATCACCCAAACTTGTCAATCTTGTTACCATCAACTGCGATGTTTGAGTTCTATTTGTCATTATCTTTCAATTCCAGCTGCATGTGAACTTGTGACTTCTCTGATCTTTTCTCGCATTGATTATTGTAACTCTCTGCTCTCTGGCTTGTCTGTTTCTACTGTTTTATGCCTCCAATGTATTCAGAATTCCATCTTGTCCTTCATAAAAAGAGGCATGATCATGTCACTCCCTTGCTTCACTTTCTCCATTGGCTGCCCGTTTCTCAAAGAATTTCATGCAAAATCAACACATTACGCTACAAATGTATCAATGGTACTGATTTATCTTTGTGACCACCTCCAAATGTACATACCTGCCCAACCTCTAGTTGTCGACAAATTCTTCACTACAAATGTACAATCAGTCACCACCCTTTTCTATGCCTGCTCCATATAACTGGAACGTTCTTCCCCCATATATTTGACAGTCACAAACACTTTCTTCCTTCAAGTCTAGCTTGAAGACAAACCTTTTTGCTAAGCAGTGACTTCCCCCTCTACATGTACACTTTTTGGCCACACTGCCCTTTTGTCCTCCCCCTTCAGTTTGCGTGTGCTTTGTGCCCTGAAGTTTTGGTCATTGTTGGGTGATTGCTTTTGTGAATGGTGTGAGTGCATGCTTCGGTTTGATTCTCATATCAAGATTTGGTGGCTTACAAACGTCATGATTATAATTAGTATTATAACAAGAACATAACACAAATGCATCATATGACTTGGATAATGTTTGTCAAACTCTGTTGTCATCAATGACTTTAGGTCAGCTCCATCTTTGCTGAAATATGATGTCTCACAGGATTCTGTCTCAAAGCCTGTTCACTGCACTGTATATTTACAACCACTTAACTCTGGTATTAAACAATCGAACGAGCTCTACCATTTCCTTGCTGATGCCTCACAACTGCCACCACTCTCCTTTTTTGAGAGACATCTCAAGCACTGCTAGTGAAATTAAAAATAACTGAGAACATGCCATCTTGGAAAAACTGAAAATGAAACTGAACTTTGATGTTTAATGTTTTGATATTCGTGTCACATTACTAATCATTCTCTGCACGCGCTTGTTTGTTTGTGTGTGTGTGTGTGTGTGTGTTGTGTGTGTGTGTGTGTGTGTGTGTATGTGTGTGTATGTGTGTGTGTGTGTGTGTGTGTGTGTGTATGTGTGTGTGTGCGTGCGTGCGTGCGTGCGTGCGTGCGTACGTGTGTGTTTTGTAAACAGGTACAAATATATAATTCTTAGGGAACAAAAAGACAATTGCACTCACATCTGACTCCAAGCTCAGCTCTTCAGGTTTTGCCTCAATTGCTTCTTCTATCCTCTCTTCAATCCCCTTTTGTGTTCTCCGTCCTGAAACAAGAAAACAGAAATTACAATTGAACAAAATAAATATTACCCAAACAAATGTTTAAACAGCAGTCATTTAAGACCTTTCTCGCATTCATCAAGGTCACCAACAAACACAAGTCAGTCACCACTGCAAATGCACTTTGATACACCATCAAATAACTGTGTCTTGAACTGTAAACTATTTGTCAGTAAACAACAAAAACCACCACCACCATAACAACAACAACAGAGCACAACTGAAATAAACATAAAACAAAAAACTCATGAATGCAGTATGTATATCAGTTTGCCTTAGTGAAATTAAGAGTATTCATAAGGCTTAAAATTCCCCTATACATTGCCAGCATCCAATAGCTAAGTGGGTAGGACATCCGTCAGAAGGGTGACCTGGCCTTGAGACAGCTGACCAACTTGCATGCGCAGGTTGGAACCCAGGTCGGGGACAAATTTCTATTGAAAAAGAAAATGGCAACAGCAGAAACGCATCCAAGAGTCATGCTCTAGATGCAGCCTGGCCCCATTAGAGGAGATAAGTACTGAAACACTTGCCTGAAAAGTACACCTAGCACAGAAACATGTTACACCTAGCACCTGCACACCTAGCAAAGAAACATGTTAAAAGTACTTATTACATATGACACAGTAATACAAGAACACATATCACTAGAAATTATCAAATCAAAATGATGTAATCTATCTGGATTCAAAGATAATGCACACACAAAACACACATACACAGACACACACACAACACACACACACACACACACACACACACACACACACACACACACACACACATACACATACACACATCTACACACACACATGCACATATCATACAGCAAGTTTCTAGGCCAAATAAGTAAAGAATGAAATCACAAAGGAATTGAAAGGAAACAATCTGACAAACACCACATCCCAACAATGCAACAAAAACAATTTGACAAAACACCAAATTCCAACAAAGCAACAAAACCAGTTTGATACAACACCACATCCCAAAAAAGAAAAAAAGAACAGTTTGACACAACACCACACCCGAAAAAGAAAAAAAAGTTTGACACAACACCACATCCAAAAAAGAAAAAAAAAACAGCTCGACATAACACCACACCCCGAAAAAGAAAAAAAGTTTGACACAACACCACATCCAAAAAAGAAAAAAAAACAGCTCGACATAACACCGCATCCCAAAAAAGAAAAAAAATACAGTCTGACACAACACCACATCCCAACAATGAAAAAAAGTCTGATACAACACATCCCCCCCCCCCCCCCCCCCCCCCAAAAAAAAAAACCCAAAAAACCGGCAAAAGTACAGTCTGATACAATGCCACATCCCAACAAAGAAAAAGTACAGTCTGACACATCACCCACACCCCAACAAAGCAACAAGAACAGTCTGACACAACACCACATGCCAACAAAGCAAAAGAAAAGTCTGACACAACACCACATCCCAACAAAGCAACAAGAACAGTGTCACAAAACACTACATTCCAACAAAGTAACAAGAACAGTTTCTCAAAACACCATATTCCAACAAAACAAGAAGACAGTCTGACACCACACCATACTCCAACAAAGCAACGAAAACAGTCTCACAAAACAACACATTCCAACAAAGCAACGAAAACAGTCTCACAAAACAACACATTCCAACAAAGCAACGAAAACAGTCTCACAAAACAACACATTCCAACAAAGCAACGAAAACAGTCTCACAAAACAACACAGTCCAACAAACCAACAACAAAGCAATGAGAACAGTCTCACAAAACACCATATTCCCACAAACAAACCAAAACAGTCTCACAAAACACCACATTCCAATAAGCGACAAGAACAGTCTGAAACAATACCATGTTCCAACAAAGCAAGGAAAACAATCTCACAAAACACCACAATCCAACAAACCATTAAGAACAATCTCACAAAACACCACAATCCAACAAACCATTAAGAACAATCTGACACAACATCACAATCCAACAAACCATTAAGAACAATCTCACAAAACACCACAATCCAACAAACCATTAAGAACAATCTGACACAACATCACAATCCAACAAACCATTAAGACCAATCTGACACAACATCACAATCCAACCAACCATTAAGAACAATCTGACACAACATCACAATCCAACCAACCATTAAGAACAATCTGACACAACATCACAATCCAACCAACCATTAAGAACAATCTGACACAACATCACAATCCAACAAAGCAACAAGAACAATCTGACACAACATCACAATCCAACAAAGCAACAAGAACAATCTGACACAACAACACAATCCAACAAAGCAACAAGAACAATCTGACACAACAACACAATCTAACCAACCATTAAGAACAATCTGACACAACAACACAATCCAACAAAGCAACAAGAACAATCTGACACAACAACACAATCTAACCAACCATTAAGAACAATCTGACACAACATCACAATCCAACAAACCATTAAGAACAATCTGACACAACAACACAATCTAACAAAGCAACAAGAACAATCTGACAAAACACCACATTCCCATAAAGCATCAAGAACAGTCAGAAACAACACCACAATCCAACAAACCATTAAGAATAGTCTGAAACAACACCACAATCCAACAAACCATTAAGAATAGTCTGAAACAACACCACAATCCAACAAAGCAACAAGAACAATCTGACACAACACCATAGTCCAACAAACCAACTAAACACCATATGCCAACAAACCAACAAGAACAGTCCCACAAAACACCACGTTTCAACAAAGCAACAAGATCAGTCTCAAGAAATACCACACTCCAATAAGCAACAAGAACAGTCTGACAAAACACCACATTATGACAAAGCAACAAGAACAGTCTGACAAAAGACCATAATTGAACAGAGCAACAAGAACAGTCTGATACAACACCACAGTCCAACAAAGCAACAAGAACAGTCTCACAAAACACCATATTCCAACAAAACAAGAAGACAGTCTGACACTACACCATACTCCAACAAAGCAACAAGAACAGTCTCACAAAACACCATATTCCAACAAAACAAGAAGACAGTCTGACACTACACCATACTCCAACAAAGCAACAAGAACAGTCTCACAAACCCCATATTCCAACAAAACAAGAAGATAATCTGACACTACACCATACTCCAACAAACCAACAAGAACAGTCTCACAAAACACCATATTCCAACAAAACAAGAAGACAGTCTGACACTACACCATACTCCAACAAAGCAACAAGAACAGTCTCACAAAACACCATATTCCAACAAAACAAGAAGACCGTCTGACACTACACCATACTCCAACAAAGCAACAAGAACAGTCTCACAAAAACCATATTCCCACAAAACACCATATTCCAACAAAACAAGAAGACAGTCTGATACAACACCATACTCCAACAAAGCAACAAGAACAGTCTCACAAAACACCATATTCCAACAAAACAAGAAGACAGTCTGACACTACACCATACTCCAACAAAGCAACAAGAACAGTCTCACAAAACACCATATTCCAACAAAACAAGAAGACAGTCTGACACTACACCATACTCCAACAAACCAACAAGAACAGTCTCACAAAACACCATATTCCAACAAAACAAGAAGACAGTCTGACACTACACCATACTCCAACAAACCAACAAGAACAGTCTCACAAAACACCATATTCCAACAAAACAAGAAGACAATCTGACACTACACCATACTCCAACAAAGCAACAAGAACAGTCTCACAAAACACCATATTCCAACAAAACAAGAAGACAATCTGACACTACACCATACTCCAACAAAGCAACAAGAACAGTCTCACAAAACACCATATTCCAACAAAACAAGAAGACAGTCTGATACAACACCATACTCCAACAAAGCAACAAGAACAGTCTCACAAAACACCATATTCCAACAAAACAAGAAGACAGTCTGACACTACACCATACTCCAACAAAGCAACAAGAACAGTCTCACAAAACACCATATTCCAACAAAACAAGAAGACAATCTGACACTACATCATACTCCAACAAAGCAACAAGAACAGTCTCACAAAACACCACATTTCAACAAAACAAGAAGACAGTCTGACACTACACCATACTCCAACAAAGCAACAAGAACAGTCTCACAAAACACCATATTCCAACAAAACAAGAAGACAGTCTGACACTACACCATACTCCAACAAACCAGCAAGAACAGTCTCACAAAACACCTTATTCCAACAAAACAAGAAGACAGTCTGACACTACACCATACTCCAACAAACCAACAAGAACAGTCTCACAAAACACCACATTCCAATAAGCAACAAGAACAGTCTGAAACATATACCATGTTCCAACAAAGCAAGGAGAACAATCTCACAAAACAACACATTCCAATAAAGCATAAAGAACAGTCTGAAACAACACACAATCCAACCAACCAACAAGAACAATCTGACACAACAACCACAGTTCAACAAAGCAACAAGAACAATCTGAAACACACCACATTCAACAAAGAACAAGAACAATCTGAAAACACCACATTCAACAAAGAACAAGAACAATCTGAACACCACCACATTTCAACAAAGAAAAGAACATTGAACACCACCACATTTCAACAAAGCAACAAGAACAATCTGAAACACCACCACATTTCAACAAAGCAATAAGAACAGTGTGACAAACACCACCACATTTCAACAAAGTAACAAGAACAATCTACACACCACCACATTTCAACAAAGCAATAAGAACAGTGTGACACACCACCACATTTCAACAAAGCAACAAGAACAATCTAACACACCACCACATTTCAACAAAGCAACAAAAACAGTGTGACACACCACCACATTTCAACAAAGCAACAAGAACAATCTAACACACCACCACATTTCAACAAAGCAACAAAAACAGTGTGACACACCACCACATTTCAACAAAGCAACAAGAACAATCTAACACACCACCACATTTCAACAAAGCAACAAAAACAGTGTGACAAACACACCACATTTCAACAAAGCAACAAGAACAATCTAACACACCACCACATTTCAACAAAGCAACAAAAACAGTGTGACACACCACCACATTTCAACAAAGCAACAAGAACAGTTGACACACCACCACATTTCAACAAAGCAACAAAAACAGTGTGACACACCACCACATTTCAACAAAGCAACAAAAACAGTGTGACACACCACCACATTTCAACAAAGCAACAAAAACAGTGTGACAAAACACCACCACATTTCAACAAAGCAACAAAAACAGTGTGACACACCACCACATTTCAACAAAGCAACAAGAACAATCTAACACACCACCACATTTCAACAAAGCAACAAGAACAGTCTGACACACCACCACATTTCAACAAAGCAACAAGAACAGTCTGACACACCACCACATTTCAACAAAGCAACAAGAACAGTCTGAAACACCACCACATTTCAACAAGAACAATCTAACACACCACCACATTTCAACAAAGCAACAAGAACAGTCTGACACACCACCACATTTCAACAAAGCAACAAGAACAGTCTGACACACCACCACATTTCAACAAAGCAACAAAAACAGTGTGACACACCACCACATTTCAACAAAGCGACAAGAACAGTCTGATACACCACCACATTCCAACAAAGCAACAAGAACAATCTGACAAAATTACTTCAATTCAACAAAGCAACAAGAACAATCTGTGCAACAGCAATTAGCAAAGAAAAAATAGGAAAAAATCTACATTTCAACAAAGTGACAAGAACAATCTGACAAACACCACATTCTGACAGCTGGGTGAACAACATTACCTTTCAGATCAACAGATGAATCAACATCTGTGGCAAACTTTGATGCTACATGTTCTGCTGGAGGCTCGATTTTTCGAACCTGAAATCAAGTTTTGAGTTTTTGGTTTGTTTTATTTTTGGTAGTTTTTTTTCTTCTAAATGTCCAAAAAGACCGTTATCAGAATGGTCATACAGCACAAAACCACATTCATGAGTTAGTGTACCTGCTCAATATATGTGTATCACAGTCTGAAACTAGGTGATAGTGCTGCTTGTTCTTTTAATTCATTTACTTATTAATTTAGTTCATTATTCTCTGTTCCTTATTTATTTATTTATTTATCAATTTTATCATTTATTCATTTATTAACTTATCTATTTATTTATTCATCTATCATTTCTTTTATAGTTATTGTTATTTTTGTTTAAAGCCCAGCTGACTGCATAGAGCCATATCAGGGCTATAAATGTTTCAAAACTGACACAATATTTCAACAGGAAAAAAAAGGAAAAGAAAACTGAGTACACATATCAATGTATTTGTGCACATAATCTAAGAAGATGCCCCTGGCACTGACTATTCCATTCAATTTATCAAACGGGATTTAAAACAACATACCTGAATACAAATTTAAACATAACTAAGGACACTAAAACAAATACAAAAACAGATCTAAATAACCTAAACTTGCTTCCATATACCACTTTTCACTACAGTGAAAATTGCACTTAATACATGTACCCAAATCATCACTCCCAAGGAAGTATGTAAGACTTTATCAAAGACATACAGGTGAATGGACCAGCAAGGCAGAAAATGATAGGGAGAAATGACAGAAAGCAAAGGAACAAGGCAGAAGAGTGACAGAAAAAAGGAAATTTCTAACAGAATTTCCAGAAGGTGGTGATACTATTTAGAATGAAAGAACCCCTGGCATATCCACAAGGGGTATCATTTTTTTGTTAGCTGATTTCAATAATTATTTCATATAAATGAAATACAACTTCAATGAAATAGTCATTTCAGAACAAGTATCCTTAATGTTCTTATGACCCATGAGAAAAAATTCTATACAACTTAATGCAAAAGCAAGATTATACTTTTTTGGTCCCATTTTCTACACCACCATAATAGCCACAGAACTGGGAGAGTTTTTAAAACAATGACAACAATGATGATGACAACAAGAATGCTATGAAGTTCCATATAGGACTGACTGCATGACAGGTGGTACTCTACACTTAGTGTCATATCATGGTGTCTACAAGGTCTGAGAGATACAAATTCCTACAGTGTTGGTCAGAAGATCTGAGCAACACCTTTAATGATACACCTATGAAGTAGACGAGATTTGACTGTGTGGTTCCAGTCCTTTCCATGCTCAACTCTGAGAAGAAGCTGGCTGGGGCCAAAAAATCCCACAATGATCTTGAAAGGAATGATGGAAATTCAAACCCATCCCTTCCAGTTAAGGGGGGATGGGGGTAGTCTACTGCACAAAGCACTACACCATGGTGACTGGTAAGATTATAAATTCCTTTTTCAGACAGATCCAACTGTGTTCAAATGTGTATTAAATTCCTACCTTTTCAACGGCTTCTTCCACATCATTTTTCGCTCCATATAAATGCACTGTTGCATTTTGCACAGATGTCTCTGCAGGTGACAAATTCTCTGTCAAGAATGAAGTAGATAAAGTAGAAAAACAGCTAATAATACAGTAGAAAAACAGCTAATAATACATTTTGCAACTCATATTCTACAAAAGAAAAAACAAGTAACAATAATACAAACAAGCAAAAACAAACAAAAACCAAGATAGTCTGTCCATACAAAAAAATCAGGTTTTTTAATGACAAATTACATCAAACATACTTGTATTTTTGACAGTTAATGTTGGAGTTAAGAAAGTAAGTCAATCTATCTTTGGGTTTGTGATTTACTGAATAATGTGGCAACAATGCAAATACTGCAGTCATGTTTATATATTAACTCAATCGAGTCGCAGCCTTCAGGGTCATTCTGCCCCCTGAATTCGGAGGATTTTTAGCACATTTTAAAAAAATATAGAAAAACAACCAAATAAAGTAGACAAACAAAGTAAAGTGATACAGAAAGACCAGGATTAGATCTTTACAAATAATCTTACTTTATTTATGGTATTCTATGTACTTGTAAATGATGAGGTAGCCAACTAGGTATCCAAAGGGGGATAATTTTTTTTTTTTGATGGATATGAACACACAGTGAAACAGTTTTAGATGAAGTCCAGAACATAATTTCCATGCCATGGGTGTTTAAAATCACAAGATTACTGGTAGTTGTCACTTTTTGCATACAATTGCTCCAGAGCACAAAATATTTACAAAATTGTGAGGTTCGACTTGCTTTCCTTGACGCCATTTGCGAAATTCACATGTCACGAGTAGCGCTGAAAAAAGGCTACTGTTGTCTTTGTTTCACATTGCCACAAACGGTCTAAGGTAAAAACTGCTGTAAACATATCCTATTTTCGTTTCCCAGTGAGTTTTTCCTATAACTGACACTTCTGACGTAAAAAAAAAAAAAATGTCCGCCGTCGATAAATCGACGTCACGTCTCCAAGCAGTAAACGAAAGTGACGGAGATTTTTTTCCGGCACGAAGCGATCGAGTTAATCATTAGGTCATTACAGATGCATCACCTACACAACTGGGGGAATATTTCAAAATGGAGATGGCAGCAGGAAGCCTACAGTTGCAAAATTCTTGATTCCCAGTTTTTTCACTGTTGTTTTTTTGCTTTTGTGTTACTGTCTTTTTAAATTGAGACAACTGATTCGAGGGCTGATTAAAAAATCTTGTCAGTTAGGCTTTCTGAATGGTTTACAGTAATGCTTTCAAGTTGCATCCAGATATATTACAGCCTTTACACTATCAATACATACAAAATTACAATGACAACATACCTAGTTTGACTGTAAGCCATCATTGAAAATGTGATGTTATTGACTGTGCATCTGAAATGTGGATCCTAGCATACAGTAGCTCAGATGCTGTATCTTCCAAGACCCAAACTTGGAGATGGTCCATTCAAAACTCATGCCAATCTGACACTTGTGTATGGAGACAAGCGTGTGTCATACTGGACAGTTTGCCACTGAATTGATAGTTTCAAATGACAAAAAAACAACTTGAAAGATAAGTACAACAATTTGCTGAACTGATAGTTTCAAATAAGAAAAAAAACGAATGACTTGAATGGCAAGTACCAATATGGATGTCCAACTGATGTCTGGAACAAGAAAACTGTTCCATGAGTTAAGAAAGTAGTTGAAGAGTACTATTTCATATATTTCAGTTCACGAAATAAGTTAAGCTTATGGTGTTTCATATGGCACAATTCAATAGATGCTGCAGTACGATCTTGAAATGATGAAAGTGGCTGCCAGAGGGATATCTCATCTTCTGACAGAGAAGCTGAAAAAACAGCGGGTCACACATAACTGTCTTCCCCCTTCAACCATTCTTTCTCCTTGAATTTCCCTTTATCTTCCCTTTTCATGTTTTACCCACCAAAATGAAGACAATGCCCGGGCAAAATGACATTCCAATTTATTTTTCTATCCTAAGTATCTCTGTGTCACTGCTCCTACTCTGCTCAACTCAGCTTTCAAACACACTTCCAACCCACCGGAACTGGTCACCACGACAGCAGGCACAAAAGGACGACAAAATCTGGGACAATTTTTCACAATGCTAAGATAATGAGAACAGAAATGTTCGTAACGATGTAATGAAATTTTGACTGAGCTGCATGAGACTTTTATAACATATGCTGGAGTCAATCAGGCCCTACAGATACAGACACCTTGAGTGTTGGTCAAGAAATCTGAGCAAAGAAGATACAGACACGAATGTGTGGTCTCAATCTTCTATAGTATGCTCAACTCTGTAGAAGCCAGCTGTAGCCAAAAAAATCTCACAATGATATGAACTGATAAGGATTTGAACCTCCAACCTACTAGTCATCAGTACTTTAAACGAACCATTTCACTAAAGTGGCTGGCTACTCTTAACATTTCAAACAAATATAAAATCTTGCACTCTTTACTCTTATCTCACCATGTCTTGGATACAGTAGCACCATTACCTTTTCTTCCAGGTGCAGACTTGAAAAAAGCCTCTACTGCTTTGAATCTCTGAAAAGCACACAAAAACGGAGGTAGAGACATAAAATACAGTTACAATTTCATTCACATTCAGGTGGCATACAATCAATAAATCTCAATTTTTTTAATTTGTTTACAGTGATCCTGTAATTAAGTACAAGTTTCAACTTACTTATTGCCTATTATGCCAAGATAGAAGATTACAAAAGACTGAAAGAACCATATTCAGAAGAGATAAGAAGGCATGGATAGAAGAAGAATGCTCAAAAATCACAGAGGCAAATGTTCAGAGAAAAGAAAAAGAAATGTTTCAGCAAATAAGAAAGATGAAATCCACAAATTTTCAAGGACAAAATCAAAGCATAGACAGTAAATAGAGCGAAACCTTGACAGAGATGGAAGTTATTCTATCAAGATGGCATGAGTACGGCAAAGAACTTTTTCACAACAACACACCAGAACTCCCAAAAGATATTCCCTGCCTTGACTTTCAAGAACTGGAACCAAAACCTCTTATCAGCGAAGTCAGAGCAGCAATTGATCAGCTGAAGTTAGGAAAATTACCTGGATTGGACAACATATCAGGCGAACTGTTAAAGAACACTGGAGAAGCAGATGTAATTGTCTTACATCATCTATGTACAAGAATATGGGAATCATGATAATGGTCGGATGACTGGAAGATACAAGTATTTGTCATGCTATATAAAAACTGGAATACCAAGGACTGCAGTAACAACAGAACCATCGCCCTAATCAGCCACACCAGTAAAGTACTGCTAATCATCATACTGAACAGAATGAAACAAAAAGCAGAAGAAGAACTCTCTGACCGTCAGGCTGGTTACAGATCCAACAGGGGCACAACAGGCATGTTATTTGTCTTACAGATTTTGATAGAAAAAGTAAGGAACAGCAAACTAGCAGCTTTCATTACCTTTATCAATTACAGCAAGGCCTGTAACAGTGTCATACACCATCAACTGTTCAACACCACTGCAAAGATGGGCTTCCCCAAACACTTGGCATCACTTACAGCAGCATTATATGAAGACCAGAAAGCAACTATCAGATGGAATGGAGCACAATGCGAATATTTTGGCATTAAAAAAGGGGTCAGGCAGGGCTGCATCCTTTCGCCTCATTTTTTTAAACTTATATACAGAGCTGGTCATTAGAGAGGCAGATTCAGAAGAGATGGGACTAAAGATTGGAGGAAGAAACATCACCAACCGCAGATATGTGTACGACACTGCATTAATGGCAGATAACATTACAAGCATGAAGAGAATTCTCTTCCAAGTAAATGCAGTAGGTCGCAGGGCAGGATGCTTAAAAAAACCAAAGTAGCGCACACCACGTGAAAAGGCCAAGAACATCCAAATAAATAACACAGACTTCAAGACTTAGAAAATGTCCAACATTTCAAGTGTCTATGATCTATAAAAGCAAAAGATGGCTCCTGCACCAAAGATGTGAAAACAAGAATTGGCATGGCAAAACAAAAGATGGTCCAGTAAAATAATGTATGGCAAGACAGAGGGCTTCCCAAAGATTTAAAACTAAGACCCCTGAAAATTTTTATTTGGCCTGTTTTTGTGTATGGTTGCAAAGCCTGGACACTAAGAAAAGACAAGAAAGAAAAGAAAATCACTGCAGCTCTCAGAATCAGATGGACAGAAGAACAAATGATAGAGTGTTAAAGGAACTGAATGTCAGAAGCCAGCTGCTGACAGAGTTCAACAACAACAAAATGCTGAAATACAAAGGCCATGCAATCAGAAACACCAGAACAGATCTGATGTCAATGACCTGCAGGATAAAGTTGAGGCAAGAAGAAGAAAGGAACGACTGCACACCTGTTTCAACAACACTGCCGAAATATGTGGTCTGGAGATCCAGGAGGTCTCCCACAGATATCTTAATCGTATCAACCTGGAGAAAACATGTGACGTCAAGTGTGGCTCCTACTGCCGATCCCGGTGAGGGAGAGAGATGAAATGATGACTATGCCACTGGCATGTAGGGCAGCAATGAAGATTCTCCTCTTCTGTCTGTTCTGGACAAGCCTCTGTGTAGTACTCCAAGTATGTTTTAGGGCCTTGAGGGCTCCTCTTGTTTGTAGCCAGGTCTTTCTTGGGTCTTCCTCTCTCATGTCTACCTTCTGGAGTCCAGTGAAGGGCAACCCAAGTGATGTTATCCTTCTCTTTTCTGATGATGTGTCCAATCCATCTCAATCACCTTTTCATTATGATAATGCCCATACTCTCTTGATTAAATTTTGAAGCAGTTCTACATATGAGGGACTATACTGGGACATCATTTGTGTTTATCTGCTCCCTTCCCCACATAAAAGTGCCAGACAAGACTGCTATTTATAAATGACTGATTAATCCTTTAACTCCCTTACGCTATCCACCAGCTTTCCACATTATCAACCATGATGAAAAAAAAAAAAATTAAATTTTTGAAGCAGCAAATAGGATGAGGGAGTGAAAGAATTAAATACACTCTGGTTTGATAGATCAATGGATGACCATAAGGCATCAAATGGAAAGATTTTGTGACAAACCACAGGGCATGAAATGGAAAGATTTTGTGACAAACAATGAAGTCAAGAAGCACACAGATTCCAGTTACTAACATCATCTGCAAGCATCAACTGAATTGGCTGGATCTTGCTGCTGGGCTGATGTCTTCCAGACCTGTTCATCAAGTCCTGAACTGGAAACCAGAAGGACAGTGAAGAATGGGAAGACAAAAAAATGAACTGCACCAAACAGCTGACATATACCTACCACTGGTGGATAGATACTGGAGTGATGCCCAAAGACTCTGCCAACCAAGCCCATTACAGAGCTTTTGCTGCTTCATTTGTCACATGACACACAAGTGTCTAAGAAAGTAAAGCCCAGCTGTTTACTCACAGTCATATCAGAGACATAACCATCTCAAACAAAACATATATCTTAATACACTGATGATCCTGGAAAAAGAAAACCAGGAAAAATAATACACATATCACTGCATTCATGCAAATAATCTAAGGATATGTCCTTGGCATTGGCCATTCTGCCAAATATATCACCAAAGGGATTATAAAACAAACCCAAACGCAAATGCATAAACATAACCGGGTACACGAAAACATGCATAAAAACTGGTCTGTTCTTCCTAAAACTGACACTACTCAGTTCACATTTTCTTAAGGCTACAAATGCATTCAATGTTAGTACTCAATCAGCAATGCTGACAGACAGAAAATATGCAAGGCTTTATGGAAAACATACAGAGGACAAATCTGCAAAGCAAAAAACGAGAAAGAAAGAGATGACAGAAAACAATGGGGCAAGTTAGAAACAGAGAGAGTAACAGTAAAGAGGAAATTTCTAGCGCATTTCAGGTGGGGATAGTACTTATACTGAAATACCCCTGGCATCCCCATGGAAGGTATTCACCAGCTGGCCAAAGGAATACTTTCTACTCCTGTAGACAATAAACAATACCAACATGCCAAATTCTAAACTAGTATAAGCTATACCAATGAGATACAGAATGGAACACATGTATTTACAAACAACAAAAATTAACAAAACAAATATGTAATCTCAACTACAGACAATTTAGGAAACAACTAGTGTTTATATCTTCTCATTATGATCTGTAAACAATTTAGAATAAAAATCAATATGTATATGTTTTATCATATTTTGATTTTGATCGTTACCTGAATCAAAGGTCTGTCCTCTGGAAAACAGACAATGTAGACAGTATGAAGCGATGAATGTGGCATATCAACAAAGAAGTCCCGAGCAGCACTGAACATGGTTTCTGCGACGCTGTCTGCTGGATATTTTAGCTTACCAGTACCCAAGGTTGGGAAAGTGATGCTTTTATACTTGTGAGCACTGGCCAATGTAAGACAGCAATGCACTCGGTTACGAAGTTCTTCCAAAAGATGCTCATTGTTTTCCTGAGATACACAGGCATGAAGATGGTGACATATATGATAAATGAACAACACAGAAACAACAAACCAAAGATGGTTCTAAGTTCTAAAAACAAACTCACAAACAATGGTCCTGCATCTTTCACATGACTGCATCTGGAATGCATTGGCAGCTTTATGGAGTATCTTAAAATATCCTGGTTATGAGCAAAACCATAACTGCTCCCCAGATATAGTACTGAATGATTTCACTGTGGGTATTTTAAACTGGCCAAGTATTCATGTTTGCTTTGGTGGTACTATTCAGTACACATACTGCTTAATGTTCAGTTCAGTTAATATTGCTTATGGCCCAACTGACCAGTAAGGCCATATCACGGCTAACACTACATTAAACACAATTCCAAATCTAATTAAAAAGCCAACATATGTTTTGAAAATGGCTGATTAAAAGTAGCAGAAGGCCACAAAACACCTTTGTCAGACTTTGGTTGACAAGAGTTCTGCATAAAAGAACTCACATGCCAATGAACTGGTACAGTCTTTACCGAAGAAAGCAAGATTAAAACAGACCTAGTTTGTTTTAAAGATCCATAATGGGCCGTCCAAAATTGAGGAGAGAAGTCTGAAACAACTGCTAGATTATATCTGCATTCTGTAAGAGGGGAAGGATGCAGACTCCAAGAGGAGGAGTACGTTTTGAGTTTTCTTTGAATTGAGTTTTATGTTTGGGATTAAAGACGCAGTCATAAGCAGGGCTTTTCAGTTCAGTGAACAATAATAGAATAGTATATGAAATTCGTTACGAGCGCAGAGATGTCATCTTGAGAAACTGAAACTGAAACTGAAACTGCATAATAAGCTGCATACAGGGTTGGATAACTGGCAGAGCATGTCTATGACACTGGAGGACTGTGGGATCAGTAAGCTATAGTATAACTATAAGCCATAAGCTGCTGTGAGCAGTAAGTGCATCAACAATTATCCCTTAATTATCTGACTCTGCAAACACTGCCCCAGTTACATCTCCCCTACCTAAACCTCACTTACAGTCATCATGTGTGTGTGTGTGTGTGTGTGTGTGTGTGTGTGTGTGTGTGTGTGGTGTGTGTGTGGTGGTGCGTGCGTGCGTGCGTGCGTGCGTGCGTGCGTGCGTGCGTGCGTGCGTGCGTGCGTGTGTGCGTGCGTGCGTGCGTGCGTGCGTGGCGTGCGTGTGTGTGTGTGTGCGTGTGCAAGTGTGCAAATGTGTGTGTTGTGCGTTATGAAGCTTTAGATTTCACTTAATCAGTTACTGTCAAAAGACTCCTGTATCTGAACATTCTCACTAAATGACCTCATAAGTACATCTCATTCATACATAAATAAAGATCATCTCATTCATAATATGTCTGTATGTTCATTTCCAAGCTGGGCAATGACAATACAACTTTAACGCTAAGCTGACAACAGAAAGTTCAATGATTTGCAATGACCATGACAGAGAGAGAATGCATGTGAATGTGTGCTGCGTGAGTGTGAATGTGTGCTGTGTGTGTGCTGTGTGTGTGTGTGTGTGTGTGTGTGTGTGTGTGTGTGTGTGTGTGTGTGTGTATGTGTGTGTGTGTGTGTGTGTGTGTGGGATGTGTGTGTGTGTGTGTGTTCTGTGTGTGTGTGCATGCATATGGTGTGTGTGTGTGTGTGTGTGTGTGTGTGTGTGTGTGTGTGTGTGTGTGTGTGTGTGTTATGTGTGTGGTGGGGTGTGTGTGTGTTGTGTGTGTGTGTGGTGTGTGTGTGTGTGTGTGTGTGTGTGTGTGTGTGTGTGTGTGTGTGTGTATGCACGTGCATGCGCGCATGCGTGTGTTTGACTCACTTTGTCTTTCCATGTACAAGGTGGTAGTACAACATGGAAAATTTTCTTCACAGATTTCAGGTCAAAACTGTTGGTGACTGCAACAAGACATTCCCCTCTGAGGGGCTTGGGATATTCTTTCTGACATTCTGCTCTGAGTTTATGACCAGCCTTTTCTAGTAATGCTTTAGAAACCCGTCCATGTGTATGTTCAAGAAACTTATCAGTTGAGTTGACCATGACATCAGTCTGCACACAATAAAATATATACATAAACAAATAAATAAATAAAACACAGCAACTGATTAAAATCTGCATGAAATACTGTTTAAAATTATAAGATCAAAATGGTACTTTTGTCTCTTAACAAACAACGCCTAAAATCTTTGTTAGAAATCACTTAAGCGAATACACATTAAACCAATGACCACCACCACCACAACCAGTGCAATATTTTATGCATTTTATGTATGCTTGCAGCAGACACAGGTAGAGATTATTCATGTATTAAGGTATAAAATACAGGTGTTCCAATCTACAATGAATGCATGTAGAAAATCACAATTTTATTACAATTCTGCTGAGACTTTCAACATTTTTCTCTTTATCTGAACCAGCATACATGAATGATCTCAATAAGTAAATGAACGATCTCAATAAGTATATGAGTATTTAAACATTGAGGATGCCAAGTTATCATCAACCGTCTGATCCACATCAACAATATGATTACCAAATTCTTTCTTTTTCTTCTTAATTTAGAGAGAAAATAAAAACAGATAAAAAAAATACTTCAGAAAGGTGAGAAAAATGTGACCAACTTCACAACACTGAATGTACATCCTCAAAATCTGACTGATTTCACCCAGTATCACAGAAAGATATATGAATGTCAGCAACACATGACTGTTCAAACACAGTATATCTTATTAGCAAAATACTGAGGAGAGATGTCAAGATTCATAAACTCTGCAACCTGCTCCTCTCCCTCACCATTCTGTTTACTTGCTGTTGTTACTGTGATTGTTGTTGTCCTTACTGTTCTTTTTTGTTTGTTTGTTTGTTTGTTTGTTTGGTGGTTGGTTTGTTGGTTGGTTTGTTGTTGTTGTTCTGTGAATATGGGAGATCAGTTATTTTCCACTGTAGTCTGCAATTCAGAGTAGACATGAATCTTTACTCCTTGTCTCCAACCTTAAATCTGATAGCCAAAGATGATGCATGCATTATGCTCTCCCTCTCCCATATACCTTCTCTGTCTCTCTGTCTCTCTCTCATAGTATTTAGACAGAGTGGGTATTTGGAAGCAAGGTAACGATGAATGTATGCAAATGCAATGCCTGTGGTAAATGTGTACAAGTATCTTAAAATACTGTTCTCTACTCATCTGAGTTTTGCTGCAACATGCAAAGATTTATCTATCAGGGCTAAAAATGCTTTGCTTTTCATCATGCACAAGGTGTACCTACTTAATATTAATTCTTTTGATGTGTTTGTTAATTCATTTGATTCTCAGATACAAACTATCGCACAATATGGGTCTGAGCTATGGGGTTTAAGTAAAGCTGCAATTCATTGTGAAGCAGTTCATACTTTTGTTCTGAAGAAATTTCTAAGAATTCACATGCAAACACCTAATGATCTTGTATCTTGTGAAACAAATCGCCATCCCATATATATAAACTCTGCAGTTAATTGCATTTGTTACTGGTTTAACCCTTTGACTCCCACACCCTGTCCAACAGCATTTTACATTGTCAACCATGCTAGCAAAGCAAAAAATTAACCCTTAGACTCCCTCATCCTATCTACCAGCTTCTTGCATAGGAATCTGGTGGATAGGATTATGGAATCAAAAGGTTAGTTTTTGCAGTTCGTAGATAGGGTGCAGGAATCAAAACAGTCAAAGGGTTATGGTTTTACAGTTGATGGATAGGGTGCGGGAGTCAAAGGGTTAACTTGTTGCATATGAAAGATCATAGAATTCCACGAAAAGCATACAATATGTTGTATGATTTAGATGCTAAAGGTCAGCAAAACTGCGTATCTAGTGTACGTATTTACTTGTTTAAATACAGTTTTGGTGTTGTATGGTTTTGTCAAGGTCTTGGCAGAATCAATTCATTCATGTTTTTTGTCAATGTTTGATTGACTGTAGGTGGCAGGAATAGAAAGAACATACTCAAAATAGAGAGAGGTATAACCTATAAAGAACTTTTTCTAGTATGCATGATTTGAAACCATATTCACAGACAGATATGGACAGACATCTAAAACATAGAATGATGTTAGGTTAGGTATATCAGAAATCAGAGTTCACTATTTTAGATGCAGAGCACAGTGACAGTTATCTATTATGTCCATTGCGCAAAATATCAAAAGAAGATGAAGTACATTTTGTATTATGTTTAAGGATCTCATACATTAAAGACACATTTTTGACCTGTATGCAAAAGAAAGTCAGACTATCATGAAATGTGGCATAACTATTGCCAAGTATTGAATTACGCTTGGTTATCACATATATATACATGGTACCTAATACACCATCCAAGGAAAACAAGAAGACAGGCACTTCTTTTGTCATAGTACACTGGGAAATCTGTAACTTACCTTGTCCAGCATTTCCTGCCCCAGTAT
Organism: Monoplex corrugatus; assembly: GCA_030674185.1. Lineage (NCBI taxonomy): Eukaryota > Metazoa > Mollusca > Gastropoda > Littorinimorpha > Ranellidae > Monoplex > Monoplex corrugatus. The sequence goes on from CM060307.1 coordinate 59,242,353, forward strand.
GTCACCAACGACCAGTTTAATCCGGGTTTCTGTAGAAAATAATTTGCAAATTTTCTGTTAGTTCAGGGATTGTAGTTACTTTATATATTGAAAGAAACAAGAACCCCACAAACAATCTCCGCTTTTCAGATAAATATTCAAGCAGAACTAAATTTCCATCAGACCCTTTTCCCCTCCAGTGCAAAAAAATAAATCAATAAAAAAAATAAATAAGTACCAGCAACCAAAATGGTGGTTATTTTTTGTGCTTTTGAAACTATTCTCTAACTAAAGTACAGGTAAACCAAAAAACGTAGCAAACTGCAAGTCTTTACCCCCATTCATAACAAAGGTATGGCCATTTTAAAACATGATGTGAAGTTTTTCAGTCTTCAGAAATTACCATCTTCATTCAGTCATTGGTTCATCATGTACTGTTCAAACCTCTTGGGGATGACTCATTGATCTTCCTGTTATCTACATAACACAGACTGTAATCACATGAAACCTCATAAGCATCACATTTCATGCAATATGTATGAGCCAGTAACAGAAATAAATTGCTATCAAGTAAGTACATTACTGCAAGTTTTGCCATATTTAACCTTTAGATAAGACAAAGTTATGTGTAATTTTCTAATACATAAACAAAACCACTGCATAAGAACATTTTCCAAACCACTTTTTCCTCATCTCTATAACACTGACACAGAAGCTACTTTTTTCTGAGCTTATAATTTGTAATTTCTGCAATAACAGAAAACTAAAAATGACAAATCAATTCATCTGACAAGAATACTAATGATAACCGCATTCTAACATCAATAATTCTGCCAATTACTCATGGATTTACTTGAAAATTTTGCAGTATGTTCTTCAATGTTGTCAATGAAACTTTCAATAAAACAATATATGAAAAGAAATCTCAAAGAAAGGAAAGCAAACTACAGACCCATCAGCCTACTAAACTGACTTGAAAAGAGTGGAACAAATCAGCAAGAAGAGCAAACAGCTTTCAAGACAAAGTGGAGCATCAATGACTACACAGTCTATCTTACTCAATTGCTCAAAAAAGTCTTCTAGAAAGATAAAAAAAAAATTCATCTCTGTTGACATCTCTAAGCAAACACTTTTCATAAAGACAATGAATCACAGGGTGGCAAAAAAGATATATATATTTGGATACAGAGCTTCCTAAAACACAGGAGGCAAAGGTATGGCTGATGGGATGCTGAGTGATCTCACCAAGATCAAACAAGGTGTACCATAGGGTGGCATAATTTCAGTTATTTCTTATATTCGTCAATGACATTACAGAAAGACTGTCTAAGAGTAATAAGACACTACAAACAACTTTATAAAGCAGACGTCACAGCCTGGAGTGCTGTAGAAAACCTGCTGACTGCCACCATCTGTGTAAAGGAAGCTATCATCACCATCGTCATGTGCAAATCTATCCCTTCTCGCTGCAAGTACATCTCCCACCCTCTCTGTCCTCAACCACTTTGCAAGTCTGTCCAATATTTTTCTCCCTGGGACTACCTGGAGCTCTCTTTCCCTCCAACTTTTCTGTTGTGACTAGGTGCTCTAATTTTTCTTGCCTCATAAAATGTCCTATAAATGTTGTCTTTTCCTACTCTTCTTCATTAATGTTCTTCCTATGTCTGCCTCCTTCAAAACTGTCTTGTTTGTTTTCTTAGCTGTCCATGGAACTCTCAACAGTCTTCTCCACTAGATATGCAGAGAAAGGGAAAAGTTTTCATTCACAGTGAGAAGCTGTGAAGACTTCCATCTCACTGTGAACAACTACTACAACTAACAAAAAAAAAATGTGGTTTTAAATGTCTTCAGCTATTTATCTAAGTTTAACTTTAAAATATGAACACATACACACTGAGGAAAAGGGTTAGATAATGCTGTCCCCAACAACTTTTGTTCTTACATCTATACCAAAATATACTTCCTCGTCTATATCAAAGTATACTTCCTAAAGTACATTCCATTCATTCATCATTTTCTGCAAATTTTTCAGGGTTTTAAATACAAAAGGACACAAACCAGTGCCTTAAAAAGAGGCATACATGATCAAATGCTGCAAGAAATCTTCGATGAAAGGTTATTACACACAAATGTTCTTCCACGCTTTCCATATTGGAACATTTGTTTAAATACTACATAGAAAGATATGCTTTGTTAAAAGACTTGGAATGTTATGACTCGTATTTAATCACAATGTCTAAATCACAAACTAAAATTGTCTTCAGTGATGTTTATCACGCATATCTGCCATTTTGCCATCATCCCCCACCCCCACCCCCTCTTCTTTTTCTTCAATGCGTGTATTAATGAAACCAGCTGTACTGTTGTATTAAAAACATTGTAATACTGCTGAATTAGTTTTAAACCTGTGGGGAATTTTGCAATATGAACAGCATGCGTTATACACAAATAATTGTTTTCTTTTGATATTTCTTTTTATGAAAAGGACATTGTTAAAATAACTTCACCATCTTGTTGCTCTTGTTTGAAAAACAACTCTTCGTATTTTCTTATAAATGGAGGTTATTAAAATGATTTCATCATCCTACTGTTCTTGTTTGGTTTTATATTGCGTGTATGTCAATGAAGAATCGCAGGTCCATCTCCAGTCTGTTGCATCATATCCATAAACAGAGCTTTTTTGGATCACCTGGCTGAGTTGACAAAACTGTGGACTTAAAGCATTGATATCCCATCCTGTAACATAAAAACTGGGCTGTTTGCTGCACATGTTTATGGCCTCTTTAACGTTTCAAAGGTCTCATTTTACAATGCCCCTACCTTCCCCCCTCCTCACTCCTATTTAAAGACATTGCTAGTGCTCTGGTAAAACAGCATCCAATGAGGTATATTTCTGATTAAATTGTTTATTCACGCATCTGTCCGCATGTCCACTTTGTATGTTTGTTTAGACTTATATACATGCTCCTATATCATGTTTCTAATGATACTATTTTCACCAATATCTATTACACTAACATAACCACATAGACCTACTGTAAAATGAATGCAGTTTGTCATCTGTCTGTCTAGCTCGGTGGGTGGGGTAAGTTGCTGTATCATTCAACGCATTTTTCTTAGCAGATGAATGCCTGTGTGTATCAGTAAGGATAGGTTGTCTGAATGGAAACTATTCTGTATGAAACTAAAAAGACTCAACTTACATATTGACCATTTGTCTCTCTAGATGTGTTTTTGATTATTTGGTTTGTATTTTCTTATGAAATATAAAATATAATCCACTTGTGCCCTTCATTTCAGTTTTTGTGTCCAACAGCAATAGATTACCTCTGCACAATACCAGTAAAATAAGTTTAACTCACCATTTTTGTAGGAAACACACACACACACACATGCGCGCATGCATGCACGCATGCATGCATGCACACACCACACACACACCACACACACACACACACACACACACACAACACACACACACACATATGCCACATGCACTACTGAGACAGAGAGAGAGAGAATCAGATCAACATCACAGAAGTAATATAATTAAGGACTGGAGAAAGGAAAGACTCTACATACCTTTCATACATGGCAAACTTGTTGCTGGACATGTCCAAGAGGTGTAAGTTTTAAAATAGTTAACCATCTCTTGTACAAGTCGTGCATTCCTCTCCTCAGATAACGTGACATGGTTGGACCCTGCATATAACTTCAATGTCACAGTGGTGTTGGTCTGCAACTTTTTTAGAGCATCCACAACAGCAGGTAGGACCGTCTTCCAGTCTTTATCTCGGTCACTCACTATCAAAGGTAAAGCAATACAGAGTTGCTGTGAGTCCTGGGGAAAGGAGACTGCAGACTGTACTGCTTCATTCAATGCAGCATTCAGATAATCCTTGAACTTGTCAGATGAATCAACATGCATCACCACAATGTACTGGCACGATGACAGTCTGGGAGACTTCAATGTTAAAGTAAATGAGTCTGGTGGCTTCAAATCGTCTGCATACGCTTTGGCTTCACATGACAGAAGAGCTGCAACACAATAAGAAATCATTTTCTTTTGTCATTCTCTTTCAATTGTATACAAATAACAATGAATAACATGTAGCTTTTGACAGTATCTGTCTCGACTCTCAAACTCCAAAAAGAGATGGACTGGACGTAAAAATGTGACCAGCACTATATGAAATAGCTGTTTTTATACCAAAACGTGATTTTTGTCTGAAGAAGCCAGCAGTTTTATTTACTAATGGTCAAAGTAGATCTTAGTGACACCACCATCACATCATAATGAAGACAAAATTAAAGTAACATCCAGAAAGCTTCAACAGGCATGCAGACTCTTCTGTTGATGCTGATGAACTTTTTTTTTTTTTTTTTTTTTTTTTACTCCTCTACTGTGCTTCTTTAGTTACATCCATAAAAAAAACAAGCCAAGAGAAGATGCATCACACCAACACCACCAACTCCATTCTACATTTCTTCTTTTCCACTCTGCTATACATGCCATTGTTGACAGGGTTAGAAACTTCAACAGACTGCAAAGCAGAGAGGTGATTTTTCTGTATCATCACCATCAATAAACCAAACAAAACCTTAAAACTATTAAAAACTGAAAACAGAAGAACTCTGAAAATCAAGACCTGGCTGGTAGAAGAGTTACCCAAGCCTCGGAAATGGAAGCTCTTCCTGCATCAGTAGGCACCATACCAGCAGAAGATGGGAACATCTAAGGGCACCATCTACAATGCTGCTGTGTTCACCTTTGGCAAGAGGCAGTCAAATCTGCTGATTTGTTTGAGGAATCATGGAAACGCTACATGTTTTATAAAGAACTCAATAGTGAGAACTCAGTGTCTGAAAGAACTCAGAAGAAAATACGGATTGTCATAAACTGAGTCCAATATGTCACAAGTGACTATGGGCTAGGGTTTCTTTCCTCACACATCAGTTGAAAACGACTACATCTGCAACATGTCAAACAGAATCAAACAGGCCTCTGACCCACCACAGAGAACAACCTGTCTAAAGTCAGCCAAAGATCACACAAAGTAGATGGACCACTGGGTGCAGCAGTGGGTTTTACAGTATATGATAATTATTACAATATTAATTATTATATAACATAGTGCTATTCTTCAAACTCATCTGAATTACTGTGCACTTCACCCAACCAGATTTTTCAGTGGTGTATGGAGAACTCAAATTGTTAGGTGAGCTGACCATATTACACTATGTTGTCGCACAGTCTGCATCTTTGGTGGGCATGTATACTGAACATATTTTCATATTTCAATAAGCCAGCTACTGACATGACTTACAGGGTCTTTAATGTGCATATCCAATATTCTGCATGTATACACACATAAAAGGGTTCAGGCAGTGGCAGGTTTGCAAACCTCCTGCTCTGCAAACTTTTTAAAGCTCTCAGGTCTCAAGAAGCTTTCTCTCTTGCAGAGGGAAATCCTCTGTTTTGGGCCCAACAACGTGGAACTCCCTCCTAGTGTCTTTATCAGTTTATGACAATGCAGTTGTCTGCTTACTTTTAAAAAACACGAGGAAACATGTATCTTTCAGAAATATTTCCAAAATTCATAAATCAATGCTTGTGGGTCTTCTAGGCCCAGTTGTGTTGCAGTTTGTTACATGTGTGTGTATGTGTGTGTGTGTGCACCTATGTGTGTGTGTATGCGCACGTGCCTGTGTGTGCATATATATATGTGTGTATGTGTGTGTGTATGTGTGTGTATTTGCGCTAAATATGCATGTGTTTGTGCTTGTGTACACATGTATAGGCATGTATATATGTGTGTGTATTTTCATGCCCATGTTTGTGCATACAAGGTCAACACTGATAAATGAATAACATATTTGTTGTTGTTTTTGACTATTTTTACGCTGCATTGATGTATGTGTCTGACTGTGTTAGTACTGCACTGACATATTCACATGGCAACCATCCTCACCTCACCCTTTTTTTTTGTTTTTGTTACATTCATTTGTAAAGAGCCATAAACATTCTCTGATCACACAAACTGATTGCACTATATAAATGGAATTATTATTATTATATTATTTCAATATTTCATGTGCAGGACTTGTATGGTTCAAATCTTATCTCAGTGACAGAAAAGTTTTTCTTAATGACCATAGTCTAAAGTGACCTGGCATATAGTTGGGTGTCCCACAAGGCTCACACCTTGGCCCAGTTCTGTTCATATAATTTTATGTATACATGTATATATATATAACTTAAAACCCCTTTCTTTGTTGATCAAATGACATTCAAAGTCCAGTCACTTATTTGCAAATGATACACAACTGTACAATTCTTGTCCTTCATACAAGATTTGTTCTAATATGTTACTGAGAACTGTATCTCAGTTTAAAAAAAAGTGGATGACAGAAAACAAACTTAAAATGAATGATGACAAAAGAGACACCTTCCTTATCAAGTCAAAAAGAACATTTTCTCTATTCGCACAGATAACTTCCATCTAATTAGAGACTGCAATTTTACAATGTATGTCACTCAGCCTATCTAGAAATTCACCATATTAGCATTATCCACCCATACCTGACCACTCATACAGCAAAAACACTATTGGTCTGTGCCTTTGTTCTATCCAAATTAGACTACTACAACTCTCTCTTTTTTGGCTGCCCATAGTACATTCTCAGCAAACTACAAAAGGTTCAAAATTCTGTCTCAAGACCAGTTTTGAAGACTCACAAATGTAACCATATTCAGTCCCTTCTTTACAAACTTCACTGGCTCCCAATGCAAGCCCAACTAGATTTCAAGCTCTCAACTATGTTACAACTTTCTCTCCGAAACCACCCCTACTTATATTTCTGACCTCCTCACCATTCTTGATAGCTCAGGTCATAACGAGATAAATATATTCTTTCCATGTTCAGACTTTCATCCATCAAACAAGTACACGTATGAACTTTTCAGACACACCTGTATGCTTTCTAGACACTGGAGTTTCCTTTCAACAAGACAAACTGGTCACTACTGTCCATACAAACCAACATACTCACATTCCTATGTAGGACTATTGAGCATCTCACACTTCCAACATCAAAAATAGCATTCGTTACTCTCAGCTCGTGAGTCTGTGACGTACAGATGAGGATGACTTTCAAGACAAAGCATCTTTTCCAGCTCAACAATGTCGTCAAAATTAGCTGACCTGTTGTTTTTGTCCTAAATCTTGTGAATTTATTTCTTTTGTGAATTTTTCTTTGGTGAATTTATTTCTTATTTCTTTGGCTAGCTTGCTGAACATCTGTGCCTATCTTATTTTGTTGATTAAATACATGTTCTCTTGTGTTTCTGCTTTCTATCTGATTGAATTCTAGCTGTAATTTTGATTAAGATTTCATCTGTCTCAATTGAATGGGACAGACCACCCACATCTCACCAAGGATAAGGTGCAAACACTACTCCTCAACTTAGTTATTAGCGGTCCCACTTCTACAGACAGGAGCAAAGATCAGTAACCAACAATGTCATCTTCAAGCAGACCTGCTTACCCCCTGATTTCTACACGTTGTTGCATCTAAGAATAAGTTTCTGTACAGCTCTACAAAATGTAGATAGGCAGATCTCACCACACCATAGCAACTGGTGAATGCAGTAAACTATCACTGTTTTCCTTTTTGTTGCTGCTGTTATTTTGTTGTTGCTGTTCTTTTTCTGATTAAGGCAGAAGGGGGAGGGTTTCTGTCTCAACCTCTATTAGTCTAGATACCGCCAACACCACTCATTCCGGTTCCATAACACACTAATAACCCCAAGTTCATTCAGTTGAGTCCCAGTGCCAGGAAGCCCATCTAAGCCAGATATGTCAAGCCGCCACAGGACCACCCACTAGAACAAATCCTGCATTACTACTGGGTCCCCACAGTGGAACTCAACAGTGCCTGTTCTGATGTTTTGTCAACTGCCTGGAGTGAATAGAGTATAATTTTTTTCCCAAGTGAACTCTTGTTATCAAAATCTAACATTCTTTTTCTTTACTTACTTTTTAGTCGCATGTCAAAAGGAGAAAGTGTGTTTTTAGACCAGATTGCATCCATTACGGATCCACTTACGGAAATCTTGAATGACATGGAAACCTCAATAACCTATAGTTCTATACAGTTTGAAAAACGCCTTGCCAGTAATTCTTTATGGAAGGTGTGTCAGCCCCAAAGAACTTGAATTCGCCAGATATCTTGAATGAATCCCTTAACAGCATCCCTCGTAAGTCATGGTGACCCTTGAGAACTTTGAATCCTTGACAAAAACTTAATCCCCTTGATGGCACCTCTTGTATGGAAGGTGTGGTGACCCCAGTGAACATAAAATCCTTAGAGAAACAAATCTCTTAATGGCGCCCCTTCTACGGAATATGTGGCTGCCCCAGAGAACCGGAATTCCCTAGAGAAACCAGTCCCTTGATGGTGTCTCTTGTATGGAAGATGTGGCAGCCTCAGAGAACTTGAATCTGAAACTGAATTACCTTGATGGCACCCCTTATGTCTGCATGAACATAAATCAGGCCATGCTGGTATTGCTCATTTCCAGTCTCTGCCTGATTTGAACAGTACTGCCACCTTCTCACTGCTCACTCTCTCTGTGGACTAGTACAGTAGTTGCCTGGTTCAAAGTCTGGGTCATCCACAGATCTGTAAATCTCATCCAACATATGGTGCGATGAAATTGCTAAAAACAACTCTGGCAATACCCTGCCTCTTCACAGCACTTGACCTGGCTGAGGTTTATCATCAGCCATTTTCAAAGGTCAAACTCTTTGAAGGAGTATTTGCAAAAGTCAAACGCAATGATCATAACAAAATGCAACTGGCTGCTGGCCCCATGCATGATTCACAGTAGATGGATAAAACTTTCTGATTTGTGCAAACTGATATTTCCCAGCTTAAAAATGGAAACAGGAAAAATTCTGATGTGACTCAGGACATACTAGTATGTCAATGGCAAACAAGATACTACATCATCAGGACAGATGATATGTCCTTGGCACTGGAGAAGTTCATACTTAGCTGTGTGTAGGCCAAACTAAATTAGCTAACAGATAGTTTATAAAGACAATTAGTATTTATTTCAGATACAGACACAGAGACATGCAATGATGCATATATATATATACATAAGGCCAATAAAAAAAAAAGCAGACATTTCAACTGGTGTCATACATATTAAAAGAAAAGTACAAAGTAACTTTATCCAGTGGAACTGGAAGACAAAAAGAAGCTCGAAAATATATTTATATGTATATAATTGGGCAAAAGCAACACACTAACATGGTGAATATTCAATGTATAGCAACCAAGTAAGTGGTATCTTACAAAAACTATGCTGGATTTAGACAGTAACATGTAAAGCCTTTGATGTATTAATCAAAAGATGATTTATTATCTCAGCATTGTCTAAAAACAATCCCATACAAACACATATGCTCCAAGCCACATAAAAAAAAACTGGCATGTTTTCGCATCAAAATACACTAGTGGAAAAAAACTGTCAATGTCACAAATACAAACACACAACATATTGTGTAAGTTGCAACATTTCATGTTTGAAAAATAAAACAATGAAAGGCATGCATACTACACCCTTCTACATCCATACCCACACACACAACACATGAAGAAGCAAAAAAGAAAAATTAAAAAAGGGTGTTCTACGTCCTACATGCAATGAGGTCCATCAACAATAACACACACACACACCTCCTAAGTGGTACGAAATAATCTCCCTTAAAGTGCTTTTTAAGGTTTACACTCAGACCCGAATATTATCATTTAATTTCCCTTAATTTTTTTTTAAGTTTTACAATCAGGCAAAAGGACAGAAATGGTCATGAATCTTTTACAAATGCAAAATCCAAAAACTCACCTGCATTCAAGACTTTTTTGTACATGACAGGCCAAGCCTCATAACAGCGCACAGAAGACGATGGTTTTCCTTCCCACAATGGCAAAACAATGACATCTGTGTCACCACCTGCAGCCGTTATGTTACCCTTGTGGACCAATATTGTGTGACCATGATCACTTGTAGCCCTCAACAGCACTTCATTTTGTGGGAAATGAACATGTGCAGAAACACAGTTATGTGTGACTGCTTCCAGACTTTTCTTGTCTTGACAGCTTTGCAGATAAAGTCCAGTTTGATGATCAACTTTCACCTGCCGCTGGTGTAATTGTGCCAAGAGACCATTCAACTTCTTTTGAGTTTCCTGACAATCATGTCCATCTGCTCTGACTTCAAGAATGTCCTGTTTAACCTCAAAGCTAACTTTCTTGCTGCTGAATTTGTCATTCAATTGTTCAGGATTAGACTGAATGTGCTGCAAAATGTCACGAGGGAGTGGCATCCTAACCACACCACTTAAATCAACTTCAACTTTGTTTGTTTCTGTGTGCTTACTTCCCCGATTCAGTGAAGCTGGCTGTTGCCGTGTCAAGTTACCATCATGTGGACCTGCAGCTTTATCACTTTTGGCAGCCTTATGGCCTTCTTTTTGCGAACCATCTTTGTGATACTTTCTCTGTGAACATTCTTTTCGCCAAGAGACATCATGACTTACACTATCAACAACTGAAGCTGTTCTTCTGCTGTCAGAGGATTGCGGAGATGCTTTACTTGAGTTAGCATCATGTCCATCATCTGACATAGCATCATGTCCACCAGAGACTTCATGCCTTTTATTCTTCGACTGACAGAGGAGTCCACAGCTAAGTTTGGATAAATTTGGCATTTGGCCGTTTCCTGAAGATTCAGACTGTAACAAATACTGTTTTTCATCAGGTGATCTCTCTGGGTCATTTTCTTCACAGCTCTTATCATTTACTTCAGTGCCATGGCCATCATCTTTACTGGCAACATTATGCAGTTCTACTGAGTTGGCATCAACATCATCCTTAGCAGGGCAGCTCTGTAGGCTTAAGGTTTCAGGTTCAGCTTCAAGCATACAAAAACTGCTTTGTGTTGATAATTGTTCAGTGAAAGAAGTACTCTCATGATTTCCTTTCTGAGTGTTTAAAACTGGTCTTGCACTGATGTAAATACAAGTGGTATCACTCTGAACACTTCGATCTGTGCGGTGTATGCTGAGACAATTACCTTCTGATATTCTGTGGTCAAGGCTATCTTGTACAGTTTCAAATTTTAAGACAGGTGCCAAGTCTTTGTCATCTATCTGGTCAGTCTGTGTAGATTTATTATTCTGACCACAATTCAATAGTGCACCGACAGTATAAAAAGATGAAGATGTTCTGTCTGTGGTCTTATCAGTATCATCCTGTAAAGATTCAGCTGTTTCACATTGTTCAATATCCAAATCAGGCTGGTATGCTGCAGTATCATCACCTTGTCTCTGTCCACTACTATCAAGAGGACTGAAGTCAGTGTCTGTTTCTGCACTCTCTTCAAAAGTTGTATTAGTTTTCTTGGAGCAGACTCCTTTCTCTTGTCCTGCAGTATGACTGTCTGTATGTTCCAAACTTGTTTTGACTGTTGACGCAGATATACCTGTTGTCCGATTTACATTTGAATCTTTAGTTTCCAAGTTCGGAAACTGACTGGTCGAACTTGTCTCAGCACAGCACAATGGTACATCTTGTAAAGTTCTCACATCCTCTGTTTCAGGTGTTACTGATGGTGGTGAATCATTCTGGACAACGGGGTCAGTGTGTGTCTCCTCAGAATCCTGGTCACCAGCATGGTCATGATTGTCATCTATCTTGTCATCCATTCCTGACACACATGGTGCTGGATAAATAAAGAAGGCTATCATCAGTAAAGTGAAACAAGAATACAACATGTACACTGGCATGAATATTGTTTGCTGCACAATAAAAAGTGTATTAGAATGAAGATTGTTTGATGTAAAATAACAAGTTTGGAAGCCAGAAGACTGTTTCTTGTACAATAATAATTAATAATAATAATTACAATATTTATATAGCGCAAAATCTTGATAAAATCAAATCTAAACGCTGAAACAGACACATGCACGCACGCAGACACACGCACGCGACACACACACACACAACACACACACACACACACACACACACACACACACACACACACACACACACACACACACACACACACCCCACACACACACGCATGGCTATAAATGGGGAGAAAGAATAAAAGCAATGGAAAATTATAGTGAGCATATTATGTACAATTATATATTACAATGTGATTCCCCTCCAAGTGGAGACAGGCTGCAGAGGGGTTGAGTGAGGTCAGGATTTTATGCAGAGGAGAAAAGGTGAGTTTTGAGAGCGGACTTGAAGGAGACAAAAGTAGGTTGCTGATGGACTGAGAGAGGAAGTTTGTTCCAGGAGAGTGGACCAGAAACAGAGAAGCCTCGTGGACCATAGGTATTGAGCTTAGTGCGTGGAAAGCGAAAAGTCAGAGGATCGGAGGCAGAGCGGAGGGTACGTGAGGGAACATAGATCTCAAGTAGGCTTGACAGGTAATGGGGGGCTGCGTTATTGAGGCTTTTGTAGCACATGGTGTCTAGTTTGTACTGTATGCACTTTGATACAGGGAGCCAGTGAAGTTGTGCCAGGAGAGGAGATATGTGGTCAGCTTTTTTCTTTTTGAGTACAAGGCGTGCAGCATTGTTTTGAATGCACTGTAGGATGTGAATGGTGGAGGCAGGAAGACCAGACAGGAGTGAATTGCAAAAGTCAATGCGAGACATTATAAAGGAGAGAACGAGAACAATAACAAGTATGGTAGCATAAAGATTGTTTCCCATACAATTACAAGAATGTTAGTATGAAGATTGTTTCCTGTTAACCAAAAATTCAAGTATATTAGTGTTAGCATGAAGACCGTTTTCTGTAAAACGAAAATACAAGTATGTTCAGTGTTCCCCACTGGCCTCAAATTCCAAGCACTATTATGACCCCTGGCCTGGAATTTCTGAGGATCATTTTCCAATTTTTTTTTTTTTTTTGGGGGGGGGGGGGAGGTCACAGGTAAAAATAATACCAGAAGCTCACTAAGTATGCAAAATAGAAAGAAAAGAAACTAATTAGCACTGTAAGTATTCATTATTTTCTATTTCATTTTAGAATTATATAATTGTATTCAAACAAGTACTGCAATTAAAATAATTATTACAACTTGAATAGATAACTACCTGCAATACTGTAAACAATGTCTGATGTACTTTCACTGCATCAGAGTTCATCTTTTGTAGGGATTGTTCACCTTCAACATCATCATCATCATCATCATCATCATATGCCCTGCAGCATGACGTTGGCGATCGTGGCCCTCCGTACGAATCTATCTTTTGTCACTGCAGGTACATCTCCCAGCCTCTCTGTCTTCATCCACTCTGCAAATCCAACCAATATTTTCTTCCTGGGTCTACCTGCGCTCTTTTTTCCGACAGCTTTCCTGTTATGACTAGGTGCTGTAATTTCTCTTGTCTCATAAAATGTTCTATAAATGTTGCCCTTCCCCCCCCCCCCCCTAATCTTCTTCATTTATGTTCCTTTTCTTTGCCTGTATCAAGACTGTCTTTTCTGTTTTCTTTGCTGTCCATGGAACTCTTAACATCCTTTTTAGAAACCACATTTCAGCTGCCTCAATCTTGTTCTGACTTTGTGTGTTGACCATCCATGATTTACATCCGTATGACAGTACTGGTTCTATGCAACACTGAAGAACTCTCTTCCTGGTGTTAACTGATAGGCATTTGCTGGTAAGAGCACTTTTCATTTTCTTGAATGTTGTTTTAGCTTGGTCAATTCTGCTGGCTATTTCCAATGTGCATCTGTCATCTGGTAAGATGATTCTTCTCTGAAAATTAAACATATCAATTTGTCTCAATGTTATGCCATTTGCTGTCATTTTGCATGAGGGAATTTCTTGTTTTTTACTGATTAACACGACTTCAGCCTTCATACCATTTAGCTCCAGTCCTTTATGTCTACTTTCTATTTCTATTATATTCACAAGATTTTGTATGTCTTTTTCATTTTCTGCAATTAAAACTGTGTCATCTGAGTAATGAAGATTGTTTAACATTTTTCTTCCAACCTTTATCCCAGGGCATTCTTCTACATTTCCCATGACGGTTTCACTGTAAAGTGAAAGCAAATCTGGTGACAGAACACATCCCCGCATAACCCCTCTTTTGATATTTTCAAAAGAGCCTTTCATTTTCTACTCTAATTGCTCCTCTTTGTTCCCAGTGCTTATTCCTTATTATTTTTAGATCGTTTCCATCAACACTGAGTCTGTCTTACATGATCAAATGCCTTGATATTATCACCAAAATATAAATCTTTATTCAACTCAACTGATCTTTCTATAAGAGTTCTCAGAATGTATTAATAGTTCCTTTCCCTTCAACACATTCACATTGTTCTGCTATTTCTCTTTTGATTCTGTTCCTTATTCTCATTATGATTATTCTTAATACAATCTTTGTTACATGACTGATTGTATGATGGAGTTCGCATTCTATAGCCCCCGCTTTCTTTGGAAGTGCAATGAAATTTATTCTGACATATCTTTAGGGATTTTTCCTGTGTCATAATGATAAACACACATTTTTATCTCAAGTTCAATCCTAGCCTACAGCATTAAAATCAGACTTATTTGTTGCCCAACTTAATGTTTCCATCATTTTGGCATTTCACGGGTCGATCACTTTACCAGCACAAATGGGTTTTGTGCAGGCTAAGGGAGTTTGCCATAAAATTCCTGGCAGATTTGTGGGTAGTGCATGGAAATATCCGAGTGTGATGAATACTTTTTGAAAATTCCAAACTCATCAAACTCTAAACTCTTAAACTCGATCTAAGCATCCTAAAGAGGAGTTTTTGTATGTCGCACCATTGGCATGAATGTAATATGTCACACAGTATCAAAGAATGCCGTTTTTATTAAATTGAACAAACAAAAGCAAAAGGGTAATAACTGCTGGTGCAATTTAGGTCTCTCATGGAGTATGTAGTTTTAAGTAGTTTGTTCACAAGAGATTTCTTGTACTCGGACAACCCCATATGTAGTCCACCCAAATGAGCAAGCAATTATCTGGCAGAGTTTCTGAGCCTGCACAAAATCTAAGGTGAAATGGGGAGGGAGTACACACTACCAGAATGATAAAAACAGCCAGTTTTTGATATTGCATGCTAAGACAACTTGAGATATCTGATTCTGAGTCCACAGTCCATCAAAAGAACCAACCAGCCCGCTAGTCGTAGCTTAGTAGCTAGTACAAGTAAAGCACAGTAATAGTAATACAAGTACTAGAGTCTAGTATAGACACATCTCATCATCTGAAGTTAAAACTGCGCGAGAGGAACTCAACTGCATCATTGCCTCCGTAAATAGATTGCCGGGAAGCGAGATAGATATAAGCCTAAACTGCACCACTACCAGTAAAAGTTTGTTTCTGTTTTTATAGTCAACATGTTAATAAACTGAATACAATACCTCACCAAACGTTTCCTGCTTCTCCGCGCAAAGCACAAAATGGTTGCGGGGCAGAACCGAAACCGAAACCAAGTTTTGTGAAAATGACATCATGACGCTGTCAACCAATCGTGTAGAGTCGCTATCAACAAGAAAAATATCATGTCTTCATTTTTTTTAGATAGAAACTGAATCTTATATCGACAAACACGACCTAAATCCAGGTGCAAGGCTCGTATTTCATTTGTCCAACAGCGAAAACGTAAATGCTTGCCTATAATTATTTTTTAGGCCAATATCTTTTTGTCTGTACTTTAGCATGTGACTGAATACCTTCCTTGTATTCATTGTTGTAACGAAATGTGAATCAAATGAAAAATAAAGCAGAAAAATCTATGCGTGTATATTTTAAATGTGTATGTGCTTTAAGCAATATTCATTGCGTGTTAACACTATTATGAAAATTCTAGGCGTCTACAGCTCAAAGGAATCCAAATCATTGTTGATAATTGTTGCTATAGTCAGTGCACAAGGGACGTAAACCGAATTCTCAAGTGATACGTAGTTATGACAGTTACTTCCCCTTGATTGTTCACTGGGCACCATTGCGGCTCCTTATCCCAGCCTTTTTATTTGCACAAGGATAGCAGCACAAGCGTAAAAATGTTTAAATGTTTTGTTTTGTTTTGTATTTGCTCTCGCCCATGGAGGGATTACATTACTACGAAAAAGATACGATAAACTTCATGAAAACATGAAAATAAATTGAAATCGATTTATCAATAATAGTAAACATTTTAACTGACACAAAAAGTACCCTGTTGTGAAAAGAGATTAACAACACTGAACATAAAAGAATAATCCGACAAATCTTATGATATATACTTACTTTTAAGCACATGCGTGCTCGTGCATACGAACAACCACATAGATACAAAATATACATACATGAATGGACATAGGTATAAACATACACGCTAACTCGATCATTCTCACACACACACAAGCACACGCACACATGCCTAACACACACACTCACACACACACACACACACACACACACACAACACACACACACACACGCATGCACGCATGCACACACACGTACGCGCGCACACGCGTAGATTAGAGTGAAAAAGATGAGTCTTGAAAGTAGACTTGATGGAGAATGTCTGATGTAAAAGGAAGCTAACTAAATGCGACTGAACCATGATAACGAATCTATCCTGGCCAAATGACTTTTCGAAAGATGGAACGCAAAATACGCTGGAATCAGAAAAGGAGGTAAGCTTTCTGCATGGGGTGTAGATGCTGAGAATGTCAGAGAGACACTGAGGACCTATTCCAGGCGAAAATCAAAAAGTTTATAATTGTTTCTACATTGAACAAGAAGTCAATGCAATAATCCAAGAAAGGGGAATGTGCTCATATTTGGAAAATTTGAAAATTATCTGAGCAGGAATATTTTGAACTTTCTGGAGCCTACGGAAAAGAAACTTTCAATGTCGCAAGCCAAAAGCGCATTTTGCAGTCATTAATACGAAACAGAACAGTGGTATCAGTAGCTGGGTAATGACGAATGTTCCCGAATTTCCACGAGTTTAAGACAGGCCACTTTGCAAGTGTTGAAAACATGCCCCCCAAAAATATCACATATTTTGGACAGCATGCTTGGATGATTTCAAAACTATCCGCACAGCAACATTTTGAATTTTCTGGAGCCTATGGAAGAGACACTTTGCAGTGTCTTGCAATCGTTAATTCGAGACAAACAGTGGCATCAGTGGTCAGGTAATGACGAATAGGCCTATTAGTGATTTTCCGGGAGGTTAAGACAAACCTCTTTGCAAATGTTGAAAACATGCTGTCCAAAATATCACATGCAAGACTGATGGCCTATCTAAAGAAGACTCAGTTTCGTGTTTGTACGATTGACGCGTGATTCGGACTCGGTAACATGCTACCCCTGTGAGATTGATAAGAGATGGACTCCGTATTAGCGTCACGTATGTAAGATTGACATATAACTCGGACACAGTGACATGTCTCACGTGTAAAACTGATATGCCAGTCGGACTTGATAAAACGTCACGCATGTAAGATTGATATATATTAAGCCTCCATTAAACGTCATGCCTATACTATTGACCTGTGAGTCCGATTCGGTAAAACGTCACACATGTATGACCCATAAGAGTCGGACTGATTGACCCTTTGACTCCCCCACCCCATCCACCAACAGCAAAAACTTTACCCTTTGACACCCTCACCCTATCCACCACCTTTCTATAGTAAGCTGGTGGATAGGGTGAGGAAATCAAAGGTCAAAGTATCACCTGTGTGAGATTAGTATACGAGTACAGTTCGACAAAATGTCTCGTGTGTAATGAAAATTTGTTTGAGCTGGATCATTTTACTCAATACTTTACCAGCGCACGGGTTTATGTGCAGGCTTATGGATCATACCAAGAACGTTTTGGGTATTTTTCCACTGCGTGGCATCTGCGCAGTTGGTGCATATGGAATTTATTCCGAAACAGGACAGGCTGTTTTGAGGAAAAATGAAACAGAAACAAGTCTATGGCGGGATTCCGTGCCACCGTTGGGTCCGTTGACCGTGGCCAAGAGAGTGATTTTGTTGTTGTGCAATGACACTCAAGTTGATCTGTCGCATTCTGTAAGTGACTCAGCGCCAGGTGGAGGGTCTTTTTTGGCGGATGGTGCCAGGGTGGCTGGACATCTCCCGTGAACTTCGTGGCACTGGAACTTTGACTGAAAGTGATGTATCGTGGAGCCAGAATGGGTGACGTTGGATCAACGCCATTGACGTAGCGCCGCCTGAATTTGAGACAGCAAAATACAGGTGTGTGTGTGTGTGTGTCTGTGTGTGTATGTACGTGCGTGTGTGTGTGCGTGTGTGCGCGTGTGTGTGCATGCGCGTGTACATGCGTGTGTGCATGTGTGTGTTTATAAAAAAAAATGTGTTTTTTTTATCCATCCTGTATTAATGCCATAAACCCTGCTGATACGGAGTGAAAAGATTGTTGGGTATATTATTTAAGAAAGGATGGATACAACTCAGAGCATGAAGATCTTGCTGGTTTATTCTCTAGTCACATAGGAAAAGCCGTAGCATAATTATGGGAGCAGTTTCGTATGACATAGCATGTAGGCTACATAGTTTCGTACAATGTATAACATCCCCCTTCTTTCAGCAGATGATCCAATTTTGATAACATAAAAACAATCAAACTTGAAATGAAATAACTTTGATCTTGAACACAAAAATTGGCACTGTACGAGCACATAACTTGTGCATGCAAGAAATAAAGAAAATGAAAAGCGAAACAGTTTCCTCGTTTCAATACTGCGGTCTGTGTGTGTGTGTGTGTGTGTGTGTGTGTGTGTGTGTGTGTGTGTGTGTGTGTGTGTGAACAGTCTGTGTCAGTACTGTCACTCTTCCCTGTATCTCATGGGCTTTCTCACTTCCCTGCCAGATCGCGTGGTGCTGTATGAGGGAGGGCTCTCTGCCGCGAGTATCTGATTGTCCAAGGGCGCTTGGGGAAAAGGGGAGTTCTGGCTGCTTGCCGACGTTGATTTGTCCTTAGCCAGTATCTCCTTTTGTCCACTGGCCTGTTGCTGTGTTGGTGCGTCTCGCGCCTCGGTCGTGCCGGTACTTTCCTCTCCCCTGACGCACTCGCGCAGGTCGATCCTGTTCCAGCGGAGCTTGCTGCCCGTGTACATACTGACGTTGTACGACCTGGGAGTGGAGGTTTTGTTCACCACCTGCCCTGGCTCCCATCTCTTGGTCTCCTTATTCAAGATGCGAATGTCCTGTCCCGGTAGAGTGGGGGGAGCCAGATTTGTCATAATTGATTTTCATAGTCTGTCGCCTGTTGTCCAGCTGTAGCTTGTACCGTCGATACTCGGCGCGCTGCGCTACCCGCGAGGGCAGGAGGGTGGCTAGGGGGCGGCCGAAAAGCATTTCAGCGGGGGATGGGAGCTTGGAGTCCATAGGGGTGGCTCGGAGGTTGAGCATGGCAAGCTGGAAATTTGTTCCTTCCCTGTCGCATTTCTTGATGGTCTTCTTGACCGTTTGCACCTGTCGCTCGATGAATCCATTTGATTGTGGGTATCTGGGGGACGAGGTGACGTGGTTGATGCCGTATTTGTCCATGAGCTCCTTGAAAGGCTGGCCTTGGTACTGTGGCCCGTTGTCGCTGACGATCTGGTTGGGCCGGCCAAACATGGCGATGACCCTCTCTACTTCCTCCGCTATGGCATGGCTGGATGTGGTTTTCATCTGGGTAACGATGGGGTACTTTGAGAAATAGTCGGCAATCAGGAGGAAGTTGCGGCCTTCGATCTCAAACAGGTCTGTTCCTAGTTTTCTCCAAGGGCTGTTGGGATTGTCATGGGGAAGAAGGGGCTCACGGCGGTTTGCGCTCGCGAATTCCTGGCAGGTTGCGCATGATCTGACTGCTTGCTCAATGTCTCTCGAGATGTTTGGCCAGTACGCGCATTCTTTGGCCAGGAGCCGCGTCTTCTCAAGGCCTTGGTGAGATTGATGGAGTTGTCTCAGCACGTCCTGTTGGAGAGCCTCAGGTATGACTTCATGACCTTTAAAGATGATTCCATCCTCGATTGCGAGCTCGTCTCTGAATGACCAGTATGGTCTGACGTCTGTTGGGAGTGCTTTGATGTTGTCCGGCCACCTATGAACTATAGTCTCCATCAGACTGTTCAGCACGGGGTCGGTCTTGGTGGCTTCACGCAGCTGGTACTGCTTCTTGGGTGTGAACCTGATGAAGTCGTACTGACTGAAACCAATCTCGTCAAGGGAGAGGTCTAGGCCATCCACACGGAGGTCAAGGTCAATGGATGTCCTGTCTGCCTGGGACGGAAGTCTGGGCAGCATGTCCGCGAGGGTCATGGATTTCCCGCTGCGGTACTCCACCTCGTAGTCATACCCCTGGATCTTTTGTAGCATGCGCTGGAGACGCGGTGGGGCTTTGAGCAGCGGCTTCTGCACGATCATCTCGAGTGGTTTGTGGTCCATGATCACCTAGAACGGCCTCCCGTAGAGGTTTGGGTGGAACCGTGTGATCCCAAAGACAACCGCGAGCATCTCACGATCTATGTTTGGGTAGTTGCTCTGTGTAGAGTCAAGTGACTTGGATGCGAAAGCGACCAGGTATCCATCCTGAATAATGGCTGCACCCAGGCCCTTCAGGAGCTGTCGACCTCCAGCATGGTTGGTTTCTTTGGGTCAAAGAACTTGAGACATGTGGTTGATGACACCAGCTTCTTGATGTTGTTGAAGCAGCAGATGAGGTCTTCTGATATGATGAATGGGACGTCTTTTTTCAACAGTTCCCTCAGCGGTTGTGACTCCTTGCTGAAGTTTGGGATGAATGTCGACAAATACGTCATCATGCCAAGGAATCTCTGCAGGTCTTCTTTGTTCTCAGGGATTGGCATGCTCTGGATGCCTTGGATTTTGGCTGGATCTGGGCGAATCTCGTCCTTGGAATAGATATTCCCAAAGAAGGAGATCTCGTCCTTGCGTATGTCGCACTTTTCTGAATTGAAAACGAGCCCACACTGTTTGGCTCTTTCCATCAGACGCCTGAGGTTGTCGTCATGTTCCTGCACATCCTTGCCGTGCACGCACACGTCGTCTGTGATGCCGGTCACGCCTGGGAGGTCCTCCAGTATCTCGTCCATTCTTGCCTGGAAGATGTCTTGTGATACGTGTAGTCCAAAGGGGAGTCGTTTCCAGCAATAACAGCCGAAGGGCGTTCAGAACGTGGTCAGCAGTTGGCTGGGCTCGTCGAGGTGGACTGACCAATATCCTGCCTTGGCGTCCATCTTGCTGAATACTGATGATCCCGTGAATTTGGGATTGACCTCCTCCAGCGTAGGAATTTTGTGGGGACATCGCTTCAAGGCTGCGTTGAGCTTCTGGGGATCAATACAGATGCAGAGAGAGCCATCTTTTTTCACTGAGTATGCTAAGCTGGAGCACCAGTCTGTGTGCTCTTTGACCTTACAGATGACTCCCTGCTTAACCATTTTCTCCAGCTCTGCTTTTAGCTGTTCTTCAAGGTGCACAGAGCATTTTCTAGGTGAATCGATGGAGGGTTCTGCTCCTGGTTTGGTGTATAGCTGGGCTGGATCCTGGAAGTCCCCAAGGGTGTTGAACTGTCCTGGGTAAGCTTACTTCAGGCTTTCAATTGATGAAACATCTGTTGTGCTGATTTCGCTGCAGTTGATAGTCACCAACTTCAATTTCTCACAGGTTGGCAGACCAATGATACATGGGCCTTCTACGTCGACCACGTAGAACTTGGCCTTGGTGAGCTTGCCCTTGTGACTGAGCTCAAGCTCTAGGCTACTATGGCAGGGAATCTTCTGCCCGTTGTACGCCGTCAGCTTTGTGTTCTTGACAGGTGTGATAACTTTGGACGGATCATGCTTTCCATACAGATTCCTGTATGTCTGTAGGGTGAGTGTGTTGCCAGATGCCCCAGTGTCAATTTTCAGCTTGAGCGGTGTCTTGCCAGTCTTTCCCGGAGCTACAACATCCATCATTGTGAAAGCTTCATTGCGGACGCTGGAAATGTTGATTGTGTCATGCTTGATGTCGTCATCGTCACTCGTGTCCTCACTCTCTGACGCCATGTTGTGGATTTTTTTTTCTTTGGTTTTCCTTTTGCTACCACTGCTTGGTGTACGAGCCAGGTCTTCTCTTTTTCTCTGTCTACATGCCCTTCGACAATGTCTTTTCTTTCCGCAATGGTGACAGGTGCTGTCAAACGCTGGGCATTTACGTGACTCATGGGAAGTGTTGCAATTCCCACATAACCGGGCTTTCCCAGTCTGCTTGTCGCTAAGCAGGTCGAGCTTGTGTTCTCCTGTGCTAGGGTGGAGTTGCTGAAGCTTGCTGCGTCCGGCAACTATGGCTTGGTATCGTCTTCCTTCAGCCAGAGCGTCCGCCAGCTCGTATCCTTTTGCCTTTCCCAGCAGGTCGCGCTGGAAGTCCTCAAGTGGAGTGGATGCTATGATCAGTTCTATCAGTCTCTCTTCCATCTCCGTTTCGTCAAACTCGCATCGTTAAAGATCTTAGGCTTGAGTTGGGATTTGAAAAACTCCCACAGCTTGTCTGTTTTGCGTTTGTCCTCCTCTGACAGGCCGGACACTTGTAGACGTCTGGTGCCTTCATCACCTATGCCATGCAAGATCTTGAGCGCTTTTTTGCCGTCATCCGTGATCTCTTCGTCTTCGCAGTACACAGAGATATTGCTTTTGAACAATTGCAAAGCTTCCTCGTGGTTGTCCGTAGCCCAATTCATTTGAGGTATGCGTGCAGCAGCCATGATTGTGTATGTGTGTGGTTGCGAAAGCAATATTTATAGTCAGTAATGTCTAATATCAAATGTCCGTATGATATAGCTTGATGTTGGGGAAACAAGTAGGCCTGTTTCACAAAGGGTAGTGGCAAGAAATGCTGATAATGTTCTCGTATGCCGTGATGATCCTGTGAAATTATAGGCTTTCAACAATGTTTGTTTGTTGTGTCCCCGAGTCTCTCTGGTACTATCTGGGTTAATCCTTGACGACATGACAGAGCGGCGCCGTTTTGCATTATCGTTACGTCGCGTCGAAGTATGACGTCACGAAGCTGGTCTTGTTTTGCGCGTTTATCAAAAATAATGGCGCTTCTTCGAGTGTTTAAAGGTTTACTTGCGTTTGGAAGTGTTGGACGATCCCACCGCTGCCACCATGAAAAGATTGTTGGGTATATTATTTAAGAAAGGATGGACACAACTCAGAGCATGAAGATCTTGCTGGTTTATTCTCTAGTCACATAGGTAAATCCGTAGCATAGCCTAATTATGGGAGTAGTTTCGTATGACATAGCATCGTACATAGTTTCGTACAATGTATAACACAGAGCGCACTTATAACTTTGACTGTGAGTCCTTCGATAACTGTCAAGGTGCATCTGTTTGATGGTACTCTTAAGTTTTTGCATTTGGTGGATAGGATGCAAGACTCAAAGGGTTAAGCATATAGGCAAGCCGGAACAACCATCATCTATGACGGCCCTGCGGCGATGGACAGAGGGTGATAGGACAGGCAGAGGATATTTCTGGAAGTCTCTGGTTATGACTCTCCGAAATGCACCTGCTAAGGCCGTTATACACGTGGCATTACTGCCCCTATGGAACAATGAGCGTCAGAAAGTGAGAGGGTGGGGAGAGGTTTGCGTGCCCCCCTCCACTCCCAGGCCTGCATATACGCAGACCTGCTACTGCCTGAATCCCTTTTCACATACATGCAGAACATCAAATACGCACGTTAAAGATCCTACAAGCCATGTCAGAGTTCGGTGGCTTAGGGAAAAACGAGAATATACAGCAAGCACACTACCAAGACTGCGTGTGAAGACTGTACAGCAATACAGCAAATATAATCCCTACACAGTTTGGGCCAAATAAATGTATCCGACAAACATCACTATTTCAAACGCAAACAGGAATAGAAAAGAATTTTTTAATAGAATGATCAATTAAAATTTGATAAGTAAATTATTATTGATACAACATTAATAACAATACATTGATCAAATCAATCATCAATAATGCTAAAAGAAAGGAACTTGTGTGGCAAGGGGGAGAACAAAATAGTCCAGCCGTTCTCACAATTTCCGGTTATCATACAAAAGAACACACACATACACACACACACACAAACACACACACACACACATACATACACACACACGCGCGCGCACACACACAACACACACACACACACATACACACACACACATTAAACAATCAATATTACACTGATAATTGTAGAATCCAAAACCTTACCTACTTTTGTTTTTATCGATCTCCAAGAATTCAAAACCTTACCTGTTTTTTTGTTTGTTTGTTTGTTTTTATCAATCTCCAAGATGCGCCACAAATAATGACGTAAGATTCGTTTGCCAACGTACAATTATGTTCTGTTCTTAGATCAACTTCGTTGCTTGTTTGCTTGTCTCCAGTTTTTTCTTCTCTTTTTTTTTTTTTTTTTTTTTCTTCCTTTCTTTTTTTCTCTCTTGCATGGTTTAATGATTATTATTGGCAGTATAGATATATGTTATACATGGAATAGACCCTAACTTATCTTTAATTAACTTAATTTTACCATTTTTGTCATCCTCCTCATCGTCGATGTCGTGATCATTATCATCATCAAATCCCTTCACAACCACACAATTCCCACTGCCGCCGTTGTCATTGTCATCATCATCATCAATTCAACGATAGTTATCATCACATCATCATCATCATCATCATGTTTATCTCACCGTTGTCAAAGACAAATGCGAAGATGAAAACTCATGCAAGCAAAGAGCCATACAACACTGTACAATTTGTGACCGTTTATTCGTTTCCTCACATATTCCTTCACATCTGTTGGCTTGCGTGGTTGATCAGTTGGTTGGTTAGTTCCAGTGATGGGGCTTTAAAAATCTCATAGAAATGAGGTCAGGTGAAAAGCAGACAATGATTAGGCTTACTATATAATTTATTACGTGGTTAAGTTGTGGCTAAATTCGTGTAATTATGTACATGTAAATGGCAGCTGCCATCTTCAACTTGATTCACATGATATATAAGTCAGGGTCCATGAAGGAACTTGTATCAGCGAAGTGAAGACTTTTCGTTTGTTTGTTTGTCTGTCTGTCTGTCTGTCTGTCTGTCTGTCTGTCTGCCTGTTTGTTTGTTTGTTTGTTTGTTTGTTTTAGGGACTAGCGCTGTTGCTTGTTGCTGGTTCAAAATGATTCTCCCGCCCTGCCAAAAGGCGTCTTGAATTAATTGACTGTTGTGGTCGGTGGCTGATCATTCAATCTTTGAGAGGAGGAAAGATCTTCATATTGTCATAGTTCCTTAAACCTTTGACTCCATCATCCTGCAGGATGCTAGAGGAAGCTAGTGGATAGGATGACAGAGTGGCAGCTGGTGGAAGCTGGGAACAGGGTGATTAAGTCTAAGATATAAAACAAAAGTCCATGTCTATGGTATATATCGCTGGTTGAAGACTGATGCACAAGTAGGTAGATTGATATATGTGTGATTCCATGTACATGATAAAATCATTTATACTGGCTTAATCAGATTGATTTGCTTTAGTTTTCCAATACTGCTTTATGACTCAACATTTGCTATGAAAGTAGGTATGGGTGCTTTGCCTGAGGTAAGCACAGGTTGCAGTCTTGAGTGTCGGTAGTTCCTTACCGCTGGGTCTCTCGCTCAGTCTGGCTTCACGACTGAGTGATGCTGTCGTGTTAATAGGGGGCTTGATAGGCAGTGACCGTGTTATGAGTTTCCTCGCACAGGGATTTCGACTGCATCAATTTATGGCTTTGCTGTGTTGAGTTGCCAGAAGAAGCGGCGCAGGATCTAGGCCTACACTATGAGGTGGCGTGGTGCAAAAGTATCCAAATGAAAGACTCTAATTTCGACTGCATTTTGTAAAAGAAAAAATAGCATTGTTTATGAAAACAAAAATTCGAAAAGGAAGCAAAGGCTTCACAGTATCGTCTATGATTGACCGTATCTATATTGTTGACATGATAAACCAGTAAAGCTTTCTCGGATGTTTTAATATCATTTGTACCAACACTAGTCACAGTCTGTTGAAAATGTATTGAACCTTCATCGTCATGAATTTATCGGTCTCGATGATGTGACTCATTTTCACTGCAGAAAAGATTGACCAAATTGGAAGTTATGCCTGTTTCATAACAAATAAGTCTGTAGTTTCTTTTATTTTAAGTCCCTTATGACGGGTGCTGTAGTCAAGTAGATAAGACATCAGGCTTAAAATCGGAAGGTCTGGGGTTCGATCATGCCTCAGTACTTGCTGCCAGGTGGGTAAAAGGTGAAAAGTTTTCCGATCTCCGAGGTCAGTGTGCATGCAGGCCCATTAGAGCCTAAGCCTTCTTCATGTGTATACGCAATTAGAACATCAAGTAGGCCTATGTACGTGAAAGATTCTGTCAGTCGTGTCCGGGTGGCCAGTGGCCAGGCTTACAGAAACATGAAAACACCCAGCATTCGCGCCCACGGCAGGCGGAATAATTATGCAGACTATGAGGCGACACATCACCTACGCAGTGTGGGAAAATCATGCATCCCGGAAAATCGGAACGCTTAAAAAATGTCCCTTTTTAAAAATGGAGAATAACATCGATCGTAGCTTCAATATAGGCCTATTTAGATGTATGTCAGAGAGTCTGGACGTGTTTGAAAAGGGGGCTTCCTTCACTTTTGTGTCTTTAACGCTACAATATCAAATTTGATCATCGTAAATAACAGTTAAATCAGTGTCATATGACATATCTGTTATAACTAGTCATGACGATTAATTCAGTCATTTGCCTCAAATTGGTTAAAATCCTAGATGAAAGCAAACCAGTTTCAGAAATTAATTATATCAGTGTCATAAGACATCTTTAAAAAGACTCTGGCAATATTAAGCTAACTAATTTTACTCTGCTCAAAATCCTAGATTAAAGAGAAATGGTTTCCCATATTTCATGCACCGTAACTCAAACAAAATGGGCATTGCTCAATTGAACTTTTTATTCATGAAGTGCTAGTGGGCCAGCCCTTTGATTTAAATTTGGAAATAAACAGCAGGAAAGATTTACTGGCATTTTTTTTACACAGAAAGTCCCTAGGGCCCTCGCGTCGATTGGTATGGGTGTCCTGATTTGCCTTTATTAGGCAGCACACACACACACACACACACACACACACACACCACACACACAGAGAGAGAGAGAGAGAGAGAGAGACATACACACACACACACACACACACACACACACACACACCACACACACACACACACAACACAAACACACACACAAACACACACACATATATATAGATATAATAATAATAATAATAATAATTACAATATTTATATAGCGCAAAATCTTGATAAAATCAAATCTAAGCGCTGAAGCAGACACACACGCACGCACGCACACACATATGCACACACATATACACATACATACACACACACACCGCCACCACCACCACCACCACCACCACCACCAGTTACTGTAATAAAATTGCCTTCCTTACAGGATGCAGGTCAGATATGCAGAGTGAACCTGTGCTAAGTCTCCTGTTCATATAACAAAGCCACTCGCGGTTTGTCACCACCCTCAACTTCACTGTCTCTTTTCCTTCTATTACTGCGGTGCTGCTGCCCTTCAATCTGATTGACCCACTGCTGGGTGCGTACTCTGGAAGACACTCGTCGTCTGTTCAGCTTCCTTAAAGCAGGGGTCAAGGTTCTATCCAGCGTGTCGCACGTGTCCTGACCTGTCAGGCGAGGGCACAGATCAGGGTCAAGACCGTTCTCGTAGTTCAACAAATCATCGATGGAGTCATCGCTGTCACTGAGGGAGGGTGGCCGTGCAGACGTCGAGTGATGCACGCTGGCGTTCAGCTGGTGTACCAGAGCAGTAAGGCTGATGTTGCCCCGAGTCTGTGGCAGGGACAGGGAGAGGGGCCGGGAGGAGGAGTCCTTGCTGTTACCCCCCTCCCTCACACTGTTGGTCCTTCTGAGGCCTGCCCATGCGTCTTGATCACACAGAGGTTTCCTGGGTCCCAGGCTGCGTGTTTCTCTCCTGGGTATGGCTGCTTTGCCCTGCTCCCTTAAGCTAACGGGCACACTAAAACTCTGAGTCCTTCTCAGGTCAGGGAGTACAGTCCTTATGCCCTGCAGAGAGTTAGAAAGATGGCGCCTGGCTTGTTCTCTTTTACGGGCTGCTTTCCCTTGCCGTTCTTTGGCGTCTAGTGCCTCTGGATTTCCTCGGATCTCGTGCACACCCCGTCCCTCTGCTTCCTGGGAGCCCGTACACGCAGCGCCATCTCGTGACGGGGAGTTGGAATAAAGGAGGGGGAGCAAGCGTTGTGGTGTCGTGTTGGTTGACATGCTGACTCGAGTCGGCATTCCGTCAGCAGACACAGTCAGCGGGACTAACAGTTTACTGGACACATACAAGCGTTGTTTTTCTATCTAATGTTATCAAAGTTACTCAGCCGGCAGATTTATTAACACCATACTTGTGGGTTTTTGTTAATGGTTGTTGGCTTTCATTTCAAGGTGGCTTAATTCACATTTATTAAATTTTGATAATTTGATAACTTAAATGGAAAATGTGCAAAGCCTGTTCACTGAAACTTACAAAATGATAACTTTGTGAGTAAGATACACCTTGTTCACAGAGCCACAGTAGTCTTTATTCACAGAACCACAGCAGTCTTTGTTCACAGCTACGGTAGTCTTTGTTCACAAAGCCATAACAGTCTTTGTTCAGAGAGGTACAGAAATCTTTTATCACAGCCACAGTAGTTTCTCTTGATAGAGCTACAGTAGCCTTTGTTGACAAATCAACATTGGTCTTCGTTCACATATCCACAGTAGCCTGCCTGTTTACACTTATTCGCCCACCAGTCTTCCTCTTCACCACGAAATATCTTTAGATCAGACAGACCGATCAAACGTCCAATGGCCACGTGCTTTCCCCCTTTGTCTAATTCCCAACCAACAGTCCTCCCCCAACAGCAGGTCCTGACAAGATAGGAAGAGAAGTTACCAGCAGAAGACTGTGTTGAAGCACTAGGTGAGTGTAGGCCAGTGGTGCGCCGAGGTCTCAGAGTTGCCACCTGTCCGCCTATCTCACGTGAATGGAGACCCCAACAACACGGTCATTTGTCACAGCCTTCTTATCAGCTTCTGGACATACTCGAATACCACCAGGCAGGGCTGCTCTTTCCTGTTGGCACTCGTCTGGAAAAAAAAAAAAAACAATAAATATTTTTCACCCTACCAACGAAAGTTGTTTTTCAATCTTCCTTTTCATTGAAAACAAATGGGGGTAGGGGGATTATATCTTTGTTGTTTCTTTCTTTCTTTCTTTCTTTGTCTGTCTGTTTGTTTTCATTCCTTTACCCTCGTAGACTATTAACTTGAACAACAGCAGAATATGTGATAAATATACAACATGATTACATTTTAGAAATTATAGTATTAGCTGACCAGGGAGCGGTATTACATAACAGCATTGATCATCTGTATACTGGGAAGATTTCAATCAAATTACAACATCATTTATTACGCTGACGCATGTAATCAGACCAGTCGAACACTTCTGCCACTGTACTTCCATAGATTAAAAAAAAAGTTGTCCCATAGCCCTTGATCAAGGAGGAATGAGATGGTACAGATCTCAACTTTTCTCTGAACCAGTAATATGAAAGTGGTGCCCATCTTCTTTCTGTCAGTACTTCACCTTCCAGCACCCTCAACCGGATCAAGTGCCCATTCAAAACTGCACGGATTGTGGCCAAGTGCACAGTTTTTTCTGAGTCAGGTTCAAACCCGTGCAGTTATAGGGCCTGGAATTTAGGTGCGCGCTCTATTTGGCATCAAGTGAGTTTTGTTATTAAAGTCTCTCTCTCTCTCTCTCTCTCTCTCTCTCTCTCTCTCTCTCTCTCTCTTCTCTCTCCTCTCCCCCCCTCCTCTCTGTCTCTGTCTCTGTCTCCGTCTGTGTGTCTGTCTGTCTGTCTGTCCGTCTGTCTGTCTGTGTGTCTGTCTGTCTGTCTCTCTCTCTCTCTCTCTCTCTCTCTCTCTCTCTCTCTCGCTGTCTGTGAAACAGTGTGTGTGTATGTGTATATATATATATAAATATATATATATATACATATATATATATCATCATCATCAGGTGCCCTGCCGCATGGCGTTGGCGATCATGGACTTCCATCTGCCTCTATCTCTCGTTGCCCCTAGCATCTCCCCCACCCTCCTCGTCCCCAGCCACTCTGCAAGTCCGTCCAGCATTTTCTCCCTGGTCTACCCGGTGTTCTCTTTCCGTTGTGACCAGGTGCTCCAAATCCCCCTTCCTCATAAAATGGCCTATAAATGTTGCCTGTCTTTTCCTAATCTTCCTTATGAGTGATCTACTTGTGTCTGCCTCCATCAAGACTGTCTCGTTTGTTTTCTTTGCTGTCCATGGAACTCTCAACATTCTTCTTAGAAACTACATCTCGGCTGCCTCAATCTTGTTCTGACTTTGTTTGTTGACTGTCACGCCTCGCATCCGTCTAACAGTATTGGTTTCTATATAACATTCAAGAACTCTCTTCCTGATGTTAATTGACAGGCATTTGTTGGTAAGAATGCTTGTCATCATATATGTATATGTATATGTGTTGTGTGTTTTTTGGTTGTGTTGGTTGTGTGTGTTGTTGTTGTGTGTGTGTGTGTGTGTGTGTGTGTTGTGTGTGTGTGTGTGTGTGTGTGTGTTGTGTGTGTGTGTGTGTGTTTGTGTGTGTGTGTGTGTGGTGTGTGTTGTCTGTTGTTTATGTGTTTTCTGTCTCAATTTTCTTAAGAACTGAGATTATTTTATATTATCCGGAGGGACGTGTGTGTGGGAGTGTCTGTCTGTTTGTCGGTCTGTCTGTCTGTTTGTCTTTTCTCTGCTGTGTGTGCACAGATCTTTACCAAATTTGGTACTGGTCAGAGGAGTGCAATGCCCAAGTTTAGGACAAGCAGTTTAAATCAAGATGATCAAGGTCACATAGATCGAAAAGTGCCAACAATGGGCAATTTTTAAAGAAGATTCGTAAACATCACTTTCTAAGGCATTTCTGACGATATTTGAATGCGTTTTCACTGTTATGGTAGTTTACCATTGTGTTTGATGAACGTCAAGTTTCATTTCAACTAAAACTTCAAGGTCACAGTGACCCTGATAAATGCAAATCTTGACATCAGGAAACAAGAATTGCTAAATATATATATATATATATATATATATATATATATATATATATACATATATATATATATATATGTATATGCATATATATATGTGTGTGTGTGTGCGTATAAATATATGTATGTATATATATATATATATATATATATATATATATATATATATATATATAATATAATATAAAGGGATCCAATTGTACATCAGCTTAATGATAACAATTGTTAACTCCAGACACATCTAATGTTCCTCTTCAGTATCCATTGATGTGCATTAGTGTAGTCTCAGCGGTTAAATAAATATTGTCAAAGTATAAAAAGTGGCTTCAAC
Organism: Monoplex corrugatus; assembly: GCA_030674185.1. Lineage (NCBI taxonomy): Eukaryota > Metazoa > Mollusca > Gastropoda > Littorinimorpha > Ranellidae > Monoplex > Monoplex corrugatus. The sequence goes on from CM060307.1 coordinate 59,274,011, forward strand.
GCCACACGTCAAGGCACATGATGATGGTAACTGTGAGTAGAACTGGAAAAGGGGTTTCGGTTAGAATAATTCTTTGCGTTATTTCAAGCATATATTTGTGAAGTTTTCGTCGAAACCTATCTAATGATGTGCATGAACTGATGTTGATTCGCAATGTATTCTAGGGATACGAATCAGAAAAAGAAACGTTTGCTTTAAGCGTGTCTATTCTACCAATCTAAACGACAAAAACATAAACTCACATGGCATAAACCAGCTACAGTGTGGGCCTCAGCGACATAAACACATCCACATATTGTGCAAAATGGTTAGTGCGCAGACATCAGTGACAAAAGCACAACAACACATGACACAAAACATTATTGTGCAGGCATAAAAAACAAAAACAAACAAACAAGCATGACACAAAACGTTACTAAACAGGCCGCAGTGACAAAAAACATGACACAAAACGTTACTAAACAGGCCGCAGTGACAAAAAACATGGCACAAAACGTTACTAAGCAGGCCGCAGTGACAAAAAACAGGGCACAAAACGTTACTAAACAGGCCGCAGTGACAAAAAACATGACACAAAACGTTACTAAACAGGCCGCAGTGACAAAAAACATGACACAAAACGTTACTAAACAGGCCGCAGTGACAAAAAACATGGCACAAAACGTTACTAAACAGGCCGCAGTGACAAAAAACATGGCACAAAACGTTACTAAACAGGCCGCAGTGACAAAAAGCATGACACAAAACGTTACTAAACAGGCCGCAGTGACAAAAAACATGGCACAAAACGTTACTAAACAGGCCGCAGTGACAAAAAACATGGCACAAAAACGTTACTAAACAGGCCGCAGTGACAAAAAACATGACACAAAACGTTACTAAACAGGCCGCAGTGACAAAAAACATGGCACAAAACGTTACTAAACAGGCCGCAGTGACAAAAAACATGGCACAAAGCGTTACTAAACAGGCCGCAGTGACAAAAAACATGACACAAAACGTTACTAAACAGGCTGCAGTGACAAAAAACATGACACAAAGCGTTACTAAACAGGCCGCAGTGACAAAAAACATGACACAAAGCGTTACTAAACAGGCTGCAGTGACAAAAAACATGACACAAAGCGTTACTAAACAGGCTGCAGTGACAAAAAACATGACACAAAAAGTTACTAAACAGGCCTCCATGACAAAAATACAATCACACATGACACAAAATATTACAGTGCAGACCTCCATGACAAAAATATAATCACACATGACACAAACGTTCCATGACAAAAACATAATCACACATGACACAAAATATTACTGTGAGACCTCCATGACAAAAATATAATCACACATGACACAAACGTTCCATGACAAAAACATAATCACACATGACACAAAATATTACTGTGAGACCTCCATGACAAAAATATAATCACACATGACACAAACGTTCCACGACAAAAACATAATCACACATGACACAAAATATTACAGTGCAGACCTCCATGACAAAAATATAATCACACATGACACAAACGTTCCATGACAGAAACATAATCACACATGACACAAAACGTTACTGTGCGGGCCTCCATGACAAAAACATTGCCACACATGACACAAACGTTACTGTGCAGGCCCCATGACAAAAATATAACACACATGACACAAACGTTACTGACAAAAAATAACAATACATGACACAAACGTTCCATGACAAAAACATAACAAACGTTACTGTGCAGGTCTCCACAACAAAAATATAATCACACATGACACAAAACGTCACTGTGCAGGCCTCCATGACAAAACATTACTACACATGACACAAAACGGTACTTAGCAGACCTCAATGAAAATATAGTTACCTGACACCAGCGTGGAAATGCATAGTGCTTGTCAACGCACGAGCTCCTAGGACATGCATGGCCTTTCTTGTTTCTCTCTGTTAGGAAAAAGAGGATGATGACTCAGGTCGATTAACTGCAAGGACTCTCTCTCTTTGTCTCTCTGTCTCTGTCTCTCTCTGTCTCTCTCTGTCTCTGTCTGTCTGTCTGTCTGTCTGTCTGTCTGTCTCTCTCTCTCTCTCTCTCTCTCTTGCAATTGAGACACTTACACAAAACGTACTGATGATTGTGACGAAACAGATACAATATATTTAACCCTTTGACTGTCGTATCCTATCCACCAACTGCAAAAAATTAACCCTTTGACTCCTTCACCCTATCCACCAGCTTCCTGCAGGAAACTGGTGGACAGAATGAGGAAGTCAAAGGGTTTGTTTTTCTAGAATGTTTGACAATGCAGGAAGCTGGTGGACAGATTGCGGGAGTCAAATGATTAAATAGAATTCCCCCCTCTCTCTCTCTCTCTCCCCCCCCCTCTCTCTCTCTCTCTCTGCGTATGTGCATGAGTGTGCGTATGTTCATGAATGAACACCACAACGGTTTTGCCTGCTAATGATTCGGTCTTCAACTAAACAAAGACCCACCCCCAATCAATATCACTGGCACTTTATCATCAATCGCCCTTTTAAAGAGAGAAACAGAGAGAGGGAGAGAGAGAGAGAGGGATCAAATTCTATTTACGAGGGTATCAAATAAGCAATATAATAATATATCATACCATCAACATGTCAAAAACAACGCAAACATGAAAACATCAGAAAAGTCAATTTATTTTTTCAAAGAAATAGAAAACATTTTGAGATGCTGTTTTAAATAGTTTAACCGTATACAACATCAACGATCGATCTAATAGATGCTGAGTTTGCTGTACTAAATAATTCAGCTGTATTCAATGTCAGTGATAGATCTAATAGAGTTTTCATTTGCTTTATTAAATCATTTAGCCATATACAATATCAATGATCGGCCTGATAGATTCTGAGTTGATGTAATTAAATGGTTTTTATCATGGTAGATTTTAAGTCGCTCTAACAAAATATTTTAACCGCATACAGTATCAACGTTTGATGTGATTGTTTGAAAATAAACGAGCTTATGAATTCAAAAGATTTAATAAGTATCCCAGTATATTGTGAAACAGACACAATCGCAAATACTTAATTCAGTAGCCGATATTCAACTCAGAATTCAAAACGTCCTTGTTCGTGACATCGTTTTCAGCAGTAGCGTGTCTGGCCCAATGAGAACTCTAAATTCATTCGGCTGGTTGCACAAAATGCAACTGAAATATGAAAAAAAATATCAATGGTCTGTACCATTTCACTGTTTAGTTTACTTACTGCAGTTGCAACAAATAGGGGAAGTTCATATGGCCTGGCCATCTATTTTAGACTTTCTTTTACATAAAAACGTATGAAAACACATTTCAATATGGAGAATATTGCTTTCATTAAAATGGCTATTTCTTTTTTTGTCAGAATTCAATAATATTAGTAATAGTAATAATAATGATAGTAATAACGAAAATAATGATGACAATGATAATCATGATAAACAACAGCATTTGTTTATAGTCATAGTAGTGACAGTAGAAGTAGTAGTAGCGGCAGCAGCAGGAGTAGTAGTAGTAGTAAAAGCAGTAGTTCGTTCATGCTACGTGTTTCAGTAGCACCGTTATTGTTGGTGTTTTCCCCCTCCTTTTGTTTGTTTGTTTGTTTGTTTGTTTGTTTGTTTGTTTGTTTGCTTGTTTGTTTGTTTTTTTGTTTGTTTGTTTGCTCGTTTGTTTGTTTGTTTTCAATCATAATACATGACTGAGAAAGTTGTGTCTGGCTTGCTGCTCATTGCAGCAGGCTGCGCACAAGGCCGAAAGGTAGAAGCCATAATTACAGTGGATGGCTAACTTGGTTATCTGGGAAGAACTCCATTGAATGAAAGAAGGTAACCGCTAGCATGATTAAATTTTCTAGAACAATATGTTTCCACAAATGACATGTCAGTGAGGTAATTAACCCTCCGTCTTCGTTAAACGAGCAAAACAAACAAGCTCAGTAGATTGTCCTGTTTATCAGCCAGCAACTGAGCAGTGAGGCCAGATCTCTTATCATTTCCCTGACCTTGTTAGAGAATGGGGAGTGAGAAAGAGAAGGGGCTGGAGGGACGGGGTGTGGGTGAGTTCAAAGGAATAGACGAGAAATTTTGCCTTTTCAATCCGTTTTCCTTTGTTAACTTCGCAGCCTTGGTCGTCATTTACTAAGGGTTTTGTTCCGAGGTGAAAGACTGATCGATTTGTGGGAACGCTGGGAACGAACATATGCTGTTCTTTACACAACAGGCCGATAGCACTTGTTGACAATGGAAGCATTCAACCACCCTCAGTGGGAAAGCGTCTGAAAACTAGTTTTGGTCTCTTAACTAAAAACAAGAGAAGAGTTCATACTAGTTGCTTCCTTTAAAAAAAATCCAAGTTTTGGACAGTTGCAGTAACCATTAGCCAATCAACTAAACATACAGAGACACAAAGATTTCATTTATGAAACCATACAGTCCACGGTTGATTTCAACCTGGAACCTGAATCCTGTGTGGCGAAAACCATCCGGTTCAAGCAAGTTTAAATCGCCCAACATCGTAAATCATCTGATAGCAAATTCTGAATGCTGTCGCCGTGGAGGCCATAAGTGGAAAACATAATGTTCATTTTAACAACCCGTCATTGACACCAGTGTGACAACGACCTATTCTCCATGACACAAAATTTGAAACAGGAAATGTTCAAGACAGGTTCATTGCACCCGGACACTTTCATATGCGCTGCACCCAGATTTGCGTGTGATGATCTGGCAGACTCCTTGACCCTATGCGTTGGCAAAATCTTGAAATGGGAGTTGGGGGGGGGGAGGGATGGGGAGAACGAGGGTCTCTATGAAAAACGAAGCCAAAATTATCAGAATGACAGAAGCGGCAAAATGGTCAGCAAATGGGCCAGCTTTTATGTCTGAGGGCTGGGACTGAACTTCAGACATTAAACTCTTGATCGTTTTCATCTGTGATAAAGAAAGAATGCAACTCTGTTCAGGGTTATTTACATAAAAAATATCCTGAGTGATAATTCCGCCACAGCAACCGCCACCACCCCCACACCACCCACCCACCCCCTACATTTCACAGCACGAATGAAGCGATTATTTATTTTAGGTTTGCAGTGTGGTAAATGATTATTGTAGTTTAACAAGTCGGCAGTCAGTGGTGCCTTCAACTGCACTACAGTAGATTCACAGTTCAGTCCATGGTCGTTCTCACACTCGTCCAGACACACAAGCACTGTGGAAATCTGAAGAAAGTAACAATCTGACAACTGATGGTCGACCACTACTCCTCTTTACAGATTCGAGATAGTTTCACATTTGTTTAGGACAGACAGTAAGAAGACTTAGTCAATAACATTTCTCTTATTGTTTGTCTTCAGTGGCTGTTGTTCTAAAGACTTTAGCGATCATCCGTCAGTGTTCACGTACAGAACAAAACATGTATTGTTAAGTATAAGTGATCATCCGACAGTGTTCATTTCGGGAACTAAACATATGTTGTTAAGTATGAGAGATCATCTGTCAGTGTTCATTTACGGAACAGAACATAGGTTGTTAAGTATAAACGATCATCCGTCAGTGTTCATTTACAGAACAAAACATACATCGTTAAGTATAAGCGATCATCCGTCTGTGTTCATTTATGGAACAAAACATATCCTTAAGTATACACCAGAAAGGGTTTCACTTATCTGATATACATGACAGAGAAATCGCGCAATCAACGAAAATTTGCAGAGGTATGAACTTAGAAATCAAGTGATCCAAATAATACTTTTGCTGCATTTCTCACAAAAACACAAACCAAATGATCTAACCAGTACCATCAACATCTTTCTCATAACACACACACACACACACACACACACACACACACACACACACACACACACACACACACACACACACACACACACACACACACACACACACACACACACACACACACACACACACACACTCACACCATGTGATCCAAATAACACTTTCACTGCTTCTCACAAAAACACAAACCAAGTAATCCAAACTATACCTTCAGTGCTTTTCCCACCAAAACAACTCAAGTGATCCAAGTTTCAACTTCGAAGCCTTTCGAATTTCTCACACTATAACAAAAGACAGGATCTAGGCGATACCTTCACACGACGCCTTTCTCACAAACCGTTGTGAACACAGACCAACCCATTTAAAGCAATGTCGCTTATCTGAGTCACGAATTAAATGCCAGATAGGCCCGCTGTCCTTGGAGCCAAACGACAAGCGATCGAGTGAATGGCTCTGTGCGATGTAATGATCGACAGCACGGTGCGACCAGGACTCAGAAGCGGTCTGTTTTCTTTGTCGGCGTGGAGTGCCTAGAGAGCTGTGTCCACACAACGGTTTGACGAAGAGTCAGTGTACCTGGCCAGCAGTCAGTCACTCCTGTCGTATACACAGGACGTCCGGTAGATATACCGGTACCTAGCTAAATAAACGTTCTCTATGGCAGTATAGCAGTGCTGTATTGTAGTTTAAGATAGATCCATCCACATAAACCTTCATTACAGCAATGACAACACCGTACGTATTTCATTTTACCAGTCAGTGGCATACCTTCTTTTACAGTCAACCAAACCATCTAATACTAGACCATATGTAAGGGATATCCCATAGATTTTTTTTCGTCGTATAGGCCTTATACACTCTGCTAACACTTACCTCTGCAAAGATGACAGAACCTGAGTAGGTAATCCAATATCCCCAATGCCTTTGTAATGAACCGTTGACATTCACTTCTTATGCGAGTGTTGAAAGGCAGCACTGGGGTAATATACTCCTTGCTTTTGTAGACTCTAAAAGCGTCCCGAACTGTTTAGAATCGCGGCTGAATGCGTGCCAGTTTTCACTTGAAGAAACGTGGGTGCGCTGTTACCCGAAGGTCATTGTGAAGTGTCGACAGCGCTTCAGACTTTCCCAGTTCCTGGGGTAGAGTGGGGTAGTGGAGTGAGGGTGCGGGGGTCGGCACTTAGGCGGTATCTTGCCATAGAGCATACACACGCTATATGGTATGTGCTGCCACGGTCCCCGCTCTTTTGGTCTGACGTCCTTCAACAAACGAAAAGAAACAGACAAGTGAGCAAAAAATTCTTTCACGCTACAGAATTAAAGAACTGTTTGGTCTGAAATGACACAAAACGAGACAGAAACCTTTGATGGAGACATCGCTGTGCAGATAATGGCTATTACAAATGATAATAATAATGATAATGTGTATATCCTTGTGCACACGCACACATGTAGACTACATGTATTGTTTAGAATAAAATTCTTGAAGTATCAGAATTAAAATTTTATTTTGGTCAAATATGATTTTGTGCATATGTGATAGTTCAACAAGTTTAATCACCATGCGACAAATTACAATATTGCTCTGTACTGTAGAATCTAGAAATTCTGGGAGAGTCAGACAGCAGAAGGTCCCCAGAGGAGAAGCCCCCGTCAAGCAAGTGTTTTGACTCTTAACGACTTACCCAGGGACCAGGCTGCATCCAGGTCTTTACTCCTGGATGCCCTTCACTATATTGTATTGTATTACAATGTACAGCATCATAAATGCAATGCATTCAGTTGTATCGTATCATGTAACATCAATTCGTTTGTGGTGTACAAGTATTGTACTGTACTGTACTGTACTGTACTGTACTGTATTACATAGTTTTCAGGAGGTGAAAATACCTCTCTACTGTCCATTATGTCATTCGCATGCAGGGCAGTAACGAAGATCCTCCACTCCTATCTGTTCTCTATATGATACCCCAGGTGTATTACACAGTCTTGAGTTTTCTTTCGACTGTTCGTCAGCAGGTGTTCCTGGGTCTTTCTGTCTTGCACCTTCCTTCTGGTACCTAGTGAAGGGCTGTCTGGGTGATGTGCCCAATCTATTCCCATCATCTTTTCATAATGATGGTGTCCATATACTCCCTTATTTGCGTTGGATAAGAAGTTAATTGTTGGAGATGTGTTGGGCCTGAAGATTACAGTGATTTTTTTCCGAGTTTCTTCTTGTGGAAGATTGATAGTTTGGTACGGTCAATTTCTGTCATCTTCCAGCATTCCGCTGAAACATAAAGTAAGGTGGAAAGAAAACAGCTTTGGTACTGTCTGACCTTGGCATTGATGCTGTACTGGAGTGGGCAGAGATGTGGGGAGTGAGTCCCCATACTTGTTTAACATTTTGAAGGTATTTCTAGCCTTGCTGAGACAGTTTTGTAGGTCATTGCTACTCTTCCACCTACCAATGGTCCTGCAGGGGAAAGTTGAGGCGAAGAGAAGAAAGGGACAACCGCACACCTCCTATTTCAATAACATCGCTGAAGTCTGTGGTCTGAGGATCCAGGAGGTCGCCCACAGATATCTCAATCGTGTGATCTAGAGAAGACTTGACATCAGGCCGATCCCGGCGAGGGAGAGAGGTGAGAGGTGAAATTCCTCTACCATGTCTGACAGAGCACCTAAGTAGGTGAACTCTTCAGTCGTGGTATATCTGTTCCATCTTTTTGGGTTGGTGAGAGGTTTTGAAAGTGAGACTGTAGACACTGAAGTAGCACTCAAAGCATACACACAAATGCACATTGCACGCATAAAATTTTCATCGTATGGTCACGAGATTACAGGCAAGTGAGGAGACAAGGCGCCATTGTGGCTGTCAAATCTTGATTCCATCTGCTCAGACACCAGTTGTCAAGGAGTGGGCATTGACACGTGAAACCAAGAACCAGTGAGATTGTGTGTTCTCACAGGCAATATGGAAGGCGGTGTGTGTGTGACATCAATTCTGATCTTTCTACATGGCCTACAACGCAGTGCAATATGTCAATCACTATTATCTAATCTACAAACCAACGTGGTATGGGGGTGGATTGGGTTTGGGACACCACAGTAGACAAAGTCTTCCATGTCTCCCGGTGCGGCAACAAACGTTCAGACATACTGAAGTTGGTCCAGTCTTTGATACTTGCCACCTAGTTTTTCCTTAGTCGACTTCAGCAATAACCTCTTTCAAAAATCAGAGTACACTTTAGAATTGTCTTGGACAGTGTGTCATGACGGGTGACGTGAGCCAACCAAGAAAACTTGCGTCATTTCACTGCGGGTTTCTCAAGGTGTTCGTACATATCTGTGGGTCCAATGCTCGAGGCAGGACACACGAAATAGTGTCTTCAGGCACTTGCTCTCAAAGACATGAATTCTCTTCTCTTATATAACGACCAGTGACTAATTTTCACACAAATGTTGCTGAGAAAGACTACCTCCAACTTGGTAGTGGAACAACAAGCTCCAACCAGCGGATCACAGTATAATGATTATCCATTAAGAACACTAGTTCACCATGTGCCTCTGTAGAACCAGTACGCGTTATTTGCTGGCTGATCACAAGACGTACAGTTGTGTGAACACCAAACATCAGCCACCACGCATGATAGTCGCAGTAGCGGTGTTCAAATTCAGTCTATTAGCGCTGACCTTATTATCGTATCAGCTGCTCGCCTGAATACCAATGTTATTACTGTTTTCCGCCCACTTGGACTGCTGTTTGTTTACTGTGGAAACACTACAAACAAAAGTGGAAATTTTCCGGACAAAGTACAATAAATCAAAATAACACCATTTTATCTTTACTGTCGCTGATGTCGTCATCTCCTCATCAAGAACTTTGGCAGTTACTGCAGTTGATGTCGACACTACCAGGATTACCTACCTTAGCTTCCTCAGTATGCATTTATTTATCTCACAGTCCAGTGCTGCGCTCTAGTTCTCCTTTGTCTGTGAACTTTACAGCTTGTCTGGTAGAAGTACAGCCTGCCATGATCATAGAAGTGATTGTATCTTTGTTTCTGAAAATAGTTGCATCTCATTTTTCTGACAGAAACTTTGTTGATGTCCAGCAGCCATGAACTGAAAATTAAACAACTGACACCTTGATCATGATTGATTATTGATTATTTAACTCTGCTTTCTAGCTTGCCTGCTTCTTCTGTCACTTGCCTCCAGCGTACCCACATTTCTGCGGCTCGCAATAGTTAATTTTTACAGTCATTCACAGTTCATTTTCTTGTGTCTGGTTCATATAACTGAATTGCGTTTCCCCTCTCTCTTCGAATTACAAACTCTTTTGTCCGTCACGTCTTACTTGAATACATACACTTTTATCCAGCAGTGACTTCTCCCATCACTTCCTCTCCCTTCATCCCACTCTCCTACTGTCTTTACCCTCCCAGTATGCATGTGATTTGTACCCTTAAATTATGTTTGTCATTGTGACTGAATGTTTGAACGAATAATGAGAGTGTGCGTCTTGATTTGATTCATGCATCAAGATTTCATGCCCTATGAATATTATTATCATTATCATTATCATTATCATTATAATCATTATTTGTACTCATTGTTATTACTATTATGATTAGTATTTAATTGTCATTATTATCATTGTTGTTGCTGTTGTTGGTGTTTTGTTGCTGTTGTTATTAATGTGCTTACAACATTACACCTGAAAACAAAAATGTGTTCTTGTTCTCGTTTTTGTTCTAATTCTATCTGTCTGTCTGTCTGTCTGTCTGTCTCTCTCTCTCTCTCTCTCTCTCTCTGACACACATGCATACTTGCATGCGAGCACACATGCACATACACACACTCTCGCTCTCTCCTTCCCCTTCGCCTTTCCCACAACTGTTTAGTCAAAAGCCTGAGGAAGGCCATAATACGACAAGACTTTAACAAGCATACAGGGAGACTATCAACAAAATGTCCTGCCCAGTCAATATTATGACAGCCGGCTTCAGCCCTCCGCCCCCACCTACCCCCACCCCAACCCCACCCCACCCCTCCACACGGACACCTTTCGTTTTATTGTGTCTGGAGATCCTGTTCTTTTCTACCTGCCTCCGCCCCATTACCCACCCACCCAACACCTCTCTCTCTCTCTCTCGCTAACAAGGATGACGTCTTTATGACCACTGAGTTTATGTAAGTTTATTAACCCGTCCTATGTCTTTGTTGTTTTAGCCTTTTCTTCATTTTTCGTTCTCAGCTGAACCCTTTGAGTCATGCCTTAATCCTAAAATGTTTTGACATCTGCACATAATATTTTCTTTTGTTTTTGTTTTAACTTAAGAGAAAGGCAAGTTTATATAACAGTATAGTATTGTTATTGCTGTGGTCGTGATGATTTCGTTATTGTTGTTATATCGTTATATTATTATTATTATTATCATCAATATTATCATTATTATTGCTATTATCATTATTATTATTTTTTATTATTATTATTATTATCGTTTATGTTTTGACATTTGCACGTAATGTTTTCTTTTGTTTTCGTTTTAACTTACGAGAAAGGCAAGTATAACAGTATAGTATTGTTGTTGCTGTGGTCGTGGTGATTTCGTTGTTGTTGTTTACTCAAGAAATTCTTGTCCATTTCTTCCTTTCTCTTTCCTACCCATCGAAGTCGGAGCATACAGACTGTGCAGCAACATATGGCCTGCGCAGTCATGGTTAGGCCAACTTACCATGACAACCTGCGTTGGACTGAATGTGTATGTATGTTCGTATGTGTGTGTGTGTCTACGCTTGCGCGCGTGTATGGAGTATATATGTGTTATGTGCTTGTATGCGCGCGCGCGCGCGTGTGTATGTATGTATGTGTGTGTGTGTGTGTGTGTGTGTGTGTGTGTGTGTGTGTGTGTGTGTGTGTGTGTGTGTGTGTGTGTGTGTGTAGTGTGTGAGTGTCTCTGTGTGTGAGTGTCTCTGTGTGCTGTGTGTGTATAAGTGTTTGTATGTGTAACGTGTGCATGTGTGTGCTTGTGTATAGTGTGTGTAGTGTGTGCTTCAATGGGTATAGTGTTTGTGTCATGTGTGTGTGTGTGTGTATGTGTAGTGTGTGTGAGTGTGTCTGTGTGTGTCTGTGTGTGTTGTGTGTGTATAAGTGTTTGTATGTGTAACGTGTGTATGTGTGTGCTTGTGTATAGTGTGTGTAGTGTGTGCTTCATTGGGTATAGCGTTTGTGTCATGTGTGTGTGTGTGTATGTGTAGTGTGTGTGAGTGTGTCTGTGTGTATCTGTGTGTGTTGTGTGTGTATAAATGTTTGTATGTGTAGCTTGTGTATGTGTGTGCTTGTGTATAGTGTGTGTAGTGTGTGCTTGAATAGGTATAGTGTTTGTGTCATGTGTGTGTGTCTAGTGTGAGTGTATGTGTGTGAGGTGTGTGTATTTTTTTGTATATCTGTGTGTGTTGTTTGTGTATGTCTGTGCGTGTCTGTGCGCATGATATGCCTGCAGTGTGTATGCACGCCTTTGTGTGTATGTGTGTGTGTGTGTGTGTGTGTGTGTGTGTGTGTGGTGTCTGTGTATGTGTGCACATGTGTCTGTGTGTATGTGTTTGCAGTATGTGTGTATTTGTGCGTGTACGTGTGCGCGCGCGCACGCATGTGTGTGTGTAGTGTGTGTGTATAATGTGTATGCGTGCGTGCGTGTATGTTTGTGTGTGTGTGTGCGTGTGTGACTTGCGCGCACGTGCATATGTGTGTGTGTGCGTGTGCATACAAGTTCTGAACCAGCATGACCATGCTGCAGTTAAATGCATACTGGCCCACATAACGTATGAGCTAGCCGGAACCCAGAAGAAGAAGAGTATTGTCAGTTCCGTGAGCTCTTTCTAACCATGACACCAAAGTTTGTACAAGCGGACAGGAACTAGTATAAGCTGAATTAGACAAATGCATTTGTGTTGTTATAAAGAAGTTCTGAGACTTTAAACGAGGTGAAGTCCGCTTACTTTAGCAAAATAGATTGTTAGGCTAAGTTGACAGTCTTACTTTAGAAAAATAGATCGTTGGGCTAGGTTGACAATCTTAGTTTAGAAACATAGATCGTTGGGCTAGGTTGACAATCTTAGTTTAGAAATATAGATTGTTCGGCTAAGTTGGCAATCTTAGTTTAGAAACATAGATCGTTGGGCTAGGTTGACAATCTTAGTTTAAAAACACAGATCATTGGGCTAGGTTGACAATCTTAGTTTGGAAACAGATCGTTGGGCTAGGTTGACAATCTTAGTTTGGAAACATAGATCGTTGGGCTAGGTTGACAATCTTAGTTTAAAAATACAGATCATTGGGCTAGGTTGACAATCTTAGTTTAAAAACACAGATCATTGGGCTAGGTTGACAATCTTAGTTTGGAAACAGATCGTTGGGCTAGGTTCACAATCTTAATTTGGAAACATAAGTCGTTGGGCTAGGTTTACAATCTAAGTTCAGTGTTCTGCAGATGCAGATTTGTACAAAGGCCTGGTTGGAGTACATCTAGAGTTCCTGCCTTACAGTTTGATTGCATGGGTTCAAATCCAGCCAGGGAAAAGCTTTGACCGTACAGCGTTCAGTCTATCCAGATGTAAACGGGTACCTGGCCCTGTTCAGGGTTAGGAAAGGTAAAGCAGTGAGGTTGAAGGCATGGTTACAAAACACCTTCATAATGATGACCCTTAGGAAAGTTGAGGTGTCTACCACCCGTCTACCGTACAGCTTCAGAGAAACTCGTTTCAAGACCTTGCCAGCGCATAGGGTTTTGTGCAGGCTCAGGAATTCTGTCAGATAATTGCTGGCAGATTTGGGAGGAGCGATTATGGAGTTGTCCAGGTGCGGTGAATCCCTCTTGAAATGACTGAATAACTTCAGGGCAATGGGACAAGCTTTACTTTTACCTTGCCGTAGGTGTTAGTTTAGCTCAGGCACCTTGTTAGAAGATGTGCCACAACAGACCAACAGCCTACCAGTTTGGTTCGGCTACCTTGTTTAAAGGTGTATTGCGACAGATTGGCTTTCTAGTTTGGTTCAGCCAGTTTGTTAAAAGGTGTCCTAGATCAGTCTGGCCATCTTGTGAAAAGGTGTGCCGCAATAGACCAGCTTTCTAGTTTGGCTCAGCCATCTTGTTGAGATGGTGGACCCAGGACTTTTCTCCGGTATCTTTCTAGTTCAGCTCAGCCACCTTGTTAAAAGATATGCCACAACAGACCGGTTTTCCAGTTCAGGTCAGATACCATTGTTTAGTGAAACAAGACATACTAGTTTTCTAGTTCGGCTATGCCACTCTGTTAAGTGCACCAAGATATCTTAACTCTCTAGTTCTGCTATGCCACTCTGTTAAATGCACCAAGATAGACTGACTTTCTAGTTCGGCTATGCCACCTTGATAAGTGAACCAAGACATACTGTTAAATGCACCAAGATAGACTGACTTTCTAGTTCGGCTATGCCACCTTGATAAGTGAACCAAGACATACAGGCTTTCTAGTTCAGCTCGGCCACCTTGTTTAGTGTGCTAGGACACTGGTTTTCTTGTTCGATCCAAACACCTTGTTAAAAGGTGTACCATGACATACTGGCTTTCTAGTATTGCTAAGCCACTTTGATAAAAGGTGTACCACAACAGACTGGCTTTCACACATCTACATTGTGGGAGAAAGGTGTAGTGGATATAGTCAGAGACATGCACAGAAAGAGACAGGCAACTTGCTTCTGTCGAGCCATTCTAACAACTTAACATTTTATGCAAATGTTATTACAGAAAAGACGGGACTTACACTTCTCAAGATCACTTTGACAATGAATAACTATTGAAATAATTCATTGAGGATAATGATAAATTGCCACAACAGTGGAAACAAATTTGACATCTTGTCAGAATTTCCCAAGATAATGTTGTTCACACAGCTTTCTAAAAACAAAAGGAAAATAATGACATGAAAATGTTTTTTATCTGTGTGACTTTGACCACTACCCCATGTCTTCGGCCAATTTCATGCATCCATAACTCCTCAACGGTCCACACCTTTGACCCACATTTTGGTAAAGATCCATACACAAACAACCGGTAAAATCTTGGTAAAACTTTTGTGTGTGTGTGCTCTCTCTCTCTCTCTCTCTTTCTCTCTCTTGCTCACTCGCTCGCTCCCACCTTTCTCTCTCTTTCTCTCTCTCTGTCTCTCTCTCTCTCTCTCTGTCTCTCTCTGTCTCTCTCATACACACACATATATATATATACACACTTTTTAATGAGGATTCTTTTTAATCTGCAGAAAGAGAACAATGGGAGAACTTTTTTTCCGAAAGCAGAAAGACGCTCTTTTACAAAAGCAGTGATTTACTTACTATAGGAAAGCGATGCACCTATTACAGTGGAAATAACATACACACACACACACACACACACACACACACACACACACACACACACACACACACACACACACACACACACACACACATACACTGAGAGAGAGAGAGAGAGAGAGAGAGAGAGAGAGAGAGAAAGAGATACACACACACACACACACACACACACACACACACACACACACACACACACACACACACACACATCACACTCACACTCACACTCACACACACACACACATTGAAGTACACATGCGCGAAAACACACACATGCATTCATGCTCGTGAACAAAAATGTATACATATTCTTGTGCCATTCATATAGTCATGTTTTCGCAAAAGTTTAATATTGCCATAAAAATGAGAATAAAATTAATACAAAAATATCTGAAGTGCAGTTTCATTCAATATTCGATGCTTCATTTCCGACCTCTTGCACATTTAAGGCTGAAAATAAAGAGCGAAGTTTCCTTCCATTCTGTAGGAGCAGATGAAAAGTGTTTCACATTTATATTCTCTTGTAGATTAGAGTGGAAATTAACTATCTTAAGAAATATCATGTTAAAAGATTTCTTTCTTCCACTGCAGTTTTCCGATTTTAAACCAAAACTGTAAAAACTGTATGTGATTTTTGAATGATTGGTGCCATCTGTCTGAGCGTATGCGAAATTTTTGTTTGTTTGTCTTCGATTTCACATGGCTTTTTTTTTTTTTTTTTTTTTTTTTAAAGATGTAAAGCGCTTTATGGTCGCTTTGAGAAAATTCAAAATTCAGAAATACTTTATTCGGTAAAAAGAAACATTTGTTCTGTTCTGCTTCACCTGTAATGCACGAAATCGTCGGCACAGATTTCGCTGGTGTCCAAAGTAATCGCTTTCGCCTTTTGTACCACTCGTCTGGTGCACATTCTAATCTTACTACACGCATTCACAACATCATATACCTAATTTTTTTTCTTTATTTTTCATTGACAGGCTGCCAACCAAATCAAAACAAATTTAAACTCAACAAAACTTTGATATAATGAACGCGCTCAACGACTTTTTATTACTATTAATAAACTTTTGAGTGTTTTTCACTCAAAGTTGTGTCGACTTTTTTCCCGACTACATCGATCTTTGTCCCCACATGTCTCTGATACGATAAGCAATGTTCCAGGCACTCAGGGCCTGCCTTTGTCACGCCAGTTCACTGTGCGCAGTTTGTTTGTGGGAGCATGAGGTTAGCACCGACTGGAGGTCTTTCTCCTATCTTTATTGACACAGCGAATAAACCAGTGTTTGTCCACGCTCGTGATTTAAAAGCTTGGCACTGAAGGTGTACTATAGCACCCGCACGACTCGCTTGCCTGTTCAAGAGTTTTAATAAGATATGTAACTACTTTACTCGCCTCTTGAAGGGTTCTTTCAGTCTGTCTTGTCTAAAACACGAGCGCACCTGTTTTTAGACAATAGAGATTGAAAGAGCACACACACACACACACACACACACACGCACACACGCACACGCACGCACGCACGCACACACCACACACACACCACCACCACCACCGCTATCACAACCACAACCACCACCACCACCAACAACAACAACAACAAAACAAACAAAAAAACAGAGATCGTTTCAAATCTACCAGAGAGAGGTGTGTCTGTATCTCCCTGTCCGTCTGTGACAATATATGTCAGTAAAATTTTCTCTGGATGGATGTTTTCCACAGTTTTGTCAAAGGTGTGCACCTTAAGGACTCATGAATGCACGCACGTGTTCGGAGGACAAACTGTTTTGGTCAAAGTCACACGGACAAAACAAAACAACCCCCCCCCCCCCAAAAAAAAAAAAAAACCCAAACAAAACAAAAATGAAGTGCCTAAAATCAACACTTTTTGAGGAAGGTATTCAGACAGCATTATCTCAAGAATTTCACAGATACCTAAAATGTATTTTCTCTGTATTTTAGTGTTAGTTTCAATTTCTCAAGATGACGTCTCCGCGCTCGGAATGAATTCCATATACACTTACGTCACTGTGCCATGTGATGGAGAAGATCCAGAATGATCACAGCACACGCCTTAAGCCTGCACATAAACCCATGAACTGGCCAGCAGGTCGTGAGGTCCTACGTAGATATTTCCATAACCCTGTGGTCACAAGGGAATGAGGTGGCAGAGACCTCAACTTTTCCCGGGGCCAGCACCACGAGGACGGCGCCCATCCCCTCTCCCTCGCTTCCAATTTTAACCAAGATTCATTTGCCAACAGCAGCTGGTGTTCCCAGGCGGTCACCCATTCAAGTAGGCCTACTGACCAGGCACGAAGTTGCTTAACTTCGGTGATAGGACAAGAAAGACAGTCTACCATTGTCCTCCTTCGTGTCAAGTTCTGTTTCAACAGAAAAATCTTCAGTCACAAAAGCACTTTCTCAGGAATTTCAAACATACTGAAAATGTGTTTTCTCTGTAACGACCGTCTACCATTGTCCTCGCTTCGTGTCCAGTTCTGTTTCAACAGAAATTTCTTCACAGTCACTGTGACCTTGAAAAATACAACACTTCGAATTTCTGTAACAGTTATTTTTATAAAAAGCGAGATTGTCAAAACAGCTTGACCATCTTGACTTTATTTGGTTGTTTTTCTTACTGTCTGACTCACCTTCTCCAGAGCCCCCCGTCCTTTTACTCCAAGCCTTGTATTATTGCCCATTGTGCACAAGGAATGTTTTTCATTCCATTGTTTGCACTTCGGTTCTTGACTGAGTAAAGTGAAAGGCTAGATAAGCAAACTCATATTACTCGACGACAGTTTATTATTTCGTATGTATGTTCGTTCGTTCGTTCTTTGATTTAACGTCTTTTCACTATGACTATGAGTGATATTAGACGATGTGCGTGCACGCGTGTGTGAGTGTGTGTGCGTGTGTGTGTGTGTTTGTGTGTGTGTGTGTGTGTGTGTGTGTGTGTGTGTGTGTTGTCTTCCTGCATGTGTTTTTAAGGGAGCTTGTTTATATTTAGACTGATCTATTCATATCGATCATTGAATAGCTCTTTCTCCCCCCCCCTCTCTCCTTCCCTCCCTCCCCCTCTCTCTCTTCTGTGCGTGCATGGTCAGTGTGTATGCCTATCCTACAAGACGAAGGCATAGCATTATGCACATCCCAGTTGTAGAACCTCTTCGCCAAATAAATTTCTTGTCCTTCTCATTTTGATTTAATTGTCGATAACAACTACAATAATAATAACTTCAAGCAGCAACAGTAACAACAACGATGATGGGAACGAGATAATAAACAGAACAAAAAGTTGGTTTTGCATGGAACGAAAACAGTTCCTTGTGAAACTGCAAAGAAATTGTCGCTTCAAGTTGATGGCGAGCCATAAGCTAACTTAATCCATTGATATTCCTTGAACCGAGATAGAGAAATACTAGAGAACATATGCTATTCAAAAGTGTGAAAAGCTGCTGAAAGACCTATGGGAAATGCGGGAAATGCAATGAACGATATGACCATCAATGGTTAGATAGTGAAGAATGGTCTCTGCTTTTGAAAACAACCACGCTGAGGTTGTAGACGTTTGTAGCGATGGCAGTATACGTACTCCCTGTCTCTGTCTGTCTGTCTCTCTCTGCCTCTTTATGTCTGTCTGTCTGTCTGTCTGTCTCTCTCGTTCGATCCGCCTAGACACCTCCGCCTGTAGGGTAAAGATTGGAGATTTTTCCAATCTCTTAGGTCAACATGTGTGCAGTCCTACCAGTGCCGGAACTCCCGTTCGAATGTATACAAATGCAGAGTATCAAACATGCACGTTAAATAGTCATGTTAGTGGCTGGGTATGGAAACAGGAAAACATCCAGTATGCAAGCAACGACAGGTTTGAAATAACTGCTGTTAGCTCATAATTTCTACCATTGGAAAACGAAGTAACATTATCATTATTCATCTCTCTCTCTCTCAAAAAATCTTGTCTTATCTCTTTGCCTCTTTGCGGCGTTAGCGTAAGCTTGATATATGGACATGCAGACAAGAATTTGCAACATATTAGTGAAATTTAATTTGTATACTTTATTAACATCCTTTCGTTTGTTCTATATCCCTGACTGTATATTTTATACTCTATTTTACCTCCATAACATGATGTTCTGCAATGGACCATCACTACCACTACCACCACCAACAATAACAACAACAGTAATGACAAAACAAGACGAAAGAAAAGGTTATCTCCTCACACTAGTTAATGCATTCAGCTATCTGTCCTTAATAATTACTTTATCGTGTGTGTGTGTGTGTGTGTGTGTACATGTGTGTTAGCGTCTATGTGCGTCTTGTTGTTGTCGTTCTTCTTCTTCTTGTGTATGTGTGTGTGTGTGTGTGTGTGTGGTGTGTTTTCTTCTTGTGTGTGTGCGTGTACCTATTTGTGTGTGTGTCTGCGTGTGAAAGAGTATGTGGGTGCCTTGTTGTTCCTCTTCTTTGTGTGTGTGTGTATGTGAGAGAGAGAGAGAGAGAGAGAGAGAGAGAGAGAGAGAGAGAGAGAGAGAGAGTGAGTGTGTGTGTGTGTGTGTGTGTGTTTTCGTGGGATAAAGATTGATATCAACTTGTACTTGCTGTCGTTTCCCCCCAAACTTTAATTACATTAATAACAGGTGTACGTACATATTGTAGGCCTCAGCCTCAAAAATGGGAAAGCAGAGTTGTCGCCCTAACTAATGGTAAAAAAAAGCAAACAATTAGTGTGTGTGTGTGTGCGAGCGCACGTGTGTTAGGTATATTTATAGGTATATACATCTGTATCCATCTGTATACTTGTGTATCTTAAATAATTGTAAGCTCTCAGGACTACTATTGATGAGTACACTATGAAACAGATTTTATTTACTGCTCATTCTTCTGAGCCAATCTGTGTACGGTACATCAGGTGTTTCATGGAGTTCTATATATGTATGTTACTATTCAGTAGGAAGGTGGAGCAAGCTTATTCGAAGCAATATAATGGGATGCCAAGCCTGGACAATCAACAAGCAAAGTCAGAACAAGATTGAAGCAGCTGAAATGTTTCTAAGAAGACGCCATGGACAGCAAAGAAAACAAACCAGACAGTCGTGAAAGAACATTATTGACGAGGATTCGGAAAAGATAAGCCACATTTATAGGATAATTTATGAGGCAAGAGAAATTTGAGCACCTAGTCACAACAGGAAAGCTAGAGGAAAAAAGAGCACCAGGTAGACTCTGGGAAAAAATATTAGACAAGTTTTGTAGAATGGGTGTGGACAAAAGAGCGAGGAGATAAAGTGAGGGCAATTCGTGGAAAAGATCAATCAACCATTCCTCATCCGTTTACATAAAGATTTTTTTCCCTTTCAAATTGCATGTTCAACCCAGAACTGACTCACGACTACTTCAGTTGAACTGCTGTCAACCCTTTGACTCCCGAAGCCTGTCCACCAGCATCCTTCATTGTCAACCATGCTAGCAAAGTAAAAGTAACCCTTTGATTCCCTCACCCTATCCACCAGCTTCCTGCAGGTGAAGGAGTCGTAGGGTAAAGTTTTTGCAGTTGGTGGACAGGATGTGGGAGTCAAAAGAGTAAAGCACATTTTCAAAGTCAGTTAAAAAATGACATGTAACAGGGCCAGAAGAGGAGTGTCAGTATGGTGTGACCATTGTGTTGATTTGCTCAGCTTAAAGCTTGTGACGAAGAAATCAGGTCACAAAACTAAACACTTTTAAAAACAAAAATCTATTTATTGATTCGTTTATTTATTCATAACTTAACTTTCTTCACCCATGGTATGAAGGTATTCTTCCAAACAGAAACTGGTCCAATGTCAAGGAAGTTAAAAAAAAACCCACACCCACACATATGTGTGTGTGTGTGTGTGTGTAAGTGTAAATATGTGTGTGGGTGTGTATGTGTGTGCGTGTGTAGTATGGCATTAAAATCATAATATCCAATCATCTACTACATCAGTTTTCTGTCATACAGCTAAGCAACAATCAGTACACATGGTATAACAATAGTAAAGCAAGATTTTATTTTTAACAAATATGATCGTATACATGTTTTACTTTCACCCTTAATGGCACATACGATTGTTTAATTTGTATTCCTAATTGCCAAACAACAGTGTAGTCAATCAGCAACAACGCACAATATCTTGGATACTTATTGAAGTCAAACAAACAAACAATAAACCAACAAAATTTATTGGGTCAATCAAAACCAGATATATTTCCTTAGCTTTCAGATTTTTCAGATGTGTATACACATACTGTTTTGCCCATACTGTGCAGGCAACATGTTGCTGCAGTGTGCATACTTTGTCTTCAGTGGTCATGCAAGCTAGGTGTTTTCATAAGCCACCACACACTCATGTAACTCACTGGATCTTTAAAATGCATATTTGATGTTCTCTGTACATATGTACATGACGGAGATATAGGCACTAATGCTGTCACAGATAACATATGCTTTTAAGTTTCTGAAACTACTTCTCTTCCATTTGGTTGAAGGGAAGAGAAGGTCCTCAGGTGATCTGCATTTCTAGGTTCAGGTGTACTGAGTTGCATGTTATGCAGGCAGGCTGTTCATTTGAATGGAGAAGGCAAGCAAGACTCCATTAACTTAGTTTGGTATCATGGGTGTCACCAGTATTTTGTGGTTTGTAGATTTCATAGTTTTAAGGTTTTGTATATGATGTTTTGTGTTGAGATAAGTGAATTTAGCTCTGAACGCCTATAATGCTGCTGGCTATATTGTATAGCTTATAACATTGCTGGCTATACTGAATCATCACTTATTCACAAATCCTCTTACCGTGCAGTGGGTCACAAAAGTAAGTTGGTTAGCTAAGTTAACATTAGTTGGGTTTCTTGAAAATGGAACACAAGTGAAAAAGATTCATACACACACATTCATACTAGATCAACTGAACAAGAACACAGACAATAACAGCAGATAAACAGTTATCATAGGCACATTATGCAGTATTGTTTTAATAAATTTATTTTCCATGAACAAAGTACTTTCCACAAGCAAGAGTCTTCCAAACTTAATTATTGGTTATAACAGCACTACAAAGTATGTTCTCTGCAAACAGATAATTCATATGTGCACTTCCATTTCAAGACTGAAGAAATAAAGGTATCAAGTCATCCAATCAAAGTTGTATCCCTGTGCAAAACGTAATAACATGCAGCTACTATTAAATCACTGAAATCAGTCACATACAATTCTATTTACTTTCTGGATCTGTGCACATAATCTCCTAGTGTAATCAGGATGTGAATCTAACACCAAAAAGAGTACATACCAAATGAAGAAATGACCTAAAGCAGATTCAAATCAAAATCCAGAGGATTCATTCAGGTATACAATGCAGAAATCACTCTTCTGATTTACTCATACATTCACCATGAAAATATTCAAAAAAAGTCTCTTTCCTTTATCCTCAGTAACACACGCACAAGATGCTAACTGCCTGCAATTCAATCAGCTTCTTATAAACATGTCTGAAAACAGCAACAACAGGTGGAATCACACCACTGTTTTTAACCTCATAAATCCATTAAGGTGATGGAGTTTGCAATCTACGGCAGTGTCTTCAAATGCCACTGACAGCATGGCAATACCAATCACCTGAGCAAATGCAATATGCCAATGAGAATCAGACATATCGTTTGTCTTATGCACGTCCTGCTTTCTCCATTGCCTGAAACAAAGACAAAGATTTTTAAAACTACCACACAGTCACTCGAAACCAATGGGAAAAAAAAAACCAGGCAGCTACAAGATCTTTAAATTATTCACTAGTTAATAGTAAATGTAAGTAAACATCCATAAATTCAGCTGTCTGACTAGACAATGGATGTGCTCTGTCAAAGATATGGAACAGCATTGGCAGAGCTGAACAGGCCAATTCTTGAGTGGCAGTCTTTGCCACTGCTGCTGAACATGAAGGTTAGTGGCTGTGGTAAGGTGGCTGCTGCTGCAGCTTTTACTATCTCTCTTCTGTCCAAACAATTATTTTGTTTCTCCTTTGAAATGGCGGCACCTGCATGTACAGCCTGTTGTCAAGCACAGCAATTTGTAGCTGTCTCTTCCAGATGACCACACTGATCAGCAGACATCAGGTCATGTTTGCAAACCAGCCTATATTGAAATGGGAAGTGCCCTATGGGCCGGGATCTTGCAGCGACTTCTCCATACTGGATATCTTTTGGAATGCAACCATCCTGCATGCGGCAGACATAGCCATGACAAGCCCAGTTGTTGTCGTGTGAGGAGAACATGTATGTTCAGCATGCTGCAGCTGGCCTAGTCAAGGATTTCCTGTCTGGCACTTGGTCTTTCCAAAACTGTTTGATGGTCCATTTTGTAATTTGCACAAATCACATATGCTCATGGAATATTTTGCAGTGATTTTCAGTGTCATGGAATCTTCCAAAATCTATATAAATACAAGTCTACAATCTGACTTTAATAAAAAAAAGATTAGAAACATGATGGGAATGGGTTGTGAGGTGCTGATATCTGAAATTTCATCTGCTTCTTCTGGTTTCGTTCCTGAAACTTTTTTATGAAACTGAAACTATTCATTTTGCAGACATTTGGTAAAATGAGTATTTTCATACATTATATTAAAATACAGATACAAAAACAAAAAAAATTTACATGCATCTCTCTCTCTCACACACACGCGCGCATGCACATATATACACACACACACATATCAGCGTCGGATTCACATGCTAATGGTTGTGGGTTCGAATCCCGGGGTGCGCTATATTAAAACTGGCCATCTCACTGTTCCATCTTAACATCATTGTTGTTCTGGTGGTGTCAGTATAGGATTAGATAGGTCCCCCTTTCCCCACTTCCCTGGGATGGTTATCCGCGTCGGCCATATCACCTGAGGTGGGTCTCAACCAAATCAATCAAACTATCAGGTCACACACATACACATATATATATACACACACACACATATATACACACACATACACATATCACACATACACATATGTGTGTGTGTGTGTGTATATATATATCAGCATTGCAACCTAACTATTTTTGTTTCACGACTGACAGGAAACTGAGTTTCCTTCTAGAAACAGTGACTTCTTTTCCTTTTGTTGCACTATATTGCATATATATATAAAAATGAGCATGTAGAACTTTGCGCTATATTGCACAACCATAAATCGTTGCTTTCTTATTTTCTTAAAATTTTTCTTTGATAGGAATTCGCAAAAAAAAAATTTCTGTGTGAAATCAGTGTACTTTATGGTTTCAAAATTCTGAGGGTCATTACAACTCTTTACCTGGAATTTTTTTAAGTCACTGGGCTTAAGCAAAAAAAAATCCATATTTTCAGTTCCAAAATAATGAACACTTAGTTTTTCTAACTGAAGCCAAAAATCCACACTAAACTGGGAAAGATCTTTGTGTATACAAAATAACCAAAGAAATGTCTGAACCTCAATTTGGATATTGTGCAAACACAAAAAACATGGTATTATGCGCAAATATTCATATCAGTTCCAGGTAATCAAAAACGCTACAGGAAGAAATCACAATCTATGTGTTTGCCTGAAAATAACACTGAGAAATAATTGTGGAGGAGTGACGTTCTGGGTGGGGTCTGCAACCTAGATGCTCCAACAAAAGGCAAGCACAGTAGGAAAAAATAGAAGTCCTGATGCCAGTTATGGAGCATAACATTGATAAACACTTCTTCTGTCAAGCGCATGGTACTTTTGATTTGTTTTCCTCTCTGAACTGCGCCACTACCATGAACTTTGTGTTCGTCAGCAATGATGATGGGTGTTGTTCAAAATTGGCCGATTGATCGCTCCCCTCACAAGTAAAAAATCATCACTGTCATCTTCAACTGTCTCTTGAATGTCTAAATCTGCAATTGTAGCATTTTTAGTACTTCAGCAATGGTAAAAAGCTTTAGGTGTCGACTTTTTATTGAGTGTTGGGACTGCGAAGTACTAGCGAGAGATGCCATCTTTGTCAACTAAGGTCAGTGGGTGGGGTCAAACATAACAAGGTTGCACACACAGGGCAAATAAAATCTGTGCTGATTGGCTGCTCTGGTTAGTGGAAAGGCCAATGAAGCTATTTGTAACTAACAAAGTCTTATAAACATCATGGTGGAACTCCAAAAATTAAAAACAAACCAAATACCCTGTAGGGGACGTTTGGATGAAACATGTGTAATCTGAGTAGTCTCCTATACAGGATGTCCGGATGGAGAGAGCTAAAGTGGCAAAGAAAATAGGAGACAAAATAAAAAAAAAGTACTCTTATTCACTCTAGCTTTGAATGTGCTGTTTGCTCACCTAAGCAGTGTCATCATTGTTCATCTTCAATTTATCATCTAATCTGAAAGACTATCACCAGACCTGCCAACCCTGACTTTTAAGTTGGAGTATTTGTCCAGGAAAAATGGAGTATTTTTGAAAATATGGTGTATTCTGAGTGCGCAGCGCCGAAGGCGCAAGCTAACTAGGGGGTCCGGGGGCATGCCCCCCGGAAATTTTTAAAGAATTGGTGCAAATCTGTGCAATCTAGAGCATTCTGAGCCAAAAATTCACTTTCTAATGGTACTTGATTTTTTTATCTTTAATTTTTTTTTTCGTCGTATTTTTTATTAAGTCGGCGTATTGGTCGTATTTTGAGTAAACTGGCGTACTAAATACGCCAAAATCGTATGGGTTGGCAGGTCTGTATCACCCAGACCATCAGAGGTCTAGTGTGTTTTAACACTGAACCTGTTACTTCTCACTTTCACGCAGATGCTTTAACCAACTGGGCCACCATTTCACTCTCGTAATAATGATAATAGATTTCTCCACTCTAAGAATAGCGACAATAAATTTCTATAGCATCTAGTCAAAGCCTCAAGGCATTTCACCATGACTGTAAACACAGACATTAAACAATAGAAATACATATCACATGCATCCCAATGTAGGGCACATAAGGTCACCTGCAATATGGTGGTGCCGAGCTGTGCCGGAGACATTGTCACTTCAACTCCTGCCGATTTCAAAGAATCAATCTTCTCATTGGCTCCCCCCTTTCCTCCAGCAATGATGGCCCCTGCGTGTCCCATGCGGCGTCCTGGGGGAGCTGTCAATCCAGCAATGAATGACACCACAGGCTTGGCATTAGGTCCCTGGAATTGAATGAAGAAAAGAACATTTGAAAAATGTACCCATAGTATTGGTAAGATGACTTGTAAACAACAAGAATGCAAACACACAAAATATCAACCAACACAAGAACTATTTTATTAAACAAGTTAAGCCTTTCACTAGCAACTGCGCATGTACACGTGGTTCATAGGTCATTGTTCTAAATGTAGCTCTGACACCTATCACATGGTCGAACCATGTGACTTTTAGCTCATAAATATTCAGAAGATTGTCATTGCAATGGCTGACACCACGTCTGTTGGAAGTGAGTTTTTCAACTTGGAATTTAAGTATTTTCATCGATTTTTTTTTTCATGTGAGTAAAGATGGTGGACAGGTTCCAACCCCAATATTCTGTGGAAGACGTCCATCGGTTTATTTTTGATGTTCCTCGTGATGGAGAGGTGAGTGATGATGACATGATGAAGGAAACATTGTCGAAGATAAGCCTGATACTTTCGATTCAGATTCCGACTATTCTGAGGAGATAATACCCTCTACAAGCACATCGATCTGAAGGGGGCGTGGTCGAGGCAGACGATGTGGTAGAGGTTCTAGGTCTAATACAGCCCCAGGAAGTCTAATACAGCCCCAGGAAGTGTTGTTGTGGAGACAGAGGGATGAATGGATGAAAATGTAAACAAAGAATACCTGCACTATGCACCTGTCCGTATTTAATATTTTATAATAATTTTAAATTGCACCAACCCAAAATTAGATCAATTTGCCCAAGAGTGCTGCTAGTGAAAGAGTTAAGCAATACCAATTATCTCCCTTGTTAACACTAAAAAAACCAAACTTTTCACACCTATTTATCAACTTCATTTAAATTTTTTACGTGATCTTCTTCTTCCAGTTTTGTACATCTATCACTGAGAAAAGCGCTTCTGCAACAATATTTGTGTGTAATTTATTCATTTACATTGTAAATACCGTTCTGTATATTTCTAAAGCATAAATCACAATGCACTTTGGCAGGTCTTGATGTCTAACCCTGCCACAAACAGTGTATATATAACTTGAATCAGTTTATTGTCAATACGACTCATTGGATGCGCTCTGTCAAAATGTTGCGAAATTGTGCATTTGGGATACACATTTAAAACATAACTGTAACTTTAATGTTCTGTGCATTACAGTGAATCTTTGTGACATTGTTATTTATACACTGGCTAATAAGCATGTAAACAAAGAAGGCAAAATGAATTCATGTCCTTTCTCCTTCTCCCCTCCCCCTTTTCTTTCTAGAAGATTAGGATAAATGAAAATTTTTCATAACAACCAAAGAGGAAGAGAAAGAAAAAAGGGAGAATGGCAAGGAGTGAGAAAGAAGAAGAGAGAGGGAGAAAGAGAGATAAGTGACAGAATACATGAAGGTGATTCCACTGTGATAATGGTGCTTTAAGAGAAAAAAACAAACTGTGTTTGTCTATCAGTGTGATCCACTAAGAAAGGCTAAGGATCACTAACAGTGATATTCTCTTAATCATGACATATCTTTTAAATTTGTTCACACCAGTTCCATATATGTGCTCCACTCACATGTGCCAGTAATAATCTGGAACATTCTCCAAGCTCACACAAATCATGGTATATGGTCAAAATCTTTTGATGATATAAAAATTTAAGCGACATGTAAAAGATGTCTTTTCCAGCCAAGAATAAGAAGGGAGATGGGACTACAAATCGGTAACAATTTCTGACATTAAGTTTCATGTAGTTTTCTTACCGTGTTGTGATTTTTCAAAAAGTCTGCTGCATTTTCTTCTGCCTGTCCTCCAATCTCTCCAATCAGCACAATTCCTGTTACACACAGACTCCAAAAATAAGTAAAATAAATTAGGCCTAAGCAAACTTTTCATTGATAATGGACATAACATCACATAGTCCAAAATTTTAAAATAAAGTAAAACCACTGTGGACTTGAAGGAGGGGAGAGGGCCCCTATGCACTGTGTGTTTATTTCAAAAATTTGTTTTCCATTTTACTGTATGACAGTGGGAAACATTCCCACCATAACCAGGGGAACAAAATGAACATTAACAAGAAAAGAAAACAAGACAGAAAAAAAAGTCAAACAAAAAAGCAAAAGACAGAAGAAAGAAAAGGAACACAATGACATGGAGAGGGAAGAATAAAGGACACATGAAAACAAGTTTTTAAACAAAATAACAAACAAGCACAAATGAAAACAAGTCAACAATAACAAAATAAATCATATATGTATATACATATATATATAATTATTATTATTGTTATTATCAGATAGATGGGGAGAGTACATTTAAGACATTTTTGACAATGACAGAAAGTAGGAACATATAAGAAAGAACGCCGAGTGAGGGAGTGAAAGTGTTTTGCAGGGAGCAAGCAGACAGAGTGAGGAAGTTAAAGGAGTAAGCATTAACAATGTCTTGCCTTCAGTCTGTGGATCTTTCAGGAAAATCTCTAAACAATCAATGAAGTTGGATCCATTAAAAGGATCACCACCGATGCCCACACACAAGGACTGACCAAGACCCACTTGTGTTGTCTGGTGCACAGCTTCGTATGTCAGCGTTCCAGATCGTGAAACAATGCCTAAACAGAATAATATCAAAAATGGGACTATGCAAACAAAAACAATGAGCAGGGAACTAAACATGCAAATGTGAAATAACCACACTCCACAAATAAAACATTCTATTCAACCATTTCAAACTTCAAAACGATTAGCAAATAAAAAATTATAGCACCAAAATCACAAATGAACAGAACCAAAAGTTCTATGTTTGTTCTCTTTCATGATGATGTCATTTAGACACAGGTCATTAAAACTTTTATCCATATCTTACATGTATAAATCTTCCATACATTTCAAATAACTCTTCCTTAGAATCTGAATCTTTGACAACTAGTACCAAACACATAATATATAAGAGACATACTCTGAAGCAAGTTCTCAATATTTTTTTTTTTTTTTTTAGTTATCCTTTAAAAATATTACCACAATCTTTTAAGTTGTCTTCTGCTAAATATTACCACAAACTTTTAAAAGTTATCTTTTGCTTAACATTGCCATAGTAATCAACTGCTAATTCTTGCCACTGTGCAATTTATACACCCTTTCAGGCCCAGAAGTACTAAAAGTGAAAGGAATTCTGAAGTAGGGGAAACAACCCTGCTTGGCAATCAAAGAAATGTGAGCAATCTGTACAAAAAAAGGTGTAACTTTTTTTTAAATGTTCTGTTATATGTGCATGTTTGAAATCTATGATCTTTTCTGCCTAGTTTGATAATATTGAATGTCATAGGACAAAACTGTGACCGTTTGAAGAGATTACAAAGATATAAGGATCGTATTTTTTTTGAGAAAATGCTCTCCAAAGATTTCATACACTAGCTTGTCATTTTCTACAACCCATATTCCATTCATTAGTCATGCTATTTTTAGGGTACTTACACAGCATGGGAAAGCCAAGACAATGACCTTTCCACTTATGTACAACAGAAGGGGCTTTGCAAGGGCTACACTGTGTGTCTGTTCAGTCAAGTAATGCAATCTGATCAAAAGAAATGATCCAATTTTGATCATTTAGGTCAAATAGAGGCATCCTTGTGAACAGTTAAATGATACTTTTGAGTTTAATGTGTACACTATACAAAATACAAAAAGTTGTTATTCCTGCTGAAAACTGAAAACCACCCCAAATGACTGCCTGTGTTTGCCTCTACTGCTGTTCTGTGGCTGCCTCAGCAAATTGGTGATGATTTCATGCATAACTTTTTTTTATTAATAAAAAATGCCGATTTTTCCTGAACGATGCCATACCTACACCAAATATAAAAACTTCAGTCTTTAAGGTCTTACATTAACACCTACCTGAAAGTATCAGTTTGCCAGTATTAGTAATTATCCATAATCCTGTCCAATTTTCTTACCTATTTTGCCCTGTTTGTGTATATGTCCTGGCATGATCCCAATCTTGCATTCACCTGGCTGTAAAAACAAATACCATATATGATAAATACATTCTTTTGCCCTACAAATTTTTGTTTTTCTTCATTCTTAATACGATACAAAAGCAATATCAACAAAACAGATTCATGCATACCAAGGATTTAGTGTTTAAAACACATGACAGGAACGCATACCTTCAACAAAACTATTTGTATGAAGTAGCATTACTGCCAATTAGACAGATAAACAGACAGACAGACAAAGGGAAAGACAGACAGAGAGATAGACAGATAGATACGTACATTTACATAAAGACAGACAGACAGATAGATGGACAGACAAATCTGATGGACTCTCCTACTCAGCCAATGATTAAGTAAATGCCTCATAAAGGTTTTCATGTGAGATACTTCAAGTTCAAACTGATGCCAAGTTCAAAGTGATGCCTTCACCAACCTGCCCTGTGGTCAAAAGAGACGAAGCTAAACAAATACTGCAGGCAATTATTTGTCAGTGTTATTTTCCAGCAAACACACTGATCATAACTTCTTTTAGCATGTTTACCTGGAA
Source organism: Monoplex corrugatus (assembly GCA_030674185.1). Classification (NCBI taxonomy): domain Eukaryota; kingdom Metazoa; phylum Mollusca; class Gastropoda; order Littorinimorpha; family Ranellidae; genus Monoplex; species Monoplex corrugatus. Next base: position 59,304,919 of record CM060307.1, read on the forward strand.
CTGATATGCTATATGCACATAATACCATGTTTTTTTTTGTGTGTGCGTACAGTATCCAAATTGAGGTTCAGACATTTCTTTGGTTATTTTGTGTACACACTTCCCCAGCTTAGGGTGTTTTTTTGGCTTCAGTAAGAAAAGTGTGCTTTTTTCCAGAACAGAAAATATGGATTGTTTTTGCCTAAACCCAGAACATCCACTTTTCAGTAATGAAATTTCCTACTTTGTAACAAACTAGTCAAACACGTTTTTGATCAGTTCTAAAATGTCATTACCTATCTCTGAATGACTGCGTGATTTTTTTGTGATTTTATTACTAAACCACACAAATGCTCAGGATGTGGGGAAAAACAGGGGAGAAAACTGCCAGTGCCCAGTGAGTTAACACTTTGCTGTCTTGACGGCAGTCTGCTGCCGCCCATCTGTAGCGCGGTCTTAGTCGTGACGGCAGGCTGGTGCCGTCAGAAAATGCCATTTGTTTATTTATAACATGAGCAGTATTCGAGGGAGAAAACTCCTGAAAGTCAAAGTATAATCATCTATGCATCGATTGCTTCCCTTAGACCGTATCTAATCATCATACAGTCTTTGTTTTGACAAAGTTTCTAGAGTCAGTAAGCGATGGTGTATTCACCTATTTTCAAAATGGCGGCAAGGCGACTTCGGATGTGCAAGAGGCAATCGGTATCGACCAAGCTGAAGGATCTGATGATGAATTAGATCTTGTTGGTGAATTATCTGTCGAAGATAGGGATGATTTGTTGGATTCAGATACGAGTTTGTCCCTAGCATTGGCTTAAGTGACATCGCTATATGGTCGATCATGTGGTTCAAAACTTTTGTTCGGAATGCTGTTTGGATACCCTAATTGGAGTAATTTCTACATTCAAGTGGGAAATCGCACACAAATTGTGAGTAGAATCTAAGTAGCAAGCTTCTGCCTTTCTTTTGCACTTTACTGTTTGTTTCTATCTTGTCTGGTTATTTTGTAATATTTTTTTTTAAAATGGCCGAAAACACGCGATTTCAGGGGTCGACAAGCACTATTTGACTGCAACTCCATTGAGTTAATCTAATTCTCTATCTCTCTCTCTCTCTTTCTCTCTGTCTATTACAGGAATTCACAAAGTCTTAGTTTAGAGTTTGCTCAAAAGAGTTTATATATCTGACACAAATGACATAAAAATCATGTGATCATGCCACACAGCAGTCTTCAAAATGTCTACTTTGTAGCAGTTTCATCCAATTAAACTGACATTAAAAATAAAGTTCTTAATAGTGGAAACAAAGCCCAGAAGTCAATGTGTTAAAAGCCATTTCATGGTTGTAAAATACAACAGTCAATACATGCATATGAATTTATGATTGTTTCCAAAGCACCTCATTAACCCTTTGATTCCCAGAGCCTGTCCACCTACATCCTGCATTACTAACCATGCTAGCAAAGCAAAAACTTAACCCTTTGACTCACTCAACCTATCCACCAGATTCCTGAAGGAAGCTGGTGAACAGGGTGAGGAAATCAAAGGGCTACGTTTTTGCAGTGGTGGATAGGGTGCAAGAGTCAAAGGTTTAAAGGAAAAAAAAAGAAGAGAACACAATAAAAGGCCAGGCATACCGCAACTTTTACTGCAAGAGACAATTTACATCTCTTACTGTTAATAAGCTACTTTCTTTTGCTGCAGGTTTGCTGTTTTGCATGATTCTGACCTTGAAAAGTTGTTATCTCCTTCAAAAGTTTACTATCCTGACACTGTAAGCATGCTTTGTCAATGTTTCATCTAGTCTTTCAACAACCTTTCAAAATTTTTGCTCACTGCCTATGAGCAAAGAATATAGTACTACGGAAAGAGCAGCCACTTCGGTTGGAAAAGTGGCTCCGTGCGCCCGCCACCTCATCCCACCCGCCATACGTAAAGCCAGCTGCCAGCTTCTCTGGCATGTGAGAAAGTAGCCGAGGCAAAAGGTGGCAGTGCTTGGTGTGCTGCAAATAACTGCTCTAACTCACGGAAGAAAGGATGGAAAATGTTTCCATTTCCCAAAGATATTGAGAGATAAGTTTGGAGACACAGTCGGTATTATAATTAAAAGAAGCAACACACATACACATGTGTACAAACACATAATGTTGCATTTCACGCTGAGGTCTGATACGTGTTGAGAGTCTGAAATGTCTGGGTAGACAATTGTTTCATTGTGTGTGTGTGTGTGTGTGTGTGTATGTGTGTGTGTAGGTGTGTGTGTGCGTGTGCGTGTGCGTGTGGTGTGTGTGTGTATGTGTGTGTGCGTGTCGTGCGTGTGTGTGTGTGTGTGTGCGCGTACGTGCGTGTGCGTGCGTCCGGTAATAATGATAACGTATGAGTGTGTGCTAATATGTGCGCAAGAATGATAATTTGAAAGAACCTTACCCCACCTTGATATTCACTGATTGTTATTCATTCCAACAGATGCAAGAAGTGGAAGATAAATACCAACAAGAAGATCTGCTGAAAAGAGCAACAGACCATATCAGTAGGAACTGCTTCTTGTGTTCAGATCACTTTGAGGATAACATGTTCATGAAATCTGCCAAACAGAAGTTCATTTGGTCTGCTGTCCCAACGCTGTTTTGTGTTCCTAATCCACCTCCGCAAATGACCACCAAAAGGCTTTCGCCACCAAAATGAGCTGGACAACGAGATAAGAAAAAAAAACTAAGTACATGGGATCAGAGACAAGTAAATTATCTAAAACTCTTCTGGAATCTCAGACTCAGTTTTGTACAGCGCGACAACAAAAGACAAAACGCAACAACATCCAAACGGCAAAACAGAAAAGTATTGAAGTCTGCTCATTTATGATCTGTGGCACTCAGTACTGACAGTTTTCTTCGCAGACAATCGTTTTGCAGAAACCCACAGAGTGGGGGTGGAGGGGAAGAAGAGAGGGATGGAGGAGACGGACACTCACGCGCACACTCACACTCACACACACACACACACACACACACACACTCACACACACACACACACACACACACACACACACACACACACACTTATAATTCATTACATAGTTCATACACAGAGTTACAGTTCGCTAGTTTACTAGTTTATTGCTTCAAAAGTTGTGTGTGTGTGTGTGTGGTGTGTGTGTGTGTGTGTGTGTGTGTGTGTGTGTGTGTGTGTGTGTGTGTGTGTGTGTGTGTGTGCGTGTGTGTGTGTGTGTAGTAAGCTTCTTCATTTGTTATCTTTTCTTTCAATGTTTATAATTCTTTACACTCTCTGTTCATAGTTACAGTTAACTGGTAGTTTATTGTTTACATAGTTGTTGTAGTACGCTGCTTCATATGTTATCTTTTCGCTCCCCTCTTCCTCTGCCCTTCCTGTATCTACATTCCCTTCCTCACGTCGTTTTCTTTTCCTTTTTGTGTATTATTTTAATACATTTTTGGTCTAAAATCACTTAAGTGAATAGACATTAACTCACTCGCTACTGGCCATTTTTCACTAAGCGATTCTCTGTATACTGGCCATTTGTATAGGTAACTAAAAAATTCATTACTCAATATCTACTTAACTCAGCATAATGAAAATTTCAGATTATATTATTGATATATTGAAGTACTACAGTACAAAATTTGAAGTGTCTGAGATGAAATTTAGTTGGTGTACATAGGAGGGATATTTTTGCCTTTTTTTTTACCCCGAAAATCAACAAAACACATAATTGTCACTTTACACAGTAAGGAATAAACTCCCAAAAAGGATGGAAATTGTTCTCAAATGCACATATTTATTCATTAGGAAACATGTGCATTCACTCTGAACATAAATAAAAGAAAAAAAAGACAACTAAATATATAAAACTGACCTGCAATTTCAGGCGCGAACAGGTTTATGTACACACTTTTCACTTTCACACACACTCAGTAGTCTGCAAAGTTCTTCATGGAGTGGTACACCTGGAAGCAGGTAATTTGTCTACCCCAGGCAGGTTTGTCCACACACAAAGCCTTCCCACACTTGTTGCACCAGTTGGGAGTCTGGCGGCGCCTCGCCACAGTAGGCTGACGCGCAGCCCGGGCTGTGCACACAAAACAGTTCCGGAACACTGGTCGCCCCGTGTGGTACACCCCAATCCGACTGGAGTAATGGTCTCCAGCCAGGCGCGTCTCCGGAACAAACAAGGGAGGTGCAGGGGGGCGCTGCGGTGCAACAGCAGGCCCTCCAGAAGGACCCGGGGCAGGTTCTCCAGAAGGACCTGGGACAGGCTCTCTAGAAGGACCAGGGGCAGGCTCTCTAGAAGGACCTGGGGCAGGCTCTCCCGAAGGACCCGGGGCAGGCTCCACAGCAGGCTCCATAGCAGGCTCTGCAGCAGGCTGATCAGGTAGACTGTGGTACCTTTCAGACAGTCCATTCCCCAACGCCACCACAAACTTCTTCAGAGAAGATTTCCGATGTCCGGGGGCGTCATGAAATTTTTCATACAAAATGTATGCCTGGATGATGGAGAGAGTGAAAAGATGGAAAAACATTTTTTCCACCATTTGATGGTTTTCCTCTTCAGAGGCATGTAAGCCATCAGCTGGTCACTTTTATCTACACCAGCCATGTTGCGGATGTAGTCCTGGACTGCTGACGGCTTGTTCTTGTCTCCGCTTCGGGATATCACTCTCTCCATTACCCTTGGATCCATTTTGGTGGTGAGCAGATGGACAGGTTTTTTGTCCATCCACTTCAGGACACCCACTCCACCTGCAACAGATAACAGCACACAAATAAGTTGTACATACACACACAGTTGATTATGTATGTATATAAAATATTCATATCTAAATGTATCCTTATAACTCATGTATCCTATGTATACAGGATATGTTTTAGTTATAAAGGTATGGATCAATACAAGAAAATAAAATGTACACTCTGGTCTGTATCACATGCATTGGGAGCAAATAAAGCTATGAAATGAATTATGAACTGTTATTATATATATTCATATCTAAATGTATCCTTATAACTCATGCATCCTATGTATACAGGATATATTTTAGTTATAAAGGTATGGATCAATACAAGAAAATAAAATGTACACTCTGGTCTCCTGTATCACATGATTGGGAACAAATAAAGCTATGAAATGAATTATGAACTGTTATTGTATTCATACCTAAATGTATCCTTATAACTCATGCATCCTATGTATACAGGATATATTTTAGTTATAAAGGTATGGATCAATACAAGAAAATAAAATGTACACTCTGGTCTCCAGTATCAGATGCATTAGGAAAAAATAAAGCTATGAAATGAATTATGAACTGTTATTGTATTATCTCCACACACATTTGCACATATAATAATAAAATAACATACCTTGTCGGAATGCAAGAACGGTGCCACGCTCCACGGGGCTGCAAGTTCTCTCTTTGGCAGGCCCAGACGATTGGGACGAACCGTCCCGACACAATGTGTGTCCCTGTCGACTAGCTTGTCAGCAAGCTCTGGGCAGCAGTAGTAGTTGTCTACGTAGACACAACGTCCATGGTCCAGGAGGGGTTCAGCCAGCCTCATCACGACATCCACAGGTCTGTTGCTGATCAGGGGGTCGGCAGCGAAGATCTCAAAATCATACACGTAGGCAGAGGTTGATTCGCATAGTTCATAGAGTTTCATCCCCCATCTCACTGGTTTGTCCCTCATATAAACTCTGAATCCAACTTTTCCTCTCCATGGACACATCGCCTCGTCAATGCAGATGTTCTCCTCAGGCACATACAGTTCCTTGAACTTGGTGCGGAGATGAGTGTAGACTGGCTGAATCTTGTGTAGTGGGTTGTGCTCTGGTCTACCTCTGGGGATAAATTCAGCATTGTTGCTGACATGTAGCATGGCAAGGATGAGTTGGAACTTGTCCCTACTCATGATGGCTGGTGCAAAGGAGGACTGCATGGTGGGGTCAGTTGACCAGTAGTCTGATACTTCAGGCTTGTGCACCAGACCCATGTGCACCAGAATAGCAAAGAAACCAACCAGTTTTTTTTCTGAAATGGCACTCCACTGCCGAAATAAACTGTGGGGAGGTAGTGCTCCTTTGGCTCCAATGTTTTCCTGGGCATAACGGTTGGTCTCGCGCACAATGACCTGCATCAGTGTCTTGTCAAAAATTGTGTCGAAGAATGCGAGGGGGGCGTGGTTTTCCATAACACCAAGATGCAGTCCTGCTGTGTCTGGGGCGCTGTAGTGTGGCACACACGGAAAAAGTGTGAAATCTTGGTGCCAATCCTTCGCTAACAGCTCCACAATTCTCTCTGCTGTTATTTCCCCGTCCCCACCTTCGACAGATTCCTCACTCGACGAAGCGTCACTGTCACCACCCCCCAAACTTTCGTCTGACACACGCCCACCGTCGTCTTCACTGCTGCTTTCCGACTCGATTGACTCCGGTTCAGACATATCTTCGCTTTCAGAGTCATCGTCTTCCTCTTCTACATCAGATCCAGGTGTCTGTAGTAGTTCTAATACTTCACGGACATTGTAAAGCAGTCGTCTCTGCCGTCTACCACGACCAGTTTCTTCGCTCGACGCCAACTTTGTTTACGTTTATTCTACGCAGAGCTAGTGGGTACGAAATCAGACCTGGTTGAGCCAAATTGTACACTGGAAACGGAAAGCACCTATTTTTGGGAGTAGTCGAATGGTTAGTCTTCAGAGCTAGCACTTCGATTTTCGTACGAAAGTTGACCTCATGGAGGAAAAAAATTCCAAAGGTCAATCCTGCGATCGCAGTGCTCAGTAGGCAAGCGTTGTAAAAGAGAGCACTGCGATCGCAGTGCTCAGCAGGGAGTGAGTTAAACCAATGACCACACACACACACACACACACACACACACAGAGACACAGACACACACACACTTATAGTGAAAAGACGTTAAATCAAAGAACGAACGAACACACACACACACTCATTCATTCACTCACACACACAACTTCAGATATGAGAGAGGGAGGGGGAGGGAGAGAGAGAGGGGGAGAGAGAGAGAGAGAGAGAGAGAGAGAGAGAGAGAGAGAGAGAGAGAGAGAGAGAGAGAGAGAGAGAGAAGAGAGACAGACAGACAGACAGACAGACAGACAGACAGACAGACAGAGCATTCGTAAGTCTTCTTGTGTGACACATTCGCGAAGTTCTTTGATGTTTGTGATATCGATAAGTTAATCTTTGTGTGTGTGTTTCTCTTTGTGTGTGAATTTGTGTCTCTGTGTGTTTGTGAAAGAAACTGAGAGAGAGAGAGAAAATGAGAATCAGAGAGAGTGTGTGTGTGTGTGTGTGTGTGTGTGTGTGTGTGTGAGAGAGAGAGAGAGAGAGAGAGAGAGAGAGAGAGAGAGAGAGAGAGAGAGAGAGAGAGAGAGAGAGAGAGAGCGAGCTTGGATCAGTGTCATAGGAGTTTGCCTAAGATCAGCCCTTGATTAAATACAGTTATGAACCCTCAAACAATTACAAGTTCATGTGAATCATCTATCTTGGTCAATATGCGATTTTGCCAACGAAATAAATAGACTACAAACTTGAAATGTTTGTACTCCTCTGGAAACGGAGTTTACTTGTACGAATGGTTTCGACCCTGTGCGTGTGTGTGAAGAAAACTCGCTGACCTCTAATATTAATATACAACATCTCTGTAGCATCCGTCTTCTGCCTAGCCATGCTTTACACACAGGCAACATGCCGGTGTTTACGTATAGGGAGGGTGCGGCCGCCTGCTGCAGCCGGCGAGCGAGGGCCACTTAATTTAGAGGGCGCTAAGAAGCAGTGACTGCTCTTTCCATAGGTACTATACTCTTTGCTATCAGTCCATTAGTGTTATCTGCAAAGTGAACTTTTGTGCTTCATTTATGATGTGTTCCAGGAATATGCTGAAAAGTATGGAGGACAGAAGGCTACCCTGACCAACTTTACCGATATATAGAACCACTCTCCAATAGCACTTTGTGTAAGAACTGCACAAGTTGCTTTTGAGGACACTTGCTGGATGATATTAATTACCTTTAGCCCAATGTTATAAATTTCTTCATTGTGGTCTAAAGTGTCCTTTTCTGGACTCTTGTCAAATGTCTTTTTTAAAGTCAATGAAGACATGGCAGAACTCACTTGGTGTGCATAGGTTAAAGATCTGTTGATGGTACTTCTGCCTTTGCAGAATGACAGTATAAGATATCTCCAAGACTGCACACAGAAAATTTCTAGGCCAGAAGATCCTAGTATGTTTCATGTTTAATCCTCTTCAATCAAAATTTCAAACTTTAAACTTCAAAACATTTTACCACTCAATGATTTCCCACTGAGATAATACAGTTTAACCCTTTCATATCCTCACTCTATCCACCATCCTCCTGCAGTAAAAGAAAGAGAAAGGTTCAAGGAGTGAAAGAGTTCCCATTCAAACACTAACCTTGATTATGCCAGGACAGTTGGGTCCAATGAGGCGGGTCTTGTTCTGCCTGACCAGGCGATGTTTCACACGCACCATATCCTGCTGAGGGATGCCCTCAGTGATACACACCACCAGGCCAATCTCAGCATCAACAGCTTCCAAAATGGCTGCTGCCGCAAATGGAGGCGGCACGAAAATCACAGAAGCATCAGCACCAATTTTATCGACAGCCTGTGGAAATAGGAAAACTCATCCATTATTTAATTGCACTAAAAATGAAAGTCAACAGCTCTAGATAGGAAAATCAATTAAACTCAAGTCAAATAAATATAACTCAAATCCAAACACATCAAACTCATTAATACTTTACAGACAAATTTTACAAAAGCACATCAAACAATTTAAAACTCGTTAAATCAGCAGATTTTACATCTGTTCTGGTGGTGTAATAATGTAAGGGATCCAGTTGTATTCAAACTTGGATCCCTGTCATGAGAGGAAACTTGTCATGTAGGCACACAAAGGTAATTAATCATGTAATAAATGAGCGCATCACACCTCTTTCACTGAATTGAAGACTGGTCTATCAAGATGTGTTGACCCTCCTTTGCCAGGGGAAACTCCTCCCACCAGATTACTGCCATACTCTATGGCCTGCTGACTGTGAAATGTTCCCTGCAAATTTCATGTCAAGCATCAGAAAATTTCAAATAAAGTATAATTTGACATGCAAGTGAGAGAGAGACATAGAGACACAGGCAGACAGAAAGACAGAGAGACCGAGAGAGTGTGTGTGTGAGAGAGAGAGAGAGAGAGAGAGAGTGTGTGTGTGTGTGTGTGTGTGTGTGTGTGTGTGTGTGTGTGTGTGTGTGTGTGTGTGTGTGTGTGTGTGTGTGTGTGTGTGTGTGTGTGCATGCATGTGTGTTGTATATGACAACATTTAACAAGCACGCAGTGAGTCTGCATGCACATGTGTGCATGTATGTGTGTGTGTATTCAAGTGTGCACGTGCATGTGTGTGTGCATGTGCACATGCATATGAGCACGTAAGAGGGGAGTGTATGTATGTACACATGAAGGAGGAACGTATAACCAATTGAAAAGAAAAGGGTAAAGCATAATGAAACTGAGGAGTCAATACCTGAATGAACCTGCAAAACCAATTTCTCCCAAATCAGGTAACAATGTTCTTTCTCTGTACCAAGTCAAAGACAATAAGTTACGCCCAAGTTCACTCAAGCAAATGTTGGTAGCACCAGCATCATTATGTAAAATGTAAGTTTTCTAACCACCTCAGTTGATAACACCAGTGGCATGTATTATTATTAATATTATGTAACTGTAAGTTTAATAACAAACCTAAGTTAAAATCAAAGTTGTAAATGGAACTATTGCATCATGTGAGCCCTGGTGGATTGGATTCCGGTTTGGTTTTGGTTTTTATTCATAACAGAATTTTTCTGAGCGAAATGTGGGTTACTATCCTAGGGTGGAAGTCCAACATCGTAGTACACCACCACCCTTTTTTTTTCTCTCCAACGTATGCTTGCACTTTTTTTTTTACAAATGAAAGTTGACTGTTTCAAAGAATTTTGCCATGGATTTATCTTTTGTTGCTCTGAAATCTTTTATGTGTACAATAGTATTCTGCATACAAGACCTCAGTTTATCACCTAATCTGAGAGCCTAGCACTTACACCATGATGTCTACTGGATAGGGGAGAAAAAATCTGACCAGAGAGGCATTTTCAGACCTCTCACTTACTAAAGCATGTGCTTTATTCACAAGGCCATACAGCTAATCCGGTGATAAAACTAGTTAAAATAACGGCTATTTTACCATAATCTACTTCACACTGTCCATTTACTATTCATATCATATCAGCTGAATTTAATTATTTTTTTCTTTTTAGACAATCATTATAAACCAGATGATGTTGACATGCAGTGTTTAAAAATGACCCTTGGATCATCATCCATTCAGTAAGATTCACCTTACCTGCTTTAAACTAATGTTTCCTTGCTTAGTTATATGTAACAAGTGACCATACATCAGAAACTAAAATACACAGTACCTAATTACTTACCTGCTTTCCTGTGAAACCTTGACATATCAGTTTTGTATGGGAGCCAATCATTAAGTTCTCTCGGGTTGCAGTATAAATACTGCGCAGGTTTTGTTGGCCACATAAGGCTGTATACAGAGGAAAGAAAAAGAACATGAAATGACAAAAAACTAACCAGGAATAACATTAAAAAAATGTTTTAAAAAACACTGAATCATCTGCATTCTCATGAAATTGGTATTTCTAAAGAGTGAACATTCTAAACAGTCATTATCCTCACATCATCTAGTCTCCCAGGCAGTACAGGTTGTTGGGGGTTTAGAGTTGGATTTTGTTCAAAACAGATTAATCACATCCACACAATTCCATATACATGTGTTTCACCAAATTCTGAAACCAATTATCTGGTAGACTCCTTGATCATATACAAAACTCTGTACTCTGGCAACATCTTGAAATGAAGAATGGAACAGGATTTATAAAGCACCAACACCACCAGAATGACTAAAGCTGGGTGGACTGAGGCCACATCAGTTTTCTTAAGCTAAAGCTGAACCCATGCACTCATGATGCAGTCAGAATATTGGAAGGCAAGACCTCTGCTTCAGCACCAATCAGGCCTTCGCTTACCACAATCATGCATGATTGATAAAATACAGAAACTATAGCTGCAAGTTTATTTGAGAAAAACAGGAGACTTATTTGAGCTCTGGGATTTATGCCGAGAGACAAGAGATCTGTTAGAGCTCTAGGTTCTATGCAGAAGAAAACAAAGAATAATTTGGATAGACTGCGCTGCAGTTAGTTGTTGTTATCTTATATTTTCAATAATTGTTATTTTTGTTTAAAGTTCAGCTGACTGCATAAAACCATATCAAGGCTATAACCCTTTCAGAACATACACAATATTTCAACAGGAAAGAAAGGGAAGAAGAAAATTAAGTAAACATATCAATGCATTCAAGCACATAATCTACTGATATGCCCCTGGCACTGACCAATCCATCAAATTTATCACACAGGGGATTTAAAAATCATACCTGAACACAAATTTAAGCATTACTAAGGATGCTAAAACATAAAAATGCGCCCAAGTTATCTAAAACTTGCTTCTGCATATCACATCTCCCTAGAGCCAAAAATGCACTTATTACATGTACCAAATTATCAATCATAATGACAAGAGAAATTTCTCCTTACTACTTCAAATATATCCACTTTCACCTATTTTAGGTGATATATCAATCATTTTTGTATTGCACTATCTTTCAAATTCATTTGGATTCACTGCATATTAAGTTAATTAACAATAATACATAGACTTGTTTTTATTGGAGCATGGAGAACTCAAGCCATTAGGTGGGCTGACCTCATTCCACATTGTTGTTGTACAGTCTGCATCTTTGGTGGGTACGCATGCTTGGTATCTTAGTACTTCTGTAAGTTAGCCAGTGACATGACTTACAATATCTCTAATGTGCATATTTGATATTCTGCCAACATAATGACCAAAATACACATTCTTTTAGATGTGTGAATTATTTCAATTACAACTTTACATGTCAGACACTTTAATGCAGTCTAAAGAAAACCAGGATCTAATATCTTGAGTTCAGTTCCAAACTGCAACATTAGAAATTAGCCTGTTTGCTGCCCATCTTAATGCTTGCATCATTCTGGTGGTGTCAGGTTAATGTTTCAAAGGTCCCCCCCCCCCCCCAACTTTACCCTTCCCACTCTGCAGTTCAAGATCTTGCCAATGCATAGGGTTTTGTGCAGGCTCAGGGAATATGCCAGGTAACTGCTGGCAGATTTGGGTGGAGCATATATGGAATTGTCCAACTGTGACAAATCCCTCTTGAAGAAACTCCAACTTTCTAAAATAATTAAATGTAAATAAAGTTTACAAAAAACAAAACAAAGAAAAAACAGGGGGGTGGAGGTAAGTGTCACAAGTACAAATCAGGGCTTAAAACAGGAGGAAAAAAACCATTGAAACTAGGGGGTCTGGGGCCATAACTTGCGCGCCGTTGCTATGAACGCTTGCAAGCCGACCACGGATGCCTTGTTCCTTTCGGGTTTTTTGTTCGTTTGTTTTTTTGGTTTTTTGGTTTTGTTTTGTTTTTTGTTTTGACAAACCGAAATCGCAGAATTCCGCCCAGACGTGGAACGTTTTAAGCCCTGACAAATAACTTGATGGTACGCTGCTGTTCTGACTCAGGTCAAGGTATCAATGCAAGCAACTGAAGAAAATGGCCCTTTACATTATCTCCACAATGCCACACAATCGCATTTTCTAAATGTATTTCTTCCAAATTACAGAAGTTCTTTGCTGTCTCCCCCCCCCCTCTCTCTCAGTGTGTGTTTGTGTGTGTGAGTGTGTGTGTGTGTGTGTGTGTGTGTGAGTGTGTGTGTGTGTGTGATGTGTGTGTGTGTGAGCGTGTGTGTGTGTGTGTGAGCGTGTGTGTGTGTGTGTGTGATGGTGTGTGTGTGTGTGTGTGTGTGTGTGTGTGTGTGTGTGTGTGTGTGTGTGTGTGTGTGTGTGTGTGTGTGTGTGTGTGTGTGTGGACGTGGAGTGTAGTTCCTTTAATTTTTTGTTTTAAACAAAAATAGACACAAAAAATTGCCTGCAAAAAGACAGCCACTTAATTCCTTGCTACCAAACCAGAACAGGCAACATCTGTGCAACATCTGTGACAACTGAACTCACAAGTGTAGATTAGCATCGTTCTGCCCATTAACCAAGACTATCTTAAGTATCACACACACACTTCAGTTATTAAAAATTATATATATACATAACTTATGTATAAGTTACACATATATATATTCCTTTTTTTCTCCCAATGTTCAATGTTACAGGGCTTATAACAGGAGAAGGAAAAAACCACTGAAACTATGGGGGTCCGGGGGCATGCTTCCCCGGGAAAATTTTTTAAAAACCAAGTGTAAATCTATGCCATTTTGCGCTTTCTGGACATAATTTCAAGAGATATTTAGTGCATAAAAATTGCTGTAAACACATAATTATTACAGGAAGATATATTTGGGAAAAGGGGAGATGGGGTTAAAAACATTTTGTTTTTTCCAAGAAGTCCAACCGGAAACTTCTTCCAAGAAAAATCAGGGGCCATAACTTGCGCGCCATTGCTAGAACGCTTGCAAGCTGATCATGGATGCCTTGCTCCTTTCGTTTTTTTTGTTTTGTTTGTTTTTGTGTTTTTGTTGGGTTTTTTTGACAAACCGAAATCGCGGAATTCCGCCCAGACGCGGAACGTTTTAAGCCCTGATGTTAAAATCCACGTGACAGAGGGTCACAATTAGTTCAGTTTCAGTTTCTCAATATAGTGTCGCTGCATACAAAATAAATTCGATATGGGCCAACAACACAGTGCTACATGATGAAGAAGAGAAAAAATGATCATGGCCCAAGCCATAAGCCTGTGCATAAACCCTACATGCTGGCAAAGTCTTGAGCATATGATTTTACGACTAATTTTGTATTACTCTGTCAGTGAAACATTTTACATTCTTTCTTATAATGTGTTCTTTGTTTCTGTCACCATTAATATTAATAATAAGGTCTTTAATGCACTCTACCCATCTCTCTAATATTTTGTCTTTTTCGATAAGCATACCATCTGTCAATTTTATGCAACCAGTTGATATCTGTCTTTTGCTTGTGTGCAATTTCTTGAATGTTTCTGTACATACCTTGAGGATCTGTTTTGTGTTGGTCTTCAATTTCTTTGCACTTTGTTTCCAGCCAAGCTTCCTTAGCTTCAATGCACCTACTCCTTTTCCTTGTTTATCTTTTTAGTATTCTTTGTCTTTTCCCTTTGCCTTCCTCCGTTCTTCCATCAAGCCTATAATTAACTTTGTCATCCAGTTCTTTTTTGCTTTTCTTTCAACTCTACCGATTTCTTCACAAGCTTCATTTAACGAGTTTCTTAACTTTGTCCACTGTTCCTCACTGTCACCAACATCCTCCGTAACACTGAATTTGTTTTGAACATGTATGTCAAATTTTTCATGGGTCGCTTCATCTAACTTCGTTTAATTAAGAGTCCAAGATTTAGTTGGATGTTACTTTTGGTCTGTTTTCTTTTCTTTAGTCTCAGTCTAAATCTTCCCATTATGGTACAATCCACTATTACTGTGTCTGCGCCTGCAGTGTTTTTGCTATCAATAAAGAATTTCTAAATCTTTAATTCGATCAGAAACACCAAGGGGATGTCGCCATTTTAGATTTTTCTAAAGCAATCGACACCATCCCCCACAAACGTCTCCTTCACAAGCTGCACGAGTATGGAATCAGAGGTCCCCTCCACACCTGGTTATCAAACTTTCTCCAGCTCAGGAAGATGGCCGTTGTGATAGAGGGCGTCACATCCGAAGAGACCCCGGTAGATTCCGGAGTACCTCAAGGAACAGTGTTGGGCCCGCTCCTCTTCCTGTGCCACATCAACGACCTCCCTGACAGGGTCAAGTCCCAAGTACACCTGTTTGCTGATGACTGCCTCCTTTACCGCCAGATCTAACTCCCTGCAAGACTACATTCATCTTCAAGGGGACCTCAACCAACTCGAAACCTGGGCCACAAACTGGGGTATGAAGTTCAACCCCAACAAGTGCTACATCCTCAGTATACAGAAGTCTACCAACTATATCTACTCACTATGCAACATCCCCCTTCAGCGCGTCCAAACCCCTATATAGGTATTCAACTATCTGATGACCTGAAATGGAGCACCCACATTGCCCACACCTGCAAGAAAGCACACAGCACCCTTGGCTTCCTCAGGAGAAACCTGCGTCTCTGCCCCCTCCAATCCAAGAAAAATGCCTATCTATCTCTCATCAGACCAGCCCTCGAGTATGGCTCTATCATATGGAGTCCCTACCTCGAACAGGACATTGACAAACTGGAAAAAGTGCTGCGCCTGTCTACCCGGTTTATAATCGGCGATTATAAATCCAGAACACCCGGCTCCATCACCAAGATGCTTCACACTCTGCAACTGCCAACACTCCAACAGTGCAGACATGATCTACACCTAATCTTCCTCTACAAGGTGGTTGAGGAGTTGGTACCGGCCATACCATCTGCTGAGTACTTAACTCCACACAAACCAGGACGACTCATAAGTCCACAAACATCTGGCGACCAGTACGATACCATCAGTATGATCTCTAATTACGTAAGAAATAATACAAGTACATTCCAAGTCAGCAGATGCCAGACAGAGCAGTTCAAACAGCCTTTTTTGTTAGTACAGTGAGAGACTGGAACCATCTGGAAGAAAACATCGTGAGAGCATCAACCCTTGAAAACTTTAAAAGACTGATATCCCAATAGTGAACATGCTAAAGCTGCGCACACCCCCACCCGTCGCGATAATGCCATAGGTCTTGGAGACAGCGACATATCTTACAGAAACAGAATCAATTTACTGGGCATAAGAAGGTGAAGAAGAGCAAGAAACTATCCAAAAAAAAAGTATCATCCAACCCTAAGCTCATTCAAACCCAACTCCCAAGTAGTCAAGACTAAAACATATAACCTATCGGAAACAAATGGCGTACTACAGGGTGCTAGGTACGGCCTACACTATGATACTGTCTTCATCTGACCTGCCTAACCTGACCATACCATCACAGAATCCTGAAGTTATAGCTGCCGACGCAGCAAGGGCATGGTCTGTGGGATGTGTGATGTAGAACCACCGACCTGCTGTAGCTCTAGCAGACGAGACGCATCCGACAACGGCTTACCGCACATGATTTTATCAAACGTGCAGGTGCTAATCATCATTATAAGTTGCTGACCAAACACTGTACTATAAACCCACTATGTATTTCCGCACAGTCCATTATTGGCTGAACAGAGTCCACACAAATAAAGAGAAAGTATTTTACCAGTCAACCTTGCAAGCACCTTGCCCGTGCACGCCATCTTGGAAGTTCAGGTCATTTGCTAACAACCAATAAAATAGCGTTTTGCTTTACTCATACTTCCGGTGAAACTGTCATGGCAGATTGCAGACAGAACTGAGCATTTTCGTACAGAAAAATACTTGGACTGGTATTCTAGGCTCTCTCCACTGAGTGAGTGTTCGATTAACAAGCGTATGAGTTAGTATTGTATTCGTTATTTACAGCATGCCTTTTTGTGAGATGGTAATTATTGAGAAATATCCAAATGTAGCATTCGCGATTCACTTAAAATGATGATGCATAGTGATGTACTGTCACTGTCAGACTGTGATACTCATACTCCGTACTCACTGACTGATCTGTGATGGTGTTTCTTTGGTTGATTATTTTTGATAATTAGGATGTTCTCGGTCTCGTTTGTTAAGTATTTGAATTAATAAGATAACTAAGGCTCCGTCAGAAATACTGAAGTCTAACGTTTCCTGCACATGACCTGCACGATGACGATCAACGGAGCCTTAATTATCTTATTAGTTATTACTTCAAATACTTAACAAAGCCAAAGGAGACCCAGAACATCCTAATGATAAAAAATAATCAACCAAATGAAGCATCATCACAGATCAGTCAGTGAGTACAGAGTATGAGTTATGACTATGAGTATCAGTACTATCACAGTCAGTCACTACCAGGCATAGTAATATTAGATCTAGTATGAGTTACAGTATTGGTAATACTAGTATCATATTCATAAGTATGATACTAGGTCTGTGACAAAATTCACATTTTTAAAAAAAATAATTATATAACTACCATCACATTAAAGATACAGATAAGTAACATTACAGTGGTATGAAAAGGTTTTCATTTGGTTGACCATAAAAAGAATTACGAATTTTTGAAAAATAGAAATGTTGGCCAGTTTTACATGGCTCACATGGCAGAAACTGTTATCATTCGTCTATGTATGCTTTGTGAATATAAAGTGACATAGCTCTGGAAAGACTTAACTGAGAAAAACTGAATATCACCAGAAATGTCTTTACATGCACAAGACAACACAACTGAAGTATTCATGAGTTTGCTGCAAGAGTGCACTAATTACTGATAATGTAATTAATCAGATGAGCTTTGAGGAACTACATGAAGGCGCTGAAAGTTATTACAACCTCTATTATGGCTGGAATTATGGCTTTTGGTTTGCTACACGCAGACTCCAGTTATTACCATATTACATTATTAGTCATCATAAAAACTATGATTAATCATGATAGTTTTGGTAATCACCCCTGTAGTCAATCACTTAAAAACTTAATTATAACTTCTATAGTAGCTGTAATTGTGACATATTATTAGCTACACGACAGACTCCTGCCGTCCTGGTATTATTCTGTATTCATAATAAAAAGATATGACTAGTCACAACATGGTAATCCAATAATTAAGTAATCAACTCAATAAGCTTAAAACACTGTATACTAGTCCTTAAACTTAAACCATTTATCTTTTATCAGTATCAGTAGATGGAATTCTGGCTTGTAATGTGATTAACTAACTACAGTAACAAGCTAAAGAAAAACCTTATATGAGAGTCTTAAAACCATTATGATTTCTGTAAAACCTAGAATTCTGGCTTATAATAGTTATATTGTTATAAAATGCCGCACCCACACTCCAGGTATTACCTAATGAAAAATTAGTCTTCATAATAATTTTGGTAATTAATCCAGTAATCAATTAATTGAACAAGCTCTAAAAGTACTACATAACACTAACAGCCATAAAACCATTTTAACTTGCACCATAGTTGGAATTGTGGCTTGTATATAAGTTGTAATTCACCACGTATAGACTGTAGGTGTTACTCATGAACAAAAACTATGAAAAACATACCTAAGACATCTAAAACAATTACAAATGGAAGAATAAATTTTGTGTATGTCTGGGCCTACTAATGGCAAGAATTTAAAAAGTGTTCATTTTCATTGTAGTTTAAAATAGTTATCCTTTATTAGTTTTAAATAGTCTTTCCAGACAGGCCTGTGGTATAAAGATTAAAAGTAGTAATAGCAAAATTATAGAACATGCAGTATGTTCTACTGAATGTAAAATAAGCCAAAGAGTGTTGTCATGAAATGTAAATTTATGTAAAGCAATAATTTCATGTCATTAATTTCATATCTTTTATTTTACATGAAAGTGTTCATTCATCGTTAAGGAAACACTACCCAGTGAGAATGTTCCCAGCAGTGCGTGGGGAGGGGACATAATTTGTATTCTGACAGATTGTCAGATAGTGATTTTATGACTTTTTTTTTTCGTAGCATTTTGCTTTTTGGGGCAATGATTTGTGATATATGCATGACTCGTGATTGGATCTGAAGAAAATTTGTACACAAAAATATTCATCTTTCTGACTTTACTTTATCTTTGTCTCAGCGACAGTATTTGTTTAAAGTTGCACCACCCTGCATGACCTTAATCCTCCATGGTTGAAATATAAAGACCTGCTACATATACTTTCCCAGTTGTTCAATTCTTGTAAGTTGTGTAACTTAGTAATTTATTAATTAAAAATTGTTTTAAGATTTTAAATAAGATACATTGGTTACAGTCTTGAGATTTCTATTCAAAATCCCATCACCTCCTAATTACAGTAATTTGGGGTTGGAATTTGCCTCACATAGAGTCCAACCATTATTCTTGAAAATTAAATGATGATAATGGTAATATTACTAATAATTAGCCCATTCATTCATAATGTAAAGAACTTTAGGAAAATGTGTACCATGCTTTTAAAAATCCCTTTGAACTTAGCTTTAGACAGCAGCCTACAACTCTACAGTGTTGTTTGGTTCAATCATTCGGGTTTCAGTTGAACTTGGATTCCCATCATCTCCCCGAATCTTGATTGATGGTTTGGGTGCTTGCTTTTTGGTGGAGATGGAAACCAAGTCCCTTCAAACTTCATTACCTAAGTCTTGGCATACAGTCAGTGTGTGTAAAACTAAAAGAATCCGTGGCAACAAAGATTTTTCCATGGCAAAATTCCATAGAAAATCCACTCGATAACCAAATTACATGCTTGGTAAGGAAAAAAGGCAGTGCCGTGCTGTTGACAGTGCAATTTTTTTTTACAAGAAGCAAAGTATAATACATTCAGAGGCACTGATATCTCACTCTTGCAAATCGGAATTGACATGTTAATCCTGCATCAAGAATTCAAAGAAGATAAAACTTAATATGATGTGTTATCAGTAGTAGACCTAATCATGTTGGAAAAAGATTAAATAAACTAGAACTTACTAGGCTTAGATAATTTTGTTTAAGCCCTCATAAATAGACCAAAATGTTTTTCTTTTACTGTTTGAATCAAGTGTTTAATTATAAAAAAAAAATATTTAAAAAAAACAACAACAAATCATCAATAAAGTTTTTCTTTTGTTCATTGTTACCTGTAAAGTCTCAAAAGTAATATGTCATAAAAAGATGATGACTTATTTCAGTAGGGCTAAACAAAGAATCCATGCGTACAGATTTATCTAGATCTGATTTTGATGAGTCGTCATGAGATGGTCAGAAAAAGGCATGCCCAGTCACTGGGATTCTGTTACACTGAACATGAGAAATATCTTCTAAATCTGTTTTCATAGAAAAATTCTTATAACAACCAGATCAGTTATTTCAGTAAGCAAACAATCCATGCAGCTGCGTGATCTGATAAGATAGTCTAGCTGGGGATACTCAGCTACTGCCAACTGGCATTTTTTGTCTTCATCTGATCTGTATCTTCAGTGGAATTAAAATTCATTCCCCCTCCCCATGAGAATGCCGAGGGTTCTTTAAGTACAAATAGTATCCCCACCTTCGGGAAAGTCTGCACTAGAAATTTCCTCTTTTCTGTTGCTCTCTTCGTTTCTGTCTTCCTTCTTTGCTTTCTGTCATTTCTTCCTGTCATTTTCTGCCTTGCTGGTCCATTCACCTGTATATCATATGTTTGATAAAGTCTTATGAAGTTATGTGCTTTCTCTTAGGATCGATAATTGGGTACATGATTTGAGTGCATTTTTGGCACAAGGGAAATGAGATATATAGAAGCAGTTTAGGTAACTTAGGCTTGTTTAAATTATATGTTTTAGTGTCCTTAGTTATGTTTAAATTTGCATTCAGGTATTTTTTTTTATCCCCTTTGTAATAAAGTAGATGGAGCGGTTAATGCCAGGGCCTTCTCCTTAGATTATGTGCATGAGTGCATTGATATGTGTACTTAATTTTCTTTTCCTTTTTTATTTTTTCCTCTTGAAGTACTGTATATATTTTGAAACGGTTATAACCCTGATACAGCACTACACAATTAGCTGGGCTGTAAACAAAAATTACAATAAAATTTAAAAGGCCTCTTACACAATAGAAATAATCAATTATAAACTAATAAAGTAAATAAGTATCAAATTGCACAAAACCCCTCAATACAAATAACAGTGCTATCAGCAGTTTGTAGACTTCACTAAGATTGATGAACAGTGGTGGCATGATTTGCATCATCACCTCGGTACATCATGACAGCTTGCTGCTCTTACATAAATAACTGTGTGGCCATAGGTCTGCTTGAATTTGAAATTTGGCATGTCATTAGAGCAGGAGTGTGTCAAAATAAAGGCATATTTTAGGGATCATTTTCCACCTATCTTTGAAGTTTGCAGAGGTTAAAAACAGGTAGTCGGTCAAAGGTCCCATGTTCCATTGAGTGACTGCACAAAAAAGAAAGAATTGAAATTTGAGACTGAAACTCCACCAGTATGTAGAGACATAGCATTATTCCCATTTATGATGTTAAATAATAACCAATCAAGGGTCCATAACATGGACACCCTCCATCAAAGCACCATGAGAAGTTGCCAGTTTTTTGATAAACGCTTGTGGCTACACGGAGGCAGGTGTTCTGACATACCAACACTAGGCTAAGTCTAGTTGTAATCTTAAGCACTGGTACTACTAGTTGAGTAATAGTAATACTAATAGGTATGATAATTATAAATCTTAACCCAGATCCTACCCTGAACCCTTCCCCTAAAAGACCTGAGAAGAAGCTAACATTTCTGTGACTGAACGCAATTTCAGTTTGTCTGAAATAAAATGTACCTCAGAGAGAGATGGAAGATCCCATCTACTGCTGCTTCCCATCAGATCCTCCCAGCAACCACACTGATTATGGGATTAAACATTGTGCAGAAGGCCTAGACTGTTGAAATTTGAAAATGTGAATATTAATTTGTTACCAGATAGATTTGCTTAAACATACAGTCATACAGTTTACACTATGCTCAAGCACATTCATCTGCCAGTGTTAATTTAATACTTTAAAAAATCATAGATTGTCAAATCTTCTGCGCTGGTACACAGGAAACTGGTTCCTGTGGGTTATCCCTGACCATCTGATGAAAATTTCTATGAATGCCAACTTCTATTATTAGAGTCTGAACTGTCCAAAATTTAGGTAAAGGTTTGAATAATACCAGTCTGGAAGTGGATCCAGTGGTGGATTCCTTCTTGGGTGGTCTGGTGTCCGCTCTTCAGGAACCAGACTACGAGCCTGTTTCTCTCCGTCAGTCACCTGTCTCTCCCGCAAAGGTTGCTTCCATACAATCCATGGCGGAAAGACCTCAAGTACTCGGCCGATGCCCTTCGCCAGACTTACCTCAATTCAGTCCTGTCAAGGCCAAATGCGGTACTCTTACCATCTTCGGTCTCCCGCTCTTCATCTGCCAGAGCTTCCTCGAGAGCTGTGCCACTTAGGTCCGTTTCCCTTTTTGGGACCCACGTGCAGGCCACTATCAAAAGTCAGGACGAAATCAGGAGGGACCTCGCCCTTCACTCTGGTCCCGCTTGCCCCGCGGCAAAGTGCCTTGCTCCGGCGGCTCCCCCACCTTCCCAGGGGCCTCCACAGGAGACATTTTGCGCCTCCTTCAGCCCCAAAGGGGCTAAGGCAAGCACCCCCCACAGGTGATCCTGTGGGCAGTCTGTCCCGACACATAGACACTTTCAGATGGAAACCCCTAGGTCCATCTGTGATGCCTTGCTCCCGGACGACTGGGGGATGTCCATTGATCTCAGAGATGCGTATTCCCATCTCCTTATTCACCCAAGGGACAGGACGTACCTCCAATTCGTTTGGAGGAACCGATTCTTCCAGTTCAGGGCTATTCCCCAGGGTCGCTTGGGTCCAATCATCAGTGAGCAAATGGCACTCCCGGTCCCGGTTAGTCCAGGGAGTCCATATCACACACACCCCTCCTCAGCGGACTTGTTCACGGATGCGTCCTAATCCGGGTGGGGGTGGGGGCTGGGGGGGCCCACGTGGGCCTGCTGACAGCAGCAGGTCAATGGTCACAAGATCTCCTTTCCTGTCACATCAGCATGCTGGAACTGGAGGCAGTTTTTTCAAGCCCCCAGATACGTTCTCCCCTTTCTTAAGGGAAAACATGCATCAACATGGACAACACTACTGTGGCTTGTTACATCAACAAGCAAAGGGGCGCCCGCTCCCACTCCTTGTTTCGGAGAGCGGAACAGCTTCCACTCTGGTGTGTAGAACAATCCTTCCAGATCTCAGCGATGCATGTCCCGGGAAAGATGAACATACTTGCAGCCTCCGTCAGCAGCCCACAGGATTCTTCCCTTCTGAACGGGCACTGGTCTGTGCAGTTCTGGAGCCAGTGTGGGCAGCGTAGTTCAAATCGCAAGTGGACCTGTTTGCCACCAGATTCCACCGCCGCCTTCATCTGTATGTTCTTCCAGTCCTGGATCCTTTGGCTTGGCCCGTGGATGCTCCGTCCATCCCAAGGTCAGTCCTGTCGGGCTATGCCTTCCCTCCGTTCCCCTAACTGGGAAAGTTCTGCGGAAGGTGAGGGCAGACTCTGCCACGATGGTTCTTGTGGCGCCTCGATGGCCTGCCCAAACATGGTTTCCGGAACTGCTGCACCTGTTCCATGTGCCTCCAATAAAACGCACTGTGACAGGCCGGTCCTTGCTTCAACCAAGGTCACGCATTCTGTACAGCAATCCGGAGGCTCTAAACCTTCCTGCTTGGCTGCTGTGCAGGACTCAATGTCTTCATTAGGCTTGTCCCCGGCACGTAGGGCAGCCATCTGCACCACCATTCAGCCAGTCGGGTAGTCCTTCCTTCGTGGACGACCCTGTCCTGCAGGATATTGTCTTCGGGAAGCCTGACCCCCCCAATGGACATCCCTCACCGCACCCGGCTGGGGATCTCCTTCTTGTCCTCTCCTCCCTGGGACTTCCGCCTTACGAGCCCATCAGGGAGTGTTCTCCCAAGTTCCTCTCATTTCGGACGGCCTTTCTACTCCCTCTAGCGTCGGGGAGGCACTGTAGCGAAGTGCACGCTCTTAGCAGACTCCCCGGGGATGTCGCTTTCGAACCGGAGGGCTCAATGTCTCTCCGCCTACTCCTGGACTTCTTGGCCAAGAACCAGTCGCCAGGTTCTCCTACTCCGTCTATCTCCATTCACCCCCTGACGTCTATCCTTGCTCCGGATGACGAAATCTTCTCGCCAGAAGCAGCACCACCTGTTTCTCTCTTACAAAGACAGTTATAAGAAGGCCATTAGCCACGCATCCATCTCTCGATGGCTGTGGACAGTCATCAAGGATGCATATGCAAGGCCGGGCTCAGATTTGGCTGTCTTCTCCCTGAGGCCCCATGAGATTAGAGCATGGGCCTTGTTACTGGCGTTCACTCAGTGCCAGCCTCCGGAGTGTCCTGGACGCCGCGCATTGGCATTCTCCGGGCACGTTCATTCCATCCTACCAGCACGATGTCTACCGTCTGCGCGACGATGGATCTAGGGGTATCGCTTCCACTGTGGTGGCTCAACACCCATCTCTGCCGCACGCCCTGACTCGTCTCATTCCTCCAGGCGTTAACCAGGTAAGCCCTCCTTCCGGGTAGCGCTATTCTGCATCAGTGAGCCACGGTACAGTATGTGTAATTAAAAGGAAATTTTCCTTCTAAAATTACGTTTAATCTAACATACTTACCGTGGCTCACACAGAGTCCCTACTGTCCTCCCCGCCTTCCTGGTTCCTTCCATTCACAGTCAGGGTCTTGGTTTCCTCAAAAAGAGGAAGAGCACATGCGCATGCGCAAGACATGGATACTCTCAGAGTTATGGTCCTTTCGGATTGTTTATGAGGCAGGAATGGCAAATCGCTGCTGCTTATTGCATCAGTGAGCCACGGTAAGTATGTTAGATTAAACATAATTTTAGAAGGAAAATTTCCTTTTTGGTTTTGAATGCAGGCCAGTTTTCAATATGATGTTGCATAGTACCATTTTGGTCATGTCATTATCCTTCAAGAGAGATTTATCACACTCAGACAGCTGTAGTATCTGTGGATAAAAATAGGAAGGGTTAAGTAGTGTTCCTTGATTTTTCATGCAATAGAGCTTTGCAAATATCATTTGAATGTATGTCTTGTTTCAGGTTAGACACATGGACAACATGTCAAGGCTTTCATCAGCTCAGTGCACCAAAGTCTTCATTCAGAGAGATTTTTCAGATGGCACAGCTGTTCGCTTCCAGAACAAGTTTCCACAGGAATTGGAAGGAAAGGTACAGGTTGTTACCTGCTGCACATATTAATTGTATACATGTGAAATAACAACTTAACTTTAGATGTTATTGTTGAATATTAATCTACATTCCTAGAACCCCCTTTGTTACATTTGTGTGTAGTGTGGTGATGGTAGAAGTAGTGAATGAAAATGTTTCAAACCCTTGGGCCCGTATTGTTCTTTATGTATTACCTGATTATGGATTTCTTACCATTGACAAAGATGGCAGAACAGTTTAGACATTTCCCTGCCAAATACTAAACTTAAGGTTCCAGGGTTTGTTTTCCATTTGTCTGGAAAATTGAACTGTGCATCCAGTCCTGCAGAAGGGGAAAAAATACCAAGTCAAACCTGTGTACCTTCTGGTCTGCGCATGCTAGAAGGTCCCGCAGCAGTTGAAAAATCATGACAGGCATTTGCCGGGCTACCTTGGCATAAAGACATTGGAAAGATAAGTTTATTTCCCTGGCCTTCACCTTGAAGCCCAACTAGCACTCTCGCTTTTCTTAAGTTTTGGTTTAAGAAAACTGTGACAGACAGCAAGACAGAATGAATGGAAAAAAGTGAGTATCAGAAGGAAGGTGAAAGATGAGACAAAGAGAGAATACTTTTGAACAGTGTGTGTGTGTGTGTGTGTGTGTGTGTGTGTGTGACCTAAGTTATCAACCTCTCTGTCACACACACACACACACACACACACGCACGCACGCATGCACACGCACACACTCACTCCAGATGGGAAATTGTAAAGTATATTTGAGCTTTGATTTTCAGATTGACAGAGCTACTCTGGAGAGAACTATCAACACAATCAATGAGATTTATCTGGAGGCTGAATCACTGAGTGGTCGAACTTACTGCGAAAGCTGTTTTGCGTGTCTTACAGCATACCTGGCATATCTCTGCATGGACACATACTATGAAAAGGTTTGGGATTTTATCTTCCATTTGGTGCTCAAGCATTTAGAAAATCTGGGAACTGCTGAAATTAATGTAATGATAGAAATGAATAAATCATTGTAGTTGTATAGTGCTGTTCTTCAAACTTGACTTGGATTCACTGCACTCTACACATGAAAAAATATTTCACAACGTTGATGTAACTCATACAAAAGCACTAATATGTCGCACATACACACACATCACATTACACACGTTACCCCCTTTGCTGATAATGCTTTAGGATGCAGTGCATTCTGAAAACTTCCCCCTTTTCAGAAAAGTATATATATAAAATGAATCAGAAATACAAATTGTAACAATATGATGTGCAGATACTGAAGCAGATTATCAGACTATCCTCCTAAAATCCTGTTTTCCTTTTATTCATATGTATCTGTCGTTCAGTCTCTCTCAGCACACACAGACACACACACCCACACCCACACACACAAGCACACAGACAGACACACACACACACACACACACACACACAGACACACACACACACAGACATGCAGAGACACACAGACACACACAGAGACAAACAGACACAGACAGACACATACGCACACACACACACGCACACACACACGCGCACGCACGCACGCTCGCACGCACGCACGCACGCACACACACACACACACACACACACACACACACACACACTCACACACACACACACACACACACACACACACACACACACACACACACACACACACACACACACACAGAGGGAAAGGAAAGGATGCAGAAAAAGAAAACTGGGGTAGAATGAGCCCCACCCATTTCATTCACACACCCAACCCTATGGCTTCTTCCCTCCCCCACTTCATATAAACACACACAGTGATGCACCGCATGACTGAGCATTTGAAGGAAAGAGCTATCTCACCTGCTAGTGTCACCAGGTTCAGTGTTGGCCACTGCACTCTTTGACACTGCCACCTCCTTCCAGAGAGCTCTGTCTTGACTTTTGTGGACAACTTCTTGATTATTTAGGCCACTGATGTTGGTTATGTTCTCAGTGTATGAGATTGGGGGTATGCCTGTCTTTCTTTTTGCCTCTGTTTTTCCTTGAAAAATGGTTGTCATGATGTCTTTATTCTTGCTACATGACACATGGCCTTCTCTTATTGATGTCTGCCAGTAATTTTCTGGTGGTTTTAAGTTCTTCTAAGACACTTTCATTAGTTCTTCTATCTGTCCATTTGACACGTAGTAGTCTCCAATAAAACCACATTAAGGTGGGCAGCGAACAAGCCAGTTTTACATGTTTCAGAGTGGGATGGATCTCAAATAAACAAACCTTGAGTCCACTGCTCAATCAAATGAACCAACTAGCTCATGTGGTATTGAAAATATAACTACAAAAATCATAGGTGTAAAAAAAAAAGAAGTAATTTTTCAGGGGTTTTTTCTTAGCATGTAGGATATTCTGTCAAAAGCAGAAGCAGCAAAGGGGTTAATGTCATTTATTATTCATATCACACACTGTTAGATCTTCTGTAAAAAGACACTGGGAGCAGAGAAAGTGAAGATTGTCCTGAACATGAAATGAATTCACTGTAAATTCAAAGAAATGTTATCAAGAAACGTGTGGGACAGCACTGAAAAAAGATTGTCCAGAACATGAAATGAATTCATTGTAAATTCAAGGAAATGTTTTCCAAAAACATTGTGTGGGACAGCACTACTTAAGTTTTTCGTTCAGTGTGTATCTATGAATTTGTAAAAGTTCAGCTTCTGTGGGAACGATGGGATGTCCTGTTGTGGTAGACTGGTGATGATGGGGATGGTATGTTGAAGTAAATATTTTTGACAATGAATGGAGGTTGATACTTTGTGATGATTAATAGAGGACAAAGAGTCCCGCTTGACACATGAGGACTCACTATTTTGCCTGCATGTGGATAATAAACAGAACAAGGGTTGGTTTGTTTGGTTTGTTTGTTTTGTTGTTGTTTTGTGTGTTTTTGTTTTTTAGCAAATTTACATTTTTAGCTAGGTTGGGAGCTTTCATGCTGGCTTTGGCAGGTTTCAGTAGTGGTAACAGATCACCTAAATTTGTTTCAACAACCAGCATTTAGTGTTTATGTGCAGATTTATGGCTTATGCCTTGACCGTTTTGGATCATGTAACATCTGCTGTTTGGGAGCACACAGAATTTATTCTGACCACAGAGACAGTCTTGTGAACACTGAAATGAAGAAGAATATATGGTTTTCTGTTTTTTGCAAAAAGCAGGTGGTTGGGGTGAGAGAGTGACATGGTTAAAACATTCCTGTTCAAAAAATACCATCATTTATTCATTTCTGTCTGACCTTCAGCTGAATTAGCTGTTTTTCTGTTTATGTGTGATCGTTTTATGTGTATGTTGGGCATGGATTAAGACATGTAGTGAGATTGGGGGGATGAAAAAGAAGTCACAAAGTGGCTGGACAGATAGAACAGGTGATAGAACAGGAGGGGGGGGGGGGGACAACAACAAAAAACAAAGTGGTGAACACAATAGCATACTGACAGACAAGTTATGCATTTGAACCACGATCAGTTCAGAAAGTTATCGTGGAATTTTCCAGCCATGACCAGTTCCTACCTAAAGCTGAGCATGCTATTGGCTCCTTGACAAGACAGGGACCACATGATCAAGTCTCATCCACTGTACAAATGCATCATTGAGAGTGTTACTCAAATTTCCCAACCAGAACTGCAAGTAACTCATAATAACATTTAGCATGAACAGCAGCCCTGTTAGTGTTACATTGTTTCAATCCCAGATGGAACTCCATAGCATCATGATTATCATATCCATTATCATGAAATGATCAGTTATCATAATATCTTGAAAACTGTCTCAGACTGTATGATTTTTCTCACCCTATCTTATGGCAGCATCAGTTTTGGTTTCCTCTACTGTTTCCATGCCTTAGGTAAATTCAAGTTAGGATCTTTGGTGTCAGTGGTTCATGGGGGTTTTGTTGGAAAGCCATGGTAGTTGCCATCTTGCTGGGATCATACTTGGTCTGGCTCTATGACTGAATGATATCTGTTGTTAGTAAGGGGTTTAGTAGGCAGTGACTGTAGGAAGTTGGATTAGAACAGGCAGTGTTTGAACTTCACCGATGTGACCCAACAGCAGTGCAGAGTTTCTTTGATGATAGCCCTGTAGCAGCTTTACATCATTGGCTCCCATGGACTGCTGAATACTGGGACTGACTGACTGAACATAGATTTGGTGATGTGTTGAGGAGCTGGAATGAGCCATATAGGATCAGTG
Source organism: Monoplex corrugatus (assembly GCA_030674185.1). Classification (NCBI taxonomy): domain Eukaryota; kingdom Metazoa; phylum Mollusca; class Gastropoda; order Littorinimorpha; family Ranellidae; genus Monoplex; species Monoplex corrugatus. Next base: position 59,334,191 of record CM060307.1, read on the forward strand.
TCACTAAAACAGGACAGAGGTGAGACTGCAAAAGATGTAAAAATAAGAAAGTTGAAAAGAATAAGGAGAAAAAAAGGACAATAAAAGAATGGAGGAAGAGAGTGTTGCATGGTTATGTGTATGCGTCATGTCTTATTAATCACTTTTAGAAAAAATGTTCAGTTCATTTGTTATTGAGGTGAGTGCACTGTAGTGCTGCTTTGTTAATATTGTCGTTGTTGTTGATGATGTTATTAGAGTTTAATTACACATACTATACCGTGGCTCACAAATGCAATAAGCGGCAGCGGTTTGCCAATTCTGCCTCGTAACAATAAAGTCCGAAGGGACAGTAACTCTGAGAGTGTCTACGTCTTGCGCGATGCGCAGGTGCTCTTCCTCTTTTCTCGGCAGCCATCTTCCAGCTCGCCTCGTACGCTCTGAGCAGCTAAGTATTTTTCGATTTCGCTACGCGATCGATCGATTGTCGTTGTTGTTTTTGTGTCTTGCCTATGTTTTCGTTTAAGGGAGAAACTTATGTGAAGCGATTGGGTGGCAAAGCGAGGGTTAAGAAGATTTCGTCCGCCGAATTCTCAAACCCACAAAGGGGTGGTTCCACCGGTGCACAAACCGCTCTCTCGTCAACTTCGTCTCTCCCTTTTACGTCTTCTCTCTTTCGCACTATCGACAAGTCATCGCAACCCAGCTACGGTTCGGTTGCGGTGACCACGAGCCCTCAACTCAGCTCCGGCTCAGTTGAATTTTCGGCATTTTACGGCCCTCACACTGCCCGGCACGGTGATCGACTCAACTCCGGTTCTGTCGATTCTGTGCTCGCCCCCTTCGTACAGCTTAACTCCGGTTCTGCTGGTACTGTTTCAGCCTCCATGGCTGATGGGCGCATTGGGCATGGGTCTCCTTCGGGAGGCAAGATGGACCGTAATGTGAGCGGAACCGGCTCACCCCCTGGTTCGCCAGGCGGGACACCCCCTGGTTCGCCAGGTGGGCCAAGGGAGACAACCCCACCCTTACGGGCGTCAGATCGTCGATCCGCCCCGGTTGTCTCCCTTCCTCCCCCACAGCCTGCTGCTGCACCCGCCACAACCTCTCTGTCCCATTCCGGACAGAGCACTTGGGCGCCTTGGCAACTACCAAGCGACCCATGGCGGGCTGCCACATCTCTGTCCCATTCCGGACAGAGCACTTGGGCGCCTTGGCACATGCCTAGCCGCCCCCAGCAGGCTGGCCCTTTGGGCACTGGGGACCAGGCCAGGCCCTACCCTTCATGGGGTCAGGGTCCTGATGCCCCTTGGGCTCAGCCCATGCCGCATCCCATGGCACCGCACATGGTACCGTGGCACCCATCCTTGGGATTTCCCCCGGCCTCGGCCACGGGATGCACGTGGTGGCCCGGCTTTATGCCCGGCGCCCCACCAGCGCAGGACTCACCCTGCCCAGCCCCCCCGGCACCACCCGTGTTGGACACAACACCGGGGCTGCCTCCTGGGGGCTCCGACCCGGGTCCCACAACCGTGGCACCCCGGTCAGACTCTCCGCAGACTCTCGCCCCCTCCATAGGCGGGCCAGAGGACTCGGACTCGGCCTCAGAGGATGAGGCCCCTGCCCACATGGCATTCTGCTTCCAGGATGCCATGGACCGGCTGGCACAACTCACACCGGAGGCGGTGTCCACTGTGCCAGAGCCCAAGGCTCCCAAGCTTGGCTCGGCCGAGCGCCTTTTCAGCGCTCACCCTACCTCAGCCCCACGGGCCTCCTTGCTAAAACAGTCCGACATGGTGGCTGACTGCCTCAGGCAAGCCCAGGACACCGCCAGGGGGAAAGAGGCACAAGATTTCGTTCCAGGATCTGTGCCTGACTTCCCGGGAGCCTTGCCCTTCAGGAAATTCCTGAAGCCGGCACCGCTCCCCTTCCAGCGGAAGCCCTTCATGGCCCATGGGCCTATCCCTGACGCTCCCCTCTCGCTCACACAGGAGAACCTCCTCCTTGTGAACGATCGCTCTCGGGCCCAGCCGCAGCATATCTCCATCACGGAGAAATGCTTGACGGAATGGGAGGAGAACGCGAGACGGGGGCTGGCGGCAACCTCCGCCCTGGACTCATTCTTGGGCGGCCTAGGGGAAGCCCTGAAGGACCCCAACCAGCAGTCCTTCACGCTCCGCCAGGCGCCTGACCAGGCAACCATCGTGGCCTTTATCCAGGCCATGGCGCAGGGGCTCAGATCCGTGGCCGAATCGCAAGCACGCACGTATCTGAACGCCGTCATGGCGAGGCGGGATGCCATTCTCGCGGCATCCTCGGTTGCCACCTCACCGTCGGCAAGGGCCTCCTTGCGCGCGGTGCCCATCCAGCCGGGCTCCCTCTTCGGGAACCATGTTCAGGCCGTCCTGAAGCACCAGGCGGACATAAAAAGGGACCTCGCCCTCCATTCGAGGCCCTCTCGCCCTGCCGTGAAGCGCCCGGCTCCAGCGGCCTACCCGCCAAACAGGCCCACCCACACCAAGTTTCGGGCCGATCCCAGGCCCCAAGGGCACAGGAGACCGCAACAGCATTCGGGCAGGCCGGTGGCCCGGCCTAAGGCCCGCAGGCCGGCTCCCTCTCAGCCGGCCAACCCCCAATGACTCACCCCCGGCCTGAGGCCATCACCCCCCACGGGCGATCCTGTGGGCAGTCTCTCCAGACACATCGACGCGTGGGAGAGGCTGCCCGCCAGCCCGTGGGCCCTGCGGGTGATCAGGTCGGGGTTCCGCCTTCCTTGGGGCCCAAGGAAGGCTCCTCTCACGCTCTCTCCCCCTGCTTTCGCACTTCCTCAAGATCGCTCGGCCTCGCAGGCCCTGGATCAGGAGGTTCTTTCGATGTTAGCCAAGGGGGCTACGGAGGAAGTTTCCTTCGCTGCGTCCCCGGGATTCTATGGACGCATCTTTGTGGTCCCCAAAACTTCGGGGGGCTGGAGGCCCGTCCTGGACCTCTCCTCCCTAAACCGGTTCCTCCGCGTCCTCCATTTCCGTGTGGAGACCCCTATGTCCATCCGCGAGGCCTTGCACCCGGGCGACTGGGGGATATCCATCGACCTCAAGGATGCATACTTCCATCTCCTCATTCACCCCAGGGACAGGAAGTACCTCAGATTCGTCTGGAGGAACCGGATCTTCCAATTCAGGGCACTGCCCTTCGGTCTGGCACCCGCCCCTTGGCTCTTCACGAAGGTGGCGAGGGAACTCTGCATGCATGTTCGGGAGAAGGGCATCCGCCTCAAGGCCTATCTAGACGATTGGCTTCTACTCGCCTCCTCCAAAGAACAGTGTGCGCAACAAGCATCCCAGGTCCTGCAACTCTGTCACAACCTGGGCTTTGTCTGCAACGAGGAGAAGTCGGACCTAACTCCCTCCAAACAATTCCAGTTCCTGGGCATGTCCTTCGACACCTCCAAGTGGAGGGTCACCCCGTCTCCCCAGCGCTTACTGCGCCTTCAGGGCCTCTTAGCCCAACTGCTCCCCCAACTCCAAGCGCCAGCAAGGAAGCTGGCCTCCCTACTGGGCCTTATGGAGTCGCTGGCACCCCTAGTGCCACTGGGTCGTCTTCTCAAGCGGCAATTCCAACGCGGCTTCAGGAAGCGTTGGTCACAGTCGCTTCAGCCATGGGACCTCCCGGTCCACCTGGGCCCTTGGTTCATATCAGCAGTGTCCAAATGGCGCTCCCAGTCACGCCTGGCCCAGGGAGTCCCCATCACACTGCCCCCTCCTCAGGAGCACTTGTTCACGGACGCGTCCACCTCCGGGTGGGGAGCCCATGTCGGCACGCTGACAGCCGCAGGTCGGTGGTCGACCGACCTCATGCCCTGCCACATAAACATGTTGGAACTGGAGGCAGTTTGCCTGGCACTCGGGGAGTTTCTCCCCTTTCTGAAGGGAAAACATGTCCGCATCAACACGGACAACACCACAGTAGCTTGTTACATCAACAAGCAAGGGGGCGCCCGCTCCCACTCCTTGTCTCGGAGAGCGGAACAGCTCCTCATCTGGTGCGAGGAACACTCGATTCAGCTCTCAGCAAAGCATGTCCCGGGGAAGATCAACATACTTGCGGACTCTCTCAGCAGATCCCACATGATTCTTCCCTCGGAATGGACACTGGTCCATGCAGTCCTGGAGCCAGTATGGGCAGCATGGTTCAAACCACACGTGGACCTCTTTGCCACCAGGTTCAATCACCGCCTCCCTTTGTACGTCTCTCCAGTTCCGGACCCAGCGGCCTGGGCTGTAGATGCCCTATCCATTCCATGGTCGAACCTCATCGGCTATGCCTTTCCCCCGTTCCCCATTATGGGGAAAGTGCTGAGGAAAGCCAGGGAGGACGCAGCGACATTAATCCTTGTCGCACCCAAATGGCCAGCACAGGCATGGTACCCAGAACTTCTGCACCTGTCCCATGTGCCGCCGCTAAAACTCGCGGTATCGAGCCGCTCCATCCTCCAACCCAGGTCAGGCATTCCGCACGGCAATCCAGACGTTCTAAACCTTCACGCCTGGATGCTGTGCGGGACTCGATGTCTTCATTAGGCCTGTCCCCGGCCGTAATCGGCCTTGTGCAGCAAGCTCACAGGCCGGGCACACAGGGGGTGTACAATGCCCACTGGAATGGCTGGGTCTCTTGGTGCACCTCAAATGAGGTGTCACCCCATTCACCCTCTCGCTTGCAGTTGGCCAACTACCTCGGCTTTCTGTCCACAGAGAAAAAGCTTTCCGCATCCTCAGTGAAGGTCCACAGGGCGGCCATCTGCACCACCATCCGTCAGTTGGGTGGTCCGTCCTTTGAGCACGATCCTCTATTGCGGAATCTCGTCAGAGGGGCTTCTCTCCAGGAAGCCAGGAACCCCCGCCGAACCCCGGCGTGGGATCTCTTTCTCGTCCTCTCATCCCTTAGACTCCCCCCTTACGAACCCATCAGGGAGTGTTCCCTGAAGTTCCTCTCTTTCAAGACGGCCTTTCTCGTCTCTCTCGCATCGGGGAGGCGCTGCAGCGAAGTGCACGCCCTTAGTGGTCTCCCCGGAGATGTTGCTCTCGAACCTGATGGCTCGATGTCTCTCCGCCTACTCCCGGAATTCTTGGCCAAGAACCAGTCTCCAGGTTCTCCTTCGCCGGCCATCCACATCCATCCCCTCACGTCTATCCTCGCTCCGGACGACGAGGATCGCACTCTCTGCCCGGTTCGCGCACTGCGAGCGTACAGAAAGCGGACGAAATCTTCTCGCCAGCAGCGGCGCCACCTTTTTCTCTCTTACAACGAAAACTATAGAAAGGACATTAGACGCACGTCCATCTCTCGATGGCTGAGGGAAGTCATCAAGGCTGCGTATGCCAGGTCGAGCGCCGAGCTAGCTGTCTTCTCCCCAAGGCCCCATGAGATCAGAGCATGGGCTTCTTCGCTGGCAGTCATCCACAATGCCAGCATCCAAAACGTCCTAGACGCCGCGTACTGGCGTTCCCCGGGCACTTTCATCCAGTTCTACCTGCGCGACGTCTCCCGTCTGCGCGAAGATGGGTCCAGGGGTATCGCTTCCGCTGTGGTGGCCCAACACCCCATCTCAGCCACACGCCCTGACTCCTGCCATTCCTCCAGGCGTTAACCAGGTAAGCCCTCCATCCGGGTAGTGCTATTCTGCATTTGTGAGCCACGGTATAGTATGTGTAATTAAAAGGAAATTTTCCTTCTAAAATTACGTTTAATCTAACATACTTACCGTGGCTCACGCAGAGTCCCTCCCGACCTCCCCGCCTTCCTGGTTCCTTCTAGCCACAGTCAGGGTCAAGGTCAAGGTCTCCTCGAAAAGAGGAAGAGCACCTGCGCATGCGCAAGACGTAGACACTCTCAGAGTTACTGTCCCTTCGGACTTTATTGTTACGAGGCAGAATTGGCAAACCGCTGCCGCTTATTGCATTTGTGAGCCACGGTAAGTATGTTAGATTAAACGTAATTTTAGAAGGAAAATTTCCTTTTTGTATATTTTTCAGTGCTTGAAACGTGTGGCCCGTTATATTGATGAGCAGAACAAAACAGTGTATGTGCCCCAAGGACTGATGATTGTGGATCCAGCAGAGAGAGGCCTGAGAGTGGTATCCTTTGGTTATTGGAGCTTGTGGGTTGGCTGACAATGAGTCCACACTTTGTACTTTCACTCCCACCCTATTTCATTATCTGTCCACAAAATTTCTGAGCCACTGTATAGTTAAGTTTCAAAACACTGTTCAGAGCATTGATAAACATTTGCTCAATTCATTGGTTGTAGACACCATCTTCATTAGATCTGTTCTCATGAACCATTGTGCATCATGTTTGAAACTTCATGAGTTTATGGGATTAATCCAATTGAATTTATTGGATATATGGTCTTGAATCCATCATAAATTAAGAAATCACCATTTATTCTTATGACATGAAAAATAGAGAATATATCTTTGTTAACCCAGCCAAGATGTCCACCATCACTGGTCTCTTTTCTGGTACTGTGCATGTTTTGACTTTGGCTATACTTAGTACCTGTGAAGCTGTATTGCTGTAAGTTTTTTAAATTGTTTTTGTATAGATCTGTGTCAGTTGTCATTATCTGATTCATGTTTGGGTCTGTAAGCACTTTGTACAGTAGATGTTAAAGACCTGAATGGGCAGTTTCTTTGTTATCAGGCCTTTATTGATAATATGGGAAGCTGGTTTTTGATTGAACGCTGGAAAACGGAGAGCATTTTGTTTTTTTTGGTATCAAGTTGGAGTATATTCAAGAAGGATTCATCACACTTGCACTAACATTCCATATAAGCACTCCACTCAATCTGCCATAAACTGTTACCAGATTCCTTCAGTCAGTGCAAACCCCTATATACTTGAAAGGTCTTGAGAGGGAAGGGGGAAAGGGTAAATAGGACCTATGAAATAATAAGCTGACACCATCAGAATGATTGGAGCAATAAGATCACAGCAAACAGACTAGTTTTTGTGTTGCAGTCGGATTAACCTCAGTACATACTGAGTCCTATTAAAAAAAAAAAAAAAAAAGGAAGGAAAACATTATCCCAGATTCCTGAAATTTGTAGCCCACCTTTGTGTGTTGTTGTGTGGTGTGGGTGTGGTGTGTGTGTTGTTTTGTGTGTGTTGTGTGTGAGTTTATCTATCTATCTGTCTATAATTATATACATAATGTATGCATAGGATGAAGGAGAACGTTCATTTGTGAAATTGTTGGTAACTTCAAGTTAAATCTGTTTGCGAATTTCTGTATGATAAAAATTGTTATTATCTAGCAAATATGTTTATGAAAGTTCTTTGCAACACTATAGATCTCCATCTACACTTCATGTCAGATTTCTTCGTGCATTTGGATTTTCCTCCTTTTTAATTTTTAAATACTTTTACTCATCTGTAAAAGAAATACCGTTGCTTTATCAGTAACTCTGTTTTTTCCTTAATACTAAAGCAAAAAGTAATGGATCTTGTTTTGAAAGTGAGAATATTAAAATAGTTTTGAAGGAGCAGGTGTATATTTCTGTCTTTATTGTTGTCATTGATTTTAGCCTTTATGTTAAGGTTTTCCATCCATTTAATCCCTTGCCATTTAATATCTATTCTAAGTCATGCAACAGAATTGATAGAAATGATAGACGCAGTATGTTTTACTGAATTAAAACGTGATAGGTGCAGTATATTTTACTAAACTATACACTGTATGAGAAAAGAAAAAAAACAATAATATAATACGTAAAACCTGTATAGTTTCTTTCGTATCTTATGAGATAATACAGTCCGGCATGGCAGTATTTGTATGTATACTGCCACTTGTTTATTTTGAAATAATTCCTTGACCATAGCTTCAGCTTGAAATCTGCATTCTGACGAACAACAGCATCGATGATCCACCAGCAAGCTTCACACAGTTATATCACTCATCTCCAGCCCCCAAGCATCATAGCATCAACCGTCCATTGTCTGTTGATGACTACTGCCTCTCTTCACCCAGCTTCAGTCTTCTCCCAGTTGGTGTTGTGATCTAATTCCCATTTCTTTCTTGTTGTGTTCATCTGCAGTTGTATCCCTGGGTGTTCCGGTTTTGTCCCAGCTCAGGTTTTGTTAGCATCAGGATTTTGTTGCTAATAAATTGAATTTATTATAGGGGTCTGTAATTTCTTGTGTGATATGTAAACACTGAACAGTCTGAAAAAGGAGTTGTGTTTACTTGGAGCAAATATTCAAAGTGTTGCAGAGGTGATTGTTTTCCAGTGAGATTGAATTTGCTGATCATTTGGGATGAAGTGTGGTAGTATTTTTCATTGTTCCCATGCAGGGATTGAAGAAAAGTGTTGCTCCAATGAAGAGTGGTTCAAACGGGCATTTTCTTTTTTCTTAAAAGATTTATGTTGACTTTAGTTGATGAAACAAGTACATCACGGTATGATATGTTTGAAGATAGATGGTAATTTTAGTTGAAATATGAACTGCAGGAACAAAGCACTATGTGTGAAGAAGTTGGATAGATGACTCTCACATAGTCAAAATACATTGGTGTGTTGTACAAGCTTTTCTTCTCTCAGTTGTGTATTGTAATCATTTTTGTTGTTTGAGAAATAGTCTGGATAGTTGACTGACAATACAACTCGTACTAAATTTGGTTTTATATCCATTTTGACTGAATTTTCATTTTGTTAGAGAAATAGTCGGAAGAGATGACTGAAGAGACAGCTAGTAATGAACTTGGCTTTGAGTTCATTTTGACTGAATTTGCTACAGACTGAGAAGCTTTACTTCCTGATAGCACTGACCTGAAACAGCACACTATGTAGTACATATATGTACAGATTTGATGGAAATGCCTGGATGCAAAGGTCAGAGCTAAGACTTGTATCTTATATGTGGAAGACTTGGAGAGATGTATTGAATGAGGGGGTGATAATTATATCTTTTAGATTTCACTTTAAATTAAACTTGCATGCATCACTTTGTAATTTTCAGAAAGCTTTGTTTCCAGAAAAGTAAGTTATGGAAACAAGCAAAAAAGAAAAAAAAAATGAATAAAAGAAAGAAAGAAGTGTGAGGATTATGTATAGTATGTATTTACGCCTACTCTATTTTTTTCCATTTAAAAATATGTATGTGAATTCAGTAAATCCTGTGGTAAATATGTATTGAGTTTAGTAAATCCTGTGGTCCTATCCCCATTCCCCTTGTATACAGTGCGGCCCAAGACAGATGTACAATAATTTTTTTTCCATTTTCTCTAAATTAGAAAAAAAAAGTTGTCTGTTATAAATAAAAAATCTTCTGTTCAAGTGAAAGTGCACAGAATATGAGAAGAAGAAGAAAAAAAAAACAGAACAAATGTTTACTCTTCCAGGTCACAGTTAATAGAAAATGTCAAAAGTGCATTTTTGATTTAATTCACAGTAAAGTGCATTCAATACAATACAATGTATTACAGCATAATGGCTTATGAATCAAATATGGGAAATTTAATTCTCTCCACTGACATGAAAAACGTGGATACTTACAAAAACTATGAGAAGTTTAAACTTAAGAGCCAGTGAATACACTGTTGTCATAATGAAAAATAAAATGGCAAGACATCTGAAAAGAAGTATAATGTGGTGCACACTGCCTAAGAGGAAAAAATGCTTGTGCTGTTATTGGGGTAAGTGACAGTGTTTAAGTGTTCATACAACAACAGCTTTATCACCCAGGTGGTACGCAAGAACTTGATGGTAAAGGGATGCACAGTTCTTTTGCCAAACACAATACCGGAGGTTGCTGCAAAAGTTGAACTTAGTTTCCGTGCACATCTGGTTATATGCATCTTGCCTACAACAGCTTTATGTAAAACTTTAAGATTCATGTTACTGTATGACTCCTTAAAGTGTGCTGTTAATAAATGTCGCTGGCATGCATACTTCAGTTAGTTTTTCCAATTCAGCAGATCTTGATTGACAGAAGAGGAAAAAATCCAGAATATTCAAAATGATTGTAGCTGAAAATGGGGCCAGCTTTACATCAGGCATAAGTTAAGAAGGAATATTGTAACGTTGTTGAGGATTATACTTCTTCAGTATTCGCTTATGGTGAGAAAATTATTATAAATCATCAGATATCCTTCAAAGAACGTCTGTGTTGTAATTGTACTGCATACCAGTGTGTGGGCCCCGATTTATGTAATTCTATCGTACAAACAAGGTCACAATGATTTTGTGGATAGTGACAGCATATTGGTGATGTTTGCCTTTGCCACAAATGCTTTCATAAATTGAATAGGAAGCATTCTGTACATTCCATTAAATTTTGTTAACTGAAGTTGAACAGTGTTTATGTGTATGCCATTCAGCTTGCAGTATATTATTTGTTTTGTTTAAATACTAATTTTTAGCATGTGATAAGAGAGAAACTTTCTTTTTTAAATTAAGAAGTTAGCAATTACTGTTTTGTTGCAGAGACAGTTTCTTTTTATTTAGTGTATTACCTCCATTTAAGTATTTTTGGACCTTTCTTGTTTCTCTCTTAGTCAAAGTGTAGGTCTGTTTATCAAGAATTAATATATGGAGGAAACAGTTCTTGCCAAGGCACAGCTAGTTAAAGAAATGTGACCAGAACGATTTTGAAACTGTAATTTGTTTGTACAGGTGTACATTGTAATTTTTTGCACAGATGTACATGTGGTTATTGTGTATAGTTAATTTCTTTATGTATGTATATATGTATATTGATCAGCACAGTTTATATCTTTTCCTTTGCTCTGAATTGCACATTCTTTGCATAGCTTACCAAATTATTTACTATTATGTAACATATATCCATTTTCATTTTGTCTTTGATTGCTAAGAGAAGACAAGATGACATTCATTTGAAATTTACAGTTTCATGATATATATTCTAAGGTTGAGGAGGATGAGGATGAAATTATACAATCTGTACAATTTTCAGAACATTGTAACTGTACTAGACAGGCACCTACAAAGTAAACTTCAAAATGCTGTATTGCTTGCAGATACCCCTGAACAGAGAATGTCAACAGTCTTCACTTGGAAAACTAAGAGGCATCTTGTTGATGGACAATACCTTCATGTTTTCATGTGGAACCTACCTTAGATTAAGCTTAGTGAACAAAACAAGATCGCAAGTTACGTTAAGTCCGTAGATGCTTTTAAACAGTGGTTTCACATTGGTACTTGGAAAAGATATGAACAATAGTATGAAACACTGTATAAAGTTGTGAAGACATACATGCTTGCTGATAATTTTGGGGGGAATCCCATTTGCACTATTCATTTTTGAAGCATTGGGTTGGGGTTTTTTTTTCCATTACACTTATGTGATTTGAGAAAACAGGAGCCAACTTGACTTCATTTATGGAAATGCTTCAGTCACCAAATGATGCATAATATCAGATACTTACAGATAGTGACCAAACTTTCTCATATCAATAATGTGAATTTTAGAAACATCGAAAATGCCCATGAAGAGACTGCTGTGGATGTTACAGGAAAAAGATGTGATTACATTTGGATTTAACAAATCAGAGTGAACTTGAGTATGTGATCCTCAGCAGTAAAAATGCCACAATTAAGAGTCAGAGAAATAGCATCCTCGACATGAATTAGTATTGATAGCACAATTGAAAACTATGTAACTTGCATCTTTTGATTTTATTCACTTAACAGTTTGGCAAATATGAAATATATGACAACCTCATGTACTCCTCTTCCTCTTCAAAGAGGGGGGAAATGAATCGGGTCAACAGATCACATTTCAAAGAATGGGAAACTGATCAGGATCAACCCCTGACATCTAGGGTCCTATATGGAAGTACTAACCAAATATGTTAGCTGTTGATGGATTCATTCTGATTATATGTTAGTTCTCATAGGTTGAGTAAAAACTTAAATCAGGATCAAGTACCTGAAAATAATTAAATTTTAACATGTTTCATCCAGATTTTTTTTTTTCAATTGTTAGGATATTTTTATGGATGGCTCTTGACCAAATGGGCCGTTTTATCCAGAAAGGAACAGCTTATAAACTTGAACAAACATGGCCTACTTTCATAGTCAGTTACATAAAAGAGGATTACAATCAGCTGAACAGTAGGCAGGAAATATGTATGTTGACAGTTCAGACAAAGTAGAACTGGCATGGAGATTAAAAAAAAAATGCAGAGGAGTATCAAGACACATTGTCCGTCATCCTGGTCATCATTTACAAGTTCTGTTTTTGGACTTTCATTTAAATCATTTTGAGTTCTTTTATGTACAGTTATTTTATTTTTGAAGTTATAGATCATTTCAGTATTGTACATTACATACTAGTGATGATTAAAACTAGTAATTGTTAATCAGTCTTAATCCTCATCTTCATTAATTATACTACTGCCAAGAAATAAGCTTCAGCAGTTGTCACATTCCCATTTCTTTAAGAGCACCCATGTCCCACCCTCTCTCACATATAACTTTTAATTGCAAGTGCTGACTGTAGTGATGTGATTGAATGTTATTGTCTTCATGCGTTTTTCTGTATATTAAATGTACAGTGTTGCCTCTGTCTTTTCAGTCCCTGTCTGTGTTGTGAGGTTTTAAGTTATTCATGAAGGTGCCATTTCAGGTGGAAGTCAGCCTCCATTGTCATCGGTGTTCATCCCCACATAGCTGTTTCCCCATTAAATGGCTGTCCAGAGTGTTACCATTTTGTTATCTTTCACACTAATAAAAACGTTTCTGTGCCAGTCATTGAACATTTGTGGTTTGTTAAATCAATAAAATGGTATGACTGAGTGTGTGCCAGCATTTAGACATCAGATTGCGTTTATGCAAATGCAGTGTTGTATGATGTAATAATTGGGTGTATAAAGCGTTTTTCCTTCTTTTTTTTTTTATATAGAGCCAAAAGACTCAAGATCTGATGTTTTGAGTTCAACTGGCCTGCACTGTTGTCAATCTTAATGTTTCTGTCATTCTGGAGGTGTCAGTTTAATGTTTCATATTTTCACCACCACCACCACAGCCACCGATTTTAAGATCTTTCCAGTGCAGGGAGTTTTGGAAAGGCTCAAAGAGTTTACCAGATAACGCTAGCAGGCTTGGTTGAAGCACATACAGAATTGTCAGAGTGCAATTAATCCTTCTCCCTTTGAAGACTCATCCAGCACCACCCCCACAACATACTGATACCAGACGCCGACATGAATTTATCTTGCAAAGTTCAAGCAACACTCTGTAGAGAAAACAAAGCTCACCACTATGGTCCTAGTCTTCACACTGAGTGTTCTCGATAAACTTGTAGCTTGATGATTTTTAACCTTATTCGGGTCACAAATGGCAGTTGTAAATGAATAAAATTTGGATTTGTCTGACAATCTGGTGGTCACAATGACTTGGAAGATAAAATCATGAAAGACAAAATCATGTCACTAATCTCATAAATGTATAGCCAGACCTTACCAGCATGCTGATTGTCACCAGTTTAGTTGAGAACAAGAGAAGTTTTACAAAATCGTGTTGTCATTAACTCATAAGTGCATGGCCAAACACTACCCTCATTCTGATTGTCACTACAGGTTAGTTAAGAACAAGTGAAGTTTTCACTATGGCTCAAATACTCTGGGTTTTTTGTTGTTGTTTAATCTTCCTTGCTCAAATACTCTGGGTTTTTTGTTGTTGTTGTTTAATCTTCCTTTTCAGAAAACGTGTGTCTGTCTATGACAAAAATGTGAGGATGCCAGTTTCTCATATCCTTAAGGATGGATCTTTCCTAAATTTAGGTCGAAGGAGTGGACCACCAAGGTATCAGAAAAAGGATAAGTTTGAAAGGTAAGGCACCAAGGTCACAGTCACATAAACCAAAAAATGTGCCTAAAATAAACAATTTTCGAAAATGGTGTGTCGGCATGTTCTCAGGAATGCTTACAATATTCAAAAACCTGTTTTCACAGTTGTGACAGTTACTACAGCCTTCAACGCTTATCAAGTTTAAACTTCTGAAGCTTTTCAAGGTCACAGAGGCTGATATTCTAAACCATCTGTATCTTCATAATTACATGTCTGAAACAAAAACCGTCTAACATCCATAAATCAACTTTCTATATAATTCAAGAACAAAAGTTATTTTCTATATCAAATTTTCTTCTTCAACGTGTCTATTGATATGCAGCAATTTGGCCTCAGCAGCAAAGAGAACAAAAGAGAACATCACAACTGTACAACAAAAGTATGGTTTTGAAGATCTTCCATTTCCAATAGAAGCTTAACTGTGATTCTTTTATATCTGCATTCATAGCGGGAGAAAAACAATGAACATTTTAGTGCTGCCAGATTTCGTAATGGAGCTGGTAGGAGCATATGTGCAGTCTATTTTTTTGTTGTGTTTTTGCCATTATGTTTTATTGTCATGGAAGCCCCCAACTTGATGGGCAAACCCCAGTAAAGTCCAGTGAAATGACGGTACTATCTTAGAATACTGGCATCGCTTCCATTCACAAAAAAAAGGAAGGGCACACACTGAATGAAGCAACATGAAGTCTGACCTCATTCACAATGGTCGCTGAACAACCTACAAAGTTTGATGAAATTAGGGACTATTCTCAAGATGCATATATCTATATACATATGTGTGTGTGTGTTTACAAATATATACACTATCCAAAGCTTTATTTTGTTCCTTAGTCTAATGCAACCACAAAAAAATAAAAGTCACACAAAGTCATACAGTTCTTACTCTGTTTTTCACCTGCATGGAGATCAACAATGAGAAATGCTTGTGTTAGAAACATATTTCTTTTGTTTAAAAATGGAGATCATAGAATGCCTTGATCATCTTGTTTCTTTTTGTTACATTAAATCGAGTTTTAATGCCTGCATCCACCTGAGGTGATACAGCCAATGGTTGTCTGTTTTTGTGTTATAAGACTGATGATTGTTTATGTTTCTTTTTTTTTTAAACACAAAATCACTCCAGTGGCAAGACTTTTTCCTATATGGTTGATGTTTGTTTATGCCTCTATTTTGTAAACAAATAAAATCTCTCCAACAGAAAGACCTGTCCCTATTTTTGACAATGCCAAAGTTCCTATTGAAGTTTTGAAATGTCTGGTTATCTTCCAGCTGGCAACACCTGTGTGCTGTGCTTTCATGTAAATTATAGCATGAGGTTTTGATGTTCTTGTTGTTAACAACCTAGCATGAAGTTCTGATGAATTTGTCAGTAAAAACAGTAATCATAGCAGAAAATTTTGATGGCCTTGTTATCTAAAAAATGTAATCATAGCATAACGAGGGTTGACAACCAGAACCAAGTATCTCGATTTTCTGATAGTTTACAGGAGACGATTTTTAACTGGGTTTTCGGGGAGAGGCTATATCTATATTTTGAGAAACTGGTTTTTGGTTTTATCGATAACCGATCAAAAATCAATATCATTGCAAAAACAAAGTCCACAAGTGAAAGATCACATCAAAAGCAACAGTTCAGTATAAAAAGTGAAAATTGACAACAAAGTGAGATACTGGGTTCTGGTTGTCAACCCTCGATAATGTTTTGATGACTTTTAAAAAAACAATAATCATAGCAGAAATTTGTATGACCTTATCGTCAAAACCAACCAGAGCATAAACTTTTGATGTCTTTGTCATCAAAAACAATCATAGCATAAAGTTTTGATGACAGTTCTTAAAAACAATATGGAATTTTTTAAATAAGGCTGACATTAGTTGCACCACCATAGACATTCACTCTCCTGGCTAGGTCATTTTTCAGGTGCTCTGGGTTGGGTAATGTCTTCATACAATTAAAAGTAGGACTTGTATCCTGTGTCTATTGATGCAAATGTTGGATGGTTTGTGTTCAACTTCTCTCTTCAAATATGGAGTTAACTGTATAATCTCCAAGGCACTAAGATTTCTGTGATGATGTGTATTACCAAAATATGCGTATTATCAAAATGTATATAAAAAGGATTTTGCAGTTCCACTATTTCACAACAAATCGCTGTTTCCTGGGAGCATTATCAAGGATAATAACACAGAATAAGAATTGTAGATCTAATCCAGAAAAAAGAGGATGGACTTGGAAGACGGATGCAAAACTTTCCCCTCCCTCACATCGCATTCGCATTTTCATTGCTTGAACATTTCAGATCATTCCTTTACACACATTTTCATTGTCTGATTATTTCAGTTCATTCCTTTAAACTCAACTTGATTATAATGTTAACAATATAATGCGTTACAAGTGCCAGAAAATTAGCACAGAAATAGTAGATTATGACCAGAAAACGATAAACATCCAGTCCAGATCAAACAAGTGTGAAAAAAATGCCCACAATTTTTCTGTTTGGACAAGACAACAAATTATATGTATACATTTCATATTTACACCATGGTGATATGCACTAACATGTGTTTACTTTACGTGTGTCTGCCTTTGTCTCTCATGCTTTTGTGAAACACTTGTGAGCTGTACAAGCAGTTATTACTATCATTATTACTATATAGATTACACCCACACTCAAAAAAAAATTCATAGAAATTCCAGGCATTTCTTTGATGGACAAGATAATAAATTACACAGATTACAAATGGAATCTAACAATTTCTTTGAAATTCAAGCATTCCTCAGATTGTTCTTGTTGCTTTAGAACCCATCCGACTGCACAGGGCAACATCAAGGCTATAACCATCTCAAAAAGTACACCACACCTCACTGGAAACACATGAGAAAGAAAATTAAGCACACACAACAATGCATTCACGCTCATAATCTGAGGAAATGGCCCCGGCCTTGCCCGATCTGTCCCAATTTATCACCAGGGGATTTAAAAAAAAACAATACAAATGTAAAAATAACTAAGGACACTAAAACAAACATGTAAAAATGTGCCTTAATCACCTAAAACTGCTTCTGCACACCACATTTCCTTAGAGCCAAAAATACCCAAAGACCAATCCCAATAGAATCGGATTGGAAGAAATGACAGAACACTAAGGAGCAAGGGAAAAACAAACAAAGTTATAGAAAACAGGAAATTCTAGCATACAATTTCCAGAAGGTGGGCTATTTATACTGAAAGAGTCCCCAGCATCCCCACAGGAGAATTTCTGGGATAAGAAATTTTAGTACATCAAAAACTAAATGTGATCCATCACAAATTCTATTCATATTGTTATGTTTACATGAACGGAGTTCCCTAGAGGTTCCTATGTTCAACTTACCTCAATTGGAAATATGATTTCTACAGCCTTTTCTTTATCAAATAATAAAAAATCTCATCTTGCTGATTGTAAACATACTCTAGCCAAAATCAAATTTCAATTTTCTAAATAGTACAGCTTTGTTGCTTTTGATCAAAAACAATCTTCCACTGCAAACACATATACACACATTCTTTCTTTCTACACAAACACATATATACACATTCTTTCTCAATCTATTTCATACATTTCAGAAATTCACATAAATACACTTAGGTGGCCTGGTTGGCTCAATTGCTTAGAGTACCATACTGATACCATACAGGCTGTGAGTTTGGCCCTCAGGTGGCCACAGTTTTATGTGAGCTGGTTGGTTCTTTTGATAGAGTCATGGACTCAGGATCTGATATTCTGAGTTCAGTCTCAGCCTGCAACATTAAAAATTGGCTTGTTTGCTGCCCATGTTAACATTTCCATCATTCTGGGGGTTCAAGTTTAGTGTTTCAATGATCTCCACCATCCCGCTCTCTCCTCCCTTTCCATTTCTCAGTTTAAGACCTTGCCAGCACACAGAGTTTTGTGCAAGCTAAGGGAGCCTGCCTGGTAACTGCTAGCAGATTTGGTTAGAGCACATATGGAATTTTCAGAGCGTGATGACTCTCTCTTGAACAAATTCAAAATTCCACACTCAAACATATTTATGCATTCCAACATTTCCCAGGGTTTCAAAATTAGTGGTTTCTTGGAACTCTCCAGATCTAGGGGGCTTGTATTCTGAGATGAAGCTCAAAAGAGATCCATGATGTACGATGGCAAATACGAATGCCATAATAATTATAAAACAAAATCATCAATAAATAAGTAGAAATTAAATCAAACAGACATATAAGTAACAGCAAAATGAAGATTTTTTTTTAAGTCTTTGTTATCTTCACCTGAATGAATCTGTCTACACTACAATTACAGCACAATATGATATCACAGTATGAAATAAAAAGTATTATGCATAATTCTGTAAGTCTGCAAGATGCAAGGTATCATTTTGCACAGGGACAGGCCCAACTATTCAATGCCAATCAGCACTTGTGAGATCCAGCAGAGTAAGTGCAATTAAATTTTCATTTGCAAGGGTACAACCTAGAAAAAGTCAAAAAAATTGAAAGGGGTCCCCAGACACTGAAGCTTTTTCAAAAAACGGATTTTCTGTTTCTGATTCTTTTGAGAAAACTGATTCCGTCGTCAAACGGAAAAATTTGCACCCATGCATTTGTGTTTAGAATACGCAACAAAACATAAAACTGAATAAATCAGATCTACGCTGGAACATTTGCTGGACCCTACCACTAACAAAATATACGCCAGTTTACCAGAGAGGAAACCAAAACAAAGGAACCACCAAGGAAGCAATGAGAAGCATTCATAGTACACACAGCACTAAAGAACAGAGAGAGAATTCTATGCACCTCTCTGTCCATCTGATATATGGTTAAAATTAATTCACTACCATTCTACAGGAACAGACAGAAGGTGTCTTGCACCTACTATACGTGTTGCAAAAACATTCTAAAACACATGTACAGAAAATGGTACTCTAGTTGCAGAGAAACTTCACTCTGGTCTTCAGTTCCTGTGTCCTACACTACCAGTGACAATAAAATAAACAAGATAACAGGAAGTACAATGAACAAAATTACCGAATGAAATCTGGAAAATATTAAAGTGTACTGAATAGAAGTACAGAACTTCCAAAAATGACACCATGAAAATGAACTGTATCTATCAAGTTAAGTTTTAAAACCTGCTATACCATGGCCCTTTCTGATTATCTCTTAAATTCAACCCCAGACACTGATGAAATATCTGTGCTTCAACTAGACTAGATGTAGTCAATGGTGCTTCATCAGATACATTTACGTCTTTGATGATTTCATAAGCTTCAAACCTGATCTTTTTTATAGTTAGTCCAAAAAACTCACACACACACACACACACACACACACACACACACACACACACACACACAGATGTTTTCTATGCTTTGATGAAACCAAATTACATGGAAATCTGACAGGATACCAGTTGGCTGCACTTGCACACAAAGCTCTCAATGGAAACAAGTGTTAAATCAAAGTTTAAATTCCAACTGCTATCATCTGCTAGTTCGACGTGATGAACACATGGAGTCAATAAATATGTGTTACCCTGAAAGGGAAAAAAGGTGTATCACTGTTACACACAGTTCTGAAAACTATGCATCACTTTGCCGGTTTTATGCGTAAAAACATACTGCAGTGCGTTATCAAGAACACTTTATTCCATCAGTCATTTCAACTGAAACCAAAGCAATAAGACTTTCCATTCTGGTCAATGAAAGTACCTGTATCCATTAAATCACAAAATGTCCAGTTCTGGCTTATCCATCCCCCTCTTTCAGTATCACAATTATTGACAAAAATCATTTTATGAGGACAAGATCAATGACGGAAGATCACAAGATTAACCTACGATCAGACAATGGCTACAGTTACATTCTCTCACACACCACATTTGTAGACATAGTTTACAGGTACTTGGGCAAAAGTACTTGCTGATGTAAAACAATTGTTTGGAATTCATAAGGGCTTCAAGTTTTTATCAGCAACTAGCAGGATCTGTACACACGCAGAAGGCATCTGCTGCCATCAACTTCCAAAAGACAAATCACTGAGCTGGGTAGTGGTGGTGTCAACAGTATTCTTGGTGATTTTGTGACTGGCAGAATCTCCACCAGGACCAACTGCTTGTGAGCCTGAAGCCAACTGTGTGGATGGATTAGTCTGGCTTGGAGGATACTGTCGTGCTCCAAAAATAGTGCTGCCAACACGGACATTGGTACTGCCTTCTTCCACCTGTACAGCAACATGTAATTCACATTAATAACAACTTACTAATAACAGTTAGACTGACTTAAAAAACAAAACGACTCAATTCATAAAACCTTAAAATATGGGTATTACTGATATAATTTTATCCATTTTTTTTTTTTTTGAATGAGGAGAAAAAAACTTTTGAATTTTTTTTATTGGTATTCTTTTACATACCAGACAGCTGATACATAACCGTCTAGCTAATTAGCCAACACACTGGACATGTCACATCAGCCATTAACTCACTCGCTTCCACTGTCCGTATATGCGGACATCGTACGACGAAGCGTTCGTGACCAAGGTCCGCATATAAGGATTCGGATTTTGAAAATTTGCGCTGTCCGAGTAACGTATCGGGTACGAAACTCAATAACTGAGATGATTCCTTAGTTATCCCCTACCAACTTTTCATTCACTTGCACCGCGTGTGATGCGTGAATCAATCGCTAGCCAATGAGAACAAAGAGCACCGTTGGTCAGCTCTGCTCCATGATTGGCAAGATGGCGTTGCGACGAAGTGTTCGACACAGTAGGGCTGGTGATTTATTAGTTAGCGTTAAAGACGTACTGGAATTGATCCAGACTGAAGGGTCAGACGTTGAAGAAGACATCAGCAATTCTTCTGATGAGGATTTCGACTCCTACAGTGTGGAGACAGACGTGGATTCCGACAGTGAAGTGGGCGCTGATAGTGGCGAGGAAGCAGACGAAACTGTGCCAGCACATGGGCCTCAGCAACAAGCATCTGATTCGGACACTGACACTGAAATCAGTGAAGAAGTTGACGATTTTAGGGTTGTGTTTACTGATGACTGGACTGACAATTTAGATTTCTTTCCTCTCGATCATCCTTTCACAGTGTCACTTGCCATGAGCTTTTTCACTCCAGGAAAGACTACAACCAGTGATACGTCACCAGTGTTTTGTGTACAGTGAACTCGGTTGTTTTTTTTCTGTACTTTCACTTTTTTTTTGTTTTTGTATTTCATGTTCTCTATCACCTGCTTGTGATTCAATATTATATCTCCTGTGTCTTCAGTGACTCCAGTTGTGCTAGAATATGATGTAGAACATTTCTTAGCTGAAAAGGAACATTTGGAATATATATTTCTGACAGCTAGGAAAGTGCTAAAAAAAGACAAAAATTGGATACCCCTTTTACCACCAAGATGATGAGTAAATTACTTTATTTTTTGTTGAAGTATACATTAATATGCATTCCATGCACTCACTAAATTTCAAGTGTCTGTCTGCTCATGTATAATTGTTATAATTTTTTTCCTAACCTATACAAACCCTGGGTATTCAGGGATCAGCAAGGGGAAAAACTCATGGCATGGAGTGAGCTAACTCTTTGACGGCGGGCTACTTCGATTGAAGTAACAGCTGAGCTCTCACTGAGGATGGGCTACTTCGATCATAGTAACAGATGGTCTAGGGTATATAACTCCCTCTACTTTTGTTATGCTAATGATTTAGTAGTTGGCAGTTGCTTCCCTTGTGGAGGGAACTTCTGTTGAACGCTTCAGCTACGTTTTCCGGTTTCTTTGTCTAAAATCGATGGAAAATGGCTCAAAGGCGACAGTTCTCAGTGATTTCACTGTGGCAGCCCTAGGCCAGCAGGAGAGCTCGGCTGTGGCAAGTGTAGTCACAATAGAGTTAAGACATATATACATATATATATCACACATAACTAGTCTGACAAATTTTCTGGCTAGCTGAATGACTAACTGGTTGTACATTTGCTAAACTGTAGTAAGTTTCATAATTCACAGTCAGTTCACAAACTATTCAAAAGAAAATGGTGATGCACTGGACTTGTTACTAAGCAATCAACATAAACTAAAGCAATGCACTCACTGACATACCACTAATCAAATGGGTAATCAAAAACTCACAGCATGTTCAAAGTCCTGAGACATTCCCATGCTAAGCTCCAAATCAAGTTCTGCAATGCCAAGAGCTTCAGAAACTGTCTTGCGGCACTTCACTAAACACTGCAATCACAACAATGTTCACACTTAATTAAACATACACAACTCAACAATTTTCAAGATCTACAGTCAGTAGTACAACTGCTACTTTGAAGTAAGTGTTAAAAGTGCATCAGTCAGATCTGCCTTCATTAGATGTTGATGTCTTTTTTTTCCCTCTGTGTGTTCATGTGTTGACAGTTGATTGGTACACTCACTTCAAACAGTCTCACAAATTTTAATATCAAAGAAATCTACATTTGTTTACCATAAACTGAACAGCAAAGGAAATCAAAGGAGATGTTTGACCAAATTAGGAAAGTGAAAACAACTGAATTTTGACCACAAGGTCAGTGTATCAACAGCAAAGATGATGGAGACTTTGATAGAGACTAAAGACATTAATGCAGGATGGTATGAATATGATAAAAGCTTATTCAATGACACAACAGCAACAAACCCACAAGGTACTCCATACCTTGATTTTAAGCATTCTGAACCAGAACCTCTTAAGTGAAGTAATAGTAGCCATTAGTCAAACAAAATTAGAAAATCACCAGAACTAGAAAACATTTATGGAGAATGCTGTAAAACACTGACATCAGGAATTAAAGCAATGCACCACATATGTTGCATAGGATATGGAGAACATTGAATGGCCAACAGACCGGATACAAGTATATCATGTTGCATAAGAGCAAACACATCAAAGACTGTAACAACTGCAGAACCACAGCTCTTATCAGTCACATTAGCAAATCTTGCCTATATAAAATGCCTAAATAAAATGTGATCAAAAGTGAAAGAAGACCTCAGACTGTCAAGAGGTTACAGGGCCAACAGAGGAACCACTGACATGCTATTTGTTTCACATATCATGATTGAGAGTATAAAAAAAAACATCAAGGCCTTCATTACCTTCAACAACAACAGCAAAGCATTTGACAGTGTTTCATCCATCATCTTTTTGATACCATGAAGAGTATGGTCTTCCCCAAATATCTTATTTCTCTTTGTGCTGCCCAATGCAACTATCAGCCATGCAACCTTGATGACAACAGTTTTACAAGGAAAAGTTGAGGCCAAAAGAGATCTAAGCAGACCACCCACCCCCTACATGAATAACATCATCTGAAGGTCTACAAGTAGCGCAGAAAAGTAAAGACCAGAACAAATGGAGGAGCATTGTTGTGATGTCTGTTGGGTGGCTGACCTTAACTCAATGATGTTGATGAGAGGCAAATGGGGTATACTGAGCAATTTCAAACACCAGATTTGTTCAACAGCTTCAATAACACATTATCGAAATACCATTTAAAAAAAGGAGAATTAATAGTGGCTTTAACATTTCGTGTTTTATTTTCAGACCGAAGTATTTTTCTGCTGAAAAAAATTTCATGTGGGACAGCTGGTACCTGAAAATCAGGATTCTGTCCATCAGATGTGCTGCTTTCTACCGAGCCAATGGTCATTAGGCCTGCCAGCCGTAGATGAGGGCACTGGTCACATATGTACTTTGACAGTGATACTGCTTCAGATGGGTCAGTTCCATTTTTGTCTGAAATAAGATTTATCACACAGAGGGATTATTATCAGAGGTTCAATTATGTACGCAACATGTTAACATTACAAGTATCTAATCAGAACCCACTCACCAAACATATGTTCAGTCAAAAACTAAACAAAAATTGCTTTGAAGTTATGTGTATATATGTTTGTGTGCGTATGTGTGTGAATTAAACATATTGCATTTTTTCAAATCTTATTTTGCTAATAAAAATACATTTTCTTCTTAAATCTTATTTTGCTAATAAAAATACATTTTCTTCTTATTCTCATTCACCATCACACTTGAAGATTAATCTTGTGACAATAAAGCACTTCAAGCACATACAAGCTTATGCAAGGGATGACACCGTTGCTTCACATAACTTAAGATAACACATACACTTCAGATCATCACTAAATATAAACATGACATACACATACACACTCACTTTCTTCCTCGCTGGTATTGAGTTGAATCATGACAGCAAGTGGTTGAGAAGACAACTGTCTGTTCCAAGCGTTGTTCAGGGCCAGAGCCAACTTTTCAGAATCCACAGTCTCCACCATATACAATCCTGGTATACCTGGCCACACAAGTACAAATTTTGAATAATCACCTGCATCCTCCACCCTCTGCAGACTAATGCTCTTAAGTTTTGTCTCTCTTTTCTGCAGACTAGTATGACTTCCGTTCTATTTCTTTTTCTTCTTACATTCTATTTTGTTTTACTTTACAACAAAAGATTAAGATCTATTTCACTTTACAACAAATGAATAAAACCTGTGTTCTCAATCACAGCTATCTAATGTTTGCAAACTTTTATGATCTTTCATCTTGATACAAAATAAAATTTCAAATAAGCAATAAAGAAAGAAAAGGAAACAAAAAGTCCATTTATAAAAGAAAGAAAAGGAAACAAAAAGTCCATTTATAAAACACTAAGAAGTTTTTGTTGACCTGTTTTCTTTATAGACACAGCAAGCAGGTTTACACAATGACACATTTTCTTTACAGATACAAACACATAAACACAAAGAGAGATAAACACAATGACACAATTTCCTTACAAATGCAGACTGATAAACACAATGACACATCTTTTACTAGCACAGACCAATACACAAATGATACATTTTCTTTACAGACAGTGACTAATAAAGATAATGACATATTTTCTTTACAGACACAGGAAGATAAACAGAATGACACAATTACTTTACAAATGTAGACTGATAAACACAAAAACACATCTTTACAGGCACAGACAACACACTGACACATTTTCTCTACAGACACTGTTTAATAAACACAATGACACATTTCCTTACAGACACAAACAACACAATGACACATTTTCTTCACAGACACTGACTAATAAACATAATGACACATTTTCCTTACAGACACAGACAACACAATGACACATTTTCCTTACAGACACAGACAACACAATGACACATTTTCTTTACAGACACTGACTAATAAACATGACACATTTTCCTTACAGACACAGACAACATAATGACACATTTTCCTTACAGACACAAACAACACAATGACACATTTTCTTCACTGACACTGATTAATAAACATAATGACACATTTTTCTTACAGACACAGACAACACAATGATACATTTTCTTTACAGACACTGACTAATAAACATGACACATTTTCCTTACAGACACAGACAACACAATGATACATTTTCTTTACAGACACTGACTAATAAACATGACACATTTTCCTTACAGACACAGACAACACAATGACACATCTTCCTTACAGATACAGACAACACAATGATACATTTTCTTTACAGACACTGACTAATAAACACAATGACATATTTTCCTTAGAGACACAGACAACACAATGACACATCTTCCTTACAGACACAGACAACACAATGACACATCTTCCTTACAGATACAGACAACACAATGATACATTTTCTTTACAGACACTGACTAATAAACACAATGACATATTTTCCTTACAGACACAGACAACACAATGACACATCTTCCTTACAGACACAGACAACACAATGACACATCTTCCTTACAGACACAGACAACACAATGACACATTTTCTTTACAGACACTGACTAATAAACATGACACATCTTCCTTACAGACAACACAATGATACATTTTCTTTACAGACACTGACTAATAAACACGACACATCTTCCTTACAGACACAGACAACACAATGACACATCTTCCTTACAGATACAGACAACACAATGACACATCTTCCTTACAGACAGAGACAACACAATGACACATTTTCTTTACAGACACTGACTAATAAACATGACACATCTTCCTTACAGACACAATGACACATTTTCCTTACAGACACAGACAACACAATGACACATCTTCCTTACAGACACAGACAACACAATGATACATTTTCTTTACAGACACTGACTAATAAACACAATGACATATTTTCCTTACAAACACAGACAACACAATGATACATTTTCTTTACAGACAGATAGAAAAACAGACATGCACACACATACCTAAAGGAAAATCATGAATATGTAAGGTTGCACACACATGAACTATTTGAAAGGTCACCATGACACTAGCCACATACATTTTTAAGCAAGGACATCTAACCTGTTTGAAACCAAATTTTAAAAAGTTGTTACATTTATCAAATTTGAGTTGTGAATTCAGCATATCAAAGAATTTCATCGAGTAAGTTTCAAAGAAATCAAAATCAAACACAATTTTCTTAGTCACCAGTGAGCTAATTGCCTTATGACAATTATCTAACTATCAAACAGACAATGTATCATCATATGACTATCTAGCTGTCTTACAATGAGTCACTTGTCCATATGTATTGGAGTTCTGGATAGTTTTAAGACTCAATTATCTTCAGCTAAGTAAGTGCTGCCATTTGTTTTCAATCTGTACTTTTTGAATTTGATGATCTTGTTTATTTATTTATTTGTTTATCTATTTATTCATTTATTGATTTATCATTCCTTCATTATCTATTCATTTATTATTTATTTATTTATTCATTTACTCATTTCATTTTCTTCATAACCTTTGTACATTATAAATATTATTACCATCTATGACAAACTGTACAAGGTGTAATAATACAAGAGACTCTATTGAACACTTCCTGTGAAACTGCTGCAGTGTCCAGAACTTTTGGAGCTTACGACAACATTTAATCGATGAAAAATGCGAAAATACTTTTGACATCAAGATCACATGGAAGCTTGTATTGTTCTGTGTTGATCAAGTTGTAAAAACAGATGGAATATTTGATCTGATTGTAATGCTTGCAAAATCACTTATCTATAAATGCAAGATTGACAAATGTGTTCTGAATGTACCTACTTTTCTAAGACTACTAAATAAAAGGTTCAAAATTGAACAGAGTAATATCACAACAAACTTTCGCTTGTCCATCTTTAATATCTGACGGAATAACTTACGCCACTGTTTCCTCTATAGAAGCCAAGTTCATCTTTATGACATGTTTCTAAATCTTGACATTCACTTTGAAACCTTCCAGAGTATGAAATATTGTTATATGTTTTCTGCGTTGTATCTTGACAAATGTCCACAATGCTCCCTTGTGTACAAATGGATATCATTTGCATTACTACACTGC
>CM060307.1:59366480-59411480 GCA_030674185.1 Monoplex corrugatus
ATCGAACCTGGGCGATTCTGCGCTTCAGAACTGCGGTACGCGGTTTTACCAATGTGCTAACGGGGCACACATCATCTGTAGGGAATTTAATCCTTATGAAGTTCACTTTTTTCGTTCCTCCTTGCCCAGATCCAGCTTGAGCTCCTTTCTGCTGCCTCTGCCATCGCTTTAAGGGCTCTAGTCCTCTTCTTCCCAGAAATGGCGAGTTGTTTCATGAGATCATAAGCGGAGGTGCCCACAAACCCTCTTGCCCCGACCTCTATGGCGAAGATTTTGACCCGCAGACCTGCTTTCTTCAGGGTGCTGGCAAGACCGGCGTATTTTTCGGTCTTGTAGATATGTGCTTCTTCCATTCTGCTTTCGTATGGCACAGTGAGTTCTATCAGAATCACTTGTTTCGAGGAGTCAGAGTGGAGAGCGATGTCTGGTCTCATGCCTGTCTTGCTGATGACATCTGGGTAATTTCTCCACTCTGGGAGGTCTGCTGTACACTCCCAGTCGACTGCTCCATCCAGAAGACCCTTTGGCAATGTGCTGGTTGTCATAGCACTTTCGGGCCAGACCTGTTTCCCTCCTGCTTTGTAGAACGTTGTCATAGCAATTGGTGCGTTTGGGGTCATGGTTTTTTCGCTAACCACATCTGTGATCACTTTCAGAACTTGGTTGTGCCTCCATGTATACCTTCCTTGGGCTAGCGCTACTTTGCAAGAGCTTAGGACATGTTCCACTGTTTGTTTCTTCTGACAGAGCGGACATGCTGGGTCGTCTGCTTTCCCCCATTTCACTAAGTTTGCATTCGAGGGGAGCAGGTCATATACAGATCTGAGGAGGAAGCTTATCCTTAGAGGAGCCATGTGCCACATATCGTTCCAGCTGAGACTTCTTTGGAGTGCACTGTCCCATGTTGTCCATTGCCCCTGTTGACCTTGCTGGACTGCCTTCTGCACTCTTTTGACATCTTCTTCTTCCTTCAACTCCTGTATGATCATGTCTCTTTTTTCCTTCCCTTTGGCTTTGGACCACCACTGCATTTTTGTTGCTCCCAGTCCCTGTCTGTTGGTTTGCGTGTGTCCAATTATTTCTTTGATGCTGAGGTTTCTCTTGGCATTGTTTACAGCCTCTTGGACTTTCCACTTTCTGCCAGTTCTCAGCTTTGGATGAACTGATCTCACGATATTGTCTTCCGATTCCTCCAGCATGCTCAACAGTCTTGCTTTTCCAACTTTGTATTCCTCCACTATGGATTTGAGAGGTAGCTTCAGCATTGCTTGATGACAGTAGAATGCAACATCAGTGAGACCAGGTGGGACACCGAGCCATTTTCTTGTGTATTTGTTGATTTTGGCTTCCATTGCTTCCACTGTGCTGGTGCAAATGTCATAGATTAGCAGTGGCCACAGCAGCTTTGGTATCAGCATGAACTGTAGACACCAGACTTTGTATTTGCCTGGCAGTCCGCAGTTATCTATTTTCTTCAGGCCTTCTTCTGCTGTTTGCTTGGTTTCACATCCCCTTTGTGTGTCTTTCAGGGAGTCATCATACCATCTTCCGAGACTTTTTACTGGCTCTTCTGTGACAGTGGGGATGGCTTGGTTGGCTACCATGAATTTGACTGAATCTGCCACTTTTCCTTTTCGCAGTGAGAGACTTCGGGATTTCTTAGGTTTGAACCTCATTCTTGAAGAGGCCACCAGCTCATCCAGCTGCTTTAAGATTTGGTGTGTCTCTTCCTCATCCGTGGACAAGACTGTTGTGTCATCCATGAAAGCTTTCAGAGGAGGCATCTGGTATCCATCTCCCAGATTCACTGGACCTGAACTCTTCATTGCAGCTTTCAAGATGACTTCCATTGCCAACACGAACAGTATGGGAGAGATTGCACAGCCCATTGCAATGCCCACCTCTAGGTCTATCCAGTCCGTGGTGTATTCTTTGGTAGAGAACCGCATTGAGAACCCTTGGAAATACTTCCTCAGCATTGTTCGGATGTTTTCTGGGATGTGATACATTTCAAGAGCCAGCTGGATCATATCGTGTGGAACTGATCCATATGCATTCGCCAGATCAAGCCAAACTACGTCAATGTCTCTCTTCTCTGTTCTTGCTTTTTGGATGGCATCCCAAATCAACGTGGCATGTTCCAAGCATCCAGGCATTCCTGGTATGCCTCCCTTTTGGACTGACATATCCAGATACTTGTTTTCAGTCAGGTATTTTGTCAATCTTGCTGCCATAACAGAGAAGAAGATTTTCCCCTCGACGTTCAGAAGTGATATTGGCCTGAACTGATTGATGCTGCTGGAGTTCTGCTCCTTCGGAATGTACACTCCTTCAGCTCTCATCCATTGGTCGCTGATCTTCTGGTTCCTCCATGCTGATCGAATCATCTTGTGGAGCCACTCGAGCACTTTTGGGCATTTCTTGTAGAGCAGGTATGGTATTCCGTTTGGTCCAGGTGCTGACTTGGCTCTGGCTTTCTTTACTACGTTCTTCACTTCATCCAGTGTTGGTGGTTTGTTATTGAATTTTCCTTCTGGCGCTGCAGGCCAAACCAGATTCTGGATTTCAAGTGGTGCCTCGCGCTGAGAATCGGAATATGTTTCCCTGAGATGCTGCTCTAGGGTTTCCTTGCCCACTGTGAGAGTCCCTGATTTGGGTTGTTCAAACAGCTTTCTTGAAAAGTCAAAGGGATCTTTGAAGAAACGATCTTGAGTCTTCTTCTTTTTGCTCTTTCTTCGCCTTGCTGATTCCACTTTGCTGAGAGCATTGTGTTTGGCCTTCAGATCTTTCCAGAGTTCCAGGAGCCCTTGCTTCTCGAATTCTGAGGCAGTTTTCATCGCTTTTTAAGCTTCCTTTTCTCCCTCCGGATGCTCTCCATCTGTTGCTGTCTTCTGGATTTCTGGGGAGGCGTTTTTGTCTTTGGCTGCTTCACTCCATAAGTGTCCCTGCAGATAGAGTATATGATGTCTCCGTATGTGTCAAGTTTGTGTTCCAGCGTACTGTTCCCTATTAGCGCATTCAGCTTAAGGACAAGTTCCTCATCTAATTTCTCCCATTGTTCTTTTGCACCGGCAGGCGGCAAATTGAGTTTTCCACGTTTGGCGTTAAGAGCTTGTGCAAAATCCGCATCAGAACCGTCAGCGTGGATGTCCTTGGCACTATATTTATATATATATATATATATATATATATATATATATATATATATATATATATATATATATATATATATATATACACACACACACCTCCAGTCTATATGAAATAATCTCCCCCTTTTCTGAAAATGGAGAAAAAAAGAGAAGAAATGTCAAAAATGACAAAATCATCACACAGATCTATAAGTTCCAGCTTTTAACTGGTCTAGTTCATGTTCTGTCCCTTCAATCTCAGCTACATAGCATCAAGTCTGGCTTGAGAAAAATTTCATATGTGGAGTCTACCGTCCACCTGTCAATGGACCCGACCCCATTCAGGACTGCGACCCCACTCAGGACTGAGGAAGGTAAAGCATCAAATGAGAGAAGACATGCATTGAATTGGTAATGTTTGACCCAAGAAAAGCTGAGTTCTCCAAGTTCCCCCGTGGAGATGCCAGGGGCTCTTTCAGTGCAAATAGTATCCTATCATTTTCTGCCTTGCTGGTCCATTCACATGTATGTGTTCAATAAAGTCTTACATACTTTTGCTTAGGAGCTATAATTGGGTACATGTATTAATTGCATTTTTTGCTCTAAGGAAGAGAGCCAACACAGAATGCCATATATCCTGAAAAAGACCTCCAGTTGGATCATTTCATTTAATACTTTCTCTTTACTTACAACAATAAGAGAAAAAAACAAAAAAAGTAAAACCACTAACAACCAAAAAGATTACAGTGACCATGCATCTCAAAAAGCATTTTCATAAAAACAACCACCAACCAACCAAAAATATTATAGTGACCATGCACCTCACAAAGCATTTTATCAACCTTTACCTCATGATTACTGGCTTTGTCCACCAACTCCTGAACCTGAACATACCAACGATCAACACATTTAATCAACAGGACTGCCGTCATAAAGTAAAATATAAACAACATACATGTGCACTACAGATCATGTATATAAGTTACCTATGTGAATGAGATGGAACAATGTTTGTATGTTTGAAACTTTACATCCTCAATTTAAATTTATACAACTACATTTATAATCCAATATCACAGAACCCTGTGCTTTAACCAAGATGTACACCACATGTTGAATGACACTGATCTGATTTGAATGACTACACCTGAGCACTGTTTAAGCACCAAAACGTCAATCAAACAGATTTCTCTGACAACTCTTGTTAACTTATAGCAACAAATGAATCTGGCCAGTTATCCGAACAAATTCAACCATTTGATTTTAGGAATTTTTTTTCCTTTCCATTTGTGGTCAAAAGAGGTTTAATTTGTCAGCAGATGTTCAGAATATCTAGAGACTGTGATTCTCAACAAATAAATAACAAAGCATGTGAGAAATTATTGTAAAAACCACTGGAAGCTGACTACATGGTCGGAATTAATGAAATAAAAGGACCAGAAGTAGAGTGAACAGTCAGTGAAATACTACTCAATTTCAATGATGCCCACACAAATAACCTTTAAATAGCTGCTACCTTTATTACTGTTAAAGCAAATGTTTTTCATTCTTTCATCAATGGCTAGTTTTAATTAAATCAATAAAAATACCTCGCCTTTTCTTACAAGTCACAGTCTAGCATACTTGGTGACCAGTGCATAAAACTATCCTTATGTATTAACTGGTAAGTATTAACAGTTAAGTTCTGGGACACTTTTAGGTTAAAAAACCCACAAAATAAAACAACATTACCTTTTGGTCAAATATGCACACTTCTTACTGATTTTTTATAATTCTATTTATGACTGTGTGTCTGCTGTTTCCACATATGCATTCCATGAGCACACACCACAAGGAGTATATTATCCCTCTTTAACACACACACATACATATATACACACACATTTACACATACACATACACAATCTCAAACACACATAAATACTCACACACAGACATCTTACATACTCAGTCATATTATATAATACAACACAAAAATAAAACCTTTATGACTCACATAGTTTTCTCCAAAGTGGCGCTGCCCACAAGTGTAAGCTTCTACAATCATTTCCACTGGCTTCGTCTTGGACACTGCTACAAGACGTGGGTCTCGTCCTTGCAAGCACTGAATAAAGATTACAGATAAAAGTATTTTAAAACCATTTAATAAAATAGATAACTTTTGAAAGGGGTGATGGTGGAGAATGAAGTGAATTTCACTGTGGTTATGCATGCATTTGAAAGACAAAACCTTAAATTTGCGAAGAAGCCCACACAAAAATTAACGAAATCAAAACCAAATGAAACACACTCAGATTATATGAATATGTGATTATATGAATATATATATATATATGTACACACACACACACACACACACACACACACATATATATGTGTATGTATGTATGTCACTCATAATGAAAGATGAAGTTAGAGCATCACTGAAAAAGATGAAACCAGGAAAAGCCCCAGGACCACACAACATTACTACAGAGATGATCGAAGCCCTGGAGGAATTTGGTATTGAAAAAATAAGTCCTAAATGAAATTTACAACACTGGAAAAATCCCCAAAGATATGTCAAAAGAGTAGGCCTATATGTCTGCAGATGCAGAGGGGTGTATGTGTGGGAGTGTGTATGTGTGCACACATGAATGTGTGCGTGTTATTTCTGGAAAATCATGATGGTTTCTTGAAAATCAAAGTGATTTGACCTTTACATATGATTGTAGTTTGTTTGTTTTTTGGAAGTATTTCTGTGTATGAGTGAGTGTGCGTGTGTGTATGAGTGTGTGTACATGAGTGGGTGTGTGTGTACACATGTGAGTGTGCATGTGCATGTGTTTTTTTGTCTTAGTTTATTCCCATGCTAGAACTTTGTATGTGTTTATTAATATTTGTCAGTTCAGTCGACTGATGATCTTAGTATAGCTAAGAAAAAGGGGAATTCCCATTTTGCCTTTGTGTGAACAATGTTTTTAAAGTGTTACTCTTTTGTTTACTGTATGAAATAGTTGTGCACAAGTTAGAGAAACCCAATACAGTGTGTCAAGGGGAATAACCAAGAAGTCGCTCAAGCTTGAGTTGCTGAGAGCGTTATTTCCAGGGAGCAAGCCTGGGCAGGATGATATGGAGAACCAGCTGTTGATCATGAAGCAAGTCCACCTTTCCAAAGGAATGGAAAAGGCAATATAGTTTGGCACCAGCAGCGCCGCAGGAGTTGTTAGAAGGGTGCTGAAATCAGCATCAGTCTATCTTTGGGACACCTGACTCTAGATTTTTCCTTGGGGGTGACTCCTAAAGCCTTTCCCATTAATGAGTATGGCCAAACAGCAGGCAGTGTCCACATTCTTCTCTATCCTCTGAGATGGGCTACCCTTCCAGGCTGATGAGTCACATCTGCCCAGACTGAACATGATCAGGTAGTATCAGACTGCATGGTTCATGACAAATTTAACAGGCACAAATTAAATCAGCAGAACGTTTACAATCAGTATGAATCCAAAATTAAATCGAACTTCTCTGTCATATACAATGTCCATCAAAAATTTACCCAAATCAATTTACATTATTTACAGGCTCAAACCAGTAAGTGTACTTCACAGCATCTACAAAAAAATCATTCAACATTATATTTATGGGGACAGACGTTCTCTCACTTTTTTTGGGGGGAGGGGTTGTGTTGGTGGGGGGGTGGGGGGTTGTTGGTTTTTTTGTTTAGTATTTTTTGTTTTGTTTTTTGTTTTTGTGTGTGTAAAACTTCCATTTAAGGTTCCTTTATCATGTACAATGTTATTTCAATACTTGACATCTTACTTTCTTCATCATTAAATTTTGCCTCTCTCTCTCTCTCTTTCAACCATCCATTTGTAACTTTTCTTTTAACATTTTTTCACTTTCCTTTCAGTGTACTTTTTGTGTGTGTATAAAAACTGTTACTATACATATTTTTTCAAACTCTGTACATGTATATTTATAATTTGGTAAGCATTAAGCACTAACACCATTAACCAGAAAGCCCCTGGGAGATACTTCTAAAGTCTGGTTGCCCTCAGAAGCACATCTTGCTGACTGTTTTCCTTCCATAATGGCATGCTGGCCAGGGTGCAAGAGAATGGGGAGGCATCTGAACTCTTCCCAATGCAGAATGGAGAGAAACAAGGATACCTTCTAGTGCCCACATTCTTCTCCATCCTATTTGAGGCAATGCTCAGAGGGCTCTTCAACCTGCAGAGACTTTGCAGAGGCTTTGGTAGACAGGACACACTGTCTGTATGGTAGACAACTGCAACCCAAAGATGCTTCTATATGAAGAGGTGAAGCAAGGACACTAAGACCAGGGAAGATCACTACAGTGATACAAGGATGCTCCAGACGGCCAGCCTCACCTGTGGAATCAAATTGCTGGCTGGGGGGACACTGTCCTCAGCAGGAGGACTAGTGACAGCAGTGCACGCAGAGCACAACACATCTAAACAGCACATAACAGCTGCTATTCAACAGAAAGACTGGCAGAAGCAAATCCCAAGGCTGCAGAACCCCTTCCACGCAGCATCTGTAAAAAGACATGTCTCCAAGACAGGTATTCCACGTGAAGACTCATACCAAGTGATAAAGGACCCATATGCCTACTCTTCTGTCGGATGAACAAGAGACTCCATCACCATATCTAAATATGGATTAAAGTTTCTATAAAGTAACTATACATCTAGCTTAAAGACTGGATCAATATAATATGTATTTGTCAGTGTAGAAGACACTTTCACAAAATTTACTGCATTTTGTAAACTGAAAATGAAAATGTGCTCTTCATTTTCTCCCATCTGGTACCAGCCATTACAGTGCAATTACTGAAACATGGTATCAGCTGTTACAATGTAATTTTAAACCATAATTGCACGAAAAGAATAAAGTGGTTTGTATGTGCAAGTAATCTTCTAAAATTCACTCAATCTCGTTTTCACCACGTTTTCTTTTAATGGACAGTTTTCATGTATTCTTTTATTCACATCAAATGTTTTTTGCGTCAATGTTGCTAAGTTTCAAAATCAGTCTCATAAGAACAGGTATGTGCATGACTACTATTTGTTTACTAGACATTAGACAGTCACCTTAAGTTACATACAAATCTACTCTGAAGGCTCATCATTTTGAACTGTAGGTGTGTGTGTGTGTTTTGTGTGTGTGTGTGTGTGTGTGTGTGTGTGTGTGTGTGTGTGTGTGTGTGTGTGTGTGTTTTGTGTGTGTGTGTGTGTGTGGTGTGTGTGTGTGTGTGTGTGTGTGTGTGTGTGTGTGTGTGTGTGTGTGTGTGTGTGTGTTCATGCTCATTCTTTGAATTTTTATTTAACGTCTTTTCACTATAAGTGATATTAGTTGTGTGTGCATGCGTGCGTGTGTGCGTGCATGCGTATGTGTGTTGTGTGTATAGATGTAGATGTGTGTATGAATGTGTGTGTAGGTGTCACTCTGTGTGTGCGTGTCTGCATGTGCATTTGTGTGTATATAATTAAAATAATCAGAATAATATCTAAAACTGAAAGGCACCAAATTTTGATATATATATATATATGCATGTATATATATATATATATATATATATATATATATATATATATATATATATATATAATATATATATATACATTATATATATATATAATATATATATATATATATATATATATATATATATAATCATATACAAATCAAGGTGCACACTCTCACCATTAACAAAAACATTCACTCACAATAACAAAAACTCAAGAGGGGGAGGACAAGAGGGAGTAAGACGAAGGGGTGGGCATATAGAGGAGAAAATCACTGCTGGACAAAAACATTTATCTTCCAAATAAGACTTGAAGGAAGACAGAGTACATGATTTGTCAAAGAGACATGGGAAGCTCACTTCAGTTGTACAGACCCGATACATAAAATGAGCAGTGACTGACTGGAACATCTGTATCAAGGAACTATAAAAAGATATAGTATCAGAAGCACAGTGGAGAACTCAGGCAGGGATTAAGTATGTGTGTTGTGTAAGACTGAGATAAAGAAATGATTTCATTGCTTTTGTGTTTTTAAAGGCCTTTTTTCAATGCACGATCAATACTGAAGTTAATGTTTCATCACAATTTATTTTCAATGCTTTCTTAAAATGTTTTGTTATAGTTCATCTGTATACATCACAGTGCGTTTGGTTTATGTGTCTGCTTTTGCCTCTCATGCTTTTGTCAAGTGCTTAGGCTCTTATGCCATAGGGCACTGAATAGCCATTACAATTATTATGACTATCTGCCCAGAGTACATAAATCTCTGAGGCACAACAGAAAAAATATAACTAAAGTTTGCACACACACATATATGCCCACACCTTACCCAATTTTCATTATGTATTACTGTAAGACAGGAATTTCATTCCCTCTCCACTAGACCTTGAGAGGTGGTTTCAGTGCCAGTCTTCTGGATGAGATGAGGATTATATGAAGCATGCACTCAGCACAAGTAAAGATCCAAAAGCAACAAAAAAGCTGTCTCTGGCAAAACCTTTAAAAGAAAATCCAATTTTGTTGATAAACAAAGAGAAAAAAAGGAGTGGCATCAAGGGAGTTCCAAACAAAAATAACAATCATACTGTAAATCTTGGACAAAAATGCAGCTTAGATAATCCGACAATTAAGATTTCTTAGCTGGAAAAGGATGTCTTTAACTTCGTAGTGGGGTGACCATCCTTAACCTTAGTGGGTCGCAGGTGCAGGATTGCAGAGGGCCTTCAGATAGACAGATTAGCTGAGAAATAACCAGGCTTGCTAGGGCAAATAAGCAGTCCTGAAAAAAATAGCAGTGGTTTCTATCAAGATTGGACGGGGTGGCTCTTGGCAAAGCCATACTTAGAAAATATTCACTATGTTCTGTGAAAATATTCACTATGTTCAGGTGGACATGAGCTGCCTAAAGCCCTTGCCCCATGCACTTACAAGGTACGTCATTTGACCACAAGCTAAGGCAGCAAAAGTCAAAACCCCTGAAGAAAACCTGTAGGGTCAAAGTCAAAAGGCACAAGACCTGCAAGTGCCTTCTAGCAAATCATGATACTATGCAATATGATGCAAACATCTTTAAAGTTATTTGTGATGCAGCAACAGAAAACCCAGTTAACAAATAGCCAGCCATTCACAGCTATAGCTAAAAATATCTGGACAGGGTCAACTGAGATCTTTCTATATTTCATGTCTTTAACATGTAAACCTTCAATCTCCCCAAGTTTTATTCAATCTTATAACTAAAGAGATTTTAAAAAGGTTTGGGTTTTTTTCATTAAATATTTCTTTCCTTTAAAATTTCACAAAATGCATTGCTTCCAATTCCATGTCAAAAATACTACGAAAACTAAAACAGATAAATTAATTCTACCTTTCCATGTTATTTTATATTATAAACTTTGAAATTTTAACAAAAAATCAAAAACCTCAAAAATGAAAAGGATGCACTTTAGCCTAGTTTTTTGCATGCTGGATCACATTTACATCAGAAGAGAATGGCGCTCGCCCACTGAGGTCTCTTTAAGGTAAAACAGGTCCGAAGTTTGTACTTCAACAGATCCAACCTCTGCCACTGAAGGTCCTTCATGTTTATCTTGTTGCACAAGGTATGGGAGAAAAGCCACTGACCAACTTCTGACCACAAAGCTCCACCAGTCCATGGCAGCTGGCAGGAACTATTACAAAAAACAAAAAACAAACAAACAAACAAAAAGCCACATGTGACACAAAAAGCCACATGTGACATGACCATGTAAACAATTTTTTAAAAAGCAAAACATTTAACTGGCATAATCATAGTATATTTCTGCTTTCACTCTGACGCAAAGTGACCTCGCACGTTCTGACATTATGTAAGTAGGTATATACAATGATAAAGGCCTACTATCAATCATCTACAGGCCTATACCACATCAACACCGTCACATCTTTTTCTCTCAGATTATCATATATGCAACGAATAGGCTCCATCTACACAGAACTGTTTATTGGTAGGCTAAATAATTTCCAATGAATACGAGCGAGGTCAAGCAAAGCGTGAAAGCCATTCTAATTCTCAGTCTATTGTTATCAACAGTTATGTATGCATGTAATCAGTAACTGTAATGATGTACATGTACTGTTACCGAGGCCATTTACTAGGCCAACCTTTGCCCGTTTCTCAGATTCGTACCTCTGGTCGTCTTTGCGCTGCAGCACTAACTCTTTCGATGACAGCTTTCAGCTGACGCGCAATGTCAGATCCTTTCGTTGTCATTCTGCGTATCATCCCATTTACCTAGATCTAGTTATCTACTTTCTGTGTGGTTAGATTCTGGTCGAAGGAAGTTTCACTTTCACAGCAGACGAAGGGTTTAGCAAAATTTAACACTAGAAAAAGAACGGCAACTGTCTATAAAGAGGAAATTTCTATACCGGTATCAAATATTTCTGAATCCATTTGCGGAGCCGATTTCGAGGCTCTAGGTGAACATAAGACATCAACAGCTGAATTTTTCACAGAACATATTACATATACTTGAGATATGTGTGTGTGTGTGTGTGTGTGTGTGTGTGTGTGTGTGTTGTGTGTGTGTGTGTGTGTGTGAGGTGCGTGTGTGTGTGTGTGTGTGTGTGTGTGTGTGTGTTGGATTCAGGGCAACCCCAGAGTAAAACCCCAGTGTATCAGGGCAACCCCAGCGTCAAATCCCTGTGTAAGTCGAGATCCAGGGGATTCTCTTAGATACCTGATTTCACCTGGCTGACCAATAGGACAAATTCAAATTTATCCCCAATAATCTCGGATCGTCGAACAGTCACACCTCTGACTCAACGAGCAAGTAGTGAAATACTCATGATGCAACATGTATTTGTTGTAGAGTGAAATACAGACTTGTGCCAGTAGCCTAAGCTGAGATTTCTCTGAAACCCTTCAGATTACTGCAATTTTGAGAGTCTTTGTATTGCTCATCTGTACACTATTTAGTGTTTCATACAACCTGTTCTCCACTCACCCTCACCTTCTGTCTCCCTTTTCAAGATCTTGCCAATGCATACAGTTTTGCACAAGGAATCTGTTACTTAACAGATGGCTAGGCCTTACGAAATTGTCTGAATGCGACAAACACCTTTTGAAAAGTTTCAGGTTTTAAACTTGGTGGCGTTTTGTGGTGTCATTTGTAATTCAACCTTGAATCATCATCATCTTCTTCATCATGCGCCCAGCCGCATGACATTGGCGATCATGGCCCTTCATACGAATCTATCCCTTGTCACTGCAAGTAAATCTCCCACCCTCTCCATCCTCTAGCCACCCTGCAAGTCCGTCCAATATTTCCTCCCTGGGTCTACTTGGTGTTCTCTTTCCCTCCAACGTTCCTGTTGTGACCAGATGCTCTAATTTTTCTTTCCTCATAAAATGGCCTATAAACGTTGCTTGTCTTTTTCTAGTCTTCTTTATTAATGATCTTCTTGTGTCTGCCTCCTTCAAGACCGTCTCGTTTGTTTTCTTTGCTGTCCGTGGAACTCTCAATATTTTTTCTTAGAAACCATGTTTCGGTTGCCTCAATTTTGTTCTGACTTTGCGTGTTGACTGTCCACGCCTCACAACTGTGCAACAGTATCGGTTCTATATAACATTCAAGAACTCTCTTCCTGATGTTAATTGATAGTCATTTGTTGGTAAGAATACTTTTAATCTTTTTGAATGCTGGCTATTTCTGATGTGCACCTATTGTCTGGTTAGATGATTGTTCCCAGATATTTAAATTTATTAACTGTCTCAAAGTTGTGCCATTTGCTGTTATTTTGCATGAGGAGATTTCTTGTTGTTGTTGTTTTTTTTTACTGCTTATCATGACTTCACTCTTCTTGCTATTTAGCTCCAGCCTTTTATCTTTACTTTTTATTTCTATTATACTCACAAGGTTTTGTAGGTCGTTTTCATTTTCTGCAATTAGCATGGTGTCATTGGGTAATAATATATAATAATAATAATAATAATTACAATATTTATATAGCGCAAAATCTTGATAAAATCAAATCTAAGCACTGAAACACACACACACTCACGCACGCACACACACCACGCACGCACGCACGCACGCACGCACACACACGCACCCACGCACGCAACACACACACACACACACACACAGAGAATGTTATTAATCATTTTTCCTCCAACTTTTATCCAAGGGCATTCTTCTAGGTTTCTCATGATGGTTTCACTATTAAGTGAAAACAAATCTGGTGAGAGAACACAACCCTGCCCGACCCCCCCCCCCTCCCCGTTGATATTTTGGAAAGAGCTTTCATCGTTTTCTATTCTCATTGCTGCTTGCTGATGTTTGTTCCCAATACATATCTCTGATTATTCTTAAATCTTTTCCATTAATATTGACTCTTTCTGGTCGGTTAATGAATTCTTTGTGTCTTACCCGATCAAAAGCCTTTGTATAATCAGCAAAGCATAGAAATAAATCCTTATTCAACTCTACTGACCTTTCTATGATAGTTCTTAGGATGTACATGGTATTAACAGTGTCTTTCCCTTCGACAAATCCAAACTATTCTTCTTGCTATTTCTCTTTTGATTCTGTACCTTGTCCTCATTATGAATATTCTTAATAAGATTTTTGTTACATTACTCATCAAGCTGATTGTACAATGGAGTTCGCATTATATAGCCCCTGCTTTCTTTGGAAGTGCAATGAAAATTGATTTTGACATAACTTTCGGGATTTTTCCGGTGTCATGAATTTCTTTTAGGAGGACTTTTTTTGTTTGTTTGTTTTTTCAGTACCAAATTCTTCCAGGGTCATTCATTTCTGTAGATATATTGTCTGGTCTTGAGTCTTTTCCCGGTTTCAGATCGTTGCTATTTTGATATTTTTTTAATTTGATCGCAGTGGCTTGCTGACGGTCGGGTGTCATCTGCGCCACATGACGGTCACTACCGGACAGAATAGTATTAAATACCTTGAGTATTAACTCGAAAACGAGTGGGGCCGCCCGCGTTCAAGCAAACAGGAATCAGAAAAACACGAACTTAGAATCAGAATGCATATTTAACACTGTTCTGTTGTCTGGTTGTATTAAATATGCGTTCTAATTCTATGTTCGTGTTTTTGTTTTGTTTTGTTTTTTCTGATTCAACCTTGAGTATGTTTGTGTCTGAAAGAAAGTATCAGTCAGCTGATTTGTAGACTACATTTTTCTTGTTGAATATTTTTGTTTGTTTGTTTTGTTCTTGACTAATACCATTATCACCTATTTCTAATATCATGCGCGATCTGTTGTTATTTGTTATGAATTATATTCAAGGTGCATTGATACATTGGAAGGCGTATCAGTCTATATTTATTTATATTGCGTTAATGGACGGGCATGGCAACCCCCCTCCTCCCCCCCTCATTTTTTCTATATGCAGTACCATGAGTGTCTTTGACATGGACTGTTCGCGCTGTACAGATGGAATCATCATCATCGTCGTCGTCGTCGTCATCGTCATTGTCGTCATCATCGTCATCGTCGTCATCATCATCATCGTCGCCGTCGTCATCAATTGTTATAAATATTATTACTATTTGTGTATTGCCTATTCTAAATTTTGTATGAAATCACATCATCATCATTCATCATCATCATCATCATCACGTCGTTGTCATCATCATCACCACCATCAATTATTGTTTTAATTATCATTACTATTTGTTTAATGCCTATTCTAATTTTTTTCAATAATGAAAAAAAAAGTGTGTGTGTATGTTTACACTGAAAATGAACAAATAAGAAAGATAACTAGGTTTAATCCAAAATCAGTCAAATCCTTATGGGCCGATCCAGCTCTCAGCCTGTCTTTGTGTTGTGT
Organism: Monoplex corrugatus; assembly: GCA_030674185.1. Lineage (NCBI taxonomy): Eukaryota > Metazoa > Mollusca > Gastropoda > Littorinimorpha > Ranellidae > Monoplex > Monoplex corrugatus. Next base: position 59,381,483 of record CM060307.1, read on the forward strand.
GTGTGTGTGCACGCGCGTGCGTGCGTATGTTTGTAAATATGGCACTTGTTTGTATCGAACCGAACCTGCTTGTGAGTGTGTGTGTGTGGTGTGTGAGTGTGTGTGTGTGTGAGAGAGAGAGAGAGAGAGAGTGTGTGTGTGTGTGTGTGTGAGAGAGAGAGAGAGAGAGAGTGAGGGTGTGTGTGTGTGTGTGTGCGCGCGCACGTGTTTTCGGTGTATTTTAGGAAATTTTGACTTAATTTACCGACCCCCCCCCACGATTTTTTTGAGACATGCGAAAATGATATTTTGTTTTGTTTTTGAGATGGTGCACAAGCCTTGCACAAATCCAGCACAAACTCATATTATAATCAGCAAATGTCCAAATCGGCGAGCTAGCTAGCCGACATCCGAAGATGTAACATTGTACACAATATCAGTTTGGAATGTAGCTCTCGCTGTCCGTCTCGACATTAAACACACGACTTTTTATTTGTTATTTTTTTAGATAAGTGAAATCTGTTCTCATGTAGCCAAAAAGAACGACATATTCCAAACTCTTCATGGAAAGAAATGGCACTCCCCTTCTGATTTGCAAGTTATTCTTTATGATTTTTACTTTATCTGAGAAACTTATCGTGCGATATCTTGAAAAGGGAAGGAACTCTGTAAAACTTTGAAGCGTCACGCTCTCATAGAGTGACAAGAACATTCAGCTTCAGATATGATTACGACGACCCAAAACATGTTCATGTTTATAATTACGAAAGAAGTATTTCAAAACATTTTTGACTCTAGCTCGCAAATGGTCTGCCCAGAACAATTGTGTAGCTATACAGGAAGCAGGTAAGTACCTTCTAATAAAGCCGCTGGTCTAGCTCGCAAATCACCAAATCAGCAAATGGTTGAAATGGGTCTGCCCAGAACAGTTGTGTAGCTCTATAGCCTACACGAAGCAGGTAAGTACCTTCTAATAAAGCCGCTGGTCTAGCTCGCAAATGGTCTGCCCAGAACAGTTGTGTAGCTATACACGAAGTAGGTAAGTACCTTCTAATAAAGCCGCTTTCTCATCGATGTCTCTAGAGTCGTAGAGACTTCTAGTCTGTCTGTCTATACTACTATATACTGTTACCTATGGTATAGCCTACACGAAGCAGGTAAGTACCTTCTAATAAAGCCGCTTTCTCATCGATGTCTAGACTAAGAGTAAGACTTAAGTCTTAATTCTCTATCGTCGCGGCAGTTTGATAGTGTACCGCCTGTACTCACATGCCTGAACAGTGCATTGGAGTAGTGTTTTGTTTTTCGATTTGTTAACTAAGCTTTTCAGTGATTGCAGAGGTCACTTCATCAGAATGTCGGGGCCATGATGAACAGTAGTAGTAGTAGTAGTAGTAGGGACTGGCTTTCAATGGCCTAGGCCTTGCGGCCTATTTACGTCCCCTCATTTTCAACTATTTCTAATACACACAGGTGTTAAAATGCGCATTATCTCTTTGTTTGCATAAGCCTAATCTGGCCTTTAATCATCATAATCGATGAAAAGTTCTTTGAATTTAGGAATTTCGTCCAAAAAATTCTTGAATTTGTTAGTATCTTGTGTAAATTTTATGTTAGTTGGGAGTTTAGGGCTACTCGATGTGAAAAAGAAAATTTTCTTGTGTTAAGTAACTTAGTACGACAGTGCTGAATAAATATCTTTCCTTTCTTGTTTCTTGTGATATTACATTGTGAAGCAGAAAAGAGTGAGTCAGTACAAATATTATCAACTCCATTAAATATCATATGTTTGAATAAGGTCACCTCTTGTCTTTCTGCCTTAGTTTAAGTGAGTGTAATTTCAAATATTTCAATCGTTCTGCATAAGATTTATCTTTGCATTCTTTTAATAGCTTTGTTGCACGTCTCTGTACTCTTTCTATTTGCGCTGACTGTCTTTTCAGGATGGACACCATATTGCATTTGCATATTCCAAATGTGGTCTTACAAAAGATTTTATATATAGTTACTTTTAGAAATATATCCTTGTCTAAGTAAGAAAAGCTTCTCCTAATAACTCCCAACATTTGATTTGCTTTATTAACTATTTAACCAATATGTAAATCGAAGGACAACATGCTGTCGAAAGTCACTCCCAAGTCCTTTTCCTCTTTCAGGATTTTTATCTGCTTTATGCTGTCGTTTTGTCTCATATAATATGTGTGTTCTTGGTTGGTTTTACCAATATGTAGAACACCACATTTAGAAATATTGAAAATGAAATATAGATTCCATACATCTGACCAATCTTGGAGTTTATATATCATTTTGTAAACCCGCGAATTGAGACGTGTTGTCATATAGTTTTGTATCATCTGCAAATATTTTGCAGGTGCTATTTAGCAGACAATTTGACTAGTAACCTTTCATGGGGCACAGTATCAAAAGCCTTCTTAAAATCTGAATATATAACATCAACATTATGACCATCATCTAATCTTTTTGTCATATCTTCTACTACTTCAAGTAATTGCATTACACAAGATCGCTTTTTACGAAACCCGTGCTGACATTTTGCATACAATTCATTATCCGTAAAGTGAGTTACTATTCATTATGCTTTCTAACATTATACATATCACACAAGTCAGGCTGATTGGTCTATAGTTTCCAGGATCTGCTTTAGAACCCTTTTTAAACAAGGTTGTTACTTCAGCTGTCTTCCAGTCTTGTGGTAGGGTATCTGATTTTAATGTCTTGTTGAACAAAGAACATAGTGGGACTGATAGTTCATCACCTAGTTCTTTTAAAACTTTTGAAGGAATATGGTCAGGTCCCTGTGCTTTATTTGGGTTTAACTTTAAGTTAACTAATTTGTCACTCATTGCTTTTGGGGTGATTCTTACCTCTGACAAGGATACACCATTTGAATATGCACATTCAGCCAGTAAGGGTATATTTGTTACATCTTCACGTGTAAAAACACTAGCAAAGAAGCCATTTAGAGTTTCTGCTTTTTCCTTATCATTTATGGCCAAGGATCCATCTGGTTTAATTAGAGCACCTATATCTGTATTGATTTTTAACTTATTTTGGACATACATCCAAAATAATTTAGGATTATCTTTGCTATCTTTAGCAACCTTTTTTTTTCATATTCCCTTTTTGTTACTTTTAACAGTTTTGTGCATTTATTTCTTTCCTGTATGTAATTCATATAATTCACTCCTGATTTAGTACTCAAGTATCTTTTAAATAATTTGTACTTCTTTTTAATGCTTCTCATAACTTTTTTATTCATCCAGATTGAGGTATATTTCTTCCTAGCATTTTTCCTTATTTTGGGGATACAACTTCTCCATTCCTTCATGTATAGTATTCTTTATATACTTCCAGGTTTCCTCTATGTTTATATCTGATATAACCTTCCAATCATGTTCAACTATTATACTTCTTAATTTAGAGTAGTCCCCCCGATTCAAATTGTAAATAAATTCTACTTGATCTGTAACTTTAAGCTTTTCCAAATTTAATTGAAATGATAAGACGTCATGGTCACTTTTACCCACTGGATCAAGATGTACAACTTCTGAAATAAATGTTTCATCATTAACTAAAACCCAGTCATCAAGAGTTGGGTTTTACCCTGGTCTTCTTCTTGTTGGTTTAGTCACCTTTTGAATTAAGAATGAATCCTGCACCTGTCTCATGATCTCATTTCCTTTTATCCCGGACCATTTTCCATCCCAGTGAACATTAGGATAATTGAAATTGCCCATAATGCATATATCTTATCATATTTTAACATTTTGTCTGATTTTAAGATTTCAAGTAGTTTATTATTATTCTCTACCGTACTGGTGTTAGGATTTTTATACACACATCCAATCAACACTTTACGTTTACCATTACACACACAATCAAAAGTACACCACACATTTTCTTGATACTTATACTCATCAAATTCATCACACTCTCGTGCATTCAGGTGTTTATCGACATATACGGCTACACCTCATTGGTGATCCCTATTAATGAACATGTCAAAATTAGGGTTGCGAAACTCTTTCTCACAAAAATTTCGTAAATTCTTAGGTATTAATTCAGTTAATCATTAATGCAATTATGCTTGGATGAATATTAGCAATCCTAGAAAATAACTCTTCTTTTTTGTTCAAGAAACCATCAACATTAGAATATAACACCTTGAAAAAATCTGAACTTTTGTTATTTACACTATGTACATGTTTGCCTTGTAGTCAATTGCCAGAAGAACCAGCTCTAGGGGTGGCCTCAGCACCCTCGACAGAGTGTGATTGAGTTTTTGAGCCTGGTTTAAGTGTCACTATTTTCCAGTTTCTATTATTCTAATGGCCAAGTTTAGTTCACCTGCCTCAGTTCTCCTTTGTTTCTCCTCTCTCAATGCTTTGTGTTTGTCTTGCTGGTTTTTCGTGAGGTCGTGGTTTATATATATATCTTTGTATCTCTGGGAGATTTATCTTTGTTCAGTTTGGGAGCTTTTTTCATAATTTCTTTCTTCTTTTCCTCCCATCTCACTGCCACCCTGAGCATTCTTGGTCTATGTCCCCCTTCTTTCCCCAGCCTTATGGGCTCTACCAGGTCATCTTCTTCCAGATCCACTATCTTACTTATCACTGTTTTAGCAGCCTCCAGGTTATCTTTCCTTTTTTCTTCATTGTCCGTTTTTGTGCTCTCTTTTAGATTGACGATAATCAGCTTCTTTTTCCTTTTTTCTCTCTCTAGTCTTTCCTCCATCATCTCCTCCAGTTTTCTGTCCACCACCTCCTCAATCCTCTCTTCCAGCTTTTCTCCCATGTTTTTTTTCCATCCTCTCTATCCTGACACTAAGAGAGTGCACTAATGGAATAAGGTCCAGAAGTTTGTCCAGTCTAGCATCCTGCTTTGACTGGATTTCTTTTTGTTCATCCATGCAGGGCTGGCAGACCTATTGCAGGTTTGTCTGTAACAGGTCGGAAAGAGTATCAAAAATGTCTCCAGTCAGGCCAGTGCACCTAAATTGGCTCCAGTTCTTGCAAACGAAGCACTCAATGTAGTCTTTTTCTTCCGCTGTATTGTCGCAGTAGGTGCACTGCCACGCAGACATATATTTAATCTGTCTACGGCTAGACCTCTTCTCAAATGCGCCAGTAGGCCTAGAGGGAGTACTGGCGCTCGACTTACCCGAATTGGCAGTCGAATTTCTTGTTGAGTGACCGATTTTTGGTCACTGGCATTATTAGAACTACCATTTTTTTTTCACAACTTTCTTTCCATGCTCAGAACATCAATAGAATGCAAAATAAGATGAAAACTTTATATTACCTTTCCTTGAAGAAAATAATGCTACTAACCATTAGTCTGTTTGGTCGTACTTGTCCAACTCGAAGTGCTTAAAATAGGCCTATTTTTGTTACCCGTCCCATGCAACAAACATGTTTTTACTTCTAGGCCTGCAGGCTTGGGATGTTTTATAGGTCGATGAAATTAGCAGCTGTAGTTGCATGAGTGAGGTACACAAGGTTCCAGTATGAAGAAACTATATGAAAACATTTCCTTTATTTAAACAATATTACTAATAGTAATACTAGTGATAGTAACTGGATGTTTATTTAATTAATGAAAACAATGTTAATGATAATATATGGACATTTATACAGCTCCTTTCACCAGAAGCACAAAGCGCTTTACAGTTTACAGCTGATCACAGTTATGTGGACACAACACACACACACACACACACACACACACACACACACACACACACACACACACACACACACACACACACACACACACACACACACGCATGCATGCATGCAAAGCTGCACACATCCCTGCATGCTTGCACAGATGCACATGCACACAACATGTGGGAGCGTGTGTACAACACACTAAAAAAAGCCAACAACAACAGTACAACACATTTTGAAGGAATATGTCACCAGATTAGGATGACTGAGGAGGTGGGCACTAACAAAAGCTAACAAAGAACTGTTGGTAAAGAAACATTTTGAGATTGGATTTAAATGACAGTAGTAAAAGCAAGGAATTCCAGATTTTAACAGTACAAGAAGTGAAATCTCTTCCACCATGTTTTTCTCTTTTAAATTTTGGGACATGGAAGGTTCTGTCATCTGTGGTTGAACAGAGAAATCAAGATGGAACATAGATTTGCAAAAGTTCTGAAACATATTGAGGTGTGGTTTTAGAAATGATAGCAAAGACAGTTTGTTCAGTAGGCAGCCAGTGCAATTGTTTAAGAAAGGATGTGTTGTGTTGAGGTCATTTTGCTTTGAAAATCACCTTAGTAACAAAGTTTTGAACTTGTAGCTGTCTGAGAAGTGTCTGTGGACAGCCAGTGTGTAGAGAATTGTGCTAATCTAATATAGCCAAAATGCATACTGTACTAACTATATTTTGGTTGCTTCAGTAGTGAAGTATTGGCAAATAGAGTTGAATTGTCTAACCTCAGTGCATGCAGCTTGATAGTTTTCGTGATGTGCTGTTGCAGGAAAGGTCTTTGTCTGTATTATTCTTGATGTGTTCCACAATCTGTTACCATTTATTTTCTATGTATGGTCCATACAACTGACATGACCCTCCTCCGTCTGAATACAAACTCAATTCTTCCTTCAAGTCTTAACTCAAAAAGATGTAGTATGGACACAAATATGTGTATATATGTGTTTTCGGCCCTCATATGCTCCCTCTCTTGTTAGTTGTATGGATTTATCAACATACTGGATGTATATTTATATGCAGAGGAGTCTGCCTACAGCGAAATTCAAGGGAAACAGATAAGTTTTCATTATAGCAGTAGTTTGTAATAGCTACAAGTAATATAAATCAGTGACTAAGTTATGCGGTGCTGATTGTTTGTTGCCTCGCTGGTGGAGTTAAGACGTTATTCACAACATTACTCATTTTATGTCACATTAAGATGTTATTCACAACATTACTCATTTTATGTCATCATTATGACATTTTTCAGTATGGCTGAATCGTTGAAGAACACACACACACACATGGCATACAAACATTACTGCTGGTGTTAGTCATACTGATCACTGTACTATGTATATCAGGGCTCCCACTTTTCTGCGAATTCGCGGATTTCCGCGAAAACCGAGAGTGAGAATCCGTGAAAAAAGACATTTTTTCGCGAAAAAAAAAAATCTGATAGTGATAAGTGTCTTTACCATACTATAAATTAAGCTCAAATATGTGTCAGATTGCGCCATTTTAAACGTAAATTTTCAACATTTTCCCCACCCCCCCCCCCCCCCCCCCCCTCCAGACCCCGCCCTGATTTTCAGGTATTTTTGCTTTTCCTCATGGGAGCCCTGATATATACAGTGTACGATGCTAAGCAGTTGTATTAGTCTTCGGGCTTAGTCAAAACACAGCAAACTTGGCCTTTTGGAAACAACACCTCTTTTGTGCAAAGAGGAATTCATTATTTGCGAGAGCAGATTTTGTTCGTTATAGACAGTATTTTACAAAAGTGAAAGACAAGGAAGAGAGCAGGGAAAATAAGAGAATGTGATTGCCAGCAAAGAAATGGGCAGAATGTGAAAGAGTACATTACTGCCTGAAATTTCTTGTGGGCAGGTTCATTATAGGTGGACTCTGCTATGCATTAGTCATTAAAGCTAAATTTTGACTGTATACTTTTGAAAGAGCGGTGTTATTTTTTTCCTCTCTTTGTACAGAACTAGGTATTGTGTTCCAGTGCTGTGAGACTCTGTAACTGTTGGTATACATTTATGCATGTTTATGTTGCTAAATCTTATGTATAAATTGTTTTTACTATTCTAGTTTTATCTGATGTATTCATCTCGGACAGCTGAGTAACATTATTATCATTCATCTGTTGTATATTTGAGAATTTCAATCAGGTCTTTTATCAGGCTTTTACTTTTCAGAGATATTAAGTAAAGGTATTCAACAAAACTTTTCTTGACCATTCATGTGACCCCTTTAACATTTCAGTAAAGACACCTTAATCTACAGTGACCTTTTTATCAAACCTATTGTTTCATTTGTTTATTGATAGAGCTGTTTATGTGAATCAAACAATCAAGCTGAAGAATGTATTAACACCCAAATATTTTTCTTGTTTATATTTGGAAATAGCACTAGTCTGTTTCAGTGTTTGTTCTGTTCCAATTTCATGGCATTTTCATGACCATGATCTTAATGTCCAGTGCGCATTACTCTACATTTTTGTGTGTTTTACAAGGTCTGTATTTAAGACTACTTCTGAAGGTTACTGAGACTGGATTGTATAAGATCACTAATGTTTGAACTGTTGTATGTTTTAGTGTGTTCCTTGATAATGGTGCAATTTAGGTCTCTCTCACTTACATAGGTCTCACGCGTGAAATGTACTTCTGGACCTCACTACTTCTGGTGTTTTCACCCTAATTCTAATCATAGTGCTACCCCAAACTGTAACTTTTGAGATTGGCTATCAGTTTGCTAAGAAGGATGATCCTAAGGGTGAAGGTTTGGAGTAGAGCTAGGGACAGGACTAGGATTGATTATGTCATAATGTTATGTAAAATCCAAGAGAGAGCTAAGCTGCACCTTTACCAATACCTTTATGTCCAGCAGTGATTTGACCCCTCCAATCCCTACCTTCCATCTCTGACCTCTGCTGTCCTCCTACCTGTATGCATGTGATTTGCCTTTGTACCCTGAAGTTGTTTTTGCGTCTGCGAGTGAATATTGAAAAAACAACAAGAGTAAGCATTTTATGATCATTATAGTGTTGTTGTTGTTGTTGTTGTTGTTGTTGTTGTTGTTGTTTAGGGAAACACCAGGTAATCTGTTGCACAGTAAAATTTTCACGCAAGACTGTGCACTTTTGTTTTATATTTTCTTTAAATCGCACAAGTTTCAATGTTTTTCTTTAAAGTTGAAGTTTTAACTTTTTGTCTGTCATTAAGTTGATAATCTGTCATGAAAACTTAACATGGCAATTAGTCTGTTTAAACTTTTAAAGATAAAGACAGCAAGAGCACATTGTAAATGTCCTGCCCATTCAATGTCACTTTGTCTAGGACCTTATCTACACTACCTCTCATGTCATTTCAGCAATCACGACCAATGAAAGATTGGGGGAAATCACTGAAGGCCCGCCATTGCTGAACAGTGATATTGAAACAAGCACTAAAAACAAAATAATACAATTAGATAAGGGCGCAAGAAGAGACAGAATGACCAAAAACAAAACAAACAAAAAACAGCCCACCCACCCACCCCTAAAAGCCAACAGAACAAATACTTTATTGTGTACTCTTACACACATGATAATGCTGTGTCCTGTCTGCTCCTTGATCATCTTGTAAATACTATAAATATTTTTTGTTATAGAAATGATTGATTTTTTTTGGGGGGGGGGGGGTTGGTACCCAATTCCACCACACTGCATAGAATTATTAAAACTTACTGTTTTGTTTAACTAAATAGTCATGCGATCATACAAGGAAAACCGCTTGATGGTCATGTACAGTGGTAGTAGGAAGCTTTTTCCATTAGTGCAATATTAACAAGTTAGTTGGAAAATGATCAGTGACAGGTATTTCAGTAAGTCCAGTGTAACAGGGGGCTTAGTACTAACTCATCTGTAAATAGCAGTGTTTGTGGCAAGACTGAAGCCATGGTATTGACAGATACATCATTTAGTCCAGATGGTGAAGAAATTAGTAATTTAGGAAGAGAATGATCAGTGACAGATACAACATTCGTCCAACTGGTAGCTAGAACTGATTTTGAAGAAACTGAACAGTAATGGAGATATCAGTTCATGTACATAAATGTAGTAAGTAGAACAGAGTAATTTAGGAAGAAATGATCAGTGATGAATATGTCAGTTCACTGAAATAAATGTAGTAATTAGAACTTTTAATTTAGGATGAAACGATCAACGACAGTTATGCATCAGTTCATCTAAATGGTAATTAGTACCAGTATTGGGAGGAAAATGATCAATAACAGATACATGAGTTAGTCCAAACGGTAACAACATTTTGAATAAATTGTTCAAACAGCATTTTGAATAAATTGTTCAAACACGCACATTCAGCCACCATGCACACACACACACACACACACACACACACACACACACACACACACACACACACACACACACACACACACACACACACACACACACACACACACACACACACACACACACACACACACACACACACACACACACACACACACACACACAGCTTTTAAGAAATATAAGAACCTAGTGTGTGGATTGATGCATATTAATAGCATTAATTGTAAATAACATAGACCTAATGGTGGAATCATAGCTGACATAGCTTAATTAACAGAAACTTGTTTGTTGCTGGCCAGTGGCAATGGGACGGTCATGACTGGGAGGTCAAGTAGTGAAGACATGCATCTTACATTTTAGTGCAAGTTATATGAACAGCTGATAGACCAGCAGAGGTCGTTTGACCCCAAGGTTCACCGAACCAGTGGGTCGTTAATCTCATCCCATGTTATCATCAGATCATGTTATGAAGTGTACTTTGCATAACCTATAGTAAAATGGTAAAGGTCTTCACATAACCCTGAGGGGAGTTAAGTGATGAAGACCTACATTTTTTTTCAAAGTCAGCATTATGAGGACACTGCTCATCTCCTCTCCATCTCTAGGCAGATCTGTAGATTAGCTACAGCAAGTTTGAAAATGGCTTCTAGCAAATGATTTTTACTGTTAGAAAATGCAATGTTGTTGTCATTGTCCATTGCTGCTAAATTATTTTCTACTAATTCTACTAAGTTCTCACCATTCCGTCGATATTCCATGAGTCACCCCCCAAAAAACGTGTAGTCAGACTGGAGTAGCTCTACTATTATTCTCCAAAAAACAAACAAACCAATACTAGAGATACTGATACAATTCCAGTATTCTACTGCAAGAAGTGGTTGAAATTCAAATGTATTTGAAGTCACAAGGCAATTTGTTTCAACAAAGTCTTCATTGAGCTGCTTAGAAATTAGATATGGTGAAAAGAAGCAAGTGTTCTCACCTGAGAGCCTGAAAATAGCCCAAAGAATGGATTGAGTAACTTGTGATTCCATTCTCTGGAAGGAAAGCTCAGTTTCTTAATGCTGCATGCACTTTGCCACTGAGAAATTGTTCCACAAGGAAGACTAGCTTTTTACTTGGTAGGAGCACAGTTGAGTGTTCTTACATACATGTGATGCAGACTTTCTTGGTGTTTTCATTTCATCCTCTGCAACACACTGTTCCAAGACTATTTTGAAGGATACACTGGAAACAGACTGTCGCCAAGGTTGAAAGGGGGTGGCAAATGCCAAGAAATAAACTAATGTCAGCAAATATCAACTGCTTGGTTCACTCCTCGGAAACATTGTAATAAGCAAACTCTCACCAGATACATTCTCCGTCCCCCACAATTACTGTGCAGTTGCTGGCTGCAACTTGCAAGACTGAAATTCATGATGAAATAACAGCCTTATATGACGACAATTGCAGTAGTCAGACGGTTAGTTCGTCAAACTTCAGTCAGAGGTTCTGGGTTTCATCTTGCATAGACACCACCTGATTATTAAGGGTGGATATTTTTTCCAATTTCCTATATCAGTATATGTGCAGACCTGCTAGTGCTTGAGGCCCTTCATTTGTATATGCACACAGAACATCAAATATGTACATTAAAGATCCTGTAGTATAAGCTATGTCCGTAGTCAATGGTTTTTGGAATCATGAAAGCACACAAAATGCACACCAATCAAAGAGATAATATGTAAAGTGTACAACAACATGTATTGCTTGCACAGTGGGCAAAACAATTTCCACATAATTATAATAATAATTACAATATTTATATAGCGCAAAATCTTGATATAATCAAATCTAAGCGCTGTGCATCTGGGAAACTTTGCTTGGAATGAAGGAAAAAATCACTATGTAGTATGTACACAGAAAGGGAAAAAACATCATTTGCATTCTCAAATGATGATGATGATGATGATGATGATGATGATAATGATGATGATGATGATATTGAAATTAAGATTATTACCAGGCTCTGCCAAGCTTTACAAAATAGAGTTTATCAGAGTTGGTTAGTCGTTGAGTGACTGGAAAATATTCATTTTCTGAAGATAGTAATGATGATAATGATGATAATAATACTTAATAGTAAGCGAATGATTGAAGTGCAATAAACAAATTAGTCAAAATGAAGAAATAAATAGATTAAGAAAGAATAGAAGTAATAAGGGAAAACCTGGTAGATTGCTTGATTCCTTTGTTATCTGTATTGTTTATTACTTTGTACAGGTGTGTGTGTGTGCATGTGTGTGTGTGCGTGCACACACGCACGTGTGTGTGTGTGTGTGTGTTGTGTGTGTGTGTGTGTGTGTGTTGTGTGTGTGTGTGTGTGTGTTGTGTGTGTAAGACAGCAATTTGTGCATGTGAGTGTGTAAGTGTGCATGCTTGAACAAAACGGATGGCTGTATTTTTAGCAAGGCTACATATCATATATTCTTTCAATCTTTGTCAAGAATTTGGCCCAGAACTTCTGGGAGTGACATAAACCAATCCCACCAATTCTTTGTATATTAGTTTTACTACCTGAATGGGAAGGGTCTCCAGAATTTTCTTTGTTTTTGCATGTATGTTATACTTTTTAAGATTTGATAGAATTTTATGTCTATATATTGCCCCATGAATTATCTGTGATAAAATGGGTGGATTTTTTGCACCTGTTTTTGAACAGTCTGGTTAATGGCAGCCACAGTCTTTTTTTTTTAATTCAACAGCCATTTAATGATTTATTGTCAAATTAAACTAATGTTGTTGTTTTGTTTTTAGCAGGCAAGTCTTTTATTCAGTGTCACCAGTGATGACAAGTGTGGTGTTTTGTGTGTGTGTGTGTGTGTGTGTGTGTGTGTGTGTGTGTGTGTGTGTGTGTTTCATAATTTTTAGATCTCGCTTTCATTATGGTTGTAAGACACCCTGTTTTTGATTTCTATACTTATTCTATTGTTTCTTTGTCTTATTTAACCCTTTGACTCCCGCACCCTATCCACCTACAGGAAGCTGGTGGATAGGGTGAGGGAGTCAAAGGGTTAAATTTTTGCTTTGCTGGCATGGTTGACAATGCAGGATGCTGATAGAATATGGGAGTCAAAGGGTTAAAAGTGTTATTTATCTATCTACCTGCCTACCTACCTACCTACCTACCTACCTATCTATCTGTCTATCTATCTATCTATCTATCTATCTATCTATCTATCTGTCTGTCTGTTAGTGTTACACATTTTTTTTTTTTTTTTTTTTTTTTTTTTATAGCCCATACCAAAAGTTTGTCACTAAAAATGGGTCTAGAGGCCTTTGAAGGTGTTTGATGTTGACAGGTGAAGTTTGTGTGCACAAAAATAACTGCTCCTCTTGTTTTTTCTGAAATGTGGGTTGATAGCTACCATGGTTTTGCAGATGTTATAGTGGACAAAACATTTTATTCAATGTGTCCAGAAATAAAACAGATAGAGTTTTTTCCTGTACTTGATATCAGGAGCTAATAAAAGCTTTCGCCTTATCTTTAATAGAAGGTTGGTCCACCATCACATCTGTCATGCATTACAGCCATCCATATATTCTTATTGTTATTGCTTATTAAAGTCCAGCGAACTGTGTACAGCCTATTCAGGGTTATAACCATCTAAAAAAAAAAAGAAGAAAAAAAACAAAAAAGAAAAAAACACCATACCCTCATTGGTGGAAAAAATAACATCTGGAAAAGAAAATTCAAACACATATCAGTGCATTCATTCACATAATCCAAGGATATGCCTCTGGCACTGACCACTCCATCCAATCTAGCACCGGGAGATTTAAAAAACACACCTGAATACAAATGTAAACAAACTAAGGACACTGAAATATACATATAAAAACGGTTCTAAATTACCTAAAATTGCTTCTGCACATCACATGTCCATAGAGACAAAAATGCACTTAACTATGTGTTCCCAATTATCAATCCTAACAGAAAGTATGTAAAGCTTTATAGAACATAATTACATATACATGTGAATGGACCAGCAAGGCAGAAAAGATAAGAAGAAATAATAGAAAGCAAAGGAGCAACTCAAGGGAGAAACAAAGCGAGTGACAGAAAAGAGGAGATTTCTCATACAGAATTTCCAGAAGGTGGGGATAGTATTTATACTGAACAAAAAAGCAGAAACCAAGAAATAAATGAAAACATTGTATAAAAAAGCATTGAGTATAAGTTTACAAACATGATATAAATTTATGCAAAACAGTGGCCAATTTTTGTTGAGAAGGTAGTCTATGGACTCCATGTCTTGGATGTTACAGAAGAGATAGTGCCTCTCATGCCTTTTCCTGTTCTTCCCTCATACCCTCCTCAAGTTTGAATTGTGATGTTTTATATTTGATACCAGTTAAATCACTTTGGGAACAGCTAAAGAAGTTAACAGGAAGAATTAAGGCCAGTATCTGTGACTAAGGCGCTAACAACTGTGATGCCAGTCTAAGAATCCTGAAAACTGATTCAGCTGGACATCAGTATCATATGTCCTGTTACATCCATTACATCCTCACACATTCCCCCTCAATGAACAGTATCGGTATGAAAATCAGTAATAGATTTACCAGTGATTTAACAATAAATGACTTGCGCTTATCTCACTAGAAAGAATTGAAATAACAGCTTCACATTAAGCGCACACACACAAAAATCACTAGTAGAGACAAAAATGAACTGAAACAAACATCGTAGTTACAGTAACAGCAGTAGCATTAATTGTAGTACTTAGTCATCTTATCTACTCCTTTCCCTGCCTGGGACAGAACACCACCAAGAAATCCACATATAACGGTTTGAAGTCAATCATTTTGACTGTCCCAGGGTGCCCTGTGTTTCTTGCAAGAAAGTGATATTATGTGCTACAGATTGTACTCAGTTAGCTAACAATTACATCTATAGAATGATAATCATAAATTGCATTGTACTCAATTAGCTAACTGTTACAACATCGATAAAATGATAATCATAAATCACTTTACAGTGAGAAAATGACATAGCCCTAATTCATGCTCTGTTTTACTCATGCTTACTTCATATTTCCCCCCAAAATCTTGAAGTAAATTTTTAAATGTTCTGTTTCTCCTGTAGAGCCCTAATGCAATGCAGTTTAATGTGCTTTTTGGAGTGATATGTTCTCGCTTTTTCTCAATTCAGGGAATGCACACATTCAGATTTTTCTTCTGAGTGTTTCTTTTGATTTTTCAGCTTAATTCACCATTTTTCTGCTTTTGTAGTTCATACAATGCAGCATTCCTTCTTCTGGTCTCTCTGATAGCATTGTTTTTTTTCTGAGAGAGTGCATATATGCATACTCCTGTGTGTATGTGATTATCAGGGCTGTTAGAGTTCAGCGATTTCGCGGAAATCCGCGAATACAGTGATCCCATTTCAGGGAAAGTCAAAGTGCTTCCGCGAAAGAAAAAAAAAAGCAAAAAAAAAAACAAACAAAAAAACCAAGTTCTGTAAGGGAATAGTATAGAGAGCTCTCTTAAGTTGAACCTGCAGTACGCCTTGACATTAAGAATTATTGCATGAATACAAAAAAATTGTGTTTAGAATGACTTTCTAAAACCAAGTGCTATATATGTCATGTGGTTTCAGAAAGTTACTCTAAACACAAATTGATCCATTGATTTGTTAATTTTTTGTGAACTAAAAATTACCCAGTTTGCTGCCAGGATAGGCCCTCTGATTGGCTTCAAAATGTCATATTTTCAATTTTCGTCGGGGGGCTTTGCCCCCCTGCACCCCCCACCGGGGCGTTGCCCCTGGACCCCACCGGGCCTGGGCGGCCCCTGGACCCCGGCCAATTTTCAGGGAAAAACAGATTTTACCACTAACAGCCCTGGATTATGATGGCTTTGTATGTTATGTCAGTACAACAGTAAGGTTAACCTAACAGTAAAGGGATTATGATGGTGTGTGTGTGTGTGTGTGTGTGTGTGTGTGTGTGTGTGTGTGTGTGTGTGTGTGTGTGTGTGTGTGTGTGTGTGTTGAAGTGGTTGTCTTATTATTTATGATATAACATGACCTCAGTACTTTAGTACGGGGTAATACAGTGTGTGTTTGTTTGTTTTTTGTTGTTTTTTGTTTGTTTGTTTTGTTTTTGGGTTTGTTTGTTTGTTTGTTTGTTCATTGGTTGCAGCTCCAACATGCACTTAAATATGCAATTAGGCTTCAGTGTATGACTTTTTCTACCCTGCTGTTATAAAAGTTATATTTCTTTATCATGTTTCCTTGATCAGTGACTAATGACCTTTTTTTTTTTTGTCTGTTTTTTGTTTCTGTTTTTATTTTGTTTTAACATGCATTCAAGCATGATGATGCCTCAAATATCCAGTGGTCAGGATGAAGGATATGGTTTTCATTAATTAAGTCCTCTTTCTTGCTCCAGAATTTAACCGTTTGGCCTCTGCTTATTTCATTCATTTCTGAGCAGTAGGCAAAACTGTTAAGAACATGCCCTAGAAACACTGGCATGATTTATAGGATCTATATAGCACATGTGTTTGATGTTCTACATGCATGTGTACACAAATTAGGTTCAGGTATACACAAAAGAGGTTCAGGCACCAGCAGGTCTGCACGTACGTTGACCTGAACTATAGTATAGGAGTATTCTCCACTTTTTACCCACCCAGGCAGGTTTGAAGTCAGACCTTCCATTTGGAAATTAGTGTTTTAACCGCTTGACTGTAGCATCCATTGCCATTTCACTAATTACTGCTTTATGATGTTCAGGACTGACTTTCATAGAATATTTGCTCTCCTATGAAGAATAATTAACACAAAAACAACATACTCTGTTTTATCAAGTAAGTGTGGAGACTGCTGCCTAATCATACTATGAACCCTTTGACTCCTACACCCTGTCCACTAGCATCCTGTTTTGCAAACCATATTAGCAAAGCAAAAACTTAACCCTTTGATTCCCTCACCCCACCCACCAATTTCCTGCAGGAAGCTGGTGTACAGGGCAAGGGAGTCAAAGGGTTAAATTTTTGCAGCTGGTAGATAAGGTGCGGAAGTCAAAGGGTTAAAAGTAAAAGCAATGAAGACATACCTCATCAATGAAGTGTTCCGGTTGGTGTTGGCATGAATTTTCAGTCTCAAAATTTGGTCATACTTTTTAACAGACATTTCTTTGTCCTTGAAAGACTGATAAATCCCTCCACTCCTGTCCTCCAGATAGCTGGTGGATACTATGAAGGAATAAAAGGGTAAATGAAGTAATCCGTAACTCATGATTATCATTTGGTTTCAGTTCTCAGAACTATGCTTACCACACCTGAAATTACTTGTATGTAAAGTGCCCCTGTATACAGAAGTGTCAACAGACTTCCTTGTCAGAGCTGGCAAAGTTCCAGGAAAAGTTGTATTTTAAACGAGTGAGGTAGGGGATGCTTCCTTTTCTGTTTTTGGTAGGCTGTTGCAAGTTAATTGGAAGAAGGCTGTTGATTAGTAAGTAGTGTGTGTGGTGTGTGTGTGTATATGTTTATGTGATGTGATGTGGGGGGTGTGTGTGTATGTATATATATACTTTGATAAGCCAAATAAAAGAAACTTTTCTTCTTGTTTACCTGCTTGTGGAGAGACTTGTACCAGGTTTGAACTTCAAGTCCTGTTCAGTGAGAAGGGTTTTTCCCTTTTTTAATTAATGTTTTGATGTTGTTTGGGATGCATATACAGTACATTGTTTTTCTTTGCCCACATTGTACAGGAAGCATGTTGCTGCACAGACAGCATACTCCATGCGATGGTCATACATGCTGGGTGGTTTTGTGTATCCATGAGCCACCAGGCACAGACATGTCTCACGGAATCTTTACCATGCATACTTGATATTCTGCTGTCTATACACATGAAGGGGGTTAGACACTAACACCTGTTGACCTGGGAAATTGAAAAAAAAATCTCCACCCTTTACTCACTGGGTTTGAGGTACCTGGCATGATTATATCCCAGATCTTCAAACTGGAAGTCTGATGTCTTGCCCTCTTGACTAGTGCAACCATTAAACCTGATGTCTTTTCCACTTGACTGCTGTGCCTATCAAGCAGGAGATTATCATTATGAATGTAGAAGTTTCAATGTATTTGGCTGGTTATTTATTTTACATCACAGCAAACTGAAATAGAAATGTTTTATCACATGTAAGTGATTCATCATGCATGTACTGCCCATTTCTTGGGGATTGAAACAACTGATGTGATGTTAGTTTTGAATTCTTTTCACAAACAACGGTTACAATCGTATACTTCACTCAGGTATCAATCTAAAAAAGAAGTGAAAGAAACTAGCAAAACTATTTTCTCTGTGTGTTCATTTGTTGTTGGTTTTTTGTTTTTGTTTGTTTGCTTGGTTTTTGTGCCTATTTTTTTTAACAAAACAATGACAAAAAATGTAAACATAATGCCATAGCCCAAAGATCATAGGGGAGTAGAGTGGTGGAGACCTCAAGTGTTTCTGAGTTAGACTCAAACCTCTACTGTCAGATTGAAAGATGGGAGCTCTACTGCGACACCAGCGGAGTCAGTTTTGCTTCCTGTGCCTTGTCAATATTTTTAAATGCAGAACTAGGTAGATTCTCTGCAGGGGTCATATCTGTCTAGAACAAATCAAAAGCTTGTCTTCTTCATCTTCTTTCATGTACTGTCTACATGGTCCGGCCATATCTCACAATGAATCGGTTAGGTTTTTTTCCGATATAAGTATGCCTGAATTGTGTTAGGATTAAGCAATTTTGTACTGCATTGACACATGGAATTACTGAAATTTGTGCTGCAGTCAGCTTATTTACTTTACATTAAGTCATTGGCACTCTTTGAATATCTGTGTTGGCTCTTTCGAAATAAATCTGTTTGTTTCTTTGCAGCTTTCTCATGCATTTGAATAGAAATCAGTCTCTCTCTCTCTCTCTCTCTCATTCTCTCTCTCACTCCCCCTCTCTCTCCCCCTCTCTCTCTCCCCTCTCTCTCCCACTCCCTCCCTCTCTCTGTCTCTCCATTTATACATGTGTATATATATATATACACACACACAGTGACACACACAGGTTTTCTTGTGTATGGCCATTTGTTTTTTTTTGTTTTTTTATAGTTTGTGTTGTTTTGTTGTTTTTATTGTTGTTGTAAATCACAACTTGTTTATTTATTTGTTATTTCCGTAAACCTGTCTTGAGGGTTTGCATGCTGGATGTTATGGTGTTTCCATAAGATGTGTAACACTGATATGACTTAGACTTACAAAATCTTTACTATTTTTGACTTTCTTCGTGCATTTGTGCTTGAAGTTAGATTTAAGCGCTGCTTGTCTGCAGATAATTGTGACTTGGGTAGTTCGCACTGTACAAATTTAATAATTGTCAGTATATGTTTATCTGTGAAATCAGGGAAAATCTCCACTCTTTACCCACCATTCAGTGGCCAAGCAGAATTGAATGCAGACTTTCCAGTTGAAAGGCCAGTCTCCCAACCATTTCACAGTCTCACCTACCTTTTGTCTCAAACAATGTGTGTGGGCAAACTACTCATTTTGACAGTTTCATCTGCCTTTAATCTCAAATGATGTGTGTGGGCAAACTACTCATTTTGACAGTCTCACCTGCCTTTTGTCTCAAATGATGTGTGTGGGCAAACTACTCATTTTGACAGTCTCACCTGCCTTTTGTCTCAAATGATGTGTGTGGCAAACCACTCATTTTGACAGTCTCACCTGCCTTTTGTCTGAAATGATGTGTGTGGGCAAACTACTCATTTGGACAGTCTCACCTGCCTTTTGTCTGAAATGATGTATGTGGGCAAACTACTCATTTGGACAGTCTCACCTGCCTTTTGTCTGAAAAGATATGTGTGGGCAAACTACTCATTTGGACAGTCTCACCTGCCTTTTGTCTGAAATGATGTGTGTGGGCAAACTACTCATTCTAACATGCGGATTTCTGATTGAGTAAATATACTGCAGCGACAAATGAAATATAAAGTTAGTGCATTGAGCGGCATGTTTATGTTCCTGTAAATTGCAGCTACTCACTCTTAATGTCGCTCTCTCTTTCTAAATGTCTCTTTCTCTCTGTGAATGAAGTACGTTGGCAAGCTGTTCACTCTTACAGGCAAATGATTTGTGAGGGCACAAAGGACCATGAAATGGTGTTCTGACCTGTCCGGGAAGTGTGGTGTTACTGTCACTGTATGGGATAAAACTGAAAGCATTGATAGGATCAGAGCCTCGGGTCATGAAGTGTGCTGCCTGTGAATTTCAACAGTAGTCCGCCCAAAGGATAGTCTACATTGGACAAAAGTGTAAGCTTGCATAGGAATGAGATCAGCCTGTATGTGTATGTTTTTCTTGGCTTTATGTAGGTTACTTTTGATTTTGAAAATATACAACTGTATTGTGTTACTGTTCGTGTTGAAATACATACTTATACAGTTTAGTTATTGATTGTTGTTTTTTAACTTATTTGTTCATGTCTGTAGCAGTACAGTTTTGTTTATTGGTTTAGTGCTGCTTTTTGAATTGTGCATGTACTCTGTGATTGTGTTTTTGTTCAGTTGCAATGCTGAGCGTGTCTACAAGCTAGTACAATTTTTCAGTCGTAAACCCAAGCTTATCTATATGTGTGACTCATTATCTGGCTACAATTGTCCTACTTGCTGTGTTGGTTTGGTTGTGTTTGTACTGGTACAGTGATGTGCCATGGATAGTTAAAATGCATGCAAGCAACTTTTTTTTACCGTGACTTGCACTTTGGTCAAGGTAAACTATACCAAGAAATGTCCTTAAATTATTACCCTTTCAATAAAGAAGATGAGTAATTTCAATGTGAAAAAGAAGAGTAACAATATAATTGTTATATTTTTTAATATAATATAAAGAAGAAGAGTATGATGAAGTATATTGTAATAAATAATTTGATTATTCCTGTTGTATTTCGTCTTGCTTGTAAACCACAAGGAGCATTTAGAATTCAAATATTTTTTTGAGAAAGAGTAACCTGTCAGCATCGTGAGGTCTCTACATAATTCTTGTCATGTGTTCATCCCAGTAAGGACTAGTAGTTTAAGGACGTTCAAATAGGCATGGCCTTATATAGAAATAAAGGTAAGTATTTTGTGGTTAATTTGTACCACTTCTGACTCTCTTCCCTCGCCTGTCTCTCACTCACTCACTCTCCTTTGTCCCATCACATTGTCACACACACACACACACACACACACACACACACACACACACACACACACACACACACACACACACACACACACACACACACACACACACACACACACAAACACTAACACACACACAAACACTAACACACACACACACTAACACATACACACACACACTAACACACACACATGTTTGCATGGAAAGATGATGAGAGTTTACTTCTTGCATTGTGCAGAAACTGTGGTGGGTTGAATGAAGTGATAGATAGTCTGTAAGTGACGTACAACACTGCATCTTCAAATTGACACAACTACAAGAGACTTCAGCACACTCCATTTCATCTCGTAGACCGTCATCATGGCATCTTCCAGTGCTGACAGAGCCAGTTGTGAGAGCAATGTCAGTCAGAGCTCCGATTCCGATGTGGATGCTGAGTCACTGCCATGTAAGTTTCTTTTCTTTTCATTTGTTTTGTTTTGTTTTGTTTTGAAATTTTGATCAGATGATTGATCTAAAAAAATTTCCATGTATATATTTTACATAAATGTCTGACATTCATTGTGAATTTTGAAATATATAATGATATTTATAAAGCAACGTTTGATTTTATATAATTTCTGATCTTGTGGTAATCTCTCTCTCTCTCTCTCTCTCTCTTTCTCTTGTTCGCTCTCGCGCCACTCTTTTTTCTTTATCGCTGTTTCTCTGTCTGTCTCTTTCTCTGTCTCTTTTTTTTCTCCCTGTGTTGACTTCACTGTATTTTTCATTTATGGAAATGAAATATATATATATCAAGCTTTATTTTCTTATACTTATAGAATGCAATGGATAATCATGACTGTGACAAAGTTGTTTCAATGTTAACATTACTGTGTTAACACTGCCGTGGATGTTGTTGGTGTTAGTTTGGGTGGTTGGCATGGGGATTACTTGCTGTTTGAAATGGGTTCTGAGATTGCAATGAAATGAAAGTATTAATTACACATCTATTTCCAAAACTGTTACATGGAAATTTTCTGCCTGAAATATGGGTTGCTATCCCAGGGAAAGCGCATTGTCATAGTGCAATACCACCCTTGTTTTCCATTCTCCTGATTGTGTGAATGTTTTTTTAACTATGAAAGTGAATTTTTCTACGGATTTTTGTCTGGGACAATTTTCGTTTTTCTTCTCTTTCGGAGAGCTTGTTTTTAACCAAGCATGCTGATGAGCACCTTTCATGTTATTTAAAGTTCTAATCTATTATTTTTCTAAAGAGTAAAGAGAAACCAAGCTATGTTCTGTGTTAATTGGTTTGCTCTGAGGAATGTTTAAAAATTCCTCAAAACAGGCAGTTGCATTGTTGAGTCAGGAATGTCAGTCAAAATGCCATTTAATTTGAGTCAAGGAGGTTATTTCAAGTACATCATTACACAACCCTACAAACACAGCAGAGTGTTGCAAGTGCAGAAATTAAAGTCTCCTCCTGTTTTGGAACCACAGGAGCGATCTAGTTTGCTTTAGGCAGTTCGTAGTTACTCTTTCTGTCACACTCTCTCTTCCTACAAGACTCTTTCTTCTTCTGCCTTCCAGATCATTCACTTGCATTTCTTCCAAATTCTTGTAGTGACTCTAGCTTGTGTAAGAAGAAGAAGAAGATGTAACCCTTAACTGTTTGTGAAGCCTTTTCCATGTTTCAATTTTGAGTTATTCATAGACTTTTACCAGCTCAGATATTTTTTGCAACAATTTTCAGTCACACTGCTGTATACTTTCAACAGTATTGAAAATGAAACAACAGTACATGTAGCCTTTTTCTTTGTTGTGTTTTTTGTGTGTGTGTGTGTGTGTGTTAATTGCTCAAAAGTTTCTGGGCAAAAATGAATGGTTTTGAGACATATGTCGGGTTTGTACCACAACAATTTTTCCAGAAGTTTTTGTAATCTTTGTTTGTAAAAATAATTACAGAAGAGATACTGTGGTAACTTTTATTATTCTGACGGCTTGATTTCATATTTTGTAAATGTGAAATACAAAATAAAACCCCAAACAAAATAGCATATTAAAATATTAGAACATAGATACAGAATTGAAAGATATTTTCATTCATTAAATGAAACACAGGAACACATTTTCAAAAGTATTTTCATCTATGAAATGAAACACAGGAACACATTTTTCTAAAGTATTTTCATTCATTAAATTAAACACAGGAACACATTTCTTAAACTAAAGTTTTGAAATAGATACTGAATTGAAAGGTCAGTTATCAAGAGAATCACAGGAATATTTGATAATTAGCTTCTGTTATATATTACTGATTGAAAACTTTCAACATTAATGTAAATCCAGCTGACACTAAATATGATTTGCGTGGGTTCACATGCGTTTCAGAGATAGTGCTGTTTAATTTTGTTTTGGTAAACACATTATTGATTTTAGTAAAATTGTGGCATACTGTGAGTGCAACATTCATGTTGATATGTTAAGAACATGATGTATCAGACGTGTATTTTTGCCAGAGTATCTTCATATTATTTGCATTTGCACATGGATGGTGTGTGTGAAGGGAATTCATGTGTATGTATGGGGAAAGAGGTGAGGACTTGGTGTGGTTTGGTACAGGACATACTATATTTGTATGATTTATGTGTTATGCTTTAGATTATGTGACATGATATATGAAATCTAGTGATAATGTGTTATGCTTTAGATTATGTGACATGATTATATGAATCTAGTGATAATGCTGCAGTGTGACAGTGCAGGGAGTAGTGCAGAAAGGTGATAAATGAATGACAGTAGCACCACTTACTTACATTACTGATATTTGATGTCAAGTAGATATGTTGGTAAAGTGAAAGGAACCTTCCATGTAGGGGGGAAAGGGTGACATGGGGGAGATTAGAGGGAAAGATGGGGGAGGGGATAAGAACAAGAGAGAGAAGAAAGCATGAGTGACTGACCGGGGACAGAAAGTGGTAGGAGTGAAATGGAGAGTAACACCTTCAAAGAGATACTTTATCTTTTTAATGGTAGTGTGTTGTTGGTGTGATGATACAGAATTGAAGTACATAATAGATGTATGGTATGAACAACTGTTGTGTATCAGAAATATAGTACATATACATCATATATACAGCTATATATTGACTTATTCTGAGATTTGTATTAATATATGATGTTACAGTGTTATGTATTAATATGCAGTTTCTACTGTCCTTTTAGAAAAGAACTTTCTGTGCTAGTTGAAAACGCCTGGCTTGATTTGAATTTATTGACATGTTCAAATGTTGAACTGAAGTATTTTATTTGTTCAGAATGTTTGACTATACTTATGATATCCTACTGGGCTGGAGATCTGGCAGGTATTTATAGCACTCTATTCATGCAATGATTTAATGAAATAGACTCCTTTTTGAGTCATGCGGAAACAGCTTGTGTGGAGTAGAATGTATAAATGATTTCATTATAAACTACATTGTAGACATGTATACACATGTTCTGAAAGATTTATTCTGAGAGATTTACATGAAACCTGAGCCATTGTAGGGTGGCGTAGGAGTGGTAAGGTGAAGTGTTTTTCCAAGTAAATCATTCTACACAGCTTAAGGGTACGGCCCTGAGTTTCCAGTCTCTTTTTCTCACCCTTGCTCTTCCCCCCCCCCCTCCCTCTCTCTCTCTCACCCTCTGCCTCCCAATTTGCCCCAATCATTCCATACAGCTCAGAATTATGGGGAGTAGAAAATGCTGAGAGTTGTAATTCTTTAGTTTGCTTGCTCAGAAAAAGTTCTGGGAGTCCATAATATATACAAACATTATATTACTTTGTGTATGGTGAAACGAATCGTTAGCCCTTATGTGTGAATTCTGCTAATAATTGTGCTTGTTAGTTGTTTCAATTATTATACAAAATGGAATGGAGGATATTGGAAAGCTTTCAAAATGTTACCTGAGTTAGGTGCTCGAGGTAAGAGAAACTGGATTTCAAACATATCTCTTCACAGGTTTGAAAATGGATTTAGATATGTTTGGATGAATCAGTAGTGTGTCAATAGTCTAACTAATTTAATACATTTATTTCATCATTGCTTGATAGAGTGTCATTGGCAAAAGTGGAATGACCACATTCATAACAGTGAAAGAATAAGCATGCATAGAACTTTTTTTTTCATGCCTGATTTGAAATTATCCTTGTAGTTGAAAATAGATCAACATCTTAAATCTTTATTGACAAAGTTTAGATTAGGTGTGTTAGATCTGACTGTAGCTTCGTGTCAGATATAAGGCATATTACATGAAGTCCAAAGATGAACTACATTTTGTTCTATGTTGTTAAGCAGTCGTACTTCACAGAAAAGTTTATACCATTTGTATACTAATGACAGCTGTGCTTGTTTAAACTTATTCTGTTGACGTTATCATCAAACACAAATGTTCTGTACAATTCTCCTATTCTTGTATGAGGCATTAACATTTAGATAAGGAGTTATTTCATTGTATGGATTGTTACTGTATGAATTCTAAACTTCATTTATATTGTTTAAAAATGTACTATATTTTGTTCACATACCTCTTCAAAAGAGATTATTACTTACTTTATGAATAAACTATCTGAACAGAAAAATAAGAATGACGGTAAGTGTGACTAAACAATCTGAAATTTGAAGTATGTCTCTGACTCGACTTTGTATTTCTTTTAACTCAGTGCAGTCATGATGGATACAGGTGTCCAACAGTGTAATTTTTGCTTGAGAGCATGGTGGAAACATTTGTCCCACAGATTTTGATGATGGCTCTTGGTTGTGCCAGAAGCAACTGAAAAAATTAAATCTGTTCATGAGACACTCATACAGTTTTGTAGCAGTTCTTTCCCATTGACTGTTATTTTATCATTTAATAGTATCTTTAGTATATGAGTTTGAATTGACCCACTTTGACTAAATTCTCAGAATCACATGTGTTTCAACATAACAACTCACAGGGGCAAGTTTTGCAGTGTAATGTAGAATTGTGGCTGTATTTTTGTTTTCCAGGTACCAGTATTCCCAATGGAACAGAAAAATTAAATACATGTACTGAATCTATGTGGAAGGTTGGAGTATGTTAATTTGTTTTGGAAGTGAATTACATTATGCTGGAAAAGTTTTTTGTTGTTTTTTTGCCTATGCTTAACTTTTTGGATTATTTATAACAAGGAAGCTGTCAGAAATGTTCACTTGAAGTAAAATTATTGAAAATGTTTGTTTCTTCTATTTTTCAGTAATGTTTGTTTCATGTCTTTGCTATTTGTGGTTGATTTTTGGTAATTCATGTATACTTTGATAGGAATTATGCAGTTTTAGAGAAAAGTTGTGCCCCTTTGATTGCAACAGCATTATTGCTTATGCTTTTGACTACAGTGTATGCTGAGAAAGTTTTCAGTAAAACAGAAGAAATACATGTACGATTTTTGTGTACTGATATCTCGGAAACTGCAAAAGTATATACATATATAAATGAGTCAGAAGACACTAACTAGTTTTTTTGCAACAGTATAAATTGCAACTATTGAGCCATGCTCTGTCTTTTCAGATATTCTCCCTGTCTGTCTGTCTGTATGTATGTCTCCTGTTTCTGTCTCTGTCTGTCTGGCCTCTGTCTGTCTGTCTGTCTATCTGTCTCTTGACAGGTGTAATGAAATGGGTAAATATTGAATTTCCAGTCAGAAGGTCCTGAGTTCAATCCACTTTCCCCTGAACTGGAGGGGATGAGATTTTTGCAATATTTCTGGTCAGCATGTGCCCACGAACCAGACCCCCAAGCTATGGGTGAATAGCTCCATTCCTTGTGGACATCTAGGGAGAGAGTAAGGCTAGCGGAGAGACCGTACACAAACTGATGGAAGGCAACGGGAAACCACCATCATAATTTTTTCCAGGTTATCATGGACAGAAACAAAAACATCAAAGACAACGACGTAAATAGGTGCTCCTATGGAGCAGCTTCGTCCGGTAGGGACCGTCATGCGGCGCAGGTGACACCAGACCGTCAGCAAGTTACTGCGAATCCTAAACTCAGATTTAAAAACATCAAAGTTGCAACATGGAATATAAGAACATTGTTGCAAAAGGGTAACTTAGAAAATATCAAGACAGAGATGGAAAGACTTAACATTGGTATTTTAGGACTAGGGGAAGTGAGATGGAAGGGGGCAGGCATGATAACATCAAGAGAATACACAATGATATACTCTGGTGGTAACTCACATGAAAGAGGAGTAGGCATCATGATGGACAAAGACAAATCAAAAGCAGTTAAGGGATACTGGGCTGTGTCCGACAAGAGTTTTGCTGGCCAAATTGGGAGGCAAACCATTTGATATCAACATCATTCAGGTGTATGCACCAACATCCGCAAGTACTCAGGAAGACATCGACAACTTCTACGAAGTATTAGAGATGGCCAAAGTCCAATGTAAATCACAAAAAGTTACTGTAATAATGGGAAATTTTAATGCTGAAGTGGGACAGGATAGGGTGGAGGATATAGTTAGACCTCATGGCCTTGGTACGCAAAATGAAAGGGGTGAGAAACTTGTAGAATGGGCACAGATGAATGAGTTTATAGTAGGAAACACTTGGTTTGAGCAACCTAATAGAAGAAAATGGACTTGGAGAAGTCCAGGAGATAATACCAAAAATCAGATTGACTACATCCTGATCAACAAAAGATTTAGAAATTCTTTACTGTCAGCAAAAACACTACCAGGCGCAGACTGCAACAGTGACCACAATCCTGTAGTGGGAAGATTTAGACTGAAATTGAGGAAAAGGAAACAGACCAAAAACAACATCAAATTATACCTTGGACTCTTGAAGACAGATGAAGTGATACATAAAAAATTTAATGTACATGTTCAAAACAAATTCAGTGCTCTGGAAGACGCTGGTGACAGTGAGGACCAATGGACAAAGTTGAGGAATTTGATAAATGAAGCTTGTGAAGAAATCCCTAAGGCAGATAGAAAAGCAAAAAAGAACTGGATGACTAATGAAATTTTGGGCTTGATGGAGAAAAAGGAGGAAGGCAAAGAGAAATGAGGAGATCTACAGGAAGATAAACAAGGAGATCAGGAATAGGTGCAATGAAGCTAAGGAAGCTTGGCTGAAAACTAAAGTGCAAAGAATTGAAAACCGACACAAAACGGATCCTCAGGGTATGTACAGACGAATTGAAGAATTTGTCCACAGAAAAAATACATGCACATCAACTGGTTGCTTAAAATTGAAAGATGGCACGCTTATCATGGAAATAGACAAAGTATTAGACAGATGGGGAGAGTACATTAAAATTTAAAGACCTTTTTGAGGATCACAGAAACGAAGAACACATTATAAAAAAGAACTTTGAAGGACCACCCATAATGAAAGATGAAGTTAGAGAGGCACTGAAAAAGATGAAACCAGGAAAAGCCCCAGGACCAGACAACATTACTACAGAGATGATTGAAGCCCTGGAGGAATTTGGCATAGAAAAAATAACAGTCCTCCTAAATGAAATTTACGACACTGGAAAAATCCGCAAAGATATGTCAAAATCAATTTTCATTGCACTTCCAAAGAAGACAGGGGCTACAGAATGCGAACTCCATCGCACAATCAGTTTGATAAGCCATGTAACAAAAATCCTGTTCAGAATAATCATGTTGAGGACAAGGAATAGAATCAAAAGAGAAATAGCAGAAGAACAGTGTAGATTTGTGGAAGGGAAAGGAACAATTAATGCCATATACATCCTAAGAGCTATCATAGAGAGGTCAAATGAGATGAATAAGGATTTTTATTTATGCGTTGTTGACTACACCAAGGCTTTCGATCGGGTAAGACATGATGCATTGATCAACCAACTGGAGAGACTCAATGTTGATGGAAAAGATTTACGAATAATCAGAAATATGTACTGGGAACAAACAGCTGCAATGAGAATAGAAAACAATGTAAGCTCTTTCCAAAATATCAAAAGAGGAGTCAGACAGGGTTGTGTTTCGTCACGAGATCTGTTTTCACTTTACAGCGAAAACATTATGAGAAACCTAGAAGAAGACCCTGGATTAAAGGTTGGAGGGAAAATGATAATATTCGATACACAGATGACACTGTGCTAATTGCAGAAAGTGAAAGAGACCTGCAAAACCTTGTGAATATACTAGAAATAGAAAGCAAAGGAAAGGGGCTGGAACTAAACAGCAGGAAGACTGAAGTCATGGTGATCAGTAAAAAACATGAAATCCCCTCATGCAAAATAACAGCAAATGGCACAACCTTGACACAGGTTGATAAATTCAAATACCTGGGAACGATCATTTCATCAGACGGCAGATGCACATCAGAAATAGCCGGCAGAATCGGCTAAGCCAAAACAGCATTCAAGAAGATGACAAGCATTCTTACCAACAAATGCCTGTCAATTAACATCAGGAAGAGAGTTCTTGAATGTTATATAGAACCAATACTGTTGTACGGATGCGAGGCGTGGACAGTCAACAAACAAAGCCAGAACAAGATTAAGGCAGCTGAGATGTGGTTTCTAAGAAGAATGTTGAGAGTTCCATGGACAGCAAAGAAAACAAATGAGACAGTCTTGATGGAGGCAGACACAAGTAGATCACTCATAAGGAAGATTAGGAAAAGACAGGCAACATTTATAGGCCATTTTATGAGGAAGGGGGATTTGGAGCACCTAGTCACAACGGGAAAGCTGGA
>CM060307.1:59413980-59563980 GCA_030674185.1 Monoplex corrugatus
TTTATGAAGGTTTTGCCAGGGATAGACAGGAGCATAATCCCCTTGTAGTTCTTACCCTCTGTGCCACAGGTACTTTTTTTCTATCAGACCAAAGATCATATTTGATGTCAGTAGACAAGTCAAGGCCAGGTCTGCCGTTACAACTTCTGCTGGCAAATTCATCTGGACTACCCTTTTTAGCTTTCTTTAGATGAATGATGTTTGTATATATATATGTGTGTGTCTGTGTCTTCGTCTTTGTTTGTCTTTGCTGAGCTATCAGTTTCTGGGTTAACCTTTCACTCTTTAACCCTATACACCAGATTTAACCAGCTTCCTGCAGGAAACGAGTCATCTAGGCACTGCTGACGTTAAAAAAACATAACGACATCAGATCATGATCATCCTAAACAGTTTTGAGGTAACAGCAGATACACTGGCCATATTATTTCTTGTGACTTTGGCCAAATACTGGCCAGGGAAACTGACAACTCCAGAAAAAAATGGAGAGGCATTTGAAACTGTACAGCAGAGCCCATCCTTAAACAGATCTGGCAGGACTGAGATTCTGGTTATTTACTGAGCAGTGTTCACATCATATGATGGGGAACTCCAGTTCCAGCGTCTTACATGGCCAAATCACCATACAGGTTTGAAGAACTCTTTACTGACAACACCAGACTGAACAAGATTCTGCAACTGAAAACATTTAATATTATAAATGGCTGAGTCAGGAAATAACCATCATGCTTGGAATATTTTCTTTTTTGTTTGTTTGTTTCTTATTCAGCCATGCCATGGTTTGGGATGGACATTGGGGGCACGCTGACCAAGCTTGTATACTTTGAGCCCACTGATGTTGACGCAGTAAATGTGAATGAGGAAAAGGAGACTCTTCGCACCATCAGGAAATACTTGACTGGCAATGTTGCTTATGGAAAAACAGGTAGGTGTCCCTAAAAATAGATGAATAATATAACAGTGCAACCAGATGAGTAATATAATAGTGTAACCAGGGTCATAGGTTTAGTTATAGATGATGAAATATGAGTATCCCTAGAGCACATAGGTAATGGTAAAAAGGTAAAGGTTCTCCCATAACCCAGAGATCATAAGGGAGTCAGGTATCCATTCAGAGCTGGGTGGACTAGAGGCCGGACACAAAGATTTGCTTGGTGGAAGCAAGTAGACACTATTAGCACAAACTGTGAAATGATTGATTAGTGTTATTTTTGAAAAAAAATACACAGGTACTATAAATGTATTAAAAACCTTGCTTTTGGAACTAAATTCATTGACAGTATTGACATGACAAATGTGATAGATTTATTTAGTGACTGTGTGCCAGCAGATTTCTAGGTAAAGCTAGTGCAACAGCATTCTGCATTTTGGAAAGTCTAAAGTCCTCTGGCATTTAAAGTCATGCTATGGCAAACAAAATCAAGTCATCATACCACTGCTTGTCGTACTGAAAAATTAAATACAGAAAGTAGCCGAAAATCCACTATGAAAGGAAAAACATCAGCTGAATAGAGGAAGTGGCTGAAAGTCCACCATGAAAAGAAAAACTAGAGCCATCATCAGTCAGACAAGTAGTGGTTTTATCTCAAAAGTGACACTACGCAGATTCCTGCGTTATGGAATGGAAAGTGTTTAGGTCTTTGCTGAATCATAATAAATGGAAAAGACAGGTATAATGAAGAAGAATGTGATGGATAAAATATGGTTTGTTGGGGTGGTGGTGGTGGTTTTTGCAATTGAAAAAAAAAATTATTTTGTCGAATTAAAGGATGGGCTGCAGGGGTTGGGGTGAAAAGAGAATAAAATTCGAGGGTTGACAGCCAGAACCCAGTATCTCACTTTTTGTCAATTTTCACTTTTTTATACTGAACTGTCGTTTTTGGTGTGCTTTTTCACTTGGTGGACTTTG
Source organism: Monoplex corrugatus (assembly GCA_030674185.1). NCBI lineage: Eukaryota > Metazoa > Mollusca > Gastropoda > Littorinimorpha > Ranellidae > Monoplex > Monoplex corrugatus. Next base: position 59,415,890 of record CM060307.1, read on the forward strand.
TTTTTGCCTTGATATTGATTTTTGATCGGTTATTGATAAAACAAAAACCAGTATCTCAAAATGTAGATATATCCTCTCCCCGAAAACCCAGTTAAAAGTCATCTCCTGCAAACTATCAGAAAATTGAGATACTTGGTTCTGGTTGTCAACCCTCAAATTATGTGGATGGGCGTATAGAGACTTTGTTTAGATATGGGGTCTTGTGATGTAGTTGTGTAGGGTGTTGACATGGTCAGTTCATACTGCAGGAACTGGAATTTTTTTCATCCTTTTCCATGATTATGTTTTGCTTTTTGTTTTGTTTATAACATTGCAGATGGAGATATATGTATTACTATAATGAAGCCTAGGTTGTTCCAGATTGATACAACGATACAAGTAAAACCCATGCACTCAGCAGGACCTTAAGACTTTGCAACACCTACGGCTTTTATGCAGTTATGGCTTATGCCATGATCATTTTGGATTTTCTCCATCACATGGCATCAGTGGCTGTCTGTGCATATGGTATTTATTTCACATGCAAAGACACGAAGAGAAACTGAAAGTCTGTTATGGTGGGGGATAGCATTATGTTTCTGGGATGATGGGTTTGTGGAACGCTAATGGTGGCTGGAAACAGTGCTGGTGGCAATAAGAAACTTGGTTGTGTTATACTTGTAGGCATGTGTGATGAGTTGGATTGCTGGTTTGTATAACAGTGTTCTTGCGAGGGTCTCTTTGGTATTAGCTTTCTGTTCTGTTCGATCAGTTTTAATTCTCTGAAAAGTTCCTGACCATTTGTGATACTGATCGCTGTCAGACTACACAGGCTGCCAATTGAGATGGCTTGATATTGCATTATCTGCAAAGCCACCTCTACTTTGAAGAAAACCAAATGGTCAGGATAGAAGAGCAGAGGAACGGGCAAAAGAACCATATCATGTAATGCCATGCTTGCATATTTGATTTGGGGCAGTGTTCAGATTCCAGTAAATTGATGTGACTTCAGTTCATAACCAGATTTGATTACTGTTGATCTATAGGATCGGGGGATACCATTGTTTCTTTATGGTCCAGTAAAAAATGTTTTTTATTTCAAATCAACAATTAGGCTTTTTCTGTTTGTTTGTTGTTTTTTACACCAGCAATTTGTACAGTGTACATTTGTACCCAGAACTGCCATGCTCCTTGTGAAAGGAAGGTACTTATCTGGAGTTCATAAGCTTGCTGGGGAGATGACATTTTAATCTGCCCTGAGAGCTTTATCAAGCCAAGAGTTTGGCTGTGTGGGTGGTCCTGCTATTATTGGTTGAATGATGTTAACATGTGTTCCAATTATCAACTGCTCAATGTAGTAACACAACAATGAATCCCTGGAGTCACCCTTAATAGCCAATTCTGTATGGAATATTTTGAGAAAAAGGCTTCTGGCATGTTCTTCTGTCCTCCCACAATCTGGTAGAGATATGTTGATGATTCCTCCATGAAACAAGTGAATACAAAATTGAAAACTTCACAACCTGTATCAACGGCAGTTTACAATTAAAGTTGAAGAGATTAGATGCCTGGCATTGTTGAACACTTCAGTACATGTTCTTAAAGGTGATACTACAAAGTTATCAATCTGAACTTTGAATCAAATTGCCATTTTAACACACACGCTCGGTGGGTAGGACCCATTTCCACAGAGCCCATATCTTCAGCACATAAACAGTTGACAAGGATGCAGACATAGGACTTGTGAAAAAAGCCTTAAAAACAAACAGCTACCAGGATAGGATTTTCAGTCTCTCTGCTGCCCATACTACACTACACTTAGAACTCATGGAAGAAGGAGAAAAATATTCACCCACAACCTATCCCATACGTATGAGGCTTGTCACAAAGACCAATGAAAGTTTTCCACAAGGTATAACACCAGAGTTTACCACAAGCCCCCTGATACTCAAAACATAGTTGATATACCCTGAAGACAAAACAGAAATAGACAGGAAATGTAGTGGTCTGGCATATTCCAGGTGAGTAACATTCTTTTATATATCACCAAACTAGGCAGAATAATGATAAATATCCCCCCGTGGGGATGCCAGGGGCTCTTTCAGTATAAATAGTGTCCCCACCTTCTGGAAATTCTGTGCTAGAAATTTCCTCTTTCCTGTCACTCTCTTTGTTTCTGCCTTATTCCTTTGCTTTCTGTCATTTCTTCCTATCATTTTGTGCCTTGCTGGTCCATTCACCTGTATGTGTTCGATAAAATCTTACATACTTTTTCTTAGGATTGGTAGTTGGGTACATGTATTAAGTGCAATTTTGGCTCTGGGGAGGTGAGATATGCGGAAGCAGTTTTAGGTAATTTATGTCTGTTTTTATATATGTTTTGGTGTCCTTAGGTATGCTTAAATTTGTGTTCAGATGTGGTTTTTTAAAACCCCTGTGCGATAAATTGGATAGGGTGGTCAGTGCCAAGGGCATGTTCTTAGATTATGTTTGTGAATGCATTGATGTGTGTGCTTGGTTTTCTTCTTTTTTTTTTTTTCCTGTTGAAGGTTTTTTATGTTTTGAAGCAATTATAGCCCTGCTATGGCTGTATGCAGTTGGCTGGGCTTTAAACAACAATAACGATAATGAATGATAAATCTGGGTCAAGCATTTTGTTTATATTTACCTTTGCAGGTATACGAGATGTTCATCTAGAAATGAAGAATCAAATTCTAGGGGAAAGACCAGGATCCTTGCATTTCATACGATTCCCCACGAGTGAAATGGCTGCTTTCATTGAACTGGCTCGTGCAAAGAACTTCTCTAGTCTTGCTTCTGCAATATGTGCCACTGGAGGTGGCGCTTTTAAATTTGAAAGTGACTTTCAGCAGGTGAGCAATTCTAGTGGTTGAGCTCATACTTTTGCAATTGAAACAGTTGTTTAGAGTTTGGTTGGTTGGTTGGTGGGTTTTACACCATTGGACTTGTGAAAAGGATATTTGATTGTAATTCATTTTTGTTGCTTCTTTACCATCGTATTATTACCATTTTCATCATAGCAATACAGTTTGACTTGTATTTTTGCTTTGCGTATGTCTGCTTTTATCTGTCATGCTTTATGAATTGCTTAGGGTTCTTGTGAGATGAGGCACAGTACACCTAGTCATTATGATGATAATGATGACGATGGTGATGATGATTCTTTGGTGTCAGATTGATAACATTCGTTGGATATGTGAATTTTGTTTGTTTGATACGGTGTTGTGGTCACTTATTCTTTTATTCCTCTCTGTGATTTCAGATTACATTACACATATTCTCATGACATCTATAAGGACTTTAAGTAACCTTCCTCATGGCTGTTCAAGTTCAAAATCATGTGGAGAGGGTGTTGAGCAATCTCAGAGAAAAGAAAAAGAAGATGAACAAGAAAAAGAGAGGGATGAGAGAAGACATTGAGAGAGATATTTCCCTCTTTAGTTGGTATAAGAGCATAGGCATTTTGCCATCAGTGGTCCTTCATCACATATTGTTGAATCATCTAACAAATATGTTTGTTTTGAACCTTATCTCATTGTTTCAGTTTCCTTTCAGTTTTGATAACATACATATAGTATTTATGGTTGCATGTGGGAATGTGACCCAGTCGATAAATTACGGAAGCAAGAGATCTGAAAGTGCAAAAGTTTGACTTTTCTGCCTAGTGACCTTATTTGATGGTCTGGGTGCTTGCCTTGCAGATGAGATGGTAAACTAAGGTCTTGTTTGCAGCATGGTCTTTGCTCCTATAAAAGATCTCTACAGGAATAAAACAGTTATTCCAGGCAAAATTCTTAGAAATATTGACTTTTACATATATAAACAGAAGTACCTGCTTGCAGAAAACACAGCAATGCTTGTACTGTGGCAAGGCAACACTGTACTATGGCAACATGCTTTCTTCAGTTCAATCTAATAATGATCAAGGACTGGAGAATAAGGTGGATGCAGCTTGGGTTAAGGAGTGGAAGGGAGGAGAGTCAAGATGTGTTCTTAACATGTAGAGTATATTGTTTACAGTGCTGTCAACTCTTGTGGAGAGACACTTTGAAATTGTTATTAGTTTTATTAGTAATACACGTATGTGGAAGTATATTACAGTGAAGCAGTATTGTGTATTTTCAGCACGTGAACCTGCAGCTTCATAAGTATGATGAACTAGACTGTCTAATTCGAGGCATTCACTTCATTGACCGACATAACCACGCATCAGAGTGCTACTACTGGACTAGCCCTCCTGCCCACAAAGCAACTCATGCCCACAGCCAGTCACAATTGGACCAACCTTCCACTTCTTACCTTCTTGCATCAGCCACAGACCAGCCCGTGAAAGGAGACAGCCATGCAGTTAATGGCATTGATGATTCCAACCATTCAGACCAAAATGGGGTGGATTCTGACAGTCTACACAGAATGGAACTGAAAGTGACAGTGAGAGATTATCAGATGATAACCTCGACAGTTGGGTGAAAGTGCCCTTCGATTTCCGTAATCCTTATCCATACTTGGTGGTTAACATAGGATCAGGGGTCAGCATTTTGGCGGTGTATTCTCCAAATAAGTACAAGCGTGTCAGCGGCACCAGGTACTGTTTTTGTTTTTGTATTATCCTTTATGTCATCATCTCAAAAAGTTTTAAAGTCTCCATGTTGTGTTCATTTTTATTCTTGTCATTCTGGTGTGGTTTCTGTCTGTATTTTCTGTTTTCTTTTGTCTGTTATTCAAAATCCAGTAGACAATGATCACATGAACTGGTAAATACCAGTAAAATACCGTTTGCAAATCCAGACTACTGGACTTTGTTTTTTGAGCTACTCATACCAGGAACCAGTTTTATTTTGCTGGGACAAGTAAAATAATTGTGCCCCCCCCCCCCCCCCCCCCCCGAAAAAAAACAATAACAACAACCACCAGACAAAAAACAAGACTTTTCCAGTTTCAGTTGTTAACCACTGTCACATGAAATGTGCACTGATTCATTGTTGCCTTGAGTGCTGCTCTATCACAACAAGGATGTGTCCACAGGAATTGTATCAGTGACAGAAACAACATTCTGGATAGGATGCAGTGCACTAGATAAAATGTATCATGTATAGGTCGGTTTTCAGCGAATTTGTGAAAATGTTCTCACTGGTTTTTATGTCCCAGGACCAGTTCGATGCTGGTTGTTGAGTGACAGTCAATGGTAGACAATGATAAGACTGCTTTTAAAAATTCCTAATGCTATCACTGGTAGATTGCTTTTGTCTGTTATTCAGTCTAGTATATTTTCTGTATGCAACAGACTAACCATTTTGACAGATAAAACAACAAAACAGCATAAAACAACCAAAAACGAAACCCTAAATGACCCTGCGGAATTCCAGAATTCAGATGATAAGTTCATTGTAAAGTAGATATAAATGTGTGCATGCACAGATAAGCATGCACGTGTGCTCACACACATACACGCTCACTCTCTCTCTCTCTCTCTGTGTATGTATATGCATATGGTGTGTGTGTGTGTATATATATGTATATAATATTTATATTAGTTATGTTGTGTTGTGTTATATATATGTATCTAGACATGCTCAAAATGTTTTCACTTTTCATGAGGGTTGCAAAGCAAGTATTTCCTTTTAGTTGTATAAATTGTGTGTATGTCTACATATATGTGTGTCTGCATGTGTGTGTGTGTGTGTGTGTGTGTGTGTGTTTGTGTGATGATGGTCCCGTAGACAGTGCATCCACATGGAATGTGAGAGAAGCAGAAGTCTGTAATTCGAGTCATGAATGGACAGGGACTTTTTGCCCCTCTAGTAGACCTTAAGTGGTGATCTGGGTGGTTATCTTTCAGATGTGACAATAAACCAAGGTCCCATGTGCAACATGCTTCTAGCACATGTAACGGAACCTGTGGTCTCAAAAAGGCTTGACCCTAGTAAGTTTCCACAGAAAATCCATCCAGATATATTTACAAAACTACTCTTTTACAGAAATAAATACACACAAAAATTATGCTACCGTAATACAGTGACGTGCTTTTTCCAGGAAGAGCAGTCCAAGTTTCTCAGCAAAATTCCATTGTGATGTAAAGAATGTTAATCCAATCCAGTCCATTTTAATCAGAATTATGAATGTTTCTGGTTTATGGTGATTGAATCTTACATGCTTTCATACAAAATAAATCATGTAAATGCTATGTTGTCAGTTTTGGTGGTGGTTATGGTGATTGAATCTTATATGCTTTCATACAAAATAAATTATGTAAATGCTATGTTGTCAGTCTTGGTGGTGGTACATTCCTGGGTTTGTGCTGCCTGTTGACCAAATGTGAAAGTTTTGAGGAGGCAGTGGAGTTGGCTTCTAAAGGAGACAATCACAAGGTGGATCGACTTGTACAAGACATTTATGGTGGAGACTATGGACGATTCAACTTAAAGGGAGATCTTGTTGCAAGCAGGTAAACAGTGTTAGCACCAACAAACAACTAAAACAAAATGATGAACACAAAATGGTGTATCGTTATAAATTTTTTTTTTTTTTTAGGACACTGAAAATGTTTTTAGACATTCTGTATTTCTGAGAAACTGGATTATATGAAGTCAGATTTAGAGTGATTGATTGGATGATGCCTTATTATGTCTAGTGGGCATCAGTTTACAAATGAGAAATTACACTGAAACTTTCAAAACATTTTTTTTTACATTCTTTTTTAGGTTTTTTTAAACACTGACACTAAATTCATTCAGACCTATGTATTCACAACTTCATACTCAGCTGAGAAATCCTTACCAATATATTTTATTCATAAGTATAGACGGCCTCTATCAGGAAAGGATTACATTTGATATGTGTGTTTATGTGTATATATTCATGCACGGTTTTCATATATGTGTGTACATTATGTACATCTGTGTCTACATCTGTGTAAACAATGCAATGCACTGACGGCTTCTTGGGGAAAAATTACATTTTACTTCAGTTTTTTCAGGATGGCGTTGCAGCATTTGGGTGATTCCTGATGCACTAACATCACAATTGTCACGTGATGGAAGGATCCCAAAATAACCATAGCATATGTCTGTCATAAGCCTGCACATAAAACCCTAGCATATGTCTGTCATAAGCCTGCACATAAAATCCTAGCATATGTGTCATAAGCCTGCACATAAAACCCTAGCATAGGTCTGTCATAAGCCTGCACAAAAAAACTTTATGTGCTGGCAAGATCTTCATGTTCTCCCTAACTTATGGATCATACTTAAGTGCAGTCAGCAAACACACGCTGTGTAGTGCATAAGCTTAACACTTATTTTAGCAAGAATTTTTTACTGTTTTGGACATGTGAATATCAAACAGACATGGTGCAGAAAATAAACTGACCATTTATTTTAGGAAGAATTACAATGTATGTTTTGCATGTGAATAGCAAACACACATAATGCCTCGTTTAAACTGACTACTGATTTTAGCAAGAATTACTTTGCACTTTTGAAATATAAATAGCAAACACACATACAGTGCATTGTATAAACTGACACTTATTTATCAAGAATTATATTGCAGTTTCAGACATATGAAAGCAAATACACACAGTGCAATGAATAAACTGACCACTTATTTATCAAGAATTACATTACAGTTTCAGACATAGGAATAGCAAACAAACCTAATGCAATGAATAAACTCACCTATTTTGCAAGAATTGCAATGTAGTTTAGACATGTGAACAGAAAACGCTCAGTGCAGTATGTAAACTGACCATTTATTTAGCAAGAATTACATTGCATTTTCAGATGTGTGAATATCGAATACACATAATGTTGTGAACAAACTGACCACTTATTTTATAAGCTTTACATTGCAGTTTTGGACATATGAATAGCAAACAGAGACGGGAGGAGGCCACCAAGGAGGACTTGGCCAAAGCCACCCTTGTCACCATCACCAACAATATCGGTTCCATTGCCCGCATGTGTGCAGTTACTGAGGTAAGACTTGATGTTTAAGAAACAGTGCTTCAGTTGAGTATGGATAATTTTATAAAACAATTGCGGAAATTGTTTTGTTTAGGGGCTCGGGCAGTGTGAAAGAAAGCTCCAACAGTTGGACACACAGACACACAGACACACATACACAGACACAGCCAAAAACAAAATCAAACAAATCAGGATCCCCCAAAGGACCATTCCAGTTACAAGATTACACAGTAATAACAGTTATCCAGAATGACCAGCGTGTGAAGGCGGTGGCATTGAAGCAAATGCAGAAAATGTGTCTGCAAAAATACACACATCTCTGCAAAAATACACAGTTAACAAGAAACACAAGTATGTGGATGGGATCCGGAGCACCAATCCCGATGCCACTCGGCAGTCATTTCATCAAGCAAAGGGGGTCTGTCCATGTGTCACTTGACCCATTTGGACCCAATCATCAATCACCTTGTTTACAAACCAAATGGCAAGGTGGGGAGATGACAAACCCCAGGATGTAGCCACACAATGTACACCAACCAGGTCTAGCCCAGCCTTAAGACCAAGAGAGAATGGAAGACCCCTATCTCGCCTCACTTTGGTCATCCTCTCTTTTGGGCAGCCCACCACTGCACTAGCTCACATAGCTGCCAGCTCCTTACAGCAGTTATGATAGTTAGCAGTCGGAAGCTCCCAACGTTGCCTCACTTCAACCACAGGGGTTGTTTGAATGGCGGTGAAAGTGGTCAGTCATGATGCTCTAGATGCAGTCCATTTTGCTGTTCAGCAAGGTTTGACATGCCTGGAAAAAAATGCGCACATCTTCCCTGGAAAAGCACATGTTATGCTGGCAATTCTCAGTAAATTACACTATCTACATCCAAGCTGTAGTTAAGGCAGATTGGATTTTTGTTTTCTAAACTTTTGTGCAGCTATAACATATAAGCAAATAAAACAGCAATAAAACAGAAACAGCAATAAAACAGAAGCAGTCTAGAAACAGAACAGATTAGGAGTAGTTGTGATGTCAAACTGAACTGTGCATTGAACTCTGAACCCCATTATTTATTTATCACCCATTTGTTAACCTTTTGAGAAAACTTTTATGTGTGTACTCCACTTCTCCATACTTACCTATTTTCATTCACTCCCATATCTAAATATCTTAATGATCCATATATCCTTATACAAGGCAATATGGTATAAACTTTACTACAACAAACACCTTTCTATCTCACACATGCGCTCACACACCACACACACACATACACACCACATAACCACACACATACACACACACACACACACACACACACACACACACACACACACACACACACACACACACACACACACACACACACACACACACACACACACACACACACACACACACACACTGTCTCTCTCACATAGTGGATGCACAACCTGCTACAGAAAATTATAACTTTAGAAAAGTTAGCAAATGTCCTTTGTATGTCTTTAGACAAGTTAGCTGTTTTCCTTCATGTGAATTACCTCAATTCACTGTGTGAATTACCTCCCATCATTCTATCTCTTCCTGTGTTCAACCTACCCTCCCTGCTATGTATGGAAGCTGAACAGTGTGCTGTTTCTGTCTTAAAGACATGTCTGTATGTTGTTTTCATACCCTGTTGAAGACCACAAGGTCAAAACTAGTAGGTGGCTTTTCTGTGATCGTTGTTACATGTTGTCTTAAGGTGAGTACAATATATATCTTTTTTTTGTATCTGAACTCTGTATTTTGCAGAAAATAGAACGTGTGGTATTTGTGGGCAACTTTTTGCGTGTAAACACCCTCTCCATGAAGCTACTGGCTTATGCCATGGACTTCTGGTCAAAGGGAGCTCTCAAGGCTCTCTTCTTGGAACATGAGGTCAGTACACCAGTACCACTACATATTATGTATGTATACATGTGTGTGTTAAAATGTCTGTCAGTATGTGTATGGTGATATTTCAGTTAGTATGCTGCGTTAAATTACTTTCTGTTTAAATAACTTCCCTAAATTCTAAATGACCTCGTTTGATATGTACTTTAGATGTTCTTTACTTCTGTGGAAATTGTTTGCAATAAAATCTGTTGAGATAATTCTTTGAAAGACTAAAGTCACATGAGGTTTAGGTCTCATCAGTTTTTGTATTAAGTTGTATTCATTTGTCTTTTGTTTTTTGTTGTTTTTTTGTTTGTTTTGGTTAAAGTGGATTTACTATTGAAATTCAGGCTGCTGTCCGTAGAGAAAGTGCAGCACACAACATTCTTTTTTTCTGTTTATTTGTATTTCTGCTTACCTATAAAGTAGATTTTTTTCATGGAATTTCCTTGTCTGTCCCAACTTCTCTTCTGCCCCAGTGGCATCAATTACATGCTGCTCTTTCTATCTCACCAACACTCCGCCAACCCCAAATTCATTCAGTCAAAAGTCCCAGTGTGAAAAGGCCCACAGGGGCCAGAAATGTCAAGCTGCCATGCAGCCATCCACCAGAAGAGATCTTATCCCTTTCGCATTTGCACTGCTAGATGTAAAGCTAGCTCCTAGTATTCGCATTCGAATGTAGCACAGCGTCAGTTCAAAGTCTTTAATTAATAATAATAATAATTACAATATTTATATAGCGCAAAATCTTGATAGAAATCAAATCTAAGCGCTTTCAGTACTGAATGGAAAGTTCCTTGCATCCCAGAATGCTCATACTATTTTTAGAACATTCAACGCGAGACTGACCAAGATTCTAACCACACGCACGATAAGACAGCAAGGCCAATAGTGGTAGAAATTCTCTACACATGTGCCGGAAAAGGTCAGGCGGTCTCAACCACTACGAACGGATTGGCACATTCTTCCGCAGGTGCGGTTACCGGCTTTGTGAACAGCTAAGGATTATACTGCTGCTGGATCACTTTGATGGAGTTCAACAGTGCCTGTTCTTATCAAACTTACTGCGTAATAAGTCTTTTACTTATGACAATTATTGCTTAGTTGTGGAACCTGGCTGAGTGAGAGATGCCCAGTAAGGAGACTAACACCACAGCCCACTCTACTTATGACAGTTATTGCTTAGTTGTGGAACCAGGTTGAGTGAGAGATGCCCAGTAAGGAGACTACCACCACAGCCCACCATTAACAATCCAGAAGCACTGACACCCAAGACCCTAACCTAAACTGAAAATGAAGTTACCATGCAAACAAGGAGAAAGAGAGTAGTAACTTGTTCTGTAGTATGTTGTTTCAATGTTTCTTATTTCTGTGTCCAATGGACATGCAAAAGCAACACTGCAGAAGATTTGAGATGGTACAAACCACAGATTTTATAGTTATGAGACAGATTGTGCACATGCAGATTGACCATTAAAATCTCAGTTGCACTTCACCGTGGGAATGACATAACAGGATGCCATGCTTGAAAAATTTGCAGCAGTTACAGGTCAGAAAAACGCACTTGGCTTTCACAGCTTTGTTGTTTTAAGGGATTTTTTGTTGTTCCTCATGGTTTCCTTTATCTCTTTTCATTCTTCAAGATAAAATACCATTTAAACACAGTAAGTAAGGCTTATCCAATTGTAAACATAGAAAATGGCAGTGTACCTCATTCAGTAAATTGTCTTGTTCTAAAATGATGATAGAAATTTAAACAAGTTTCACTTTATATGTGTATAATACTGTGCTGTGTTGTCCTAAAAGTTTAACACAGTCTGAAATGATGTGTGTTTGCAGGGCTACTTTGGAGCCACAGGTTGTCTTATGGAGTATCTCAAACTTGGACATCCTGTCTGAACATATAGGCAAAACTTCTTCGAGCAAACAGATCAAACTACCCACCACAAGTCTGTGCAAATTACTTGGGGCAAAACGATTTGAGAGCTGTCACATGCCTTGTGATATTGCATTGCATTTCTGAGCCACCTAGGATAAATGTTTGAGTGTGTGACAACATGATAATGGAACAACAAATATATCACTTCTTGAAGATCTTTATGGATTTATTTGGTTTATAATTATTGATGTGTGGTCAGCCAAAGTCTGGTTGTTCATAGCAGGGTCTGTGTAGGTGATGAAACTGCTGCTTATGATGTGAAACAGATGTTTTACTGTTGCGGGTGACAATTTGGGATGAGATTTAATTGTTATTGAATGCCAGTTTGATCTTGAATAAAATAATTGAAGTTGAGGGATATTTAGGCTTGTGCCATGCAATCACGTAATCTTTGATATGAGGTACAAATCATTGTTTTCAATTCCTTTTGTTTTTGTGTGTATGTGGATTTTCTTTTTCTCTGTATCTTTTAGCAAGATGTGATGTTTTTTCTAATGCATGTTTTGATGAAAGTGATGAATGTGTTTTCTTCATCCATGAACGTTAGCAGAATCTGCTAGTAGATAAAACAGAGACTGATGAAATGTTACATCTACTTCAACTTGTTCCTGATTGTGTTTTCACCCTTTCTTTTCATTAAGTAAATGTTTGTTTTTTTAAGGTAAAGGTTTTCCCATAACATGAGTAGTCATAGGGAGCAGGGTCTTAGAAACTTCAATGTCTGTCAGGGCCAGCATCATGAGGGTGGTGCCTATCTTCTCTTCCTAGTTTCTTTACTTTCCCATCCTTACAGATGTTTAGGTACCTCTGTACAGCCAGATGGACTTAGCAGTGTATTCAAACCAAGGTATGGATTTGGTCACTCATCCATTCGGCAATTAAGTTTGATTGTGTTAACGTCAGCTTTCAGGATCAAGTACTTCAAGTTCAAACTGTTACGCTATCTGCTTTTCATGTAAAAAGGTTAAAATTGTACCATACCCTTTGAGATGGTAAGCCAGTGAGTTGGATGAGATGTCAGCATTTTGGGGGCCAGCATACCAAGGGTGATGCCCATCTCTCCCTCACTGCTTTCTCATCCTCAAATCTGAACAGGATCAGATAGTTGTTTCAGAGCTGGTTGGAATGGATGTCGCACACACAGAGTTTTTCACAAGCCAGATTTGAACCCATACAATCAGACTGGAAGACAGGTTCACTGGCAAGGCCAACCAGTCCTCTTGAATTTGTAATGAATGTTAATGTTTTTCAAATTGCTGTCAAGTCATTTGTTATTTGTATGTCTGTAATGATTTTTTTTTCAAAATAACATACCAACAAAAGAAATTTGTTTATATTTTGATACTGATGGGTTTAATGTATAAACAAGAATGTGATTTATCCAGAGTTATGCTCAGATGTACCAAACAACATACCATTGTGTGAAGATTTTGACCTTGGGACCTTGATTTGCTGGGTTAATTGTCCTCAAAATACTTGAACCTTGATTTCTGTAGCTGTGAATAAGTTGTTCTCAGAATGGTAATACCTAGCTTGACAATAGTGTAAGCCCTTCCTAACTCTCGGTTTTAAATTGATTCAGTCCTTTCACTGTCTCACTCTGCAGGAAGCTGGTGGACTGGGTGAGGGAGTGAAATGGTTAAGTACATCATGATTGTCAGTCGAGATACAGATTCAAGTACTAATGACTGACTGAGATAGTAAATACTCAGATACTGAACTACTGAGAAAGGTATACAGAATATTGCAATATTGATTTGGCATATGATGACTGGAAAAAATATGTACTCGAGCAACATGAGTCTTTTGTAGCAGGACAAATTGCATAATTTGGAAAAGTTAATATCGGACAAATAGGTAGGCCTACTTCAGACAATTGTGGGGGGTAAAAACTAGCATTTGATTCATACCCCACAAGAACAGTTGAGCTTGCCGTGTTTCTTATGTGTTAGTTAGTTTAAAATAGTAACTGATGGGTTTGTGGTTGGGTGAAACAACATTTTTATGTTCACCAGTAACTTGTTTACAGTTCTTTATACCACTGGCATGTAGGGCAGTCACAAAGGTTTCCTGGGCAGCAACAAAGGTTATCTGCTTTGTCTGTGTTAACAGAAATCATTAATGTGTGTGTGTGCGATTAGGGGTAATACTTAATTGGTCCACTTCAGCCCTTAAGCTGCTGGATTGTTATCTCCAGGGAACGAACCTTAGCATTGGGATATAGAAAAAAAACAAACTATTGTCTCCCATGTAGAAATATGAAGAAAAAACCCTGTTGTGGTCCATGTCTCACTTGTCGACATCACCAGGTTTGGTGTTGGCCGCTGCACATTTTGACACCACCATTTCCTTCCAGGCCACTCCGTCTTGACTTTCGTGGACAATTTCTTGAGTATGTAGACCACTGATGTAGGTTTGTGTTCTTGGTGTATGAAATTGGAGGTCTGCCTTTCTTCCTTTTTGTACTGTTTTCCCTTGAAAAATGGTTGCCATGAGGTCCGTGTTCTGGCTGCATGAGACATGGCCAATGTATTTTATTTTTTTCTTGTGTGGTCCATGTAGCCTCCCTATTTCCACGATGCTGGTAGGGTTAGGGGAGTAACTAAAGCCTTAACAATATTTTTATGCTTCCATAAACCACAAGACTTGGACATAGCCATTACAAGATCTAGTCTTTTGCTCTGTTAATATATTGACTTGCACTGTGTACATTAACACAAGCAGATTGTCTGGGATAAGTGAGTGCATTAATGTCTAATGTCAGGTCAGTTACCAGTTTTTAAATGCTATTTTCAGTCTCAATGCTACATTCACTTGACAGTCACATAGATGGGTCTGTTGTGTTTCTGTATTTTTTTAAAATTGTATAACCAATATACATTCATTATTGTTTATGGTAATGTAATTTGTTAAGGTCCATGGTATGCTTTTCTGTGCTCAGATTTAATAATGTAATGTATTTGCCATGTGAGTAGTCAATATAATTATGTATTGTCATATGTCCTGCACGGCTGTTCCCGAGCAAGATTTTAGTTTGAGAGCAGGAGCGGCGGAGGGGAGGGTGATGGGACAACACCAAACTTACCTAATAAGTATTTAGTTGTCCGCAAGGATCGTTATCAACTTGTTTAGTAAGTATCCCATCACTTTGATATGGCACAGATTTCTCTCACAGTACTAAGACAGCAGCCTTCTTTCACACAGAACCAGCAGACATCCATTTGCCAGTTCTAATTACCACTTCCGTCACAGATACACACGCACAACTATTAAAATACGACAAACACACACACTAACAACATCAACAGTAACAACAACAACGGATAACAGGAATAAATACAGTTTCAGTGTAAAAAATCTAAATAAAACGATGAAACTGAGTCCACACACACACACACACACACACACACACACCACCACCACCACCACCACCACCACCACCATCACCACCACACCACACACAACACAACACACAACACAACACAACACAACACAACACAACACAACACAACACAACACAACACAACACACACACACACACACACACACACACACACACACACACACACACACACACACACACACACACACACACACACACACACACACAAAAACCAAAAAAGCAAAAATTTTTTTTTTTTTTTTAATAAATAAATAAATAAGTAACAAAAGAAATTAAACAGAACAGCAACCAAAACAAAAGACACAACAACAGCAAAACAACTTGAAAATATTTTCACTCACGTGCTGTTTCACGTGAAATGAATCCAGTATAGAAAGGTAGATGAAATACAGCAAAAAGTAGGCCGCACACACACAAACAAACAAACACACACACACACACACACACACACACACACACAACACACACACAACACACACACACACACACACACACACACACACACACACACACACACACACACACACACACACACACACACACACACACACACCCCACACAGTGAGAAATGATGACACTCACTTACTCTATAAGCGAAGCACAAACTCAAACTATAACTAAATAAGTAATTTATAGCTGCGCTTGGTCAAATGATAAATAAACAATAAGGATTCCAAAAAATGAACTGACAAATAGAGCACAATTTCGTTCTACACAATGCCAAAGTTGATGATAAAATGGCTTAATCACTGTACAGCGCAGTATTAATCCTCTGTTTCCCTTGCCAGTAAACTAAGGAATGTGAAAACACATGGCTATGGGGTAAGGGCGGACGTCGTGATATCGGCATCTGGTGCCAAGCTGGCCGACCAACTAAAAGGCGAAAAAGGGAGCTACTGAAACAGCCATGCTTGTCTATACAATTATGTATTGTCATTTGTCCTGTCAGTTACATTATCTTTTTATGTATGGTTAAAGGTGTAGTTATGACAATATACTTTCTGTCCATGCAACTGCATGTGTAATTCCATGTATATCAGTGTCACATGTAACCTTCTATCGACCGGTGTGTGAGAACTGTCAAACGTCTCAAGTAAGGTATATGTTGGAATACACATACATAAGTCCTGTCACTGTCATGGTTTCCCCATTTCCTCAAACTCACACTTCTTTGTGAAAGTAGTCTAATTCTTTCACATCACACCTCATGGAGTTTGCATAAATATGCCACATTTTCTTTACTCTGTCTAGCAGTAATAAATTGTGATGCTCTCTACACTCATTGATAATTTTGTGCTGACTGTAACCTCTCTTGGTAAAAAAGTGTGGTGGTAGATAAAGCTTGCAATAAACAGTGGGCATATGGGGTATGGAAATTGCAGGAAACTGCTTGATTGGCAGTGAAAGGGTTAACTCTCGCTATGAGAGTCGGAATTCTCGATCATGTCTCAACAACGCTTGTCTACAAGCGTTGGAGAAATCCAATTGAGTTTTGAAAATTCGCCGGGCTTTCAGTATTTCCGTTAACCGAAACTAATAGTTAGAAGTAGATTCTTTGGTCATTTCTAGCCTCATTTCAGGCCATGAGGTCACTGTACTACACAGTTGGTGAGTGGACAGTGCAAAGTTCACGACCCACTATCTCTGCAGCGAAGCAGACGACGGAAAAGCAAACGGCCGAACGCTACTCAACAACTCGGCACTGCTCAACACGATCTCTTCCTTCAGTGCACGTGGAGTGTGTGCACGTTGGATTTTATGAAATTTCATTCAAAATGTGACTGTAGGAACTGATGTATTGACCTGACTGTATTTTTAAGACATTTTTCACATGAAAATGTCTCTAATTTTACTTGTACCATTACTTAGCAACCATGAGGGTTAGACAGTTGAAACTTCAGCATTTTATACACCAATCTTTTGATATATGACCTGCCAAATTTCAAAACTCTGATTTCATTTGTTTGTATGAGAATTTTTCTCATGACATATACAAATGGTTCCTATCAGGGGAACGGCAAGGGGCATAATTGTACGTAGCAAGTGAGTTAAACAGCTTGGAAGTTTTCTACCCAAACTTGCTGCAATCTAAGCAGCCACTCTGGAACAACTGTCTATCCCATACAAATAATGCAAATGGGAACACTAGAATTTTTCAACACAGATGTAGAAATCAGATATTTGTAACTGTTCCTAAAATCAATGTAACTGAAAGCTGATGACATATATATACATGTTACACATTTATATTCATTATTGTAAGATTGTTTACCAGGCTAGAGGACATTTTACTTGCTCACTTGTGCAAGGCATATATGATATGCATTCATGAATGGACCAGGGTACAAGAGTTTGTGTGGTACATGAATATGTACAGCACTATTTGAGGAGGATCATGATGCTTGATAAAACACAGAGACTGTCTTGTTGCTGTGGTATTGTTGAGCGCGTTTACTGATTTGGTCATCTTTTTTTTTTCTTTTTGGTTTGCTTCAGTACTTTATGGATCATTTGAGATATGTGCATTTAGAGTCAGATATGATTAATAATACAATGAGCATTGAATGATATACATGTGGCTATAAATGTGACCAATATAATGCAAAGAACATGTTCATTATTGAGTGAGATTGTGAGTGAGGAACTGTTTTGCTTTGGATTACTGTGTCTATCCTTTTTTTTTTCCGAACACCATTTTTCATTATTTTTAAGGTAAACTTTATTTCATTGAGAAATAAAGCAAGTGCACTCGAAAGGGGTCATACTTTTAATGACATAGTTTGTTGTTAGTGTTCTTGTTATTGTCCTTTATTTTAAAAACTTTTTTCTTTTTTATGTTCTGATTTTTCTTGGATGCTTTTATGTACATTGTTTTGCCCACCCACACTGTGCAAGCGGTATGTTACTGCACAATTTATGTAGAGAATGTTGTATAATCATGAGAAAGGAAACCAGATTAGATAATAGTATGAAAGTTTTTAACAGTTTTTCTACTGATAAATTTTGTTGTCAGTATTTTTTGTACTTTATTTTTCACTGTGGAACTGCCAGCGTCACAGCAAATTTTGACTCCTATACATGTGCAATTCAGTTTGAAACTTCCATTTCTATGAATTCTGTGAAGTAAACCAACTAGAACTAAATTAGAAGTTGATAAATAGCAATTCTGTGACACATGTGCACATTTCATGTCTTAATAAGGAACATGGTTCATAAAGTGTTCATCCCAAAATTGTGCTTTCAATCCTGTCATTGCCTGTTGAGTTGGTTATAAACTTGTAGGTTCTTATTGTATTCTGGTTGCATTTCACTGGCATCAGGCTGTACACAAAATGTTTTTGAAATGAAATACTGCATTCTTATGAACATAATTTTTCAGATTTATGTAGAATTTCATACACACCATTGAGATGTTGCTTTCTTTAGTATGTGATTGTAATGGCTCAGTACATGCAATTTTGCTTGTTTTGTTACACTATTATTATCATTTTCCTTGAATATGATGAGTGTACAGGGAGGAAAACTCCTCTTCTTTTCTTTTTGTTTTTTCAATCCAGATTTGCACTTTTTCATCCTTTTTGTATTGAAAAAATGTCAAATTGTTTTTGGTACACCAGAACAGTTTCAGTTTCAGATTGACCAAGAAGGCCACACAGTGCACAATTGATTTCATAGTGCCACACCACAAATTTCAGGAAAGAGAAGAACAAACTTCAGATAATGAAATAGTAGGACATGAAGAGTAAGACCATGTGTCCTTTTATTTTCACAGTGGTGATGGCATGTGTAATGGACAGGAAAGTTATAAATGACTGCATCATAAGATTTGTCTGTTGCTATATGACCAATGGCTCTTTACCAAAGTTGGTTCAGTGAGTTGCCCAGTTGGAAATTTCAAAAACAGATGTAAATAATCATAACCATGTTTAGTCATAATGACTGGATACATGACAGTTATCAACACAGTCACTCAGTTGTTCTAGGACAGATTTTTAATAATGATGACCAGATATTGGTAACTGGAAGTTGACGCATGTCATGGGGGAGTGAAAGGTTTAAAATGTTTGTGCACCCTCTTGTAACCATTTGACTTGTTGCCTTTTTTCTGTTTTAATTTTTATTTGCATTTCTGTCTCTTTGAAGTGTCATATCTGTAGTGTCATTCTCAAGTCAAATAAGTCTTAATTTTACACTATTGTTGAATGGGCAATGTAGACCACTTATAGTCTTGTTTAGCGTTTTTTCATATATTCTTAATTTTGTGCATTTATTGATGTCAGTCCAGATCTTCAATGTTTCTTGGTATTTTTGTTTTTATAATAAAAGGGTCTAAAGACAAAAGGATGATTAATATTAATTGTTATTTCATCTTTTTCAAAACTGTGTTGAGTTAAGAAAAAACATGTATTCCTCTTGGTCATATGTGCCAATGTGTATGTGTGTGCGTTTGTAGAGGCTGTGCAGTCTGTTTATTGTTTAACCCTCTTGTATTTGTATTCTAGAGAGCT
Source organism: Monoplex corrugatus (assembly GCA_030674185.1). Classification (NCBI taxonomy): domain Eukaryota; kingdom Metazoa; phylum Mollusca; class Gastropoda; order Littorinimorpha; family Ranellidae; genus Monoplex; species Monoplex corrugatus. The sequence goes on from CM060307.1 coordinate 59,435,598, forward strand.
GAACTGACTCTAGATTTCAAATTTTCTCAAGCTTTTTCCTCCAAAATATGGTTACTTTGTTCATGAGTACATTGTGAGTATGTCTGATCAGATATGAAGCTAGAAATTGTCAGGTGTCAGTAAACATGCTTTACTTGCATATCCAAGTGAGTATGTCTTTCAAATCACTGTCTGTCGTGTCATTGTCACCAAAGATGTTACCAAACATGAATAAATAAGTGACACATTTATGAGAACAAGAGAAGCACACCTATGCTTGACCACAACACATACAGATGAGTAATGAATTAGAATATGGCATACCTAAAGTGTCTAACAGCATTTTCATGTGATAGTAATCACAGTGGTCACCAAATGTCACCAAGTACTCCTCAGGTATTTACACAGTTTGTTCAGGTAGCTTTTTTTCACTATTTTCTTTTCCATGACTAAACTACATTCAATGTTCATACTACAGTTTACTAATTGTCAGTACAAAAACAAAAAGAAATAATCTAAAGGTTTGGCATCAGCTGGCAATGTACGATTTGGTCCGACCAGGAGATCAAATTTTTTTACTGTCAGTTGAACCATACTAGGTGCCATGATCAATGGAATGTGGCCAGTGGTGTGTTATCTTCTGTGTTCATCTACTCTCCTAAATCACAGTTTTCATCATCTTCTTCCTCACCAACCTCAATATCTGACTCAGCTGCATCTTCTTTGTGTTTTTCTAATTCACAAACAGTAGTATTTAATTCCTCCTCTGAATAATCTGGAGAATCATCTATATCCTGAAAACCGTCTGCTGCAAAGGGCATCGCCATTTTTTCACACGCTACGTTGTATGAATGAAAATACCCCCATCACTCTTTTACACGCTTGATTTGTAGTGAATGGATGTGTGTGTAGTTTTCAATTTACCAAGATCATCTCATTGGATGATAACTAGGTTGCCAGTGTGAGAAACACGCGGTCAGTGCGTGATCAAAATAGCCTGTGCACGTGGCCAACTTTTACAGTCGGGTGCGACCGTAACTAAGCGCCAGCCAGCGCTGTCGGAACGGTCAGCTGCAGCCGTACCGAAGCTGAAAGGGATAATTGAATGATCAACAGTATTGTGTGTAATAGCTCAGACTGATGGAACATGTGTGACCTGTATATACAATAACAGTTTTCAAGTTTTCACAGCTAAATTAATATACCGAATGGAACCAATTTGACAAGAAGTGACAACATAATTTTTCTGAACTGTATTAAAGCTTGAATTGACTCTAACAGTTAATTTGCAGATTGTACTCAGAATTAAATGACCAAGATAAATCTTTGCCTTGGATGGTGACTTTTATTTTTATGTTGTACAGATGTCTGCTTAAAAAACAAAGATTTCAAAACATATCAGGCGTGGCAGACGAATAAATAAACAGTGGACTTCCAAACGGAAGATCTGGGTTTAATCCTCCCAAACACCTCTGCCTGGCTGGTAAAAAGGGGGGATTTTTTCTGATCTCCCTGGTCAGCATGTGTGCAGATCTACATGTTTGTATATATGTATACTATATGTATACAGAATATCAAATATGCATGTTAAAGATCCAGTAAGTCATATCAGTGGCTGGCATATGGAAACATCTAGTATGCAAGCAATGGCAGATTTGAAAAACTGGCTTTTAGCTAATAACTTATACTGTTGGAAAATACATTATTATTATCGTTATTATCAATATCATCTTTCAAAATTATCTACAAAACCACAGGAGTAAATCTGATAACTTTCTTAGTCGAATCTTTGCGATTGATCTCGATGTTTATATACGTGCATGTGTATGTTTTTTTGTGTATGTGTGAAAGATCTGTGTTTATGATATGATTTAAATACATTTTTCTTCAGTGGGCACCATGGTCAAGTGGGTAAGGTGTCAGACTCCCAAACGAAAGGTTTGGACTTGATCCTGCCTGGCTACCTCCTGCCTGGTGGGTAAATGGTGGAAATATTCCTGATCTCCTTAATCAGTATATTTGTAGACCTGCTAGTGCCCCAAAACCATGCAGAACATCAAACAGGCACTTTAAAGATCCTGTAAGTCATGACTCATGGCTATATGAAAACACCCAGCATTGCACACCTACTGAAGACATAGTATCCAGATTGTGCAGCAGCATTTCGCCTGTGGGCAAAACAACATGTATATATGCATCGTAGAAAAAACTGAAATGCTTAAAAACATTTTTCTTCTGTATGTATTCTTCGTGGCTTAACGTACTAAGACTTCTTTCTGATTTCATTTTTGAAAGACTTGAAAAATATTTCTTCCATACATATTCTTTGTGGACCAATGATTCTAGATTTGTTCCTGATGTCATGTTATTGTCTGTTATTATTCTGGATGAACTATGTTCATATTGCATTGATATATATGCCCAGAATGGACTGTTTGCACTATACATCTAGAATTATTATTTTCAGTCTTTGGTCTGTGTTAGTCAAGCACAAATGTTATTAAATGTCAGCAGTAAGGATTTTACATAATTAGTCAGAATTTTACCCTTATTTTTGCCTTTATAGATTCTAAATCTGTAGTATGCATTTCATTTCACAAGAATTGCATAAGGACGTATATCAGATATTCTTAAAGAAAGGAATTTGATGAGTCTGTATTGATTACGTGCCAAATGAATTGTCAAAAGTTTTGATTTGGGATTAACTTGTGTGTTATTTTATTTTAAAAACGGGGAAAGATAGTGTGTTGCTGTATGTAAAAACAAGGAAGGATAGTGTGTTGCTGTATGTAAAAATGAGGAAGGATAGTGTGTTGCTGTATGTAGAAACAAGGAAGGAAAGTGTGTTGCTGTATGTAAAAACAAGGAAGGATAGTGTGTTGCTGTATGTAAAAATGAGGAAGGATAGAACACAAAAATGACATGGGAGTTTAAATGTCTTATTATGTATACATGTTTGTGTTTGGTTTGTTTTATTTTGTTTTATTTTATTATGATTGAATGTACTTTTATTTTGATGGTAAAGAACAGTCACTATTCTGTATAAACTGTTTTTATGTTTACTTTTGCTTTTTGGGTACAGAGCATAGACAATTGGCTGAGATATGATGGACATGTAACCACAGTGTGTGAGTGTCATGTTATACATGTTACTAGTACTCTGTAGGAATTTTCAGTTTATGTACAGAGATTAGAGAGGTTCACTACGGTCATATTTTAGACTGCCTCTTTTTGTGTTTGTCTGTGTCTGTCATTTCCTTTTTTCTCTTCTTCTGTTTTTCCCAGTTTATTTTTCAATGTTATCAAATTTTATATTTAAAAAGTAAAATATCCAGTGTCATTTAGGGTTATGTATGCCTCTTTTTTTTTGATCCTTTAAAAAATATGAGACATTGTTTTGGATTAATGTGTGGTGTGTGGTGGCAGATTTTTGGCAAGATTTTCTCATTTATTGATGGAGGTACACTAACTGGGGGTTATGTCTGATCCAGTCTGGTAATTTTCATTGCATCTGATTAACCTTTTTTCTGTCTTTGTAAGACTTTTTTGCATTCATTTCAGTGAATTCTGTCCAAGTTTTGACAGTAGTAATCCACTGTGTAAACATGTGTCTGTACAGATTCCTTGGCTGTAAAATGTTACTTTTCGTTATGTTTGACCAAAGAAGGAGTAGTCCAGCTGGAAGTGGGTATAATTTTTTGTTTGTTTGATTCACAGTTACGTCAGTGTGGTTTTGCTGTCATTTATATTTTTGTTTCAGTTATTTGCTTTCAATTTGGGAGTAAATTGTTTTGCTAAGGATTTGTGTTAAAGATTAATGTATGTTAGGGTTTAACGTTACAATGCAAGCACACAAACTTAGGCTGACATAGAATATGTTTAGTTTGCTTTGTATTTGTTTTGTGCTGTTCCTGTGTTTCTCTCTCTGTCTCACTCTCTCTGTCTCTCTCTCTCTCTCTGTCTCTCTCTCTCTCTCTCTCTCTCTCTCTCTCTCTCTCTCTCTCTTTTCTTTCTGTCTCGCTGTCTGTTTGTCTGTCTGTCTGTCTTTTCTTTCTCTCTCTGCCTCCCCTTCCCCTATCTCTCTCTGCATATAAGAGTGCGTATACTTTGATGGAATGGTTTTATACTTTTTTGTTATGACTTCAGCTGGGGCTGACACATAGAATCATACACAGGAAAATATTGTACAGGTTTTGAATATTACCGTCGTGGTGGTGAGATGTGCTCATTTGGAATTTCTGCAGGATGCTTTGTGGGTAGTTCATGTCATGTCAGGATGGTTTTTTTCCCTTTTCCCTTTGTTATAACGGTGTTCTGTATATTTACTTCTCCACCCCTCACCCTCACTTTATTTTGATTAGGAAAATGTAATCCTAATCCTCTTCAGTTTTGTACTGGTAACATTTTGCTGCTTCATTGACATTAAACCTAGAAAAGCAAAACCGTTTGTTCTCTTATGTTTAGTTTGATTTGCTTTATTTGTTCGTTTATTTGTTTTATGTATTTATTGTAGAATTCCAAAAGTGAATTACAGGGGGTAATTTTAGATAGTAGTTTTATTTCTGGAATACTAAAAGCAATACGTAAGCTAATAAATAAACCAATCAAAAAAAACAAAAAAGAAAGAAAAAGAACAAATATTTACGTAGTTATTTGTTTTGTTCGGTGAAGAGGTTTGATTTCTATACCATTTTATGCCAGTGTGTTTGTTTTTTTTGCAAATGAAGTAGTAGAGTAATTACAACATACATGCATATGTGAAAACATACACACACACACACACGCACGCACGCACGCACGCACACACACACCACACCACACCACACACACACACACACACACACACACACACACACACACACACACACACACACAACACACACACACACACACACACACCACACACCACACACACACACACACACACACACACGTACACACACACACACGCACACACACGCACACATGCAGATATATAAGATCATCATTATTTAGTCCTGTGCGAGTGAGTGACGATAGGTAGCAGCACACAGTATCCTCCATAGTGTTCTCTTTAGTGCTGCAACAAACAAGTTGGAAATGCTGAAGGTGTATGCTGCTTGATATTTTCCATTCAGCTTTTATTCTGTCATCCTTGTTGACAGCAGTGTTCTTAGGTAACTGCAAAGATGATTTTGACAGATTGGCTGGTGATGTTGCTGAACTAAACAAGCTTGCAAATCTCCATGGTTGCAAAGAGGGATTCCTGCAGATCCTCAAAGATTTTTACCTTGTTCCATATGTACACATTGATCATGTGTTTGAAGTAGGTTATATTAGCTTTTCCCTGAAGTATGTTGTCTTGAATGTCTGCTTGCTTTTCCTTGCAACTGATATTGGCAAAGTCTCTCTCCTCACACTCCTTGATCTGTCTGCAGCCTTTGATACCATTGATCATGGTATTCTCCTTTCTAGACTTCATCATACTTTTGGCATCTCTGACATTGCTCTCTCCTGGTTCACTTCATATCTATCAAACAGAAAACAAACTGTTCTCATCAATGGCACTTACTCTCAACCTGCATAACTGACCTGTGGTGTTCCACAAGGATCTGTCTTTGGCCCTGTTCTTTTCAGTCTTTACACCTCCCCCCTGTCCACCATCATCAACTCCCACTCTATAAAACACCACTTCTATGCTGATGACACCCAACTTCTAGACAGTGACACACCAGACAATATACAGCGCCTCTTGACTCGCACCACTGTGTGTTACTCGGACATTAAGAACTGGATGACGTTCAACAAACTTCAGCTTAATGATGACAAGACAGAAGCTATCCTCATTGGCACCCGTCAGAAACTTTCTCAGCTGCCTCCTCTTTCTCTCCCATTATGTAACACATCAGTCCCAATTTCTGATTCAGCTAAAAACCTTGGTGTCTGCATTGACTCTACCCTCTCCATGAACAACTTTGTTTCTCAAACTGCCAGATCTTGCTACTATCACCTCCATCGTATAAGCCTGATAAGGAAGTATCTCTCTGTTGAAACAACTGCAAAACTCGTTCTCTCCTTCATAATGTCTCGCATTGACTATTGCAATTCACTCCTGTCTGGTCTTCCTGCCTCCACCATTCACATCCTACAGCGCATTCAAAACAATGCTGCACGCCTTGTACTCAAAAAGAAAAAAGCTGACCACATATCTCCTCTCCTGGCACAACTTCACTGGCTTCCTGTATCAAAGCCATACAATACAAACTAGACACCATGTGCTACAAAACCCTCAATAACGCAGCCCCCGATTACCTGTCAAGCCTACTTGAGATCTATGTTCCCTCACGTACCCTCCGCTCTGCCTCCGATCCTCTGACTTTTCGCTTTCCACGCACTAAGCTCAATACCTATGGTCCACAAGCCTTCTCTGTTTCTGGTCCGCTCTCCTGGAACAAACTTCCTCTCTCAGTCCGTCAGCAACCTATTTTGTCTCCTTCAAGTCCGCTCTCAAAACTCACCTTTTCTCCTCTGCGTAAAATCCTGACCTCAGTCAATCCCCACTGCAGCCTGTCCCTACTCGGAGGGGAATCACATTGTAATATATCATTGTATATAATATGCTCTCTATAATTTTCCAATGCTTTTATTCTTTCTCCCCATTTATAGCTGTGTGTGTGTGCGCGCGCGCGCGTGTGTGTGTGTGCGTGCGTGCATGTGTGTGCGTGCGTGCATGTGTGTGTCTGTTTCAGCGCTTAGATTTGATTTTATCAAGATTTTGCGCTATATAAATATTGTAATTATTATTATTATTATTAAGTTAGCAAGCAGTATCACATATGTTGGGGAGGTAGCAACTTAAGCAGTATAGCAACTGAAGTGACTTTTACAGTATATACATGGGGATACGGTTTTTACTAGTGTTATTTTTGAGTGTTTTAGTATTTTTCAGATGCATTTGTGCACATTGTTTTGCTCACACTGTGTAGGCTGTATGGTAGTGCGCAGTCTGCATACTCCATCTTCGGTGGTTGTACATGCTGGATGTTTTCAGGTTTCCATGAGCCAGCCATTGATGTAGGTACTTAGTTGTGACTTTCCACCACGAAATGAGTCACTTGTCCACTTCAGGCAATTTTCACTTTTTCATTGCTTCTAAATGTACATTTACTGCTCTTTCTAATGAAGAAAACCATTTTAAAATCGGACAATAAATACCTGAGGTACAGCCTTCCAAACATGGTACTCTTCCGAAACAGTTTTGAGAAAATCAAGAAAAACGAAAGTGCAAGTTCAGCATCAGCATGTTGGGTAGGGTAATGCAAATAGCTTTTTCACTAAGAAAGAACCACAATATGCGTAATTTATTGAACGTAGAATGTGTAGGAAGGGTTCCGGCATCCGCTAAAATCAACAACTCTATAACGAGCCCTGACACCCCTCTCGCTTATTTTGCCCCATTGTGCAAAACGCTGCCAATGGACGAGCGACTCATTCCGTGATGGAAGCAATTTTTGATGGAAGGTCACAATTTTCTTTTCCAGGTGGGATTTCTTTTCAGGGTGATCAAAGTGTTATGTGTTTTTTGAAATGGTCATATGGTTCTGCATAGTCAGCTGGGCTTTAAACAATAATGATAACAATAGACTTACAGGATTTTTTACATGCATATTTGATATTCTGCACGTGTATGTATGAAGGTGGGCTAAGTCACTGGCATGTCTGTACACACCTGGGAGATTTGAAAAATCTCCTCCCTTTACCCACCAGGCTGAGGTGTTTAGGCAGATTGAACCCAGGATCTTCTGATTGGAAGTGTGATATGTACCCGCTTGACTACCATGCCTGTCGGTGGTAATACTGTTTAGTCTGGCGTTTGTTGTTTTTGATGTGATTCTGATGCAGATGTGAACTGTGCAGCTGCCACTTTTAGAGAGATTAGTTTCAACATATTTGAAGCTATGATCTGGTCATTCATACAGACGTATGTGCTGCTGTTGGTTGTGCTGTTGACTAAACTTGCTCTTGTCATGCCTTTGGGCAATCAGGAAGTCTGTTGAAGATTTGGAATTCAGTATTGCTGTCCCCTTCTCCAATGAAGTTAATGTTATCAACAAAATGCAGGCTGCAGATGCATTTTTCATCAATTGATATGATAATGCACTTTTCATCATTGAAAATAATGTTATGTGGTCTTGGAAGATTTTCTTTACAATATTCAGGAAAGTGTTGGAAGATTGGTGACTCTGTTAAAAGCTTTTTGAAGTCGACAGTCTTGTACATGCTGGTATATGTATCCAAATCACATTGTATTCTATCACACCATTAAATATTCTGCAAAGTATTGTTCAGATGGTGTAGCTGATCAGTGAGACTGATTTTATTGCAGTACAGGAAAAAAAAGGTTGCTGATCTCATTAATCAGAATTTCACATCACCTGATTTATTATAATTCATACTTTTTGTTTATTTATTTGTATGTTTTATATTGTCATCCACACAGTTTTGGGATGACCTATTTAAGATTTGAGCTTGTCTTAGGTCCGTTTGCTGCATCCTTTTAAGATGCTTCAAGTGTGTTCACAGTTTAGTATGTGTGTGTGTTTAAGAAAAGGATTCATTTGAATTCCAGGTCAGGTTGTGATGTAAGGTTTTTTTCAGGATCATCACACTTAGGGAAATTGCCTTGTGCTCATATTTTCTTTTTTTATTCAACGTTTTTGTTTTTGTCCCACTTTTTTTTACATCACCTTAATAGCCACAGAAGCTGGCACAGATTTTACAGTGCGATAATGATGAGGAGGATGATAATCATGATGCTGTGGAGTTACATCTAAGATTGAGACTGCATGACAGGGCTGTACTCTAGATTTACTACCTCATAATATATCCTGGTATCAGGGAGGCCCAAGAGACAGACACTTGCAGTGTTGATCAGAAAATTTGAGCAACACCCTCAGTGACACATCCATGAACAAGATGAGACTCGACTGCATGGTCCTATACCCTAGTCTTCCCAGAGAGCCCATAGCAAGCTCGGCTCAGGATTGGAAATAAAATTTGAAGAGACTGATGGGGACAATCTTCCCGTCAGTAGTCCATTGCACATTCCACTACACCATAATGACTGGTTTAATGGTAATGGTAAGATTTTGTGTAGGTTATAGGTCTTGCCCAGTATGTTGTGACCACTAAAGTTTCGTTGACTAGGGTTGACTTTATGGGTGGTAGTTCCACTCCAGTAAATCTTCACAATTTCTGAACATGAATTATCACAACTGCTTAAAGCAACACACACACACACACACACACACACACACACACACACACACACACACACACACACACACACACACACACACACACACACACACACACACACACACACACACACACAAATGAACAGGTCCAAATAGAGTGATTCAACAGGTTATTAGGTCATGCATTTTATCAATTTATTTGCAGGCCAGGGGAATCCTGGGTCAGAGTATTTTGGTAACCCCCACTCTCTCCTTTGTGCTATTGCATGTCCTGTTTGTGATGTTGGCAACACACACACACTCCCCGGATCACATTTGTCATTGAGTGTGCTAATCAAAACTGAAATGGCTTTAAAATTTTCATTTTTGTTGATATTGATTAATCTAATTTCTTAATTGAAATATTAAGTTGGTAGCTCAAACACAGTGTGCTCCATGAGATATTTTTAGCAGATAAAGCATTTTAGCATCTTCATAAATGTGAAAGCAGTTAATGATGGTTTTACATATGTACTTTCTTGGGAAATAGACAAGAAACAAAATAATAGAAGTGTGCAGTCATAGCTTGTGGAAAACATTTTTCCAGTGGTATCCTGTTTTGTTTTGTTGTGTCTCTCTCTGTCAGTACTTGTGTTGTCAGTAAAGTTTCGCAGCTGTTTGTGTTTGGGCTTTTGCCATGTTTAAATCATAGGTCCTTTTCAATGAGTAGCTGTAAACATGTGAATATGGACCAGATTAGTCCAGTATATGGACTGAGAAAATACAAAATGTGATGGTATGTTGGGTGTTCGAGGGTGGATTTGGTTTATGCAAGTTCCATTGAGATCAGTCAATGGTCAAGGCATGTTCATTAGTGTCGGCAAAATTTTTTTCATTCATTTATCAAGAGAGTTGGAGTACATGTCTAGTCTTATGTCATAGACTTATGTATTCAAAGTCCAGATAAACATGATCCAATATTTGGACATTGTAAAAGCTAACCTTTATCTAGGCCATACGTATGAATCAGTGATAATCATGTTGGAATAGAGTGATGTTGCCATTGGGAAACATAGTGATTAGAAAAAAGTATGTTTGTTTTCTAAGGTAAGTATTGCATGAAACATTAAATGACCAAGAAAAAGGAGATTGTAAGTATGTTTTGTTTTATTCATTTATTTTTTCAGTCTGAAAGATGAAATGAATGTTTAATAGCACGTAATTTATCCATATTTTATAAGTGCATTAGTTCAGCTGATGAAATGAGTATTATACCTGTACTTCAGCTTAAGTTGTGTTCTTCGTCTTTCAGTATGCGTCAAACACTTATGTTAAAGGTATTTGAAGTTGCCATTGAATACAGAAGTATTTCTGTCAAAGCCTGATTTTTTTTTTTTTTTTTTTTATTTGCAGGATTTAGAGTTCAGTATTTCTTTTCATGATATTAAGATGTTGAAAGACACTGTGCAGGTGTGTTTAAAGTACTTTAACTGTGTATGTATGTGTATGTCATGTGTGTGATGATTAGAATTTGTATGTGTGTGTGTATGAAATAATAGGAAAATACTATACACCGTTTCCTTCTTTAGTACATGAATTAACTGCACACAACAGACAATTGTTTTTATGAAAGAAAAGTATCCTTTTATACCCATGTTGTTCCAAGTATAGTGTATAATCAGGGCTGAAAGTTAATTATGAATGAATGATAAAATGTTATTTATTCAGAGTGTGTAGTTATGTATGTGTATAATGTCTACATAACAATTGGATATTTGGTAATAAAGAAAACATAATCGGAGGACCACAATGCTTGTAACTGAATCTTTTTAGTACATGTATTTAACTCTTTTTTTGTGTGTGTTCTTTATGTACTGTTTCATACTGAATTGATGGGGAAGGTTAATAAAAGTTGAATAATAAAATAAAATTTACTGTGTCATGTTTTCATTTTCTTGTCCACTTTTCTTTCTTTTTTTTCTTTTTCTTTTTTTTTTCAGTTTGCTGTAGAATGTTTTAGGGTTGTAACTGAAATATCTATCTCAGTAAGTTAGACTTAGAACTCGCTCTCTCACACTTTCATCTGTATGTGTGTTTACACAACGATGTCTGTAAACAAAATTGTGTTTGGGGAAAGGGGGATAAATGAACTTTATGGATGGATTATTAGCTTGAGTCAGATGTTTGTGTGAACCAGTTGCTGTACTGGAATGTTTATGCTTAGGTTTATTATGACTGTCTAGTTAGGGTCATGGATTTCAACACTGTAGTGAAGAAAAAGATTACTGTTGGATATCATTGTTTATTTATTTGGTTGGGTTTTGTTCGTTTAGGAACTTTTTTTTTGGGGGGGGGAGGGGGGAGCTTTTGTTTTATATGTGTTTTTGTTTGTTGGTGGTGTTTGTTTCATTGTGTTTTCATTGATTTGATCGTGTCTGTCTGTGGCTGATTGTGCTATGGGCTCATTTGCCAGTCAATTGCATTCATCTTGTGTCTCACTGAGGGTGTTAAATTCATTTGAATTGCAGGTGTCCGTATGTTTTTATTTAAGTGATGTCAGTAACTTTCATGAGCAACACCCACTGGCTTCTGCCTTACTGCAGTACCAAGAGAATGTATCATTGGTGGTAAGTCTTGCTGTAATATTTAGAGACAGCCTCAACTATTGTCCCAAAATATCTACCAAGACTCTAATTTTGAATAATTTGACATCTGTGAAGTATGTTTACCATGCAAAAAACATTTGTCTTTCTATTCACCTACCGCCCACCATCCAGCAGATCAAATAAACACACAGAGAATGTTTATGGATATAATCCCCTGGACAGAACGTTTATAGATGAGTTTCTTTTGCTTAACTCATAGATGTCATATAATAATCTTTATGCCCTTGATAATATCAACTTTCAGTTTAATTTTGTTTCATAAGATTGTCAACTTTCATTTTGATTCTGTTTCAGACACATAAGATTATGTTATTACTGTAAAAAATTAATTGACAGTTAACAGCTTGAACCAGCTTATAACTGTACTTTCCCACCACCATGGCTTTACGATTGCGTGGCTTATTACTGTCAGACTGACATTACTGGCCTTTCGATTACTGACAGATTCATCTCTGACCACTTTTTGTAATATCATTTCCCGTATGTATTGATAAAGCAGCAACTAAATAAAGCACCACATAACGTGAGAAGGTTATACAGACTACTACTACTTCCAAGCCTGACCTTGTCTCAGCTCTTAGAAATGTGCGACTGGACATAAAACTGAACAAAAACTCCTTAACATTCTTCTTAGAAACCATACTTCAGCTGCCTCGGTCTTGTTCTGATTTTGCTTGTCCAGGCTTCGCATCCATATAACAGTATTGGTTCTATACAACACTGAAAAACTCTCTTCCTGATGTCAAAGCCAAACAACTGCGACGTCAAGCTGAGCGACATTGGTGCAAAATTGGGTCGACTATCCACGACAAAATATATATATGCCCAACACGGAAACTTGGTCAACAGACTGATTTTTTAGGCCAAAAAGCTATACACTGATGAAATAAATCACTCACTAACTCAGACTTTCTGCTAACGGATTTTACCAATTGACTGGCCAGATGATAGGTACATTATCATGCTGTGCCTTGCCACATGGTCTTTATGATTATGGCCCTCCATACAAATCTATCTTTTGTCGATGTATGTATGTCTCCTACCCGTTTTGTCCCTACATATTCTGCAAAACTCTTTAATATTTTCTCTCTATGTTTATCTGGTACTCTTTTTCCCTCTTTCCTGTTGTGATTAGGTGCTCATATTTCTCTTGCCTCCTGAGTGTCTTGTAAATGTTGCTTGTCTTTTCTTGATTATCTTCATGAATGTTCTTTTCGTGTTGCTTCTTTCAAGACTCTCATTTCTTTTCTTTGCTGTCCAGGGAACTCTTCACATTCTTCATAGAAACCACATTTCAGCTGCCTCAGTCTTGTTCTGACTTCACTTGCTGATTGTCCAGGCTTCACATTGTACAAGAGTACTGGTTCTATATAAAACTGAAGAAAAAAAACAACTCTTCCTGATGTCACCTGATGGGCATTTGTTGGTAAGAAGGCTTTTTGTTTTCTTTAATGCTGTTTTAGCTTGGCCAATTCTGCTGGCTATTTCTAGTGTGCATTTGCCATCTGACGAGATCACTGTTCCCGGATATTTTAACTTCAAACTTGTCTCAGTGTTGTGCCATTCGCTGTTATTTTACATGAGATTTCTTGTTTGTTTGTTTTCTTCTGGTTATCATGGCTCCAGTCTTCTTGTTACTTAGCTCTAGTCCTTCATTGATTTTGTAGATCTATCTTTTTTTATTTTCTCCTAGTAGAACGGTGTCATTTGCATAACTAAGTTTGTTTATCGTTTTTCCTCCAACTTTATCCTAGGCATTCCTCCAGGTTTCTCATGATGGTTTCGTTGTAAAGTGAAAACGAATCTGGTGACAGAACACATCTCTGTCTAATCTCTCTTTTGGCATTTTAAAAAGAACTTGTATCATTTTCTACTCTCATTGCTGCTGTTTGTTCCCAATACATATTCCTTATCGTTTGCAGATCTTTTCCATCAATATGGAGCTTTTCCATTTAGTTTATCAATTCTTCGTGTCTTACCCGATCAAAAGCCTGGGTATAATCAACAAAACACTAATACAAATCCTTATTCAACCCTACTGGTCTTTCTATGAAGGTTCTTATGATACTTATGGCATCAACAGTCCTTTCCCTTCAACAGATCCACATTGTTCTTCTGCTGTTTCTGGCTTGATTCTTCACTTCCTTACCCTCATCATAATTATTCTTTGCATTTTGTTTCTAGCCAAGCTTCTTTAGCTTCGTTGCACTTACTCCTGATTTCCTTTTTCATCGTTTTGTATTCTTCCTCTTTTCCTTTTACTTTCCTACAGTCATCCATCAAGTGTATAATTTCTTTTGTAGTCCTATTCTTTGCTTTTCATTCAACTCTAGGGATTTCTTCGGACGCTGTATTTATTAACGTTTTGAAGTGTGCATTGTTTCCCATTGTCCCCAACAGTTTCCAACGCACTGCATCTGTTTTGAACAGATACACTAAATTTGGCACGAGTTGATTCATCTGCCTTCAAGAGTCCAAGATTTAGTTTGATCTTATTTCCCATTCGTTTTTTTCACTTCAGTTTCAACCTAGATTTTCCCATTACATGATTATGGTCATTGCTGCAGTCTGCATCTGGCAATGGTTTTGCTGTCAGTCAAGAGTGTCTGAAGTCTTATTTAACGTGGATGTAATCAATTTTATTTGTTATGCTGTCTCCCAGATCCATCCATGTCCATTTCCTTCTGTTGCGTTGCTCAAACAAAGTTTTCTGTTATGAATTCATTTACCAGTGCCCACTCAATAAATTTCTCTCCCATTTCAAGGCTGTAAGGTCCGACTACGTCATTTACATTTTCCTGTCCCATTTTAGGATTCAAATCCCCCGTTATTATTGTAATGTTATGTGATTTATATCGAGCCTCAGCTTTCTCTAATTCTACATGTACATAAAAGTTGCCAGTTTCCCATGTCCACCACCTGGGGATGTGCTGGGTAGGGTATGGTAGTCGATACTATGACTACAGTGACCCCCCACCCCCCACCCCCAACCCAGCAGATACTTGGGAGCAGTTATCTCAAACGAAGGCTGAAAACTCTAGGTCTCTCGCAAGGATAGCTCAAATAACACTCATGCGACATAATTCCAATGTAGAATAACAAGATCTCGCTTGGTTCTAAAGCAAGACTTATACGATCCCTTGTTATGGCAGTGGTCATATACATCTGTGAAACATAATATAGCGGAGTTGCAGAAAGGAATTCAAGCTATGGAAATGATAGTCTTTCGAATATTCTAAGTATTCTCTTATGTGACAGCTAAGGATGTCAACTGTCAGATCTCACAGGTCGTTTGAACACGTGACTGTCTCCTCACTGTTGTTCAAAAAGAGGGGAAAATGAAACGGTACTGCCATATTACTAGATCATCGGGCCTTGCGATGAGTTAAGTCTCCTGTAAGCACAGTTCGGCGAGACAGAAGGCAGAAGAAAGAAAAAGTGGGAAGACAACATGAGAGAATGGACAGAGAGGAGGAGATAATCGTCAGGAAATCATAATTATGCAATGTCCCAGTGACCCATCCTTGGGGAGGGAAAGCTGACTATGGGGTGAAAAAAGAAGAGATATCAGGAGAATACGTCAGTGATGTGCTACACGAGATCTTGGCATTTCAAGCTTGGATCTCATCACCAGCCTTTTGTCCTCAGCAAAATCTAGGAATTTATTATTTAAACTCTGTTTTGTTTTGTGGCCTTATAGGCATATAACAGCAAGGGGAGGGGGGAGGAATGGGGGAATCAGAGGAAAATGACTAGACGCAAAGGAGCAGACTAGCATACAAATATGATGCTTATAAAAATCAGAAATCAGTAGTGATAATAAATGTATCTTTTTTAACACAGAAACAAAAGATATCCAACATGTATTTGTGACAACGGGTGCAATAGTCAAGTGAATAAGATATCAGACTTAATTCACACTGAGTCATCATACACGACTCATTTTATAAATTTGCACTGCATTAATCTAAGCACTTTTATCAACGGGAAAAATTAAATATTTTCACCAACCTGCCAGTGGAACACATCTGTGAACTGCTATCCTGCTGCCTCAACACCACCTACTTCACCTTTGAAGGACACTTCTACCAACAGACCGAGGGTGCAGCCATGGGGTCCCCCGTGAGTCCCATTGTCGCCAACCTCTTTATGGAAAATTTCGAGGAGAAAGCTTTGGCGTCGTTCCACACTCCTCCACGCTACTGGGGCCGCTACATGGACGACACTATGACTGTACTGAAAAGATCGGTGGTAGAAGACTTCACGAACCATCTCAACAACCAACACCCTGCCATCAAGCTCACCTATGAGGTAGAAGAGAACGGCAGCATCGCGATGTTGGATACCCGCATCACCCGGATGGAGGCAGGCCTCGCCTTCTCCATCTATAGAAAGCTGACCCACACGGACCAGTACTTACAATTTGACAGTCACCAGCCACTGGAACACAAGCTTGGACTAATCCGCACCCTCACCCACCGAGCGAAGACCATCTGCTCTATCGACACCACTAGAGAAGAAGAGGTGCAGTACATCAAAAAAGTACTCAGTGTGTCAGGATACCAGAAGTAGGCCTGGGATATTCCGGGGGCAAGAAAACCATACCCCACCCCTCCACTGAACGGCCAACCCCTTCGAGAGGGCCATACGTCAGCGGCGTCACTGAGGCTCTTAGCAGGAAGATCAGGAAGTTGGGAGTCAGTGTCCACGCCAAGCCCACCAACACCATCAGAAGCCAGTTAGTCCACCCCAAAGACAAAACAGACAAATTGGACACATCAGGGGTGATATACGAGATAGACTGCCAGGACTGTGACCACAGTTATATTGGCGAAACTGAGGGCAACTTGCACAAAAGATTAAAAGAACACAAACGTGAGTCCTCTCCAGTGGGAGAACATCTGACCCACACCCAACACCACTTTGAAAAGGACAGTGTGCAAGTTCTCGACAAAGAAGCAAGATGGTTCCAGAGGGGAGTAAAGGAGGCAGTTTACATCGCCGCAAGGAACCCCACCCTCAACCATGACCGGGGCCGACACAACCTGCCATCGGTGTACTCCTCACTTAGTCAGTCGCATTGTCGTGAGTTCGCTCACGGCGATGCGCACGGAAGCCAGTTCTCAACCCAGCAGTTGCGCTGAAGAAGTCGGCCGGATCGCCGATGAAAGCTACGCAGTAAGTAGCTTTTTTGTCACTGAGAGACAGGTTCAGCCAGGTAGCCATTATAAATATTTTCAGTCAGCCAATTTTTCTGACAAAAAGGGCCAATTTTTCTGATAACCAGGACATTCTAAATTCTGTGCAAAATAGAGTGATGAGACTAGAATTGTGCCTCACTGCATAAGAATGTGAAGTAGGCCTACTTTTTTTATTAGTGTGGACCATGTGTTTCCTGGGATTTTGCTTTATTGTCCTTTCGGTTTTTAGGTCGAGGCTACATTCTACAGATGTGATGCGTCTAGTGTGTCGGCTAGTGACTGTGTGCTTCTCACCTCTCACTTTCAGCCTGCACTGCTGCCTGGCACTGCTGCTTGCAGCTATGCGAAAAGAAGAGCAGAATGCCTAAGTCTCTTCCTGTCAGTACACCAGTACATAGCCTCTCCATCAGCAAGCCCTACGTTATGCCTCCTCGTGGCGACATGCGGTATCTAAGCACTTCACGGACTCAGGCTAAATCTCGAGGGACCTGGAGGAGGTCTGGTCCCCAGACGTGCGGCACGCAGGCCCACCGGCGTGTGAATATGCCCTGGTTCCCACGAACCAGACCCCCAAGCTATGGGTAAATAGCTCCACTGCCTTGTGGACATCTCGGGAGGGAATAAGGCTAAGGGAGTTAACCCTGAAAAAAAATCGTCCTACTGCCTTGTAGGTTGTCGTGGGAACGACAAAGGCTAGCGGAGAGAACGTAAACAAACCGATGGAAGGCAACTGGAAACCACCATCGTATTTTCCCCAGCATAATCATGGCCAGACGAAAGAAAAATGAAGACAACGACGTAAATAGGTGCTCCTATGGAGCACCTTTGTACGCTAGGGACCGTCATGCTGCGCAGGTGACACCAGACCGCCAGCAAACTACTGCGATCAACCTCAACCTCAGAAAAAATTACCAAAATCGCAACATGGAACGTTAGAACATTGTTGCAAAAAGGTAAATTAGACAATATCAAAATGGAGATGGAAAAGCTTAACATTAGTATTTAGTACCAAAGAAATAAGAGTGAAGCAGGGCGAATTTTTATGATATTAATCAAAGAACATAACTCTTGAGAATCACGTAGGAATTATCTCCCATGTTGTAGAACTTCTCAAATCTAACACACTTTGCGCTACCCATTCATCTAGCATAGAAGCAGATACAAAGCACAAAAACTGTAAACTCAAAACACTCCTTCTGCTTTTATGCTAGCTGAATGGATAGCGCAAACTGTGTTAGATTTGAGAAGTTCTACAACATGGGAGATAATTCCTACGTGACTCTCAAGAGTTATGTTCTTTGATTAATATTAGTATTTAGACTATGGGAAGTGAGATGGAAGGGGGCAGGCATGATAACATCAGGAGAGTGTACAGTAATATACTCTGATGGAAACTCACAAAGAGGGGTAGGTATCGTAATGGACAGGGACAAATCAAAAGCACTTAGGGGATACTGGGCTGTGTCCAACAGGGTTTTGCTGGTTAAATTTGGAGACAGGCCATTTGATATCAACATCATTCAGGTGTATGCACCAACATCCGCAAGTACTCAGGAAGACATCGACAACTTCAACGAAGTATTAGAGATGGCCAAGGCCCAATGTAAATCACAGGAAGTTACAATATTAATGGGAGATTTTGATGCTAAAGTGGGACAGGATAGAGTGGAGGATATAGTTAGCCCTCATGGCCTTGGTACACAAAATGAAAGGGGAGGGAAACTTTAGAATGGGCACAGATGAATGAGTTCATAGTAAGAAACACCTGGTTTGAGCAGCCTAGTAGAAGAAAATGGACTTGGATGAGTCCAGGAGATAATACTAAAAATCAGATTGACTACATCCTGATTTATAAAAGATTTAGAAATTCTTTACTGTCAGCAAAAACACTACCAAACGCAGACTGCAACAGTGACCACAATCATGTAGTGGGAAGATTTAGGCTGAAATTAAGGAAAAGGAAAGTGACAAAAAGCAACATCAAACTAAATCTTGGACTCTTAAAGACAGATCAAGTGATATGTAAAAAAATTAACGTATATGTTCAAAACAAATTCAGTGCTCTGGAAGACGTTAGTGACCGTGAGGAATAAAGGACAAAGTTGAGAAATTCGAGGAACGAAGCTTGTGAAGAAATCCCTGAAATAGATAGAAAAGGCTTGATGGAGGAAGGCAAAGAGAAACGATGAAATATACAAGAAGATAAACAAAGAAATCAGGAATAGGTGCAATGAAGCTAAGGAAGCTTGACCGAAAACAAAACGAACAGAGATAGAAGACTGACTTAAAACGGTTTCTCAGGGTATGTACAGACGAATTGAAGAAATTGTCCACAGGAAAAATACATGCACATCAACTGGTTGCTTAAAATCGAAAGATGGTACACTTATCATGGAAAAAGACAAAATATTAGACAGATGGGGAGTGTACATTAAATATCTTTTTGAAGATGACAGAAACGAAAAACACATTATAAGAAAGAACTTTGAAGGACCACTCATAATGAAAGATGAAGTTAGAGCAGCACTGAAAAAAATGAAACCAGGAAAAGCCCCAGGACCAGACAACATTACTACAGAGATGATTGAAGCCCTGAAGGAATTTGGCATTGAAAAAATAACAGTCCTCCTAAATGAAATTTATGACACTGGAAAAATCCCCAAAGATATGTCAAAATCAATTTTCATTACACTTCCAAAGAAGACAGGGGTTACAGAATGCGAACTCCATCGCATATAACAAAAATCTTATTATGAATAATCATGTTGAGGACAAGGAATAGAATCAAAAGAGAAACGGCAGATGAACAGTGTGGATTTGCGGAAGGGAAAGGAACTATTAATGCTATATACATCCTAACAACTATCATAGAGAGGTCAGTCGAGATGAATAAGGATTTATATTTATGCTTTGTTGATTATACCAGGGCTTTCGATCGGGTAAGACATAAAGAATTGATCAACCAACTAGGAAGACTCAATATTAATGAAAAAGATCTACGAATAATCAGAAATATGTATTGGGAACAAACAGCTGCAATGAGAATAGTAAATGATATAATCTCTTTCCAAATCATGAAAAGAGGAGTCAGACAGGGTTGTGTTTTGTCACCAGATCTGTTTTCACTTTACAGCGAAAACATCATGAGAAATCTAGAGGAAGACCCTGGATTAAAGGTTGGAGGAAAATGACAAACAACATTCGATACGCAGATGATACTGTGCTAATTGCAGAAAATGAAAGGGACCTACAAAACCTTGTGAATATACTACAAATAGAAAGCAAAAGTAAGGGGTTGGAACTAAACAGCAGGAAGACTGAAGTCATGGTGATCAGTAAAAAACATGAAATCCCTTCATGCAAAATAACAGCAAACGGCACAACCTTGACACAGGTTGATAAGTTTAAATACCTAGGAACGATCGTTTCACCAGACAGCAGATGCACATCAGAAATAGCCAGCAGTTGTGAGTAGGTGCTCAATTTTTTCTTGCTTCATAAAATGTCCTATAAATATTGCTTGTCCTTTCTTCTTAATCTTCTTCAATGTTTGCCTCTTTGAAGACTGTCTTGTTTCTTTTCTTCGCTGCTCATGGAACTCTTAGAATTCTTCTTAAAAATCACACTTCAGCAGCCTCAATCTTGTTCTAACTTTGCGTGTTGACTATCCACGTTTCACTTTTGCACGACAGTGTCGGTTCCATATAACTGTAAAGAACTCTCTTCCCGATATTAATTAATAGGCCTTTGTGGTATGAACGATATTCATTTTCTTGAATGTTGTTTTGGCGTGGCCGATTCTGCTGGGTATTTCTAATGTGCGTCTGCTGTCTGGTGGGACGACTGTTCCCAGACATTTAAATTTATCAATTTGTCTCAATGTTGTGCCATTTGCTGTTATTTTGCATGAAGAGATTTCTTGTTTTTTTTTTTTTTACTGATTGCCATGACTTTAGTCTTCCTGCTATTTAGCTCTGGCCCTATATTTCTGCTTTCCATTTCTATTATATTCACAAGATATTGTAAGTCTTTTTCATTATCTGTAATTACAATGGTATCGTCTGCTTGACGAAGATGGTTTAACATTTTTCCTCCAACCTGTATCCCAGGGCATTCTTCTAGGTTTCCCACAGTGGTTTCGCTGTAAGAGAGAAACAAATCTGGTGACAGGACACACCCCTGCCTAACTCCTCTTTTGATATTTTGGAAACAGTCTACATCATGTTCTATTCTCATTGCTGCTGTTTGTTCCCAATACATATTCCTTATTATTCATGGATCTTTTCCATCGACATTGAGCCTTTCTTGAAGGTTGCTTAATTCTTCGAGTCTTATCCGATCAAAAGCCTTGGTATAATCAACAAAACATAAATATATATCTTTAGTCAACTCCGTTTAACACTCTATGAAAGTTCTTAGGATGTATATAGCATTAGGCCCTAATAGTTCCTTTCCCTTCAACAAATCCATAGTACATACAATATATATCTTTAGTCAACTCCGTTTAACACTCTATGAAAGTTCTTAGGATGTATATAGCATTAATAGTTCCTTTCCCTTCAACAAATCCATAGTACATACAATATATATCTTTAGTCAACCCCATTTAACACCCTATGAAAGTTCTTAGGATGTACATAGCATTAATAGTTCCTTTCCCTTCAACAAATCCACAATTCATCTGCTGTTTCTCTTTTCATTCTGTTCCTTGTCCTCATCATGGTCATTCTTAATAGAATCTTTGTTACATGACTCATCAAGCTGAGTGTACGACGGAGTT
The DNA here is from genome assembly GCA_030674185.1 of Monoplex corrugatus. NCBI lineage: Eukaryota > Metazoa > Mollusca > Gastropoda > Littorinimorpha > Ranellidae > Monoplex > Monoplex corrugatus. Next base: position 59,457,439 of record CM060307.1, read on the forward strand.
CACATTCTATAGCCTTTGCTTTCTTAGGAAGTGCAATGAAAATTCATTTTGACATATCTTTTAGAGAATTTTCCGGTTTCATAAATTTCATTTAGGAGGACTGTTATTTGTTCAATACAAAATTCGTCTAGAGCCTCGACCATTTCTGTGGTAATATTGTCTGGTCCTGGTGCTTTTCCGAGTTTTATCCTTTTCAATGCTGCTCTAACTTCATCTTTCATTATGGGTAGTCCTTCATCGTTCTTTCTTATGGTGTGTTCTTCCTTGCTGTCATCACCAGAGAGATCTTTAATGTACTCTCCCCATCTAACAAATATTTTGCATTCTTCCATAATAATCGTACCATCTTTAGATTTTAAGCAGCAATTTCTTTCAATGTTTCTGTACATAAACTTAGGATCTGTTTTGTGTTGGTCTTCTATTTGTTTGCACTTTGTTTCCAGCTTCATCGTGTCTATTCCTGATTTCCTTATGTCTCTCTCTTTTTCATTCTTCTTCCCTTCCTTTTGCCCTCCTCCGTTCTTTCATTCTTCCATCAAGCCTAACATTTCTTTTGTCATGGAGTTTTTTTTGCTATTCTTTCAACTGGAAGGATTACTTCACAAACTTCATTTAAAGCAACTCTATTTTAAAGAAATAACTTACTCTCAAACTTGCTCCCCCACCCCCACCCCCACCCGAAGTCTTACACTATGTTGCGAAGTGGTCTTCCCAGTATATGCTGTTGACCCCCCTCCCCCCGCCCCAAGAGTAGCCTAAGTGCATTGTACCGATTCACATCAGACCCACCTACGGGCAACCAACCATGAATAGCTGGCATAGCTGTAGTAGTACAATGTAATTTTGTTGTTGTTGTTGTTGTTTTCAAATAATTAACATTTTAACATTAATTGTTTGGGGCCGTAGCTTGTTGATCCGAACGCCGGATTCATTGACATAGTAATAGGCCTATCTGAACTGCCGTAGGAGATTACGAAGTGACGGGAGGGTAGCGTTGGTGAAGGCTTGGAATTAAAGCCGAAAAGTTAGGATACCTCGAGATACCACACGCATAGTGTGCTAACAGATATCCTGATACTTAAAAAGGCATTTGGAACAGCCTGGGACACACAACTGGTTTACTATATGAACGAGAAAGAACGAAAAAGAAGGTCAAAATAACAGATACCACGGTTGCTGCATCTGCATATAAATGTGATAACTAAATACTCCCTGTTTTCATCCGGGCAACATCTTTGGCATCTATTCCAGACGACTTGTGCATCTGGAACACAATATTCACAGGTATTCACTTGATTGAATACTATTTAACGGAAAATATGATATTCAAACACAGGTTTTATTTGGATACGACAAAAAGCGCAGGCCTTTACTTGCACCGAATGTACGTGTGTTCTTTCAGTCATCATCACTGATTGTCAACATTGCAGAAAATCTCGGTCTGCAGTCTTCAAATCAATTTAGGCCTAGGCTAACTGATAAGAAAAGTCAGAAACAAGTCAAGAATTTTGTCAGACTGAACTCATACCTTGTACATCTGCAAAAAATATATGTTACTTTAAGAGATCAATATAGATACTACGAAAAGTATATAGACTGATGCTTTGTCACTACACTAGTCAGCTGTCCTGTTTTAGTAGCTTACTAGCTATATCATTATACGTTTCTCTAATTATAGATCTAGGAGCCTGAGTTTTTTTCTTTGTTTAGTGCTGTTCTCCAAATTCATTGAGATTCTGTGTGCATTTAATGAATGTAATGTTGTGCAACTTGACCACATTCCTCTGTCATGTTGATGTTTTTGCGCAGCCTGCATCTTTAGTAGGAGTGCGTGCTGATATATTTTCCAGTTTCCACAAACCACCAAACACAAATAAGACTTGTAGGATCTGTAATATGCACATTTAGTATTCTGTATGTGTATTCACACGAAGGGGGTTTAGGCACTGGCATGACTGTACACATTGTTCGGTAAAATTGGAACAATCTTTACACGTTACCAACTAAGCGGAGGTATCAAGGCGAACGATCCTGAGACCTTCCTATTGGAAGTCCCAGCATTTACCTACTATGTTGATCACCACATATAGGCTAAGCAGTGAGTGATTCAGAACTACAAGTTTTTTTTTATGGTGTCAGGAAAAGTTTTCAGTGGGTATTCATTATAAGCTAGTTGCGTTAGACAGATCTATAGTCAGTATAGATAGCTTTTTGAAACAGGGGAAAAGTCTTCAAAAGGGTTGGGTGGGATAGGGAGGAGGGTTTAGAGTGAGATAGGTTTACAGTGTTCACAGATTTTTTTGAGGAGTGAGGTAGTCAAGTGGGTAAATGTCGGACTTCAATTAGAAGATCTGGATTCAACCCATCTAGACACTTCTACCTAGTTGGTGGGTCATCATCATCATCAGGCGCCCTGCCGCTTGGCGTTGGCGATCATGGACTTCCACCTGTCTCTTATCTCTCGTTGCCCCTAGCATCTCCCCCACCCTCCTCGTCCCCAGCCACTCTGCAAGTCTGTCCAGCATTTTCTCCCTGGGTCTACCTGGTGCTCTCCCTCCGGCTTTCCCATTGTGACCAGGTGCTCCAAATCCCCCTTCCTCATAAAATAGCCTATAAATGTTGCCTGTCTTTTCCTAATCTTCCTTATGAGTGATCTACTTGTGTCTGCCTCCATCAAGACTGTCTTGTTTGTTTTCTTTGCTGTCCATGGAACTCTCAACATTCTTCTTAGAAACCACATCTCAGCTGCCTCAATCTTGTTCTGTTCTGGCTTTGCTTGTTGACTGTCCACGCCTCACATCCGTACAACAGTATTGGTTCTATATAACATTTGAGAACTCTCTTCCTGATGTTAATTGACAGGCATTTGTTGGTAAGAATGCTTGTCATCTTCTTGAATGCTGTTTTGGCCTGGCCGATTCTGCAGGCTATTTCTGATGTGCATCTGCCATCTGATGAAATGATTGTTCCCAGGTATTTAGATTTATCAACCTGTGTCAAGGTTGTGCCATTTGCTGTTATTTTGCATGAGGGGATTTCATGTTTTTACTGATCACCATGACTAGTCTTCCTTCTGTTTAGTTCCAGCCCCTTTCCTTTGCTTTCTATTTCTAGTATATTCACAAGGTTTTGTAGGTCCCTTTCATTTTCTGCAATTAGCACGGTAGTTGGTGGGTAAAAGGTGGAATTTTTTCCCCTTCTGTCATGGACAAAAAAAAAAAAAAAAAGTGGGTAAAAAGTGGAATTTTTTGGTCTCCAAATGGCTAGATAAACATGTTTGCAGCAGGGCTGGGAATTCTCCTCAGATCCGTTGATTTCCGCAGCAGGAAGAATCCATTTTGTCTGATGTCAGATTACATGAGCCCTTTCTTGGAAAATACATATATCACCCAGCTTCTTTTTCTTCAGAGTAGTGGAGGTATACTGAGTGTGATTTGTGATTTAGTATGTGCTTATACAAAAAAGTAAACTGTGCATAAAATACCATTTTGAGATGCCAGAAAATATGCTGGATTGCACAGATTTACTTTACCCTTAAAATTGCACAGATTTAATCCCTTAAAATTTGTTAAAGTGGTGGGGGAGCATGCCTCCAGATCATCCTAGATTACCTCTTTTTTGTTTTTTTCAGCAGTTCCCACCTCTGTTGCAGACCTGCCAGGGCATAAACCCCATTTATATGTACATGTGTGCAAAACACATCATCATGTGTGTATTCAACTCTGGGTAGAAGCTGGTTGGGGCTGAAAAATTCCACAATTATTTTGAAAGGACTGATGGGTGTTCGAATCCACAACCCTCCTGTTAACAACTTGCTAAGAATAGATTGCTGAAATATACCTGTAGATCACCCTGTCATCAGAAGCAATCACATCAGGTGACTTGAACTGATTAGTGGTTTCTTAATGAGAAAACACGCTGAATCCAACATGATCTTTTGTTATGGTCATTGCTTCCAACACCAGTTTGATTTTGGTAAGAACAAATCCTGATATACTTGCACTATTTGCAGTGCAACAACATTCGGTTTCAGGCAGTGCCATAAGTACATAAACCAGCACATAATGCATCACCTCTTGTAGCATGTAACATCAGATTAAAACTGTCAGACTTGAGGTAAGCAAAATGAAGTAAATATAGTATGATGCACATGAAAATTGGAATGATAGGGTTTGCAAGATTGAAACTAAACAAAACTGTCTTTTGAAATTTTAGAAAGGATTTTTATTTGCATTTTGTTTTGGTATGGTATGAGAAAATGGTTTGTTTAGTAATTCCGGCATTTTTGGATTTTTTGATTTGTTTGCAAGCAAAATAATAATTATAATAATAATTACAATATTTATGTAGTGCAAAATCTTGATAAAATCAAATCTAAGCGCTGAAACAGACACACACACGCGCGCACACACACACACACACACACACACACACACACACACACACACACACACACACACACACACACACACACACACACACACACACACACACACACATGGCTATAAGTATAAATGGGGAGAAAGAATAAAAGCAATGGAAAATTATAGAGAGCATATTATATACAATTATATATTACAATGTGATTCCCCTCCGAGTGGAGATAGACTGCAGAAGGGATTGAGTGAGGTCAGGATTTTATGCAGAGGAGAAAAGGTGAGTTTTGAGAGCGGACTTGAAGGAGACAAAATTAGGTTGCTGACGGACTGAGAGAGGAAGTTTGTTCCAGAAGAGCGGACCAGAAACAGAGAAGGCTCGTGGACCATAGGTATTGAGCTTAGTGCGTGGAAAGCGAAAAGTCAGAGGATCGGAGGCAGAGAGGAGGGTACGTGAGGGAACATAGATCTCAAGTAAGCTTGACAGGTAATCGGGGGCTGGGTTATTGAGGGTTTTGTAGCACATGGTGTCTAGTTTGTACTGTATGCGCTTTGATACAGGGAGCCAGTGAAGTTGTGCCAGGAGAGGAGATATGTGGTCAGCTTTTTTCTTTTTGAATACAAGGCGTGCAGCATTGTTTTGAATGCGCTGTAGGATGTGAATGGTGGAGGCAGGAAGACCAGACAGGAGTGAATTGCAATAGTCAATGCGAGACATTATGAAGGAGAGAACGAGTTTTGCAGTTGTTTCGACAGAGAGATACTTCCTGATCAGGCTTATACGATGGAGGTGATAGTAACAAGATCTGGCAGTTTGAGAAACAAAGTTGTTCATGGAGAGGGTAGAGTCAATGCAGACACCAAGGTTTTTAGCTGAATCAGAAATTGGGACTGATGTGTTACATAATGGGAGAGAAAGAGGAGGCAGCTGAGAAAGTTTCTGACGGGTGCCAATGAGGATAGCTTCTGTCTTGTCATCATTTAGCTGAAGTTTGTTGTATGTCATCCAATTTTTAATGTCTGAGTAACACTCAGTGGTGCGAGTCAAGAGGCGCTGTATATTGTCAGGTGAGTCACTGTCTTGAAGTTGGGTGTCATCAGCATAGAAGTGATGTCAGCATGGCATGCTGCTCATTGCCATTCTAATTGCAGTTTTGAGAAGGAAAAAGCGTGAAATATCAAAAATGTAAGTTCTCAGGTAAAATATGTTTATTTCACTCATTTAACACGTAGTGATTGATTAACCACAGTATATCAACTACAGCTGGATTGCAAAGTTAGGAACTGAAGTGAAATGAACTTTTGTAAAATCTTCAACTATTTTTGGACAGCCATTTAATTCCCCAATGCTGTGATACATATGCATGTTTATTTGTAGTTTCAATGCAAACTAATAAAATGAAATGGAATTATGGAGCGTTTTTAAAACATGATTTTCATTGTGTTTCAGGTCATGGCCAGCCAGCAAACCAGAATTTCTCTGCATTCCACTCACGCCTTGAAGAAAACATTGAACATGTTATAGTAAACATAGGAGCATTCCAGTGGGTACCACCAATTTTGGTAGTTAATCAGCTGAAATTTGACAGCAGAATCTTGGATTGCTATTGATTATTGAAAGTATATATATATGTAATTCGATTTTAATGTCTTGAAAACAGCGCCAGGTCGGTACATTGGGCCTTGTATTTCTTTTTTTGTAATGAGCAAGATCTTTGCATAAACTTTGATAAAAGAAAAGTAATTTCAGATGTGAATTGTTCATGTGCTTGATATTGTAAACAGCTAGAGAAGACGGTATCCCTGATCTGATTAGCAGTTTGTGTAAACACAAGCAAACAGTGTCAACATTCCACATAAAAGTTAGAAATTGTTTCAGTGAGGTGAAACCACAAAAACCGCTTGAATGAGCCTAGTGTGCAAGTGTGTAAGGATGGGCAATGCTCGTTCTAGTCGCTGTGAGCTTGTCTCGCTGGGAATGCCACAGCGTGAGCGTGACCTTCACCTTGCGGTGATGGGAAATGACAAGAGCACTGTTCACCAGATAGTAGCACAGGGTGTGGACCTGGATTATCCATGGAGCAACCCAGCCATTCCCAGCATCAAAGACAGTACCACTCCTTTGCTAGCTGCAGTATCCCTCAACCATGTAGACATCAGCCATGTAAGTTCATACACTGTCATTGTTGTTAAAAGGATTGCCTCTCTGTAACTCACAGTTAAAATGATTATTTGAAACAAGTAAAAAAAGAAAGGGGTGGGATGGAGGGAGGCTGAAAGAAAATGCTTACATTGCAAGAGCAATTTTTTTTCCAATACTAATTGTACTGTGTTTGAGACTTGCACCCAGATTACTGGTTATTTGATTTTTGAAAACAATGGTGACACCATTCAAAATGTTTTTTTAAAGCCCACTTTAAACTTTCAGTGAAGTAGCAGATGATTCAGAATTATTTAAAAGTAATTGATTTATATCATTTCAGAACCATTTAAACTTTTCTGTTAATGAAGTGGCAGAAAATTGGTAAAATAATCAGTCTTATTAAAAAGTAGGTATTCCAAAGTGCTCTTCGTGGGCGGCGAAAAGTACAACAAAGTGCGGTTTTTCACTGGTTTTCAACTTGCTCGTTCTCAACAAAATGCAGTGTCAGAAATAAAAAACATAGATCATGTTGATCTGTGATCCTTTAAGTTTTGTTTAAAGTCAAAATAAATCAATAAGTGTAACATTTACTGTTTGAAATATGCTTTTGATGATGGGTACTAAATTGCGATTTTGCTGCTGCTGGAACGACGAAATCGGAACGCGGTTTTGACCCCTACCTTGAAAACTCGCCTCGAGCAGATTCGCTGGGTCAAATATCAACAAACCATTTACACATTCAAAAAGACGACTAAATTTGCTTTCATCCCATGTAAAAAGTGAACTGATAGGCTTCCATTTAGTCGGTCGTTTCGTGTGTTAAAAAATTCCGTCGATGATTTCGCGACCTTACTCAAAACCAATCTCGCCATATTTTCCACTGTGCGAAAGGTCAAGGTTTCAACTTTCAACTTCTATTTGCATACGGATTCAACCACTGGCTATTTTCCTCGAGGACTGAGAACAACGCGACCTATTTTCACTTTCTCTTTAGCGTCTGACGCGCAATGGTGGACACGAGCGAAGACCGTTCGGGCGAGCACATGGACGTCGAAGTTTACATCGACCGCTCCAGCCACGACGAATCAAGCGATCTAACTTATCTAGAGGGTAAGTGAAATATCTTGCAGTTTGTTTACTATTACTTTTCGACATTTTGTTTCCTGATTTTAGAATATAATTGTTTGGAAAGCGCACAGCTGCAGCACCCACAGTATCATGAATATGAATCAGCATGTTAGAAGGTAGGGGTAGGTGACGGTTTGGGGTGCGGTAATTTTACAGAGAGTGAGATCAGGCATATGATTAAAGGAAAATGTTTACAATAATAATCCATGCCTTTATTATATTTATTTATAATGATGTTAATGAGAGATTAGCGATTTATTGTGGTCACATGACCAATGCTTTGATCGATCGATAGTCGAATCGGCCGAGTGCCCTCCCTTGTCTTCTTGTTGACTTCACTCGATCTGGTTCAGTGTCGTTCAATAATTTCACAATGTTACACCTTTTTCTTTTCTGCCTTTGTGTAAACTTCCTGAATGGTACCATTGAAACAAATCTGCATGTTTATCAATCCTATTATTTTTAGGCCCAATATTATTATCACCTAGTTCAACAGTTTTAAAAGTTTATTATTATTATTAATATTGTTATCATTATGTATTTGTTATTGTTATTATTTTACTATCATTATTCATTATTATTTATCATTATTATTATTATCATTATTTCATTATTAGTTTACTATCATTTATTACTATTTATTATCATTACTATTATTGTCATCAAAAATAATATTTAAACAAAATAAAGTAGGCCTACCAGGTTAATGGGTTGGACACTATGAACCTTCCTAACTAGGCCTATAGTGTTCATGAGATAAATTTTGTTGTGCTGATTTGAGTAGGCCTAAATGTATGGGATATTTTACTTTGCCCACTGCTTTGTGAGTTAGGGTAAGGTATTATAATTTTATTTTCAAAGCTGACAATAATACTGGTAGGCTTCTTACAGCTCCACACCAATCTCTCTCTCTCTTGATCCTTTCTCTCTTTGACAGGCAGGGAAGTTAATTGAGCAGGGGTACAAAAGTCCTTGTGTTCCTGCATGTTTTATATTCTTGTTTTTTGGATTTGTTTTTGTTTTGGTCAGTATTTGCCTCTTGCTCTGTATGTATAGGCCTGTTTGTCCCTACAAATGGGATTTTCACATTACGCTACAGGATAGAACAGATAGATGTACTAATACTTTCCCTCTACACTATTTTTCTCACAGATGATCTCTTCATGAGGATGAAGGAGCGATTTCTTAAGACTGGCAGAGGGCGGAGACCTAGTCTTTTGGACAACTTTGAGAGCAAGAGATGTCCAAACAAGATTTTGCTTCAGCTTCGAAGACTTATGCTGTGAAGATATTGCAGAAGTACATTCCCAGTTTGTTTTCATTTGGGATTTTGAGGTCTGTGTTCACTCTAGTGATGGCCGTGTCTGGAGAGTGCCTGACATAAAAAAACTAGAAAAAACTTATGAAAGAATCAAGTTTAGGAACTACTGAAGAACAAATTGAGGAACCAACCAGTCACCAAGGCGCAGTGGTTAGCACAATACACAAACGATTGGATGGTGGAATATTGAGTGATTTCCCATCAGACTTGTGGGTCCTACCTGCTCTTGACTTTTATGTCTTTTAAAAGAAAGATTCAGAAACCATTCGATGTGTGAATCTTACTGATGATAAATGGAATGATGATGAACTGCGTCTTAACATGTTTTAATTTCCTATCACTTGTGAAGGGGAATCACTGATGATAGACACTGACAAGTATTTTTTTACATTTCATTACAACATGTTTTTTGTAAAAAGAGATGATTTCTATCTTTTGTGCTTCCAGTTTAAGTTGAAGGCCAGGACAGTTATCTACTGTGATTAAGCAACAGTGAAAGGTCAAGACAATGATGTGGAAGCTTTTGATAATGTTCTACACACAGTTAAGGAACAGTTAAAGGTCAAGACATGTTTTAATCATTGTTTAATGATAAAAAACAAAACAAATTAGCATGTAAAAACTATGAAGATGACTTCTTTGAATGAATGTTGTTGATGTACATGTCTTGTTTGATTCGATATGTAAACAAAACGCATTATTTGTTACTATTATCAGCTGACATTTGTTATAATTTTGTCATCTGATTTTTGTTTACAGAAAGATTGAAACCTAATGTCTTGTTTGTTATACTGACAGATCATAAAAAACTGATCATTTTGGTATATGGTACTTTGCAGTAGGATGAATGTGACAGAAGTTACGGAGTCTTGCAAAAAGCTAAAATACACAATTTTTTTCAAAATAGGTATTTTATCCTTACCCAAATATGGTTTGATTAAACATACAGATGTCTGGGGTTGTTTTACATTGAAAGAGTTTGTCATGCTGAGCAATTTGATATCAAAACCATTTTTGTAACTTTAAAGTGAAAAAACAAAAAGTTATGGTGCACCAAATATGTGTAAAATTCGCCATTTTTTTCACTGTGACAAATCGGCATATTTCGCATTTCTGACATCTGATATCTTTTCAACCAGCTTTCAGATGAAGCTGGAAAAAAATAGGGTTAAATTCCTTAATATGTTTATCATATATGATTCATTTCAGTGTCACTGTATTGTATTTCTTAAAGATAATGGAGTTTGAAAATGGGTCCCTTGCCCAGTTGTTTGGAACGGCGGCGTCCAATTTTGCTATTTTTTGCCATTTTCATAGGTCTGTATTTTTATTGATATGCATTTCTGTCCATATGTTTTTTGCACATCAACTTAACAAGTAAAAACCTCCTCAGAAATGATTTTCTGGACTTGTGTGATTTTATGTGTGTGTTCAAGGCATGTCTGAATGTGGCCTAAAATGCTGTCCAAAAAGAAAGAAAAAAATCATTAAAAATTTATTTTTTATCCCACATTAAAAAATAAAGTATGTATGTGTTCAGAATGAAAATCTCTATTTTCCCAGCTGATTTTTATACAGATAAGTTCAAATTTGAAAATCACTTTGGAATACCTACGAGTAGTAGACTTTTTTCCCAGTTTAAGAAGCTGTTAAGTAAAGCTGGCACGAGTTTCTTGGGATGTGTTTCTTTATATTGTTGGCATGATGATGATCACTGGATTGGTGTTTTTTTTTGTACTTTTTTTTTTTTTTTTGTCAGGACAGAATTTACTGATTGAAATTTGGGATGCTGTCCCCAGGGAATGTGTATTTATGTGTGGGCATGAATTGGGTGGTTTTCATTTTTTTTCCCCTTCATGTTCAAATTGTAATGTGCACAATTTCCCCATGGTTTATGTAGGATAGTTAATAACAGCAGCATTCTTTTTCAGATGTTACTGCAGTATGGTGCTGCAGTGAACCGCACTGATCGCAATGGATGCACCCCTTTGTACAAAGCTGCATATCATGGCCGTCCTGTTCTAGTGGATATGCTTGTGAAAGCTGGTAAGGGTAATAAAGATTTTACAAGTGATATTTTTTGTAAAGATGTCATGAAAACAGACAAAAAAATCTAATGATAATATTGTCATACATTATTATCCCTTTCATTCCAGTAATTGCTGATCAATGACCCCATGTTCTTTTCTGATGATGAATGTAGCCATTTTTATCAAATCCTGCCGGCTGCTGTGGAGTTCGGTAATCAATGGAGTTATTGTCAGCCGTGTCTCCTTTCACTCCATTTGATAGAGGCGACATTGCTGTAGCGCGTGTTCAGTTGTTTGGTCCTCTGGATTACAGGGACAAGGTGATGAAGGCATCAGTTTGAACTTACTAGTTACAGTTCATATGTGCATTTAACCAGTTGTTGCCGGTGAGGAGCCTTATCAGGACCATTTGCTGCTGCTCGGACAGAAGGTAACAGTTGTTCTTTTCTGTCTGTAGTTTTAGGAGTGGTCTTGTGATGCTCCTCTTCTCATTGTAGTTGATACTGTCATCTGGTTGGTTTTCCTGGGCTCCTCATTTTTCCATGCATCTACTTTCTTTTTTCCTGGTATCTTGCAGTGTGTGGGTACTCACTGAGGGCTGCTCTTCTGATTCTTCTGACTTGCAGAATGGCCTTAGTCAAGGGAGCTTTTCATTCTCCAGGGCCTTGAGAACATACAGGGCATCTCAGACACTTGACAGCATATGTCATCTGTTTTCTGACACATGGAAGGCTGCTTGCATGAGTGCCTGTGTTTCTGCTTGTAATTGATACAGTTTTTACCAGTGGGAACACTGGCAGTAGTGGTTTGAGTCCCTGTGAAGTTGATAAGGTGTAGGATTTTTCTACTATTCAGCATATTTCTGCCATCCTCGGGTGAAATTCTGCCAAACTTTTTATTTCTTCTTTTCTTCCGCCTCCCTGATAAAATTGTTCAGAGAGTGCTTTGTATGTAGAGAATGGCGAAGTAGTTGTGTTTGGCTCACTGAATTTACTGTCCATTCACGTCCAAGACTAAGATTGAATATGTGACACTCTTCTGTGCAAGAGTCAAGATCACTGATGAAAACAATAAAAAATTCAGAAGTCTGTACAGTGATTGTTCCTTCTTCCAGTGTTCTGAGCTGTAGTGTGGGTGAAGCTCCTCTCTTGGTAAGACAGACCGCTAACTGTTGATGTGTGTCATACCATTTCACCTCTTTCACAATGCCTTTTTCCATCGTCTTTGATCCCACTGATTTCTAACCTCAACCATTTTTCTGTCACTTGCTTTGAGGATTTCAAGGCATCATGTAGTGACTTACAGTCAGTCAGACAGACAAGAGGTAGACTGTCAGTGGAAGGTTTTCCTGTGGTGATTCCAATGAACAATGTTGCCACAAATATTGTTACATCAAGTCCTTCAGCCATAGCCAGTGTCTCACCAGCTAGTGTACTTCTCACTACTCTGTGAATTTTCTTGGAGTTCCGGCAAACAGGAATGACCTCTCCTTTCTTATTGGCTAGGAAGATGATATAGCTGCCTGGAGTTCCTCCATCCTTCAGGTTGCCAAAATAATATACAATATTTTATATAGCGCAAAATCTTGATAAAATCAAATCTAAGCACTAAAACAGACACGCACGCACATACACGCACGCACGCACGCACGCACGCATGCACGCACGCATGCACGCACACACACACACACACACACACACACACACACACCGCACACGCACACGCACATGGCTATAAATGGGGAGAAAGAATAAAAGCAATGGAAAATTATAGAGCATATTATATACAATTATATATTACAATGTGATTCCCCTCCGAGTGGAGACAGGCTGCAGAGGGGATTGAGTGAGGTCAGGATTTTATGCAGAGGAGAAAAGGTGAGTTTTGAGAGCGGACTTGAAGGAGACAAAATTAGGTTGCTGACGGACTGAGAGAGGAAGTTTGTTCCAGGAAAGTGGACCAGAAACAGAGAAGGCTCATGGACCATAGGTATTAAGCTTAGTGCGTGGAAAGCGAAAAGTCAGGATCGGAGGCAGAGCGGAGGGTACGTGAGGGAACATAGATCTCAAGTAAGCTTGACAGGTAATCGGGGGCTGTGTTATTGAGGGTTTTGTAGCACATGGTGTCTAGTTTGTACTGTATGCGCTTTGATACAGGGAGCCAGTGAAGTTGTGCCAGGAGAGGAGATATGTGGTCAGCTTTTTTCTTTTTGAGTACAAGGCGTGCAGCATTGTTTTGAATGCGCTGCAGGATGTGAATGGTGGAGGCAGGAAGACCAGACAGGAGTGAATTGCAATAGTCAATGCGAGACATTATGAAGGAGAGAACGAGTTTTGCAGTTGTTTCAACAGAGAGATACTTCCTGATCAGGCTTATACGATGGAGGTGATAGTAGCAAGATCTGGCAGTTTGAGAAACAAAGTTGTTCATGGAGAGGGTAGAGTCAATGCAGACACCAAGGTTTTTAGCTGAATCAGAAATTGGGACTGATGTGTTACATAATGGGAGAGAAAGAGGAGGCAGCTGAGAAAGTTTCTGACGGGTGCCAATGAGGATAGCTTCTGTCTTGTCATCATTAAGCTGAAGTTTGTTGAACGTCATCCAGTTCTTAATGTCCGAGTAACACACAGTGGTGCGAGTCAAGAGGCGCTGTATATTGTCTGGTGTGTCACTGTCTAGAAGTTGGGTATCATCATCATAGAAGTGGTGTTTTATAGAGTGGGAGTTGATGATGGTGGACATGGGGGAGGTGTAAAGAATGAAAAGAACAGGGCCAAGGACAGATCCTTGTGGAACACCACAGGTCAGGTATGCAGGTTGAGAGTAAGTGCCATTAATGAGAACAGTTTGTTTTCTGTTTGATAGATATGAAGTGAACCAGGAGAGAGCAATGTCAGAGATGCCAAAAGTATGATGAAGTCTAGAAAGGAGAATACCATGGTCAATGGTATCGAAGGCTACAGACAGATCAAGGAGTGTGAGGAGAGAGACTTTGCCAGTATCAGTTGCAAGGAGGAGATTGTTGAGAATGTGTAGCAGGGCAGTTTCAGTGCTATGGCACTGGCGGTAGGCTGACTGGAAAGGATTGAGGAGATTGTTGGCAGACAGGTGAGAGTTCAGCTGGCTGAGGACAAATTTTTTGATGAGTTTTGACAAGAAAGAGAGATTAGAGATAGGCCGGTAATTTTTCAGTTCATTTGGGTCTAAATTGTATTTCTTGAGGAGAGGGTGAACAATAGCAGACTTGAAAGAATCTGGGACAGTTCCAGTTTGAAGAGAAGTGTTGATGATGTCAGTGATGAATGGGAGGAGAGTAGGGAGACAGAGTAGAGAGAACCTGGAAGAGGATCCAGTTCGCAGGTTTTGAACGACATGGATCTGAAGAAGAAGTATCTGTGTAGACCATCAGTTTCAGTGTTTCAGGTTCCAAGTGTTGAAATTTCAACATAACATGTTCTGGTTTGATCTTTTTGATGACTTTCTTTGCTTCCAATAGATGTTCCACTTTCCCATCTTTCACATTAGAAGAAAGCTGACAAACATCAAATGCTACATCAGGACAACTCTGATGAGATATCCACAAAATCTGACCAACTTTGGACCTGAACATCTGTTTCTCTCCTCAGCTGTCATGTTGTCCTGTTTCTGTTTTGTTCTTCTTTTGTCAATGGGAATGGGTTCCAGAGTGTCTCCATACTTGTTTTGTTGTAGACACACTGTGTGTCCATCAGAGGACAGCTCCATGCCAATGTACTCAAAAGCCTTGTTTTCTTCCTTTCCAACCTTGAATGTTTTTCTGATTTCTTCAGTCACATTCTGTTCAAAGACCTTTGTGCCTCCCCAGATGAAGTCATCCATGTGGCATGCTAAGATGCCTATCACCTCATCTCCAGTCGTCCAATAGAAGACTGTGGGTCAACTTTTAACTTTTGACATCCTTCCTCCAAGTTTTTGCAGAACATCTTTGACTTGTTTGTACCACCGCAGAGAAGCATCATTCAGTCCATACACACATTTCTCTAAATGCCACAACTTTCCTGTGCTGTTTGCTTCTTTCGGTGGCCTCACAAAAATGTCTCTGTCGATTTCTTTTCCTTGCAGAAAGGCTGTCTTGATGTCCATAGAGCATGGGCTCCATTTTCTATGAGCAAAAATAGAGAGAATCACTTTTAGTGATTCACTTGCACAAGTGGGGGAATCCTTTTGAATGTAATCATTTCCAATTTCTTGAAATCCCCTCACCACTAGTCTAGCTTTTGGAGTCATCCCTTGTTTAGTTTGCTTCATTGTACATATCCATCTAGTTGAAACGCATCTTTGTCCATTATCTTCCACTTTGCTGTAGACATGGTTTCTTTGCCAGCTCTCCAGTTCTTGTTTGGCTTTCTCAAAACAGACTCCTTCTATCATTTTCTGTGTCGAGCACATACATCACACTCTTCTACTAACTCTACAATACAATACTTTATTTTGTATAGCGCAAAATCTTGATAAAATCAAATCTAAGTGCTAAAACAGACACACACGCATGCACACACACACACACACACACACACGCACACACACACACGCACACGGCTAAAATGGGGAGAAAGAATAAAAGCATTGGAAAATTATAGAGAGCATATTATATACAATTATATATTACAATGTGATTCCCCTCCGAGTGAAGACAGGCTGCAGAGGGGATTGAGTGAGGTCAGGATTTTATGCAGAGGAGAAAAGGTGAGTTTTAAGAGCGGACTTGAAGGAGACAAAATTAGGTTGCTGACGGACAGAGAGAGGAAGTTTGTTCCAGGAAAGTGGACCAGAAACAGAGAAGGCTCGTGGACCATAGGTATTGAGCTTAGTGCGTGGAAAGCGAAAAGTAAAGAGGATCGGAGGCAGAGCGGAGGGTACGTGAGGGAACATAGATCTCAAGTAAGCTTGACAGGTAATCGGGGGCTGGTTATTGAGGGTTTTGTAGCACATGGTGTCTAGTTTGTACTGTATGCGCTTTGATACAGGGAGCCAGTGAAGTTGTGCCAGGAGAGGAGATATGTGGTCAGCTTTTTTCTTTTTGAGTACAAGGCGTGCAGCATTGTTTTGAATGCGCTGCAGGATGTGAATGGTGGAGGCAGGAAGACCAGACAGGAGTGAATTGCAATAGTCAATGCGAGACATGAAGGAGAGAAGAAGTTTTGCAGTTGTTTCGACAGAGAGATACTTCCTGATCAGGCTTATACGATGGAGGTGATAGTAGCAAGATCTGGCAGTTTGAGAAACAAAGTTGTTCATGGAGAGGGTAGAGTCAATGCAGACACCAAGGTTTTTAGCTGAATCAGAAATTGGGACTGATGTGTTACATAATGGGAGAGAAAGAGGAGGCAACTGAGAAAGTTTCTGACGGGTGCCAATGAGGATAGCTTCTGTCTTGTCATCATTAAGCTGAAGTTTGTTGAACATCATCCAGTTCTTAATGTCCGAGTAACACTCAGTGGTGCGAGTCAAGAGGCGCTGTATATTGTCTGGTGTGTCACTGTCTAGAAGTTGGGTGTCATCAGCATAGAAGTGGTGTTCTTGAACAAATCTATGTCTTTGATTCCTGCATCCTGCATTAACTTCCTCAGATTCTCTGCTGAAGCATGCCCAAACTCTTTGTGAAGTTTCAGAAGTGATTTTGTTTGTTCTTTTTCATCTAGATTTTCCAAAGGCAGGATTTCACCATCGTTTTGCATCGGTTGTTTGTTTCCAACAATGTCAATGCAATAATGTCCAGTTGAAGTGTATTTAAGCTCCACAGGTTGTTGAAACATTGTGGCTTTTGTCATTGGACATATCCAGAACAGTTCCTGCTTTTTTCAAAGAATCCTTGCTTAGCAAAAGCGGAAGTTCTATATCCACAACTTCTGTTTCAATATTACACTTTGTCTTGCCAATCTGTGCTGGGATTGTCGCATTTATGTATGAGTGCACTTGAGCACCATCTCCAAACCTGAAAATCTTTGTACTTGCCTTTTTCTTGATGACTTTCTTTTGATCTTCATGTAGTCTGTTCACATATTGATCAAACCATTTCTTGCCACAGACAGTTTTAGTACATGCTGTATCAATGACTGCACACCATAAGATTCTGTCATCAGTATCTCATTCTCTTTTCTGTGTTCTTTAGTGAATAATGTCAAGTTGCACTGTTCTTCACATTCTTCATAATGTTCAGTGTCATTGTCTGTCATTCTCACTTCTTCTTTGTGTGTGCAGTGTTTGGCCCAGTGAAACACTGACTGGCAAACAGCACACTTCCATTTCTGTCCAGTGGGTTAGAGCCTCTTGGAACTTTATTCTTTGGCCATGTTCTTTGCTCACTCGAATTAGGTGGATCAGGAAATCTACTCCCTCTGTATCTTGTACTGTTGTTTGTCACAAACGCTTCTTGTTTTACTATGATATCACCCTCAACTTTGGCTCCTGAATGACCCCCCAAAATTCCCTTCAACGCTGACTTCATAGAAGCAAATTTTCTATCAGATGCTGCAGTCAACACTAACTGTTTTTCTTTTTCTGTCAAACCTGCATTGTCCAGTAGTTTGAACGCCAATACTGCATCTGGATACTCCATCTTGTATTTCTTGCAGATCGTATATCTTCTTTCATACTCTACAATGTAATCAGCCATTGACATGCTTTGCCCTTTCTTAAATGACTCAAAATCCGAATATGAAGAATAGGCTAGATCAACTTCATCTTTAAGAAAGAGAGCATCAAGAGCAGTAATTAAAACGATCATGCCATCTCTGGTGTTCAGTTCTGCAGCGTCGATCTCCAAAGCTCTCGCTCGAGCTTGTCCCGTGAGCAATAACGTAACTGCTAATGCTTGTTTCTCAGGCTTCACATCTGTCACTAGCTTCCAAACTTCAAGTTCGTTTTTCATGTCTCATATACTGTGTCCGGTCCTAGACTGCGGTATTTTAAAGTTTTGCGTCATACGCTCTGCTACCATGAAAAGTTAATCTATAAACGTCCATAGAACATTGCCTCCTCGGCTCGTGCACAGATTCGTTGATATTCTTATCACTTCTGCTTCTCCCGTTGCTAAGTTATTGTCTTAACTCTT
The DNA here is from genome assembly GCA_030674185.1 of Monoplex corrugatus. Taxonomy (NCBI): domain Eukaryota; kingdom Metazoa; phylum Mollusca; class Gastropoda; order Littorinimorpha; family Ranellidae; genus Monoplex; species Monoplex corrugatus. Next base: position 59,475,530 of record CM060307.1, read on the forward strand.
TGAAGAAGTAATATAGTTGCCTTGCACAACCACTGTGGACGCGATCAACGGGACCTGCCACAACCCTTGGAGACGCACGATTTTGGGGTTTTTTTCAAAAAATTCTCAAAAATACAGATTTTACAGCACAAGAACATATTTTATATCAAAATAAAATTCAATTTACGCTCTTTGAGCTGAAGCTACATACAAGGACAATACATCTATTCTACTTACCTTCTTAGAAGGTGAAATGGGGTAGGGTTTTGGCTCTGGGAAAGAAGTTTTTGATTGACAGTAATCCAACACATAATGTCAGTAAAACACCCATTCTTGACCAGGTAATCCAGAAATCCAGGTAATCACAAGTCCTTGGTATGACCAGAAGATATAAAAGAACAAACACAGCTTTGTTTTCACACAGGTGAAGCAGCAAAGTGATAATGACGATCCTTTGAAGAAGAAGAAGAAGGCCTAAATGTCGCCATTTTGGTGCAAGGACAGTCACTCCGGTTGGTTTGGATAAAGGCAAAAACTAACTAATCGGGATAAAATCGATGCAAGGGAAGTAACAAACACTTCAGAAGATACCAAAGAGTGTTCCTATATGTGTAGTTAGTTCCCCTAGACCAGCGACCGGCTTGCATCTATTTTTAAAAACCGCAGCGGAATATCCGCTATCACGTCTCTATGGTTTGGCCAGCTGCAGCGGAATGTCCGCTGTCATGTCTCTAATGGTATGGTCATCTGCAGCGGAATATCCGCTGTTACGTTTCTGAAGAGTTAATTACTCATTTCATCACTTCTGGTAAGCTCGATAACAATGTTTTCTAAGCATGCACTGTTCCGATATTGTCTATCGTTATCATTGGCATCCATTGCTGCAAGCTGGTAGAAGTGGCCTTATGTTTGAAGGTTAATAAGATGGTGTCAGGGCACAGAGAGGAATTTCACCTCTCTAGACATCAGAAGTGTCTTCAAGAAACCAAAGACTGAGAATTAGTTAAAGTAACAGATAACGCAAGAGGAGATAAACTGGGGAGCAGTAGATTATTATTCTCTGTGACTGTGACATTGCCAGAGGAGACAGCCTTCATGAAATCTGTGTGATAACAGTGATAATTTAAAAGCAAAGACTATAGCCAGTATAGGAGACGGCCTTCGTAATTTAAGAACTTGTAGTTGTACTGTAAGAGGAGCAGATTATCATTTTGTGATTGTGACATTGTCTGTGTCAGAGGAGGCAGCCTTCTCAATATTTATAATAACTGTAATTTGATAATATAAACTCCCGGAGCAGTTGTTGTTGTGATTATCATTCTGTGATTGTGACATTGTCTGTGTCAGAGGAGGCAGCCTCCTCAATATTTATAATAACTGTAATTTGATAATATAAACTCCCGGAGCAGTTGTTGTTGTTGTCTTTGGCTGTGACATAGCCAAAGGAGATAGCCTTTTCGTTGTGACAGTTGTTTGTAATTTAAATTAAAATGAAAACTGTTGAAGCAGTAGATTGTTATAATTTTCTTTGAGTGTGACTTTGCCAGAGGAAGCAACATTCACAGAATGACAGTTTTTAGTAATGTTAAGAACATGAACTGTGGCAACAGTAGATCGTTACAAGAGACAACCTTCATAGTGTGACAGATGTTAGTAATTCTAAAACATGAGCTGTAGGAGCAGCAGATCATCAGAGAAGACAGTCCTCTTAATCCTTTGACTCCTGCACCCTATCCACCAATTGCGAAATCTTAACCCTTTGACTCCCTCACCCTATCCACCAGCTTCCTGCAGGAAGCTGGTGGATAGGGTAAAAGAGTCAGGGGTTAAGGTCTGGTAGATGGAGTGAGGGAGTCAAAGGGTTATGGTTTTGCTTTGCTATCATGGCTGACAATATGGGATCCTGGTGGACAGGGTGTGGGAGTCAAGGGTTAATGTCTATGTGACAGCTGTTTATAATTTAAGAACATAAAGTGCAGGAGCAGCAGATTTTCAGATGAGACGGCCTTCATATAATGTCTCTGTGACAGCTGTTTATAATTTGAGCAGTGTTTTTGTGTGTGTGAGTGTAACTGTGATTGACTGTCACAACACAGTTAATTTATATTGTTTATGGACATGAACTGTGCTGCTGATGATAATTGAAAATTCTGTTGCATTTAATCATTATATCTTGGTTGACCTTGTTACTCTTCCTGTGTATGGATGAGTGTGATAAATATTGCCCTGTTCTTGTGTTGCAGTTGTGTGTTGTATACAGTAGTATGGTATCATATCAGCTTGTCATTGTTGAGCATTTCATGAATATATATATCTAAAGAATACTGGGGGGGGGGGGGGGGTGGGGAGTCAGGACTGTTAGGTTCTGAAAGTTGTGATCTTGTTCTAATTCATTCTAGTGGGTTCATTTGTGTGTTTGTGTGTGTGCATGCATGGATGTTCGTTCGGTGTGTGTGTGTCACTGTGTGTGTGTGTATGTGTGTGTGTGTGTGTGTGTGTGTGTGTGTGTGTGTGTGTGTGTGTGTGTGTGTGTGAGAGAGACTACTTTGTGTGAAAATTGATGTTCTGACGAATTATGTCCTGGCTGCTGTGGTGTTATAAAACATGCATACATGAGACTGTGAAAATAAATTTTATGAGTAAAGTTCAGTATACACTACTGAGCAGCAATAGGAAAATTAGGAAAGCAATGCTAGGCTAGTGAAAATTGGTGTGGGCTAATGAACATCTTAATTTAATAGCATGTTCTCCCGGCTTGAAATGGCGTCTGTGCTCAGAACAACTTCCTTGTGCACCTAGGCCACCGATGCCATGTGATGGATAAGACTAAAAAGAATTGTAGCATGAGCAGTAAACCTGTGCCTATGTTCTACGCCTTGGTAAGGTCAAGGTCATACATAGCTAATGGATTCTAATCAGCTGTTATTGAAATAACTTTTATTGTAGTAAAATGAATCTCTTCATAAGTTCATATGCAGAGTACATTGTATGAAAAAAAAAAAAAGATAAGGCCAGTATGAGTGCATTGTACCAATTCCCCGTCAATTCATTTCATAGAGACTCACTTGCAATAAACGCAATACACAACCGCTTTTCACTCTCGAACACAATTCAACATCACCATCATCCATAATTCTCTTAGCTAATCCTCTACCCTTGATCTACAAAAGCACAACACACACAAACATATACACTGCATGCATGCATACATATGATATCTTTTTTTTAATATCACCTATACTCTGCCAACCATGTTTTCCTTCATTCTCCTTCCATTTGTCTTTCTTGAAAAGAATAGGCTTGGATTTAATCATTTTTTTTAATTGACTCATTCTTGTTGAAATTTAGTGACCCTTGCCTTGGGTCTTTATTAAATTAACAGGAATTTGGAGGGGAAAACTTGGAGGACAGTCAGTTTGATCCTCCCTCGTTTTTAATTTCCTGCTTTGGATTAATACAAACAGGTTGTATGTTCGCAAAAACCTGCATGCATACAAACACACATGAAAAAAAAAGACAACCAAACTCCTTACATGTCTGTGGTATTTTGTTTAGGAGCTGAGGTGGACAAACCAGACAAAGAAGAGCAGACAGCATTACACATCTGTGTTCAGAACGCCATAGTTCATTCCAGTTATGCTGCTGTTGAGCGACTTTTAGCCGCAGGGGCATCTGTGAATGTGTAAGATTTTATTATTTGTCTGTGTTTATTTGATTAATTAGCATTTGCATTTTATTTATTTGTTTAATTTGTTTTTGCTGTGTGGTATTTTTGATCCTGGTCAGTGTCATTAATTCTTTGTGTGATTGTGATAAAGGAGCACTGGGGAATGGGAGAGAAAAATATAAGGACCATCAGTGATATCTGAAAATATAGGCTTGATTCCAGATTTTATCATAAGTACCAGGTTATGGAAATGAACTGAAATTCACTAATATTGCTAAGTCTCACCCGTTGGCGTCACCGGGTTCAGTGTTGGTCGCTGCACACTTTGTCACCACCATTTCCCTCCAGGCTGCTCTGTCTTAACTTTTGTGGACAATTTCTTGAATATTTAGGCCACTGATTTTGGTTATGTTCTCAGAAGTATGAGATTAGGTGTCTGACTTTCTTGTTTTTCACCACTGTTTTTCCTTGAAAGATGGTTGCCATGAGGTCCGTGAAAGTGAAAAGTATTAGTAGTTTGGTTTCAGTTTTATTTATTTTAAGTGCTGCTTGAAAGATGGTTGCCATAAGGTAGCAATGCCGTGCGAACCGAAACGCGACGTCAAATTTGTGGTACCAAAAACTGGGGCCGGCCGCAAAATTGGGGGGGTCTTCAGTTCAATCAAGTATTACTGCCTCTTTAATCGGTGTTTCATTCTTATTTTTTGTCTCATGTGAATTAGAAATGAATGAAGATTTGAATGATTGCCTTTTTATATACTTAGAGCGAAAATGGAATTAGTTATTTGATGAGAAAGTTGAAAATCCGCGTTTCGGGCGCACTCGCGGCGACGGTATGCATTTAGAATCGAAGTTTGTTTGGGATGCTTCACTATTTCGGTCGGTACGGCTATATTTGTGAACCAATCACATTGTAATTTTGCAGCCAATGAGAATTAATGTAACAGAATGATATATCCCGACGAGAGCTATGTGTGCCAGTTTGGAACCGAGATTGACGCTTCCAAAGTTTTGCTTTTTTTCATCAGAAAAGTTTGCAGGTAAGTCGCCATTTTTGGAACTTCTCGTTGGCGGGATTCGATTTTACATGCTTTTTTCTATATGCATGTGTAATATGAAATCAATTTGATGTAAAATATGGCCGTACGCCAACTTTTTACAAGAGGATCTATACCAGATCAGTAGCAAAACAACGTCGCAATGTGCCGACGCCATAGGCCTACTGCGCGTAACAGAACGCTGTGCAAGTTTCAGCTCGGCAAGTTTTGCATTGTCAGGCAAAGACTAGCAATCAACAGATCAAGTTCTGTTTTATCTGTAACATTGTATTTTTGAAGAAAAGGACAACTGCGTTTGAACTCGATTCGGAGTTGTCAGCCGAAGCTAGGTTCGTCAACCATTTCCTCCCTGAGGTCATGCTAATTCGCAAGTCTCTGTGTAGATCTGCTCACCCCACGACGGGCGAGCTTACTACTAAAAATACTATGTGCTCGACGGGCTTTGCGGAGCCGTGGAAAATGGGTTTGCCCAAACAGAGGGGTGCGCATACCCGCCTCCCCAACTCTCTCTCTCTCTCTCGCTCTCTCAAATAAATGAATAAATGAATAAATAGGTCTAAATAATTTTTTTTTCAAATCAACAAATTCTGTGCAAGTCATTGTACTTTCCTTGACATGAATCTCTCTCTCTCTCTCTCTCTCTCTCTCTCTCTCTCTCTCTCTCTCTCTCTCTCTCTCTCTTCTGACAACACACACACACACTAACACACACAGAGATTTAGAATGTCACAAAACAAAATCTTCTGTCATTGTTATAATACTCTTTATTTAGGTTTTGAAACTGAGTAGAAGGCTATGAGTTGTATTATTTGTGAAGTAGGCCATCCATTAGCTTACATAGTTGTTTCAATTTGTTGTCAGTATCTGAAAAGGATAGGCCTATTGTCATCAGTTTGTTTTAAAGGAAGATTGCATCTTATTTAGTAGTAGCCTATTGTTATTGATTTGTATTAAAGGGCAAGATTACACTGGAAATACTTTAGCAGGATTGCTCAGCTTTGGTGGATTTTTGCAAGTAATAACTAATATGCTAAAAATCAAAGTCGCGAGTTTGGGCTTAATGTTAAAGTAATATTGATGTGAAGACTATGCATCATGGTTTCCTTTCCTTTCCAATCTCTCAATGAATAGTATATATATGCAGAAATTCATATATTTCTCTATTGCAGGAATTAAGTGACCTGTTCCTGAATGGCGAGTGGTCCCATATCCTTCCTGAAGTTTTGTTTGGACGCTGGCTGTGCTAAATGTTCGGGGACTTGACTCATCCACAATCTAAACACATGTATAAATGAAAAATCAAATGTAATGTACAAAAATCTTGTCTGTGATGTTTTCCTCTGTGTGTATGTATGTGTATGTGTGTTACGTGTGTGTGCATGTGTATGTGTGTGTGTTTAGTTTTTAGAAGAATTTTGATTGGATGATATTTTTGGATAGACTGCAGCATAAAAGCATGCAGTCATTTTTAATATTTCAATTATTTAAGTGATTCCAGAAGTCATTGATTCTCAGATTTCCTTTTATATGTACCAATTGCTATGACAACGTTCTACAAAGCAGGAGGGAAACAGGTCTGGCCCGAAAGTGCTATGACAACCAGCACATTGCCAAAGGGTCTTCTGGATGGAGCAGTCGACTGGGAGTGTACAGCAGACCTCCCAGAGTGGAGAAATTACCCAGATGTCATCAGCAAGACAGGCATGAGACCAGACATCGCTCTCCACTCTGACTCCTCGAAACAAGTGATTCTGATAGAACTCACTGTGCCATACGAAAGCAGAATGGAAGAAGCACATATCTACAAGACCGAAAAATACGCCGGTCTTGCCAGCACCCTGAAGAAAGCAGGTCTGCGGGTCAAAATCTTCGCCATAGAGGTCGGGGCAAGAAGGTTTGTGGGCACCTCCGCTTATGATCTCATGAAACAACTCGCCATTTCTGGGAAGAAGAGGACTAGAGCCCTTAAAGCGATGGCAGAGGCAGCAGAAAGGAGCTCAAGCTGGATCTGGGCAGAGGAACGAAAAAAGTGAACTTCATAAGGATTAAATTCCCTACAGATGATGTGTGCCCCGTTAGCACATTGGTAAAACCGCGTACCGCAGTTCTGAAGCGCAGAATCGCCCAGGTTCGCTCCCCGGCGTGGGGAAAAAAAAAAAAAAAAAAATAGACAGCAGCAGAAGGGCATCCAGGAGTCATGACCTGGATGTGGCCCGGCCCCCCGAGAGTGTAAGGAATTCAGGGCCGAAACACTTGTCTAAAGGGGGTTACTTCTCTGAAGACCTGTTGTCTAGCTCTCCCTAGAGTTTCTTTCTACCTACAGAAACTGTTAAAATATTACAAATTATTCATAAGATACTGAAGTAACGAGTCGTGACTTTTTTGGTTTGATTTGCAGTAATAAGACACTTGAACGATGAGCAAAATGATTTTATATCTATCATGAAATGATTATATATCCTTGTTTTGTTTCTAGCTTCATTTTTGTCTGTTATTGATACAATATGAGAAATTATTAATGAAAAACTGATAAAGAATGCCAAATATCACATGTTTCCTGTCATAAGACAAATATGGCTCGTCGCAGAGTTACGATAATGGTTTCATTCAATTCGGCATACAAAAATACATCAACGATAAAAGTTTCATGACATTTGATCATGTCTGTCTCTCACAATTACAAAATGAATGTCATTTCCAGCAAAATCAGCATACCATGCCATTTGATGGGTTTGTTCTGTGACAGCTGGTCCCACAAATCTCTTCTTTGTCCCACTAAAATGTGGTACCAAAATTTAAGAAATTTTTGATGCTTCAATTTGGAATATCTCGTGAACTGTTGGTCTGATTTGAAAAATTTAAACTGCTTTTTACTCAGAACAACAATATCTTCAAAACCATATACATCTTTTAACTCAAAACCCAATTTCAATTTTTCATGCGGCATTGGTACATAAGGTCCGTGAAAGTGAAAAGTATTAGCAGTTTGGTTTTAGTTTTATTTATTTTAAACAATGTATTTGGGGGATTTTTGTTAGTTGTAAATTTGTTGCACAGCTGCTGCTGATGTGTACATTTTCAGACGAGATCTCTATGGGCGAGCACCTATTCACATTGCTGCCCACTGGAAAATCCGCGAGATGCTTCGCCTGTTGATTACTGCTGGCAGCGAGGTGGACTTGGTGGATGGGCGTGGCCGCACTCCACTGTACGTGGTGGTCAGTTCTCTGTCCACTGGCCTCTACAAGGAAGACTTACGCTATCAGGTTTTAATGACTTTATAACTGCTTTCTTTTTCAGCTTCTTTCTCAGCTTGTTTAGTTTGCTTGGTGAATTTTGATTTTATGCATTACTTGGACTCAGATGTTTAAAGAAAACTTTTATGCCTTTAGATCTTTGTTTTCTTTTGCAAGATTATGATTTAGAAAAAAGCCAGTATCAAATAGTTTATTAAGAATTTACCTTCAAGCTGATTTTTATGTGTAAGCAGTAAAGATTTATACTCACATTGAGACTTTTTCCTATATATGAGAGAAAGCACAATATTTCTTTGTTGTTTTAAATTAACCCTTACAGTGCCAGATGATGTAATTAAAGTGTGCATCGCCATTGCCAGGGCGCATTTTGCGAATTAGGGTAATAATTCATAAAAATATTCCTGAAGCTAAAGGAGACAAAATAGACAATTACATGTTGAATAAAGTTTGTAGCAAAATGATTTCTCTTTAAAATGAAACTCACAGAAAGACAAAATATGAACATTTGAATTTTTGGTGAAATATTTTATTTGTACTCACCAAATTTGCAGAAATTTTGCACTCAGTGGCATGATACATTCCAAAGTGAAACAAAAAGCAATCCTAAATCCATGTTATTTTGAAGGCACACCAATTCAAAGAGAAGAGTTCCCATCACTGAAGAAATGAAGAAATGAAGAAAATAAAAAAAAGGCAAAAAAACCCAAACTATTTACAGATTATGGATGTCCGACTCAACTGCTGTCAGTGTCTCCACAAACTAATCTTCAAGCCAGTACTTGAGTTTTGTGTGATACTCCATGAAACAAGGAGAAACCCCTTCCATGTCCCCTGTTTTGGTGGCCTCAAGGTCAGTCATCTCCTTCACCAGTCTGTTGGCTTTGATGGTACCACAACAACTGGTATTCTGCCTGAAGAGGTATCTGAAATCATACACACAAACATACATAGCAATAAGTAACATGTGACAAAATATATAACTGCACCATAAGCAGGATGAACAAGCAAAATAACACACACAACACACACACACACACACACACACACACACACACACCACACACACACACACAACCACACACACACACACACACACACACAGTTGGTAACAGTCTGTCCACTGTCTCAGTGAGCTATGTTTAGAAATCCCCCCCCCCCCCCCCTTCTGACTGGCAGCAGTGATCATCTGAAGCCTCTGAAGGAGATCTTGTGTGAGAAACAACTTGAAATAATATACAGCTTCAAAGCCCTCAGTTGATACTTTGATGCCCGCATCCCCTGTAAACTCAAACGACACAGGTCTTGTGTTTGTTCCATCGACGAACTGACCGTCGAAATGTGCAGTTCCAGTCACTGTCCGTCCTCTTCTCGCACCCCGGACCCGCCCCCTCCCCTGCCCCACCCCCCTTCCTGCTGTCCCTCTTCTTCGTACTGCACCTCTGCTTATCGAAACTCTAGGCCTTTTCCTGCTAAGTACTGGCATCCTCCCACCCTCCCCATCACTATCGCTTTCAGTCTCAGCACTACTCACCTCTGTCTCGGCCGTGAAGGCAGGATCAACAGTCGAGTCATGACTGACTGACGTATCACTGTCGAAGTCGGTCAAGGCACGCGGTGCACTTGTTCTGGCCACATCATTGCCATGAACATCACTGTCCGCGCTAAAATCATCCAAAGAATCAACTGATTCGATGTCAGAATCATTTTGGAACACAAGTTAAACGAAAGGGAAAATGGAATGGAAGCGCGTCGTTTGCTTGAAGTGCTCAGGCCAGGTCAGTGCTGTCGGCCATTTTCGCTGTCGGAGTGTTTACGTAAACGGGGTCTCCTGCTAATTGCTTTATTTGCAAACTTTGGGTGGAACGTCACGGAAACTGCGTAGTATCTCATTATCGGGGAAGGATTGTAGATTGTGTATCTGTGTTTTGCGTCACTTCTGCTTGCCGTAATTCCCCATGAAAAAATGCTAAAAATAGACTGTCAGAATATTCGGTCGCTGGCAAAGAGAATGACACGGAGAGCCAACCGAATATTCGGTCGCCGGCACTGAACAGGTTAAACAAGCTGAATTTTAAGGAAGATTGAGGTGTTCCATTGCAGTGCTTATAAAATGTTTTTTTTTTCCCAGCCCAGGAGTGATCCTAGACTTTGTTTGGGCTATAATAAATGTATAGATGAATGAGTTTGAATTGGTCTGGCAGCCAGTTAGCAAGGGAACAAAATGAGCCATGAAGGCATTACAAACTGCCTTTGACGTCTGTTTTGACACCAGAAACAGACAGGCAGACACACGCACGTGTGCACGACGCGCACACAAAAAGAAGACAAGAGTTCCATTATGGGTTTCAGGTGCCTTGCATCAAGCTGCTTTTTTCCCATGGCTGTGACATGCTGAACCTGGTTGACTGGCTCAAGTGGAAGGGTCCTGGCATTCCAGAAGAACTGCTGGCTGATGATGAAAATTTCTTCTTGTGGTATGTCGATTTTTTTGTGCAGCATTTGAAAGAAAAAGTTAACAGTATTTTTTTTTTTAATAATGCTTGATGCCTGATGTAAGATTTAGTCTTACTGTTTCTTTTTGTGTGTGTGTGTTTGTGATTTATCTTGTTCGACAGATTTGAAACTGTTTTAAGAAACGTTTCTTAGCATTTTGTATGTTTCATATATTTACTTTTTTTTTTTCCTTGGCTCAGTAAAAACTGATGATGGAACCTGCTCCAAAGACATCAAAAATCGTGTAACCTCGGTCAGTAACAGGTTGCGTTTGGAGACATGAAAGCATCTAGTATGCACACTCTGGAAAATAATGTATAACTGCCTTTAGTGTGGGGTTAAAAGGAGTGAACAACTATAAACTCTCACTTGCATATTTTAAGTGCTTACGGGAAGCAAAGCAAAAAATGGTCCAATTCAACAACATCCAGAAAGACAGGCATACCAAATAGCCTGAAAGTTAGACTTTTAAAATGTTTGATCTGGCCAGTCATACTTCAAAATGAAGACAACCTACCAAATATAGAATTTTATTGGACAGGACGGTTGGGCAACATCCATAAATTTGAAAAATGCCAATTTCCACGTCTTGATGATGCACTCCCACCACAGACATTACCTTAGGTCCATGTGTCACACTGTGTCTTTCAGTTATGAACACTTCCATTCAGCCTATCACACCCCTTTCATTTAATTTAAATGAAGGTCGTGCCGAACTGGCCTTAACAGCAAGAGTACTGCTACCTGGATGATTGGCTGAGTCAGAAACCCTCTGCCAATCTCACATCCGAACAATTGTTGCCTTCTGCTCTTGTCTTGGTCCATTGATGGAAAAAAAAAAAAGTTCATGTTCGGCTACTGGTCTTCAAGTTGGAAGATCTGGGTTTGAACGTGCTTGGTTATTGCTAGATGGGCAAAGGATGGAGATCTCCCAGGTTAACGTAATGCAGATCTGCTAGTGCCTGAATCTTCTCTATGTATAGACACACTGAACATCAAGTGTACATGCTAAAAATCGTGTAACCTCGGTCAGTAACAGGTTGCATTTGGAGACATGAAAGCATCCAGTATGCACACTATGGAAAATAATGTATAACTGCCTTTAGTGTGGGGTTAAAAGGAATGAACAACTATAAACTCTCACTTGCATATTTAAGTGCTTACGGGAAGTGTAATCTACAAATGAAAAGAAAAAGGTGATGTGTCCTCTCTGATAATGATCTGAATAGCCCCAAATTTACAAAGTTAGAAATATTTGTTTTTGTGTAAACATTAGTCTTCGTAGTCTGCATAAATAATTTTCCTATGATATGTATTGTAAAAAAAGTTTTATTTTGTGGATCAAAGGACTTGGTGGGTGGATGTCACTCTTTGCTGTGGGATTTTTGGAAAATTTATGAAAGGTCACTTTTCCTTGAAACTCGACTCGCTGCTGAATCAGGCCAATTGAAACTTTGTAAAATATTATTTGTATGCAGAAAGCAGTAACTATCAGAGCGTTTTCTGTCTGTTTTAGGTACAAAGAAAATTCTACATCACCTCTATCGCTTCGCAACTTGAGTCGAAAAATCATCCAGCACCAGTTGTGTCGCCATGATCACGCACGTCTGCTTGAGCTGATTCCAACCCTTCCTCTGCCACCATCGCTTCATGTCTTTTTGTCGCGCAAAATGTTTCACCATAATATTTCTTAGGCCATGCTGTGTGACTGGCTGTGAAATGCTTTTAGCTGGGCCTTTACCACCCTCCATTTACATAAGATACTTCCATTCCTCTCCTCTGCACCCTTTTACTGTTCTTTCCATATCGTTTCTTTCTTTCTTGTTTCCTTTTTGATTTAGGTGTAAACTACCACCTTTGATTCTTTTTATGCTGAAGAGATTTTCTTATCTTCTGCTTCAGCATTACTTTTTGTGCTCTTGCCATGTCTTCTCTGTTCTGTGGCCCTTTGTTTCTTTCCTTATTTTTCTTAGTATTATCATTTACACATTTCATATTTGTCGTTTACTTTTCTTACCAGATCTGTTTGACAGATATAGTAACTGAATTAGTAATGTCGTAGGTGAGCGCGAAGGAAGGCTGCTATTTAACAGAATGCTGCAGCTTGCAGCAAAGACTGGTTAGCAGCAGGAATGAAATAATTCGACAAATCTCACCTCACTCCTGTCGCTTTAACTGAGGGTTTGAAGTATTTGTTACTCTCTGTTAAATAATTTTGTTATTATAGTTTTTAGATAATTTAATAATAACTGAAATTATGAATAATTACCTAATTTATAGCTATAATGTTACTGCTGCAGATGTTTGCATTGGTGAAGGTATCAGCTTTTGACATTCATTAATCTCTTCTGCTACTTTGCTGACCTGTGACTTACATCATGACTTCATGATTGGCAGTGTATTGTTGATGTACTCTGTACGTCAAATTGAGTAGAGTTAATGTTTTGTTCAGCATTATAGAAATATCTGCAAAGATTTCACTTCCTGAAAGCTCTTTCTTACCTGAGTATGGCAAGCTCAGAAACTTACATCAGTACTAATATTGTGTAAGAATTTTGAAATGTTTTCATGAACTAAGTCATGCTGTTCAGGAGCAGTGGCAGAATAAAAGCAAATGTGTATACTTCGGGAAGGATATAGGAAAAAGTTGTTCATGATACCAACAGCAGTAATAAAAGATTTTGGTTCTAAGTTGAACTTACTGTATGCAATGCCAGTGAATGTGATGCCAGTGTTCTAGATTTGAAATACAACTGGATGATATTCTGGTGAGGATTATCAGCTTTTGCAGAATATATTATTACAACAAGAATCTTAAGTCATTTCTGTTTCATCTGGTTCATACTTTTGTGGTGGTGTTACTGTGATAGTGTTGGAAATATGGGTAAACAAAAATTGTAGGGATTAAATACCAGTACAGTTTCAGAAGTTCTGGACACAAAGTGATGGACATTAATACAGATAGCAGCATCTTTGTATGTGTCAGGTTTTTAGTAATATGGGAAATAACAATTTTTCAAGGAAGATTACTTCTTGTTACATTATATTGTTGACCCTCAGGATGTAATTTTAAATGCCACACTTCATGCACCATAACACTGCTGTATGATACAGCTTGTGGGAGGGGGGAACATGTACAACAGAACAACAGATAACGATGATTATAAATTAGCAAAACATGTATACTGAATTCCTGTTGGTGTGTGTATGTGAAAGTGGTAGGGTGTCACTGAGAAAACAAGCAAGTCACATGCCACCTGATGTGATGACAATCAAGTAGTTTTTTTGCTAAATTCAGTTAACAAAAGTTTATTATATCATTGTCTGTGGGCATGTTTAATGTTTAGCCCAGAATGTTATATCAGAAGATAGGTTGTTCAAAAACAAGCAACACTTTTGAAAGCTCACTCATTGTAGGGAATTTCTTGCAAAATGATCCATCCACATTTGCGTATGCTTGTATGACCACTTTTATTGATAAGGTATATGAGTTTTGCTTTTAGAATTTTTCATAACCACCTCTACAGATTCACCAAATATCCATCACATTTTGTAAAAATGTTTTGAAATGTGCTTTATGTTTTGTTGTCTGTTGAAGTTGCACTATGAGGAATTATATGAAGTTTAATAGCTCATAGCTGAACCGTGTCTTACAAGTGCATAAGCTCAGCTGATGGCAAAGACCATACTGACTGCAGAATACTCAGTCAGGTGGTCGAGAACTTGGTGAAAAGACTCCATCGCCAGATGCTGCTATCATGCTCACCTGTATCCCAGTACCCGGTTCCTACCTGAGTGACTGTTGCCCTCTTTGTCCCAGTATTTCGAAGTGACAAGACTCTACTCTTTGCACTGTCTTTGTGTGCTTACTTGTTTTCCCAGTTCAGAGTCTCTCTAGCTTTCTCTGTGTTTTCTCTGTTTCGATGAAGAGTGTTTATCACTCATTCTTAAGCCCCTTGACACGATACATAATTGAAAGTGTACTATAAGACAATGGTGTACACTTAAGGGAGCCAACTTTTCAATGGGTACTAATTGTTTTCAATTTTTGCTGCTCTCATGTAAACATTTCCCAGAAAAGTGTATATATATTTAGAAAGGAGAAATTCTGAACTGCACAATAAAAGGAAAATAAACACCTGTTTGCAGGAGAAAGTAAAATTACAGGGTGTTAGGATAATAAACACATCCATGCACGTATGATGAGAAGTACAATGTAAACAAACCAAACTGACCAAGAACCTGCATTCCGTCAATGACTGATATGCTAAAAGTATCTCCATCATGTGCTCAAACCTCTCTTGTTCATTTAAAATCAAAAACAAAGCCATATTAACCTCATAATCATCGCCAGAATCACTGTGAACAAGAATCCCAGCTTTTCAACCTCGTGGTCAGTCCCAATCTCGCTCATTTTTGTGCAGAAACTTGTAGAAATTAATCGAAGAACAGCAAAATGGCGACCATGTGAAAGGAAGAAGGCAGACGCCATGCAAAAGAAGCCCTCTGATTGGTCAGTTTGTGTTTGCTTTATAGACTGAACAGTGTGCAGCGTCAGCGGGAGATATGAATGGAGTCACGATTATGGCTCATTGTGTTTGGACGGTCAAGCCACAATCATGGCTTATCATCCGGAGCGGGTTAACTTGCACTATGCTGCCCCTCTGTCTAAGAGGCTCGCCTTCTAAGGGATCTCTAGGAGATATCTCCTTATGGCAAGCCTCTATCCCATGCAGAACACCCACCTGGGACCTTTTCCTTGTCTTAAAGTTCCTCTGCAGGACAGCTCGTGTCAGTGATCGTTTCAGAAAAACTGCCTTCTCATCACTCTCACCTTTGGCAGTCACTACGGTAAAGTACGTGGCCTTACCGGGCGACGGCTCCCTCACCCTCCTACTGGAATTCTTAGCCAAAAATCAACATTGGTGTTCCCCTTGCCCACTTTTCGTGATTTACATTAAACCTTTCTCCTTCAGTGACAGTCCGGATCACAACCTTTGTCTTGTCAGAATGCTCCACCACTATCTTCAACACTCCACTCCTCTAATGCACCCTCAGCAGTGCCACCTTTTCATCTCCTTTAACCCTGATTGCTCGGTCAGTATCAAGCGCTCCTCTCTACTTGTGGATCTTGGGCATCATTAGCAAGGCTTACAGGGTGCAGGGACAGCAGATTGACTCCTCCAGACCCAGTGCCCATGAGGTCCAGGCCTGGACCTCCTCCACATGTTTTCACCACAATTTCTCTCTGACAGCTTCATCTTCTTCTACCTCATGAACATCTCACGACATGCAGAGATGGGTCCCACGGAATCCGTCAGCTGTTTGTGTCCAAAACATCATCTCTGCTTCCAACCATTAACATGCATTGTCTCCCATCTTCCAGGTAGTACCACTCTGCACTTGAAAGATATGGTTGTTATGTGCTACTGAATGGTGGATTTTAATTCAGATCCCCTTTGAATAGACCTACTTACCATATCTTATGACTTAAACCCACCCACCTACTTTGCTGTCCTCTATCTGGCAGTTGGCAACAGATGTTTCTATCTAGTCTACTTCACCAAAGAGGACAGCAGTCACTTCGGCCAGAACCAGGTACCAGAATAGGGGTGGGGTGAGAACAGCACTGGCAGTGGACATCGTTTTACCAAGTTCTTGCTACCCAGTCAAGTGTTTTGCCATTAGTATAGTCTGCCACATCAACTTAGCTTATGCACTTGTAAGATATGGTATGTTTATAAAAGGGGGATTTGAATTAAAATCCCCATTACATGTCTTTACATGGATTACATGTCAAGGTGATCTTAGCAATGCTCTAATCACCCATGAAATGAGTAGTGAGTTGTTGTTAATCTTTCACTGCTGTCATCACCCTTGAAATGACTTATTCTCAATCTTTTCACTGCCGTTATGTGTTTGGAAATGTCACATGCAGATGAGTTCATTAGATTTTCATCATGTACTGCGACAATTAATGTTTCAGTCTTAAAAGGCTGGAGATATATCTTCAAATATCCTTTCCTCTATCATGGTATGAACTGTTTTGCAAGGTTCTTTCCTGTTAATGTTCTTTATAGTTGTAAACCTGCAACACATTCAGAACTTAGTGGAACATAGCCTTAGTGGAACATAGCCTACTACAAATACAGAATAGAGTTGGCTAGCAGACTTAATTTAGTGTTTTGCAGAGAACTTTGATGTCTTGTGATTTATTTGAGCAGTTGCACTGATAGTTGTATTTGAATGCTGACCACTGATACTCAAGTACTCTTTAAGTTAGAACATAAACTTCAGAGCTGGGAGCCATTATCATTGTGGTAAGGTTTTTTTTTTTTTTTTCAGTGAACATTGTCAGACGCAAACTACTTTTCATGTAGTAAATCTGTTCATCAAATTTTCGTAGCTTATTTTGATAGTTTCTGTAGTTTTGAGTTTGTTTTGTTGCATGTTTTATTATATCTTTTTTCATCCTCTTGTTGTATGTAAAAGTGGTTATGTATTGTCTTCAGAGTTTAAAGTAAAATTTGATAGGACATGTAGAAAATGTATATGGAAACTGTGGTAGATGCATTGCTTAACATGTGTGTAACCTGTAGCCTAATTAAGTCTTTACTTGTAATTGCACGATGAAACATTATTGCATATTTGTTTATATTGCAGTCAGGTTTTCCTTCCCCCTTTGCTATTCCTTTCCCCATTGCCTTTCAGCTTCAGTTCTCTGTGTGTTGGAAATAGTATTTTTAAATTATTTGTTCATTTGTTACTGTTTGATGATTCTTATAAGAAAAAACTGACAAATATTCATTGTAAACGTTTACAAAGGTGTGTTCAGTGCTGCCAATCATGTTCGGCCAGAAAAGATTACACTGAGTGAACATGGCTTATTTTTTGATATGCATGCTCATAAATGCATGTGCATGCAAGCACACACACACACACACAGACTCATGTGCACACACACGCACACACATGCACACACACACACACACATGCACACACACACACACACACACACACACACACACACACACACACACACACACACACACACACACAGATTTTCTCTCAACTCTCTCTCTCCCCATCTCTCTCTGGCACATATGTTGCAAAATGTTGATTCAAATATAATATTGAACACAGAAAGACATTGTAAATATGGTTTGACCATTTTTTTTGGTATTGATTTGTTTGAAAGACTAAATAATTCTGAGTGCCATCTGGCATAGTAGGCTACATAGTGGTAATATTCTGAATGAGTAAAGAAACAGATTTTAGGATTATCTAAGATTTTTGCCTGCTTAATGGTGACAGGCCTGGATGAACAAGGTCGATGTGTTTTTGTTGATCCCAGAAATTCAGTTTGTTAAGATCTGGAGTGAGTGCACCAGAAATTCAGTTTGTTAAGATCTGGAGTGAGTGCAAGTCAGCCCAGAGTGTGTATGCTGTGCTGTTGCATGAGGGTATACCTTTCTGGGTTTTTCTTTTCAGTCCAAACAGTATTTTCTTGGATACGTATATGTGCATTGTTCAAACCACTCTGTGCAGGGACTATGTTGCTGCACAGTGCGTTCTGTGGTCCTTGGTGGATATGAATGCTTTACAAGATCTTAAACATGTGCATTTGATGTTTTATTTGCATATACACATGAAGGAGGTTCAGACACCAAACCTGCACCTAAAAACATCCATGCATCATCCACCAGACTGCATCCAGGCAGGCACACCCATTGTTGTAAACATAATCATACTGTGGAGTAGTAAGGTGAGCTCACAATGGGGTTTAACATGTGAGGCTAACACTTGAACAACAACACTGGATTGTTGCATTATTTCTTTGACCAGGGCCATTGTTTTGAAGAGTGCTGATTTAGACATATGTCTCCCTAGAACAAGACACTTGGATCTCCCAAACATCATCCTTCTGGATGTATCTAAGATTATGCAACAGTCACTTGATTTTTCTCTTAGGGTTGACCCATTTGTGAAAAGGATGGACTGCCATCATGTTGCCAGTTCTAGAAATTGTGTTTTGTTGGACCTACTGCATTCTTGCTACTTTATGATGCCTTGTGAAAACAGGCCTTTCAACTGGACATTGATTAGTAAGGCCTCTCTCTAAGCTAGTCTGTTTTGCACTGTAAGATTACTGATTTGGCATTGCTGGATGCTGCTATGTTTGTTTTTTTTTTTTTTTGCTTTTGCAGTTTCAAAGTGCTTCTGTTAAGTACTGTTGCTTTAGGTAGTGGTCTTGTCTGTTTGAAGTAGACTTGGTGTTGTGTTTTGTCTTTCATCCTCAGTGCTTCTACTGACAGTAAATCGTTGAAAGAGATATTTAAGAGGTGGTATAGACATACTCATCCTCAGTGCTTCTGTTGACAGTAAGTCATTGAAAGAGATGTTTATGGAGGTGGTATAGACATCTTAAAGTACCAGTTACAGTTTCCACTGTAACTTATACTTTCAGGTGTCTATATCATCTTTATCTGTTTACTTTTCACCAACACATTTTTAGATCTTAGAACAGTCAGAATGGTTATGCCAAGATGGAATGAATGTGCTTGTTTTAAGTACCTATTGCTAATTATGCCATTGGCATATAAAGCAATGACTAAGATCTTCCACACCTTTCTGTTCTAGGTTGTCTTCTTTATGGTATTATTGGTGTGTTTCAAACAGTGAGTTCTCCTACAGTTTGTTGCCAGTTGTTAAATGGTTTTCTTTTCGTATGTCTGCTTTCTGGTGCCCTGTGAAGCAGTCTGGGGTAATGTTACTCTGCTGTCTCATCTCTAGATGTTGTGCTCAATCCATGTCAATCGCCTTTTCACAGTGATGGTGTCCATACCCTCTTGCTTACATTGGTTGAGTAGATGTCAGTTGGAGATGATACTGGGTCAAGAGTTTTTTTTTTATGAATTTCAAGTCATGAAATAGGGTGGAATAGACACAGCTCTAATAGTTTCAGTTTGCTGTTGATGCCTTGTGGGGGGTTGGATCTACACATTTGGCATTCTGAACTTTTTTTTTTTGTCTTGCTGAGATGACCTTTGTGATGGCCTGCGTTAATTTACATTTTTTACGACATCTTCTGTTTCATTGAACAAATATACTCCTGCTCAGCTGTAAATGAATTTTATCAGATAAGAATACATCAAAACAGTTGTCAAGTTGAGGGAAATAATGGGACTGGGCCTGCATCACCTTTCAGCTGATGTATACAAAAGTTGTTTGCGTTTACCCACAGATTTCATTTTAAAGTAGAAATTTTGCAAGTTATCAATCTGGAATGTCATGATATTAAGCAGACAAGAAAACAAGGGAGTGCTTATTCTTGCCTGCATGCCTCTTAACTGAGCTGGAAAAAGTACTTGTAAAGTTACCTGACCTGTTCACAAGGTATGCAGTCTGGGGATTTTTTGTAACGTTATTTTGCCTTTTGCATTTATTTGTATTCCTTTAATAAGAAGCCAGACTTTATAGGTGAGTGTTGTGGAATTGTCTCTGATTTCAGCTAAAAGGTTCCCTTAACTCTTTGCTGCTGTGCCAAATTGTGGCTCATTAGTGTTCGGAAATCCCCTGGTGGTGCACTGGTGCACATTCTTTGACAATTTTTATTTTTTCCCTGAAATGGATAAAAAGGATAAAAGAAACAACTTCAGTATTTTTCGAAGCAGCAAGTCACAGCTGTTAGACTTAAACAGAATAGACTATTGTCTAGCTGTGCTTCTTCAGTTAATGATTTTTGAAAGTAAAGAGAAGAAAATGTGGGGCTAACAGATGTGGAATGTGTTCCATGCAAAAAAGCTCTCTGCCATCCTTGCTTTGAGATCTACCACATCAAGCAAGGCTTCTCCAGGTGAACAGGATTTCAGTGACTATGGAGTGATATGAAAATTATTTTGCATATGTGGGTGACTGGTCAGTTATGCATCTTGTAAAAATATCTGCACTCTGTGATGGATACCATTCTCAGTTTCAAACTATGAGTATGAAATGGTGGTTAACGTACTAATCATTTGGAAAACACGAGTTTCTGTCTCTACAAAAAATGTTTTTGTAATGGTAGTCATGATCAAGCTAAGACATTTGTGAAAAATGACAAAAGATTTTGACATGTGCTGCTTGAAATCTGTTCAGCTCATAATGTAAACAATGAAAACGAGGCTATGCAGAAATGACCCGTACAAGAATGAAACCGAGGTGCTTAGTGTCACTGCTATAGTACTACTACATATGCTTCTTTTTTTTTCAAATTTGTAAAAGTAATCAAAAATGGTGTGTCATCATGGTATTTTTACTACTGTATATAAAAAACGGTGCATCAGCAACACACTTCTGCTATTAGTCACAGCATCTGCAAAGCATAAAGATAATTTTCCACCTAAAGTCTAAAAGTAAATTGGCAGTATATAGCGACTGTTAATATAGCATCAAATTAGCTGGTTTTGAAACTGAAAATGTTTGTGTATGAATTTTTGTTATACAGAAAATCTGATGATTGTGGTTGTTAGATTTAACTATTATTTTTAGCCCGAGAACCTGCATTATTCACACTATACATGCTCCATGCTCCTTATTAAGTGACTGTTTACACCAAACCACTTCCTCGCCGTCCTCTCTCTCTCCACTCAACATTCCCCTTTCCCTGATTTCCATAAGCTACCTTCTGTGAGGAATTTGTATGCTATGGATTTTTTTGCTGTAAACTGTTGTGATAATCATCATGTTATTTGATTACATTCTGAAGTCACAGATGATTTGTATGTATTATTTATTGGTGTTGTATACATGATTGACAGTATCTGTGAAAATAATGGGTCAGTTGAAATTTAATTGTGTAGAAAGCTGGTTTTGAAACTGAAAATGTTTGTGTATGAATTTTTGTTATACAGAAAATCTGATGATTGTGGTTGTTAGATTTAACTATTATTTTTAGCCCGAGAACCTGCATTATTCACACTACACATCTTTAACTTTGTCGTATGCCAGATTTCCCGTCTAGCTGCAGACTCCCAGCTTCATCTCCCCACTAAAGTAAGATCAAGCATTTTAGCTGACTCAAAAATGAAAACATTTTTATACATGGTATTTTGTGAATTTTTGGTGTCTTAAAAGAAATAAACACAGATATCACTGTGATGTTGAAATCGAATCTTGACAGTCAGTTTGAAGGGAACAAACAAGGCTAAGAAAAGGAACAAGTTGAGAACCTAACATCTTGTGACAGAAGTGCCTGGAAGTTTTGCATCCTGAATGATATGTGTGCCCTCAAGAAAAGTTCAGAATCATTGGGCAACACATTACTTTGCATTTTCTGATGGGCTTTGTAAACTCCCAGATGTTTGGATAGGTTTCAAGTCCATTGATTTGAGTCATAAATGAC
This sequence comes from Monoplex corrugatus, assembly GCA_030674185.1. NCBI lineage: Eukaryota > Metazoa > Mollusca > Gastropoda > Littorinimorpha > Ranellidae > Monoplex > Monoplex corrugatus. Next base: position 59,497,367 of record CM060307.1, read on the forward strand.
AGATGGTGTATTGCCAGTAAGTTTTTGAAGAGTCCAGTTCCTAGAAGCAGCTTATCATTTGTGGTTGCTGATGGTGGTTATTTTTTTCCAGACTTTATAACTGCTTTTGGGATGGGGTAATTATTTTGCTGATTTAATGTTACTGAATTGTAAAGGAGGTTGGTGGGAGGATTAATGACTGTAAATCCACTATTGTTTTACCTTGCTACATTATTTCCTCAGCTGGATGTAAAAACAGTTTGTTAACCTATTTTTGATCTGACAGATAACATTTTTTGCTCTTCCTGCACATAATAAGCCCAGCACCACAGGTTGGAAAGAATTTGAAATTCTCTTGACTGGGTAAGAGAAGTGTTGACTATTTACATGGTCAGTGTTTGTACTTGCTTATATTTGACGAATTGTTTACAGTGGGCAGGCTCACTGGAATGGATGCATTAGACAACCAGCCAAGCAGAATCATCTCCGTGATGTAATTGTAAAAAAATTATGTCGTCAGTATCGTGTAGGTACAGTGTACCTCTCTTTGTATAACACTTTCCTTCAGATTTTTGTGTGTGCACCTATGATAAAAGCCTTTTTTGATTTCTTTGTTTTTAATCTAGAATGAGTATTTACTTAAATGCCACCTGTAGTTATGCTCTTAAACATTTTTCTTCAACTTCAGGTCTTGGTTATCAATTAAGGTATCTTCCAAAACTAAATACTATAACATAGTAAATAAGATTTTTTTCCTCCAAAGTAATTTCCCACTTACAACATGAGTATAGTAAACAGACTTTAATACTCATCTTTTTGCACAGAACTCTCAGGTGTGTTGGTAGAAATGCACTGTTCGCTCTGTCACCCACATCATGTATTTTGTGACCATTTTGTTATTAAAAAGCCAACCTTTTTGCTTCGTATAGTAACATTAAATTTGCAGTACAATTTTTTTTGAATTTGGAAAACAGTAGAGTTTGTGTATATCCAGGCAGTGTTGTATTTAAAGCATATTTTGTACTGAAGTCTGTGGGGGATGTTAGTGTACAAGATGCAAAATGTGTAATGTCAGGCAGACTGGTTATGGAATTCAGGCTTTACAGTGTTCCTGAACTTCATACCTCTGTGTTGTCATTTATTTCATTCAATAAATGTAACGAGGATAGATTAAGATGGCTATAGTTTGTTTTTTATTTACCTTTGATATTTTCTCATAGGGACAGGGACTCTAACAAGGACTATTGCTGATTCAGTACCTGGTAATCTCATCTCTCAGTGGCGCATGTAAGTTTGTCATTATCTGCTATTTGCACACATTTGTAACAAAAACAAAGAGACAAAAACACCATGTTTGCACCTTCCCCCCACCCAATAAAAAACCCTTTTCCTTATTTGTGTACATGATCTGTTTGTTAAAGCATTCTGTGGATTCAAGTCTTAGTAAACGCTTTCCATTACGTATTATGGAACATTTTTACAGCTTTTCAGCGTGTAGATTGGGAAAAACTTTGTTGAAATTCAGTCTGCCATGAGAATATATATTGAACGTTGATCGTTTTGAATGTTTTATTCAAGTAATGTAAAATTAAACACTTTTAAGCATAATTATTGTCATTTTGTAAAGATCAAGGGTTTTCTTTTTTTCAGATGTTTTATGAGTGCTGGTCATGTTTAATCTGTATGTTAATGTTGTTTTGAGACTTGTTCCATTCACAGTTTTCAGCTTCATGATGGCATTTTCCCCCTGTGGGGATGCCGGGAGCTCTTTCGGTATAAATTGTATTCCCACCTGGAAATTCTGTGCGAGAAATTTCCTCTTTTGTGTCATTTCTTCCTATCATTTTTCTGCCTTGCTGGTCCATTCACCTGTATGTGTTCGATAAAGTCTGACGTACTTTCTCTTAGAATTGATAATTGGGTACATGTATTAAGTGCGTTAGAATTGATAATTGGGTACATGTATTAAGTGCAGTTTTGGCTCTACGGAAATGAGATATGGAAGCAATTTTAGGTAATTTAAGCCTGTTTTTATGTTTGTTTTGTTGTCCTTAGTTATTTTCAAATTTGCATTCAGGTTTGTTTTGTGTGATAAATTGGACAGAGTGGTCAACACAGGGGCATCTCCTTAGGTTATGTGAGCAAATGCATTGCTATGTGTACTTAATTTTCTTTTCTTTTTTTTTTTTATTCCTGTTGAAGTATTGTGTGTTTTGAAATGGGTAATAGCCCCGACATGGCTCTATGCAGTCAGCTGGGCTTTAAACAGAAATAACAGTAACATGATAGTGTTTTAATTGAACAGCATGCATAAAAAATTAGCCAATCCTTTTCTCCCCGTTTACCCATGTTTGTGATAGGTTGTCTTCTTCCGTTTGGGATTTCTTACCATGTGGTCTTACTTTGGGGGTTTTCACATGTTTTAAAACAGATGAATGTTCGTACATGACTGGATCTTTGAGGAGACAAGTCAATCCAGTGATCGAAACTTTGTGGGGGGCTGCCATATGAAAACTTTACATTGATAGAAAATAATTTGTAAATTTTCTTTGAAACGTAACTCATTAGTATACCGGTTATACCCTTCACACCCCCCCCCCCCCCCCGAGAATAATCCACGAATAGCTTCTGCTGTAGTTGAGAAATTAATATGCTGTAGTTGAGAAATTAATGTTCCTTTATTTGTTGTGCAGCTTTACTTATTTTTCTTTCACATCATTATGGTTGTGGTCTGTTTCTATGTATTGTCAAAAGTTGCCCTCGTTTGATGGAGCTCATGTGACTTTAATTTCTCAAAACGAGAAAAAGTGCATGATCAGTGTTCATATTCATTTAAAAAACTGTAAAAAGCGCATATGTATTCATACATCATTTAAATGGCAGATTTTGGTTTTAATGATTGCATAACAAATCACATTTTTTCTTTGGTGTTTATTGTACAATGGCTGGTCCTTTGAAAATTACATTATTTTCTTTACAGATGCATGTCTTTTCACTGTGATCCATTTCATTGATGTTTTTAGGCAGGTCAAGATATGGATTAACATGATCAAATAAAGTTCATGTTTGAAAATGTTTAGTTTGGTCTGTATATTATTATCATTGTTAAGAAAGCAGTTTTCAAGTTGATGTATGTAATGAAGAAAGTCGTCTATCTGGGCAATATAATATTTCCATTTAAGTTCACACATGTATGTACTATGTATTTTTTTATCATTGAGGATATTCAGAGTTGTCTATGTTCTGTTGTCCATGGAAAGGACTTGATGTGGCTGGTCCTGTCTTTATCAGAAATGCCAAAAGATGTTTGCCCCTGGAGACCACTAGAGGGGCAGGTCTGCTATGCAGATGTATATTTGTGGCTTTGCCACACCATGTTGCATGTGGTTGCTTCTTTGTTTTGTCTCTGGAAGTTTGCATCTCTGATTTACTGGATGAGCGGTGATATTTGGCGAGAGTACTATTTGTATATGGTCAGAATTCAAAGCCACTATCTTTTCAGTGATGGCCTGTCAAGTACTCACACCAAGTGCTCAAAGCTCATCCAGTAAAGACAAGACCAGCCACACAGCTAACCACTCGACCTGGTGAAGGTCTTGTTAAGAGATCTAAACATTGGCTGAGTAAGGAAACACTTTTATTACATAATACCAAGCAAACTAGCAAATGACTCATTTTGATTTCAAATACATTTTATTTTACATGTCAGTGTTTATAGACTTTCTACAGACTCGGTGAATAGCAAAGGTCACCCCCCCCCCCTTGTTCTATCAACTACAACAGAATATATGCATTCACGATACCCTTTTCAATTCTGACTAATTACAGACAATATAAATATCCATAATACACGATCACAACTTGCTGCACGTGGCAGCATCAACCGCTATCACATAGTCCATCAGCACATCTGCCTCCAACAACATTCATTCCTTTGCCTGCTGACAGCCAGATCAGAATCAACTTCAACCTGAAGTCCGAAAGCACTGTACACTCATGACACTGAACCTGACCCATTATGAGAATCAGTGCTGCTTACATGTACCTGCTGTAATTTCCATCTGACCGAATGCACTCTCAGTTTCATTCAGACTAGAACTGGATAAAAATCATGGCCATTTATTAAGAAATGATTTCACTGAAGGCTAGCAAAACGTTCACACTGTTTTAAGACCAAACTACAAATGCTACATGTAGCTGCAAACAGTCCATTAAAATACACTGGGATGTTAGCAAAAGCAGTGTTTTCATGTACATAAGTTCAATCACAATAAAAACAATCACAGAATAGTTCTGCAAAATACACAGTTAAAACCCACAGGAAATAATCCACAAACAAGAACACCTATTACAGTGAACACAACTCAAGTAAAATCCAAGTATTTATTACAGCACTCAATTCTACTGCAAAAAACACTAACAATTATCAAGCACTACTGTTTGAAACGAAGGCATATGCCCACTGAATGTAAAGATAAGAGGAAAATGGGAAATGCCCATATACTTCAGCTAGACCAATCAACTTGCACTCGTTACATGTAACAGTCACTCAAGAAATGTACTTGCATTCCAGTAGTAGTTGCACATTTGAAGACAAGCAGACACACGCAAACAATGCAATGTTGCCATTCACATGAAATTTTGTGCCATGTCTTGTATGAATTGATAACACACAACACTGCTGGAATGTTTAATAGGAAACTGCAGACAAAAATTCAACTATTACACTTGAAATTTTTGTCTTAAGTATTGGACAATATTTCAATATCAAATGAGGTGTAACACATTCACAACAATAATCCTTTCCTACGTTCTACAAAACTATCATAAAAACTAATTCAGTGTTTCCATTTAATCCATTATATTGAGTGATTAATTCAACAATCTGAACACGTAAAGAACCTACAGCTACTTTCCTCATTGCCAGGGGGATTTCACTTGAGTTATGCTGAAAGAGTCACTGACCTACAGGAGATTGTTCAAATAAATGGCAACAGTTGTGACAGGTCTAAGAGGCCAAAGACGGGGTTCAGAGAGCTGTGGTTTCTTTGGCAGCAGCTCCTCCAGCAGCAGCAGCTGTCTGAGCACGGTGGGCATCACGTGGGTAGTACTTGGCCAAGGTAGACTGAGGGATACGCTTCAACATCTCCTTGGGGAAAATTCGCAGCAACTGCCAGCCAATGTCAAGGGACTCAAAGATGGTTCGGTTTTCATAGTGACCTGAAAAGACAAAATCCATTTGCTTTATCATTCAGACAATAATGGTCCATGAATTTATGGTACTTGTCACATGTCCAACCAACTGACACATTTTATTCCATGTTACAAAATGAAGCAAATCCGGATATTTTACAAACATTTTGTTAAGTACACAATTCTGATCCAACAACTGCAACAAATGCCAAAAACAGAACTGTCACCAAAAAAGTCTACAGTGCATCAGTTTTGTCATATGGTTCACGCTATGATATACCTGGACTACGTCAGAAATTTACACATTATTTGCATAAGTGATATGTCACTTAAAACAATAACTGTAGAATGTGAGACTGGAGTTATTTAGGCACAGTTTCCCCCCTCTCACCATACTTGAAACTAAATTTGGAACTAGCAGAACAATTCAGTGAGATCACCAAGTAGTCTAAAGTGATTTTCAGAATGAGTCATGAAGATGCAGCGCTAAAATGCACCTTATTTTATTTCCCTGTGTCTATCCTTCAAATCCAAACGTTGCAGTAAAGCATCTCAGACTGTTTCACCTATCTCCATACCCAAACGTTGCAGTAAAGCATCTCAGACTGTTTCACCTATCTCCATACCCAAACGTTGCAGTAAAGCATCTCAGACTGTTTCACCTATCTTCATACCCAAACGTTGCAGTAAAGCATCTCAGACTGTTTCACCTATCTCCATACTCCACCCTAACTTCCACTCAGGCCCAAACTTCCACACTGCTTCTATGGTGGTCAATTTGGCTCTTCAACAAGAAACTAAACACAAGTTTATCTAGTTGTGGTGCAACTGCCCAGGAATCCATGACAGCAATCAAGTTGCTGTGATATTAAAACAGTTCTGACACCACCATCTAAGCCTGCCTGCTCTGGTGCAGGTACTACTGATGAAATATCCAACTGCAACCCTGCAAACTACTGACACTGAATAGAAGACACTGAAGTGAAAAAACAGCATGAACGAAAGAAACTGAAATGGAAGATTTTATTCCAAATCATCTTTTAACACATTCCGTACCGCGTCACGAAATCCTCGTGATTCAGCTTTCTCTCTCCGTGGACCGTGTCACGAGGATTTCATGCCCTGAATCGTAGTTTGTTTCGAGTATATAAATAGAAAATTACTGACGTAATCCTTTTCCGGCAAAGGGAGTATACTATTGTCATTTCCTTTCTGCATTTACATGACGTTTGAAGCGGCAAAAATGGCACAAAACAGGTGTAATTTGAATGTTTGTCATTTTTTTTCTGCATTTACATGACGTTTGAAGCGGCAAAAATGGCACAAAACAGGCGTAATTTGAGTGTTTCTGAAGTCATCTCCTAACATTATTTGGTCAATAGTTAGTACAGTGACCTATTTTCTTGGTAGGAAAAGAGTTAATAAACATACTTAACATATCTTAAAAGTGCATAAGCTCAGCTGATGTACAACACCATACTAACTGAAAAATACTTGATGGGGTGGTCCAGGAATCGGTGAAAAGACATCCGCTGCCAAGTGATGCTATCAAGCCCATTCCTATCTTGATTCCAGTCCGAATGACTCTTGTCCTCTTTGGCGAAAACAAGTTAGAGCACGAATTTCTGTTGCCAACCACCAGGGAGAGGAGAGTGGGGTAGGTGGGCAGGTGTTAGTTCAAATCAAATCAAATCATACAGCTTATAGCCCAACCGACTATTACAGCCATATTAGGGCTAACACCACATCAAAAAATGACAATCAGGTTAAGATAAAAGGCAACACTTAAAAACCATGTTCACCATTAACCTTGCAAGTCTAAAATACACTTAAAGAAAAACACTGACGTAACATCATATCAGGTAAAATCTATTGATCTCTTGTAAAAGTGGAAAAATGCATCAGAAGGACATCCCTGAACCATGTAGTGCTTATGTCTCGCATCATTCAAGTCCCAACAATCAAGAAGAAGTTGTCTGATGCTCAACGGCTTGTCACATAGTATACACCATGGTGCTTCTTTGTTTAATAAAAGGTACAAATGAGTGTAGGATGTGTGACCCATGTGTAACCTGCATAACATGGTCTCTTTTTTATGGTTCCCTGCAGCAGACAGGAGAATTTCTTTCAGGTTGGGATGGATTTGGAGAAGTTTGTTATCTGTCTGTTTATCCCATTACTCCTGCCAGAGATTTCTCACATAACTGTGTACTTTGGATTTTACGTCTGTGTAAGGAATGAAGGATTTAGACATCTTTTCCTTTGTGATGATTTTGGCCAGGCAGCTTTTTCATTGCCTCCAGTGCCAACAAGGCCAGGAATCCAGGCAAAAACAACCTGGTAACCTTCACTTGTAAGAGTAGAAAACAGTTCAAAGAACTTCAGACACTCTGGGTGACTAATGTTTAGGCCAATAATTGCCTGCAACGCAGAAAGGGAGTCAGAAAAAAATGAGAAAATCTTTATGCTTGCATTTTAAGATATGATAAATGTTTATTAGAAGGGGATTTGGAATAAAACATCCTCTGTTTAATAACACATAACTTAATAATATCTTACAAGTGCAGAGTGGCACGTGTCTGTAAAGATTTCCTTTACTGAGGGTAGGGGAACGATGGGAAGAAATCCAGGCACGGTCTAGCCATTGGCTGACAGTTGTTTGGAAACAAAGGTGTAAGTCGATCTGGGTGTCCAAAGATTGATCATGTGCTTGTGCTATTCATAGTCTTTCAAATCAATGAAAATGTACACATACATTAACCTAACTTGTAACCTATGCCACTCTGTTGACATGGGAAAAATCGGTCACAGTCATAAGTGTAAAGGGTAAGAACAAAAGGAATTACCTTGGGAGATGAAATTCTTCTCAAACTTGGTTAAAAATTCCAGATACAGCAGATCTTCAGGTGTCAAGGCCTCTTCTCCGACTACAGCCTTCATGGCCTGGACATCTTTACCAATGGCATAGCAAGCATACTGAAAGTACAACACAACACCATCTTAAATGCTGTACACCATTACTTGTCAAAACGATTTTCTTCTGTTAATAGTACTCTGTTAAACACTCTTCAAGACCAAAAGAGTCCTTCAAATTTGATAATAATGATTACTTTAAAAATCAAAATTTTCTGTTTCTCTTCAAAAAAAAAAAAAAGTACTGAACAAAAGGGCAAAGTACAGTCCAAGCAAACACCCACCAGCTGGTTGGAGACATCTGAGTGGTCTTCACGTGTCATTCCTTCACCAATAGCTGACTTCATCAGACGTGACAGAGAGGCAGTACGTTGATTGGGGGATAGATCTGACAAACACAAACATAAACACATGTATCAAAGATCTATTAAAAAAAAACACCAAACAAACAAACATAAACACATGGATCAACAGATCTAACAGGCACAAGTACATGTACCAACAAGCACAAATATAAACATCTGAGAGCAGGGTAGGCGGGTAGGTATTAGTTGTAAGATATTGTATGTATGTTTATTAAAAGACGATCAGGAATCAAATCCCCATTTAATAATACATATATTAACCATATCTTACAAGTGCAGAGTGGCATTACCTGGAAACAGGTGATGATACTTGTCATTGGTCAGAGGTGTACCAATCGACGTACATGTATGGTGTTGAAATTAATTTTTTAGAACAGGAACTGTTGGTCTGGGATCAGATCGGACTTGGTAGTGTCAATTCTGAAGCCCAGACTATTGCAGAGATTCTGCAGGTTGGAAAGGTGGGAGGCATAAAACTGCTGACTGGAAGCCAGGATGAGCCAGTCATCTATGTAAAGGCAGAACTGAATGTCTAGGTGGTGAGTGACAATCACAATCTCTCACACAATGCGGGTGAAAATCTAAGGGGCAGAGAAGCCAAAAGGGAGGATTCTGATCTGGTAAACCCTGGAGTCCATACTGAAGCAGAGCCATTTCCTGTCCTGTGGGTGCATGTAGATTTGGAAGAAAGCATCCAAAAGGTCCAGGGATGCAGCCCAATCCCCAGGGTGCATGGCCTCATGGATGGAAGTCAGCTTGATAATACTGATGGGTGATAGGGGATGCATACAAGAACACATTTGCATATGAAAACACATGCATGCATGCATGAACACATACTTAAATGTATGCAAGCACATACACATATACTGACACAGGGTATACAAAAAACAAACAAAAAACAAACAAAACCCCTGATGAAACATGTAACATTTTCTCATAAAACCAGTCATCTGAGTACACTAATGAGAGTAAAGTGGAGAACAGATACAAGAAGTGAAAGTACTGTCTGAATACACAAGTTCTTAGCTCTTTTAAAAAAGGAAAAATGATTACAGGTGATGAAAATCAGTTTTGGTGCAAAGAAAGAGAATGAAGAGAGCATGAAAGTTTCAGCTTTACATTAAGAATGCAGATAATGTATTATCTGATGATGACCAGAGCTGTCTTTACGGAGTATAAATGATCGATCAAAAACACAGCAGGGGTGGTTTCAGAGAAGTCATTACTGAGAGCTGGCCGATTGGCCAATGAATCTTGTAAAGAGACGGAGTATGACAGTAGCCTTGCAGCAGGATTTGCCCACTCTGTTCAGGATGTACTGTGGGCATCCAGAAAGGAGAAAATTGCAAGTTTAATTTAACATAGATAAGTCAGAAACACAGACAAGTTTTTTTGCCATGCGAATGGTCAGGTATGGGCTGATAATACCAGTGTGGTAAACTTCTAGATTCACAGAACGACAAATGTTAGATTTGTGTAATGTAATGATTCCCAAAATACTATTTTAAGAGCTAATAGACATACTACAGTATGTGTAATTAAAATCATAATGCATATACTACAAAATGTGCAGTACCACAGTGAAGATAGATCATACCTGTCTGTTGTGCAACTGACGGTCCACATAGATCTGTCCCTCCGTAATGTATCCCGTCAGATCAGGGATGGGATGGGTGATGTCTGCAAAAGCATCAATCTTCATCAGTAAACCAAAACTTTATCTCTCTACAGTTACTTCATTACAAAGAATCACACAAAAATTAACAGATTACTGTTGCTAACTACACAAAACTATTTTTTCCACTTTAAGTTCATTAAAGCATTAAATTTTTTCAAGACAATGCATAACTGAAAATCGAATCCCTATCAAATATGAAAAATACCTACAATCATAAAAGCATTTTATCTCAAAGCGATGAGTACCTATTACACCACCGACTGAGCACTTACTCCATAAAAAAAAGATCATTATTACCTGACCCAGTTTTAACCAGTTCCCTGCCCACCTTGTGTCGAAATGGCATCATATCTGTGCTTCTCTAAAGCCCATAACCAGGACTACCACAAGGTATTTTCACTGTGGAAATTTTGGAAAACTACTCGTAGAAGGGAAATAATACTATAAAGTGGTTCATTCTGCCTTTAGCAAGGAGGCTAAAGGATAATTTCATCCCCTGATTCGATCGCTGTATTCTGTGTACTGTATATCCAGCTCACTGAACTGACTTCAAATGATAATCAGATTCAAGATGGTGGACTAATGGTGGTGAGAGATATCAACTGTTACCCAGTTGTATGTTTCAGTTCATCCTACGGTTTCTCCGTTCCATGACAACTTGAAGAGTCTGTCCCCTGATGATCCTGGATATGACCATCTGTACAAGGTCCAGCATGTACTGGACTACTTGCATGAGAAATTCCAGGTGTTTGAGCCAAAGCACGTCTTTTCTGTGGATGAAAGTCTGCTGCTCTGGAAAGGTAGGCTTCTATTTAGCCAATATATTCCATTGAAGCAAGCCAGGTTTTAGCATCAGACAGTACCTGTGCTGTGAGTCTGATGGCAGCTTCAAGATATACACTGGTAAAAAGGACCCAGTCAAAAAGATGCCGCTGTTTTGGAAACTTTTTATCTTCAGCAGTGTGTGTTTCTATCTTCTTTGCATATGTGCTCATGTTCAGAAACTGTCACTTACTCATGATCGTGACCAAGCTGTGTGTTGTCAATGGAAAAAAAAAACTGGATCATTAACCCTTTTGACTCCCCGCATCCTGTCCACCAGCATCCTGCATTGTCAACAAGCTAGCAAAGCAAAAACCTTTTGATTCCCTGATCCTATCCACCAGCTTCCACCACGAAACTGGTGGATAGGGTGAGGGGGTCAAAAGGTTAAGTTTTTGCAGTTGGTGGATAGGGTGCAGGAGTCAATGGGTTAAGTAATGCTGAACTTTTGTTTCCCTATCCCACCTACACTAAACATGGCCAACCCCCAAAAGCCCTGCAGGGTGTGTAAAAGGAAGCTGAAGATTAGGAACGATTTGCAGCATTATGGCCATTCTGTCCCTCCATACATGGACTGTTACACACAGCGATTTATGGATCACCACATGGAATAAAAATGATTGTCAAAAATATGAACACCAAGTGGTAGTCTTCATGTTTATTTATTCTAGAAGCAGTTTTTGGAATCTTTTGTGTAGTTTTTGAACACCAAGTTGTACTCTTCATGTTTTACACTAGAAGCAATTTCTGGAGACTTGTGTGTGGTTTTATGAGCTGCAATCTGTGTGTGAATATTCTGAAACTGTCATTTTCGGAGAAAAAATGCTGATCATAGCAACTTTCTTCATACCAATTATAAAAGAGATTCAATTATTACAATATCACACTATGAGGGTACTTTCCAGTAGAATGCGACCACTCTGTATAGCTTGAAAATGCATTTACAGAAAATGGAAAATTACTTCACAGAAAAAATCAGTCTATGATGTAATTCTGTGCCAAATTTTGTTATTCACCTTTGATCCATCTTACAGTTCTGAGAGTGTATGTCAAGGCCCTGTCAGACACTGATTTGAAAAATGGCAAAGAAAATGGCGTTTTCAACAGTGGATTATCGCAGCTACATCAAGGTATGTGTCACCCTCGGAAAGAAAGCATCCAAAATACTTGCGGACATGAGAGCTTTGGGACAACCTTCTGCTTCTTCGAAAGCAACTGTGTTCAGATGGGTAAAACATTTTGCAAGTGGCCAGGCCAGCACTGAAGACAACAGGGGGAAAATGCGAAAAAGCAAAAAGTGCGATGAAAAATTAGTGGCCAGTGTGAAGGCAATGGTTGATGCTGATTCAAGACTCAGCCTTGAAGAGATCGCTGATTGTCTCGACATTCATTCGTCAACTGCACTGAGGATCCTAAGAAATCAGCTTGGCTACAGGAAGGTGTCATCAAGATGGATCCCTCATATTTTGACGCCAGAAAATATGGGGGGTAGGTTACGTTTCTGCCAAGATATGCTGAAAATTTACAAGAACTGCGACCCTAAGAGGCTGGATGAAATTGTGACAGGTGACAAAACCTGGGTGTACATGTATGAACCTCGGAGAAAGTCACAGAACAAGGCCTGGATTCCTAAAGGTGGGATTCCTCCTCAAATCGCTTGTCGTCAACATTCACAAAAGAAAGTGTTATACGCCATCTTTTTCAACACAAAGGGGATCGTGCTACAGAAACCATGCAAACAAGGAGAGACCATCACCGGAAAGTTCTACAGACTCAGCACTGTCTGACATCAAGAAGTTTTATACAACTTCCCGACCAACCGCAGGCATGAGAGGAATCAAGATTCTTCATGATAACGCACCTGCTCACAAGTCAAGGCTCGTACGAGAATACCTTGCAACTGAGAACATCCATACTTTGCCACACCCTGCTTATTCCCCAGACCTTGCACTCTGTGACTTTTACCTGTTTCCACATCTGAAGAAATCACTAGCAGGAAGAAGTTTCACGAGCCAAGCAGCCTTGGGAACGGCGGTTTTCCAGTTCTGTCACATATACCCAAAGAAACCTACAGAGCGGCATTTCTACAGTGGGTCGAGCGAATGCAGAAGTGTGTGGCAGCAGGAGGTGGAATACTTTGAACAGATGAAATGAATAATTTTTTTTGCTGGTGAGTCGTTGACGTATAAGTTTGTTGGTCTCATTCTACTGCAAAGTACCCTTGTATAACCTGAAGGGTACGAGGAATTAACATACAAAAAGTCTAAGAGATGTCTCAATAAATGAATGAGCATAACCAAATTAGTAAAACTACTGAAGAAGAAGAAATCTGTCACTCCAGCAGGAAACTGACATGGACAAGGCAAGTTAACAGAGAAACCACAAACTGGCTTTGTAAGATAAGCTCTCAAGTGGAAACCACATGGTAGACACAGAAAGCTGGGTATCATTTCAAAGACAGTACCTAATGATGGGGCCAAGGGAAAGAAAGACCTATGGTCAAGGGACAGAATCCGATGCAAAAGCTCTGAAGACCTATACCTAAGAAAAACCCCTGGGTTTCAGTCAGAATGTAGCATACGGGTTTAAAATAATCCCTATCACTGGTATTAACTCAGTCACACATCAAAGATAATTGTAAAATGCCACAGGGCATGTGTCTAAAGTAGTTCACAAAATTTGTAATGCACAACAAAGATCACAGCAAAGCTACAATTTGAAAAAAATGATTAATTCACTGTGATCAACTGCACGAAGCCAAACTGCTTTCCACTGCACTTCATATAATTTCACATGTGCACCTGGATGAAATCTTGAGCCAAAGACAAAAACAAAACATTCAACAAACTGACCATCATTGGGCATAGTGAGAATAGGAATCTGTGTGATTGAGCCATTGCGTCCTTCCACACGTCCAGCACGCTCATAGATTGTGGCCAAATCAGTGTACATGTAACCTGGGAAACCACGACGACCAGGCACCTCCTCTCTGGCTGCTGACACCTACCATCAAAGATGACAATAATCAAAACATATTAAAATATAAAACCATCACTGAAAACTGGTGAAAATAAAGGAATGAGTCAAAATATGTAACCTTACCAAAAACCATTTTCAAAAGAATACATACCAAGAAATAAAATGTAAAAATTCCATAAAAATTCCACAGAGGGCTCAAAATGATACTAGTTGGAAAATACAACCAGCAAAAAAAAATCAAGAAAATTTCCTTCCTTACTGTTTTACTGTTAAAAACAAAGCGGATCAAATGAACAAAGTAACAATTTATCCACTTTCTATACAAATTTCAGTTGTTGTAGACAGCTTTATAAGTAAAGCAAACTTCTTACCTCTCGCAAGGCTTCAGCATAGGAACTCATGTCTGTCAAGATAACCAGTACGTGTTTCTCACACTGGTAGGCCATGTACTCTGCCGTTGTCAGGGCAATACGGGGTGTGATGATACGCTCAATGCTGTAATACAATAGCAGTTTTAATCAAATACAATACAATTTAAAAATACTAAAACTACTTGTAGACTGTCCGTTGCCCTTATAATAAACAATAAAGCCTGAGGACAGACAGGGCCTGCCATGTCAGAATAATGGCGGTGGGTATCACAGGAGGAGTACAGTAATTGCTGCCCAGTACAGCTGATCTCCCACATTCCATTTTCCCAATCGTGAGTGACAAAACTGCCAACTCAGAGGACAAATTGTCCATGCCTCCCAGTCTGAAAGAAACACTCAGTCCTTTGTCTCTAGGAAATTTTAAAAGGGCTAAGATCAGAGAGGGTACTGCATGGCCATACTGTTCACCATATATATGCGCATATTTTGTAACTCTTGCCTACCTAATCAGGCCCCAAAACAAGGTTCTCTCAAACACACAGCTCACAAGCAGGTAATTTCCTTATGAATTAAACATTTTGTGCAAATGAGTTATTCCCTTTTCTGAAACTTCTGTCCTCTACTAAAGATTGTTTGGGTTTCAGACAACCAGATAAACGAGTAACTAAAGTGAGCGAAGCGTTCTGGTCTGAATACAGGTTTGTCAAACTTTGTCAAATGTTCAAATAAACTAAGTTTTGTTCTACAGTTAGAAAACAATGGATTCATTGTTTTTTTTATAAAGTTCATCAACATACATGGATAAGGTAAACAAAGAAAACAATGCATCCAAATAAGAATAGGCCAATGAATCTCGATCCTTCCCCATCAAACACATACAGCAAATGATACAGGGTGCTGAAAACATGTTAAAAACTTACGTTGGATCATTGGCCAAGTTCAGGAAAAGAGACACATTCTCCATAGAGCCATTTTCCTCAAAGTCCTGTTTGAAGAATCTAGCAATTTCCATGTTCACCTGAAACACAAAACCACCTAGGTCTGAAGCACTGTTAAACGCAGCACCTTCAACGAGTATGATAACTTCACTTTTATTTACACTTATGGTGCAGGTCCTATGTGGAACAAGTCTCACACATGCATGTGTTTAATGTAGAATAATTTTTAGTCTGTTCTCCTTTTACTTATTAAGTGATTTTTCTTCTTGTTCCCTTTCTGTTCACCTTCTACATGGTCAGGTCCCATCTGGTGGTGAATGCCACTTTTTTTTTTTTGATTTCCTGTTGACTGCTATGGAACTTGGTGGTCTGAGGAGCTGTCGCACAAAAATGATTACTAATGTTTCATATTAGGAAAATTTGCTCTTAAATACTGTATCTATCTGTAATATGTGAACATGCTTTTGCGGGGAGGGAGGAGTGTAAAGGTGTGTGCATGTGTGAAGGGGAGGGAAGGAGGGAGGGGGGAGGGAAGGAGGGAGAGGGAGGGTAGAGGGAGAGGGAGGGAGGAGAGAGAGAGAGAGAGAGAGAGAGAGAGAGAGAGAGAGAGAGAGAGAGAGAGAGAGAAAGAGAGACAGACAGACAGAGACAAAAAAAAAAAAAAAGAGAGAGCATGAGATGTGCATGCATGTGTATATGCATATCACATTTACACTTGGATACCATTTTACATACTAAATTTTGTTCTTGTTATCAATGAATTCAATGTGCATGGTAGTCAAGCGGTTACAACAACGGTCTTCCAGTTGAGGGTTCTTAAGTTTAAACATACTTGGGTACTGTCTGTGGGTACCAATCTCCCAAGTCAACTAAAGTACAAACCTGATAGTGCCTGACGTCCCTTAAGAATGTATTCATACATGAAACATCAAATAAGTTTGTTATAGATTGTGTAAGCTATGTTTGGTTTGGTGGCTTACAGAAACAGGAAAACACCCAGTATAAACATTTCTCTATGCCCCTGACATTTACCTGCTTCACTACTTTGAGAGAGAGAGAGAGAGAGAGAGAGAGAGAGAGAGAGAGAGAGAGAGAGAGAGAGAGAGGAGAGAGAGAGAGGAGAGAGAGAGAGAGAGAGAGAGAGAGAGAAGAAATATAGAAATAATGTGAATTCTTACACCCATAGCAGCGAAGACAATGGCAAAGTTGTCTTCATGATCATCCAGCACACTCTTGCCCGGCAGTTTGACCAGACCACCTTG
Source organism: Monoplex corrugatus (assembly GCA_030674185.1). Taxonomy (NCBI): domain Eukaryota; kingdom Metazoa; phylum Mollusca; class Gastropoda; order Littorinimorpha; family Ranellidae; genus Monoplex; species Monoplex corrugatus. The sequence continues at coordinate 59,513,870 of CM060307.1, forward strand.
GCGACAGATCTGAGCAGCAATCTGAAAACAGCAAAACCACAAAACCTAAATTAATATAAGACATTTATGTCATTACAACTGAGCCCTAACTAAACAGAAGACAGAAGTATTATGTCACAAACAAGGTACAAACTTCACAAACCTTGTTTTCAAAAGCTCATTTCTGAATACCAACCAGCAGAATCTGTTGTTTTCCAAAGTACATTTCTGAATACCAAAAAGCAGAATCTGTTGTTTTCCAAAATTAATTTCTGAATACCAACCAGCAGAATCTGCACTATAGTTTCTGGGAATGCAGATACTGAAGTCAGTGGTAAAACAGTTGATGCAGACTCCAATCTTGGAGAGTGCTGATGAGGGTAACTATCAATGGTAGTAACTTTATACACAAACTGTTCCTGCTCTGCTATACAGATGTCAGGATCTCTGCAGAAAATATATTCCCATACATCTGCCAGCAATGAGAGATGGTGAAAATGATCCAGAAATCACACATCGTATTCAAATATAATGTTATTTGTGAAGAAACTGGTAAAAGATGTCAATAATATATCAGATACATATTCTGCAGTTATTCTGAGATATGCATGCAAGTGAACATGTACAGAAATAAAGTACACACCTCATTGTGCGGCAGACCAGCAGCTGAGAAGATGGGTATTTTCTGACCACGGGCAATACTGTTCATTGTGTCAATGGCCGAGATACCTGTCTGAATCATCTCTTCTGGGTAGATACGAGACCAGGGGTTGATTGGCTGACCTGAGCACACAGAATAATCACTGAATATAAGAAGGCATAAAATTCTGATGCATCAAAACTTTCCACTCTATTTCAGTATAAAAATGAACATATACACACATATAACTTAAAACAAATACTGCTTAAGAACAACAACAACACAGGCCTTGAATATCAAGTAAAGTTAACTAAAAAAACAAAAACAAAACCCACCAGGGCGCTGAATATCATGCAAAGTTAACTCAAAAAAAGAAAATCATCAAAAATGTACTTTGAATCTGAGCACCAGTATCTTGTATTCTGTGAGTGAAAACGCTATCTCAACATATTCAAATCTTTCACACTAGCAATCTAAAACATGCCAGTATTACAGTCTTACAACTTGGGTGGACACTACCTTACTTTGAGATATCTTACCTTGAATATCTAGGTAATCTTCAGCCAGCACAGGGGGGCCTTTGTCAATGGGCTTGCCAGAACCGTTAAAGACACGACCTGTATAGAAACACAAAGTAAACAATAAGTCACACATTGCATTCTCAACAGAAAAATATCTTTTTCTTCTTTTATCTAAACAGTGAATGGTGTAATCTGCAGGCACAAACCAACAAAATTCCCCTTTTTTCATACCTGCACAAAACTGCTGTCCACAGAAATTGCCTTCAGGGCTCTGGTACTGATTTCTCTATTTTTCCATCTTTAATAAACAACCTTCCTAAGCACTTAAATTCTGTATCTTAATAAAGTTTCTGCCTTTTAATTTGGTGTCCAGATAACCAAATGAATGGTCTGTTTTCGTAAGTAATTAAATTATCATCATGCTGATTTACTGATCAAATCCAAAACAAGTGTGACCGTCCACATTCAAACAAAATGATCAGTTGTCGAATGGATGATTAATTTACCAAATAATGGGATTGACTGACTGAGCGACTGACGGATGGATAAATGGTTAAATCTGTTGACAACACTATTGATCAGAAGGCTGTTAATACTGTTATTGAGTAAAGAATGGTCCTTTACAAGTTCAATAGGCCCCTAACCCAGTATAGTTAGTATGTAAATGTTTTATTATTATCATTACTGTTCATTGCCCAGCCTACTGCTCAGAGCCATATCAGGGATATCACAATCTCAAACAAAGCACACAACTATACACATCAATGACCCTGCAGAAATGAAAATCATGTCATTGCATTCATGCAAATAATCTAAGAATATGCCCCTGGTGCTGGCCACACTAGAGCACAATAAGCCATATAACAGAAGCCAAAAATGGCAAACCTCAATGGACTCCAGCATGATCAAATACAACTGAACTTCAGAGGAACTATCATCAACAACTGGCCGTCAGGAGATAAGCTCTGTTGCAAGATTAGTTTCAGTGCCATTCAATAATGCCTTTGCTAATATTTCTATCACATCATAAGCCTACTAACTGTTGACAATAACTGCTTCTAATCACAAAGCCAGACAAAGTGAGCATCGCCTTTGGTTAGAAAACCGTCGTTTTACAAAACAGGCAAATCTAACCTTTTCAGTGGTAGAAAAAAATAACTTCACAACTACAGTTGTTGTACAACATGAGAAGCAACTGCACTTCACAGTAAAAGCTTTAGTCTAGTTAAAATTGCCTAGTTAAAGTTGCGTCCATTCTCAAAACCTTTTCACCACTTTATTCAGTGATTTTTTTTTTGCTAATAGGCTGTGGAGTTTTAAACCAATATCAATATTTCATTGTCTTTGCAACTAATTTTCAGTTGGAAGCACTTAAAGGTCAACTGATATTCCTCACTGTGATAAGGCAGCACTTCAGTATTACACAAACTTACCCAACATGTCTTCAGAGGTGGGCATTCGCAAAATATCTCCCGTGAACTCACATGTCGTGTGCTTGGCATCAATACCAGATGTTCCTTCAAACACCTAGAAAGAAGTTTTGTAATCAAAGAAGTCCATTGATCAAAGCTATAACAGATTCGGGGTAACACTAACTTGTCAGCAATTACTACTACCTTTTTCTTTTTTCCCCCCCCAATGTCAATGCTTTCTTTGTGCATATTTGCATGCACTAGTACACACACTCTCTCTCTCTTTCCTTCTTTCACACACACACATGCAAAATGTGGGTTGAAAATATACACATGCACATGCACACGCGCGCGCGCACACACACACACACACTCTCTCTCTCTCTTTCTTTCTTTCACACACACACACACACACTGTCAAAAATGCTGAGCTGATGTGTGTGTGTGTGTGTGTGTGTGTGTGTGTGTGTGTGTGTGTGTGGTGTGTGTGTGTGTGTGTGTGTGTATGTGTTGTGTGTGTGTGTATGTGAAAGAAAGAGAGAGAGAGAGTGTGTGTGTGTGTGTGCGAGCGCGCGTGTGCATGTGTATATTTTCAACCCACATTTTGCATGAATATGAGACCTGCTCTCATAAAGAGGGACATGGTCAATTTTTGATGAAATCAAGTTCTCAGTATCATTGCGAAGGGCATAAAATTTTCTTTCCAACAATACACAGATGAACGTTTTGGGACACAACCATAGTAATACTTATAAGGTGCAAAATCTTGATATACAAATCAAATCAAAGTGTACACTCTCATCTCATCACTGACTAAAACATTTGATAATTCATTAAGACTAAAGGGTATTAAGCACATGCATACACAATCAATCTTGACTGAAGGCATCTGTAGTAATTTGTAGTAATGCAATCTATACCAATTACTTTAAAATCACATACGCATTCTTACCACGAACAGTTACAAATCTGCACACAAAACAGACTTGTACACAACGCATGTGTACACACAGACACACAATAAGACACAAGACCCACCACACACACACAAGAACACAGAGTTCACACACACACACACACACACACCACACGCACACGCACACGCACACGCACACACACACACACACACACCACACACACACACACACACAACACACCTGAACGACAGCTTTGGACCCGCTGACTTCCAGAACCTGTCCACTGCGTTGGCTGCCGTCAGCCAATGTCAAGTTGACAATCTCCGCAAACTTAGGAAACTGTTCAACAAAGTATGTTTAATCTCATCTTAACCATGCATGGCATGAAACACAATGTCATAAGCATTTAATAAAATTAATGATACAATGTATTATAGAACAAACTATAACTTGCAGAAAATATCAAAGTACTCAATAAAATTAATTAACAACAGAACACATTTACATGAAATATATCAAATGCAATCAATTCTTATTATTTCAATGTCAAAACCAGACCTGTTGAAATATTATCAGTATGCCGTTCAGCATCTGACAATACTTGAATTTGGTAGAAACATGTGATCTCATCAGATTAGGGATTATGCATGATAAGACAACTGCCATGACTATTTTTCTGTCTACAAGACCATCACACAGAAGATGTAGCATATGGAATCACATGCTGATGCACCCGCAAGTCCTACATGCATCTGATGCAATACTGATCAATGTTCTAATTACTAGTGCAAATCTATGCACAAGACATACAGCTAATTGATGCAGTCTGTCAATCAACAGTTATATGAATGACAAGTTTAGGCATGCCTACGTAAGATGCATGTTTCGCAAACAAGGCAAAAATGTGCTCATTTGAAACACTGATATGGCTCTAGTAGTCGGCTGGGCTATAAGCAATATGAACTTGAAACACTGAACATTACCTTAACATCATCCAGAATAACCAAGGGTCCATTCACACCAGAAACTGTCTTGTAGGCTGCAAGCAAGGCAAGATAATGGTGCCAAAATTAGTGACAACATGCATTTACACAGAAAAAAGAACCAGATTACCTAACTTGCAGAATCTGTTACAAACATTTAGTCTCATCCTGTAATCTTTGTCAGATGGACTTTTCTACTGTGTGCCCAATCTGCTTAAATGTACTGCTTTGGCTTGTAGTCATATTGTGTAAAAACTTATCTGTTCGAAGGAAGCAATCTGATCAAATAACTTGAAGGCTTCCTGACATTTACAAAGACCTTGCTGAAAATAATTTTCTACTGTCAAAAATGCTGAGCTGATGTTTCCTGGTAAATTATAAAGTCTAGTGTCTCATTTCTTTGCAGTATTGTCCCTCTGCAATGTAAATGAACCACTCTTACTCTGAAGACAAGGCCTGTTATAAAAATACAAAAACAAAAGTTGTCCAACAACATTGAGGTCACAGGGGAGTAAGCAGACACTTCAACTTCTCACAGGGCAAGCATTATCAGGGCAGTTGCCCATCTCCTCTCTCTTGCTTTTCATCTTCAACAACCAATGAGCAGGCCAGGTACCAATTCAGAGAAGACTGGACTGGAGGCCACATGCACAAAATTCTTCTCAGATGTGATCTGCATCCATGCAGACTGGAAGACAGGAGCTCTACCTGTACATAAGCCAATTTTGTGGCCTGTTAAAAAACATTTGCATAAAAAAAAGAGAAAAAAGAAGAAATTAGCAGAATGAGAGGTGCTGATGCCAAATATAAGTTAAAGCCACATGGGCCAAAACAGAAATAGAAATGGGGGAGCATTCAAAAAAGAAAAAAACATGTCATCAAATCTTAATAGAAAAGAAAACATAATATAATAAAGTAAAAAACATAAAAGAATATTTAACGGTTTATTCCATGAACACATATGTTGGATAAGAAGTTAAAGATTTGCTTCCTGTCTAAAATCTCCTACAACATCTAACTACTGGCCAAAGAAGTAAATTTACAAGTCAACTAAGATAAACTATAATTCAAAATCAAATGAACTGCTGAATTCCCCACTCAATGTAAAAGGATAAGATCAAAAGCCTGAAACCACTATATGTACAGGTTCTGCAAAATATTAAAAAAATTTTAATATGGAATTATAGGACGGTTGAAAACAAACTAAAAGTAAAACAGTGTACATTTATTCTCAAGTCATGAATTTCATGAAAATAAGAAAAAGTAAATCATAAAACGAACAAATGAATGAATGAATCAACCAATCAATTAATAAATATGAATACAAAACGTTGAGCCATTTGGGCCTATTGATGTAATATGACTGGTAGTACTTAAAGTCAAATATTATGGCACTATATGACTGTTAATATCTTCACTACTGTCATGTATTATTTCAATATTTTCATCAACTGATCCTCTTCACCTGTAAAACCACTCAAACCTCAACTAAGGCCTACAAGAAAAACATCTGCCATAACATTGTTTCCAATTTGCGGCTATTACTAGTATTAGCTAAGCGTGTGACTTAAACAAGGTGTTATCCCTGTCTCCTCCACACACACACACACACACATCTACAATAATAATGAGTTAACAATTTTTTAAAAATTACAAGAAATGAAAGTACGTCACTTCTGGTTCTCATTCAAATTTACACATTACTATCATTAGGAACTAATCTATAATTTGTCTCATTAACTTCATTAACTTTGTAAATGCATTTTAATCTGCAACGTAGTAAACTCAGTGTAAAATGCCCCGTGTTTTCTACTTTGAAAACACATTTTAATCTGCAACATAATGAACTCAATACAAAATACCCTGTGTTTTCTTGTTCCAACTCTCTGGATATTTCCACAGGCCATGCTGTCTACAACTGTGATCAAATACTGTGCAAGTCTTTTGCTTTTCTGTTATTTACTTATAAGAAAAATTTGCTTATACAACAGTAAACAGACATACTACATTATTAACACATTAAAAAAGTTAAATTTATAGTAAAAATACCATATTTTGTTAAAATCAGAAAGCATGAATAAATTATCAAATACTCTATGTCACACATTCTTGTATTAATAATTAAGTCATGAAGTTCATTCATACAATATAATACATCTGGTAAGTTTTTAAGTCCTATCAGTACTACACAATGTGTATCTGACTATTCTGAGGTCTGAAAAGAGAAAAATTTAGAAATGGTTCATTTTAAGAAATAATTTTCTTCTTCCACATTAAAATGGTAAAAATACTACCCATAACTTTTCTACTAGCAGACCTACAATTTCAAGCAACTTGCTAAACTTGAAAGGTCACAGCTTGAATAAACTTACATTAGCACTTCAGTAACTGAGTCTGTATCGTCGAGTTGGCCACAAGTGAAATTTGTCTTAAAAAAAAAAGAAGTGTAAATCTACACTGAACTATAAAAATCGAAATTCATTGTGCTCTATAACGCTGTCCTGGAACACAAAAAGCAAATCATCTGCATTCGACTAAAAGCAAAAACTTCTTTATCAAAAACTTGAATGTGTGTTGATCACCTCCTCCCCAGCAATTTATGCACTCATGACACGACGATGCTTCTTGAGTGAAGGAAGACAACAGTGTCACTTGCCGATAAAACTATTTTGCATCATAAACTATATTTCAAATACAAATTATTCAGAAACATGATTTTAACTGTGTTTTTATCATTCAGACAAGCTTCGTCTTTTTCATATGACAGTCAAGAAATGGCAAAACAGCAATCCAGATGAATGCAGACGACAAATCCAGCAAAGCAGAAAACGTTCCGACGAAGCGGATACCGAATATGAACAAAGACTTCACTCCAAAATAAAAGTCATATTAGGAACCCAAATTAAAAATACATACTTATTCTTGGTTGTGAAATGTAGTCTCTGGACACTGCCAATTTATGTGTCTGCCTTGCTGCAGCATCACTCAGCGGTCCATTAAGAGATCGCATATTCAGTGCTCCTCCTTTGCTCGCCATGTTGATTATGTCTACTGTCATGTGACTGTCACGCGCAATGACTGCTGTAAAGTATTATCCCAGAGTTGCTTCCCCTGAGATAACCCTTGCTAGGTGTTGGTGAAACACACTATAACTAAGTAAGTTGTGTCAAGTAAGTGAGAGTTTAGACTGAATGGTTTTAAATGAAAAAGTGAAAATAAGGAGACATTCACGCTCGACACAGTGCAGGAATCATGGTAAACCTACTCAGCTGATCGTCTACTCCCTTTGTTCAAGTCATGGCCTTTGGCAGTTTGGGTCAAGTCAGGTCATAGGTTAGGCATGAGGACAGTTGATTTTCATCATATTCGTTGTGATGTGTGGACATAGATCAGTCATGAATTGTCTGGTCTCTGACTCATGACTGAAGTTTTCTGAAAGTATGATCATTAACTTTCTTGGAGTGGATTATCATGGTTCTGCAGTTCGCAGCAGTTACACTTACAGTCACAGTGGGCCTACAAGTTAAAAATGCCTACACACTGTACAAGACTTTGAATGGTGGTGTGTGAATCAGTTGCACAGATAAGATGATAAACCGAGGCCCATTTTGTGCATCATGTACTTAAAGCATGTAGCAAAATCCTGGTAGAAACACACAAATAAATAGTCTTGATTATGCTTGATATGTGCACTCAGTTGGAAGTGCAATGAAATCAATTTTCATTGCACATCCAAATAAAGCAGGAGCTATAGAATGCGAACACCATCGTACAATCAGCTTGATGAGTCATGTAAAAGATTCTTTAAAGAATAATCATGATGAGGACAAGGAACAGAATCAAAAGAGAAATAGCTGAGGAGCAATGTGGTTTTGTCAAAGGAAAAGGAACTATTAATCCCATATACATTATAAGAACTCTTACAGAAAGATAATTGAGTTGCATGAGGATTTATGCTTATAAAATGTTTCGTTGATTATACCAAGACTTTTGATCGGGTAAGACACAAAGAATTGATTAACCGACTAGAAAGGCTCAATGTTAGTGGAAAAGATCTAAGAATGATAAAGAATATGTATTTGGAGAATGGAAAATGATATAATAAGCTCTTTCCAGAGGGATTAGGCAGGGATGTATTCTTTCACTTGATTTGTTTTCACTTTACAGCAAAACCATTCATGAGAAAAGTAAAAGAATGCCCTCGGATAAACGTTGAAGGGAAAATGATAAACAATCTTCATTATGCAGGTAACACTGTTCTAATTGCAGAAAATTAAAAAGACCTACAAAATCTTGTGAATATAATAGAAAGTAGAAATAAAGGGCTGGAGCTAAATAACAGGAAGACTGAAGTCATTGTAATCGGTCAAAAACAAGAAGCCCCCTCATGCAAAATAATGGCAAATGGCACCACATTGAGACAAGTTGATAAGTTTACATATCTGGAAACTGTCATTGCACCAGATGGCAGATGTATATTAGAAAGAGCCAACAGAATTGGCCAGGCTGAAACACCATTCAAGAAAATTAAAAGCGTTCTGATCAACAAATGCCTGTCAATTAACATCAGGAAGAGAATTCTTCAGTGTTTTATAGAACTGATACTGTTGTACAAATGTGAAGCATGGACAGTCGATATGCAAGGTCAGAACAAGATTGAGGCAGCTGAAATGTGGTTTCTAAGAAAAATATTAATAAGAGTTCCATTGACAGCAAAGAAAACAAACAAGATTCATGACCATCAGCTCTTTCTCCCCACAAAACCCATGGTGATACAAGCAGACTTACAGAGAAAAATGATTTCATTTTTGCAGCTCTGCTTTGAGAGTCCATGTTTAACAGGTGTACAAGAAGAATCACATACCAGGAGAGCAATTCAGTCTCACACTGGAACTAAGTAAAATGCCTTCCTTTCAACAATCGCTAGACTACTGTCATGGAAGCACTGCTGTAGTTTGTCCTCCGAACAAGATAACTCAGAATCACATATCATGTCATTATGTGCTCAGAACCAATCATAAGATTTATTTCAGTGTCAGCATTGTTATTGTTTAGTTAATGTATTTATTTGTTTATTATCATTTGAAAATAAACTCATGCCTTTTTAAATTATGAAACTACAATCAAAAATACATAAAGAAATAGAATCAGAACATACATTTAATAGTACAAGAGACAGCAATGAAAAATGCTCAAAACTTTGTGGAAAAATTGGTAGATGACAGCAGCAGCCACTTTCTCTTGCTCAATGAAACATTGGGAAGGTTGTCTACTGTTTTTTGCTGTAAGATTCTTTTTTTCCATTTTTTCTTTGTTGTCTTTTTTCATAAACTGAAAATTTGTACCTTGCTTGATTTGTTATATTAAATTCATGTTGTGATTCTTTTTGTTGTTGTTGTTGTTGTTGTCTTTTTCTGATTTCTATGTTCTTGAATGTTGGCAATTATTTAGATTATGAGATTACAATTTGTTCTTGTTTTTTGTATTATGGGACTGTTTTGGGTCATCTTTTCTTTTTGCTTTCCTTTGTCTTCTATCTTTGTCTCATACTTGTTCTTTCAATTATGTCACCAGTCATCTTTGACCTTCACAGGGATGAAAGAAACTTTGTATATATGCAGTGATTAAGTCACTTGTAATAAATCTTCAGTTTGTTTGCTTTCAGTTCCAGGGAGCTGATCCTGTCATCGTGATCAGTTCATCAACATGCCTCGAATGAGGGATCCTCTGACTTTGAAAAACACTAGCATCAGTGTGATTGCTCGTAATTTTGATCGCATGTGGGGTCAGCACTTTGATAAACAGCTTGGTGATTTACCACGATTGCTGCACGTTATTGGACCTTTTGATGATTTGCGTAAGTCACTGAAGGACTTGTCATCGAATGTCTTGTTTTACTGCACATCATTTTGTACACAGTTTTGTTGTTGTTGTTGTTGTTGTTTTTGGTCATTATTGTTTTGTATCCGTATCAGACTTGAACAAGTGTGCAGAATCAAGAGAACAAAATTGAGAAAGTCTATTGTTAGTTAAACATGCATAAGAAAGTTTGCACATCCACACATCCACAAAAGGGAAAGGATTTTCATTTCCTCTGGCAAAATTTCAAATGTTTTCACATTTCCAAATAAAATTTCAAAGGGTTTTCAGACTTGCCTTTCTCCTTGTACTGGTATTTTAAACATTAGGATAAAGTTGTACTATTTTTATTTATATAAACTATGTATGTAATATGAAAATGTTAATGGTGCATTTTGCTTGTACACTTGTGTATACATGGGCACAAGTGTACGCACACATGTATGTACATATGGCATCAAGCATGCATGAATCAGGTACACACACATACACACACACACGCACGCACGCACGCACGCACGCTCGCACGCTCGCTCGCTCGCTCGCTCACTCACTCACTCACTCACTCACTCACTCACTCACTCACTCACTCACTCACTCACTCACTCACTCACTCACCCACACACATACATGCACGCACATGACGTTGAAAATATGTGTTGCATGCACACATGTGTTGTTTCAGAGAGTTGTTTGTGTTTTCATTTTTGTTAAGACTGCTGTAATAGTAGTTGTGTGTGTGTATGTCTGTGTGTACATGTGTATGTGCAAGGAATTTTCATTTTATTTCTGTCTTGTTGTGTGTGTGTATGTGTGTGTGTGTGTGTGTGTGTGTGTGTGTGTGTGTGTGTGTGTGTGTGTGTGTGTGTATGTGTGTGTGTGTGTGTGTGTGTATGTGTGTGTACCTGATTCATGCATGCTTGATGCCATATGTACATACATGTGTGCGTACACTTGTTCCCATGTATACACAAGTGTACAAGCAAAATGCACCATTAACATTTTCATATTACATACATAGCTTATATAAATAAAAATTGTACAACTTTATCCTAATGTTTAAAATACCAGTACAAGGAGAAAGGCAAGTCTGAAAACCCTTTGAAATTTTATTTGGAAATGTGAAAATGTGTGTGTGTGTGTGTGTGTGTGTGTGTGTGTGTGTGTGTGTGTGTGTGTGTGTGTGTGTGTGTGTGTGTGTGTGTGTGTACACAAAGAATTATATTTATTTTTGTCCTGATGCATATTTTGTGTGTTTATTCAGAGAGTTTGATCTGGTTTCACTTTCAGTTTCTGTTGTTCATTGAATGATATGATTTGTTGCATATTTCTAGCAAATCATAATAATTCTGGAAATGTAGTTGTTTCAGTTGCATATGTTATTATTGTTACATTGTTTCTCAATCTCCATTTCATGTCTGTGTTTTATATGAACCAGAAGGAGATTGTGTGTGTGCGTGTGTGTGTGTGTGTGTGTGTGTGTGTGTTGTGTGTGTGTGTGTGTGTGTGTGTGTGTGTGTGTGTGTGTGGTGTGTGTGTGTGTGTGTGTGCACGTGTGTGTGTGTTACAAATTTTTTCTACTTCATGTTGTATGTGGTACCTGCAGGATTTGATTTATTTGCAGATATCTTCCATGCCCCTGTTCAGAGTAAAAGATCTATCAAACATTATTTTTTCAATCTTCATTTAAATCTTTGTTTTATATAATATTATAGACCAGAAGGAGGTAGTGTGTGTGAGTGTGTGTGTGTGTGTGTGTGTGTGTGTGTGTGTGTGTGTGTGTTGTGTGTGTGTGTGTGTGTGTGTGTGTGTGTGTGTTGTTTCTGTGTGTGTTGTAAATTTTTTTCTGCTTCATGTTCTATATTGCTCCCATTAGATTTCATTTATTTGCTGATGTCCTCTATGCCCTAGTTAGGGTTAAAGGATCTATTGAACATTGAAACATTATTTGTATGAAGTGCCTTACAATAAGAATTCAAAAGGGAAACATACTTCAGGTGCACAAGAGCAGCAGACATGATTATCTGCCTTGGCCTTTTTTCAACTCATCTTATTATGTAGTAGGCCTACTTAATAGATTTGGTGTGGAGATTTGTGTCTGTACGTGCATCTGTATGTGTGGACGTATGTGTATGTGTTCAAACAAAAGCATGTTCTTGTTGTTTTCTTTATTATTCTGTGTAACACCATACTTTTTTTTATTAATTTATTGTTGACTTATGTTTTTACTTAAAACATTTTTCTGTCATGTGAAGAGTGCTAAGGGGCTTGCTTCTTGGGAAGTTGCATTGTATAAATCTTCATGATTAATATTTTTATATTAGTTTTCTGGTATTTTATAGCATACAGGTGTAAACGCTATGTTATTAATGTTGTTTGTATGGTTGGATCTAAATTTATGTACTTTTGAATCAAATCAGTAAGTGGAGGTTTAGAGGTGGTGGTGGTGGTTGGGGGAAGGGGAACGGTGGAAGGAAGAAGTTTTAATGTCTTACCATTATGCTATAAAATCAACTTTGCTGTCCATGGACTCAATGTACTGCCATTGTTCGGCCTCTTAAATTTTTAAATCTAAATGTTTTTTCTTCTTCTTATTTTTGTGTTGGTTGCTTGTGTTTGGTGTGACTTATTTTTGATTACTATGTAGTGTGCATATGTGTGTGTGTTTTTTTTTTTAAGAACTGACCAGGGAAAGTTTTTTTGATGTAGGGGTTCTTTTACATGTGCTGATTACTTGTTGCTTATGGTTTATTGTCTCACACACACACACAAAAAAACCAACCCCATACAAACAAAGAAAACTGATACATGGACCACCACATGAGCTTTTTAGGTAATCTTTTTGTTTCCAGCTGGAGAGCTATGTCAGGATATTTTTCACACACTAGAAAAACAACGTGTGCTGCGGAAGGCTCATCTGCATTTACTTCTGATGCCTCAGATGACGCATGTCCATTTTTCTGTTACCTGTGCCAGCTCCCTGATAACTCAAGCCCTGGAAATTTTGATGTACAGATGTAAGGTCAGAACTCTGTCATTATTTCATTCTCTTTGTGTATGCTTATATGTGTATGCTTATATGTGTGTGTGTGTATGTGTGTGTATGTGTGTGTGTGTGTGTGTGTGTGTGTGTGTGTGTGTGTGTGTGTGTGTGTGTTGTGTGTGTGTGTGTGTGTGTGTGTGTGTGTGTGTGTGTGTGTGTGTGTGTGCGCGCGCCTAGTTGAGTAAATTATATTACATATGAGCCTGGGTGGGTAGGCGGGTAGTTGTTATTGTTACTGTTGCTGCTACAGTTGTATTTTTTGCTGCTGGTTCTGCTGATGGTAATCAATGCATTTTGTGTGTTTTGTTTCAGAAATTGGTGTCTTTAGATCTGACCAACTGTATGTGCTTGTCTCCAAAGATCATCTCACAATGTGTCAGTGCTCTCTCTTTCCTCAGAACTTTGAATCTACAGCAGACCAAGATCAATGATTCCGTCATGAAGGATATTGCAAAGCATCTCCCTCGCCTTACACACCTTAACCTTCATGGCTGTCCAGTCACCAATAGAGGTGCTTTGTGGTTTTGTGGTGATCAAGGTGACTTTAATCCAGTGTGCACAGAATTAACATCGCTGGATATCAGTGCTACCAAGATCGAACTGTTCGGCTGCAGTGCTATTATTCAGTGCTACCCGAAACTTCGATGTCTAAGCTATCCAGATTCTCTCGAGGCTGTTGCTCGACTCCACAAAGATGAGGTACCTGTAATGAATGGTGTGGCAACTGATGCGAATGGAGAGAATAGCAGCATAGGTAATCGATCTGAGAACTCGCTAGTACCCACAGGCCAACACAAATTAGAAATATTATCTGCCACTGCTCTTCGATGTCGTAGAATTGAGCCAGAGAGTGTTCAGTTGGCTTGCCGTTATTGTCCTTATATTCGAGAAATATACTGGTATCAAGATGCCTCTGATGAAGCAATGAAACATCTGGCATCTCTGGAACATCTATGTATGCTTGAAGTGACCAGTGACAAACCTAGTGCTGTTACCTTTCATGGTGGTGTGAAACCTCTGCTGTTGTCTCGAGGCAAGGAAATGATGGCCATAGGATTATATGATGTCCAAGGAACAGATGTTGGAATGCTTGGTTCTCTGTGTCCCCAGCTTCAGCGTCTCAAGCTTGTGTCTATGCATGAGGAAGCAGACTTTGCTCATTCATATCTCACTGCCAAGCAACAGGCAGACAGCTTCAAGATGCTGCGAAAATTGACATTGGTATTTGGCACAGACAGCATCCGTTTTGATCCCTCTGACTTGCTGATCAGAGCCCAGGCCCTTCAAGAGATTCACATGATTGAGGTCCCTGGCTTGACAGATCAGTCTCTTCAGGCAGCAATTGCTGCTCATGGATTTCCTTGTCTCAAACAGGTGGATATTTCTTTCATTACTTTTATTGATAACAATGATAATGTTGTTTGGTAATAATGATAATGATAATGTTAATAATCATCAAAATGTTCACATGATTGATAACTGACTCTCCCATGCTTTATGAAATGAATTGATTTTTGCCTGTGACTGTTGATCATAGAGTTGTCTTTTGACCTCCAGCAAAGTCTTCCTCAGGATAAGTGATGGCTTGTGGTTGACTCTGTCAAGTTTTTAATGAGTGGTGGACAGGTGATGTAGGATCGTGTTTGTAGATTGCAGGGACTCAAATCCAGTGTCTCTGTTCTGTGATGAGCAATTATTTCTGATTTCCAATGTTAGTCTAATTTTTCTGCTTGACATTTTGATATGACTTTCAGAAGTCAGACTTTCATGTTTTTCCATGAAAATGGTTTCCTGTTTCTTTACAGTGTCCTCACAATACTGTTAATGAGGCCCTTGCCTAGTGTTCCAGCAGTCATGTCTGTGTGTTCATTATGATAGTTATCACAAGTTATATGATAAACCTTCTTTTATATGCCCACTTGTACTGGTTATATGGTAAACCTTCTTTTATATGTCCACTTGTACTGGTAATATGGTAAACCTTCTTCTTTTATGTGTCCACTTGTACTGGTTATATGGTAAACCTTCTTCTTTTATATGTCCATTTGTACTATGGTGGCTGTCACGAGTAGAAAAAGTTCATGATCAGCATCAAAATCAAAGGGCTTAAAAGTAGAGAAAATCCAGTGTGACATCAAGATTTCTTTCACACCATCTGTCCAAGTTTTCCTTGATTGCCTCTCACTTTATATCCAGATATTTTTTTTCATTATGTGTTTGTTTGACCATCTGATGCAATTGTGTTCTGCTCAGATAAGCAAACCTCTTAATTTTCTGCTGATGATTATGATGGTGGGCAGATGTTGGTCCACCTTTTCTCCAGTCTTGGTGTTTCTAGTAATGGCACATCTTAGAAATGAATCTCACTAGTGATGATTTTGTTTTCTAGCATCAGGGTTCAGGTTTGGCACTGGTGTGTCAGGATGAGGATGAAAATGGAAGTGATGAGATTGGCTTCTGTTTCAGGAGGATGTTGGGGGTGTTTCAGGAGTGGGACAGGTTGATAGCTGATGTTGTTGTTTTGGGATTGTGGGTGAGATATCTCTGGGAAAAAAATTGAATTTAGTATTCCATCACTTCTGTGAAAATGTTGCCAAGGTATTTAAGTTTACTCATTTGTTTTAGTACTATCTTCTTCTTCTTCAGTGTTGAGGGCCCACAATCAAACTTGATTATTCTGGCGCCTATAACTGGGGGGTTTGCAGCAGATAAATCTGGAGCAGTGGACATGTCTTAAGAGTTCAGTTTTAATCATAATGATGGTGGGGTGGGGGGTGGTGGGGTGAGGAGGTAGGAGGGGGAAGGGGGGTGAAGAGGGTGGGGTGGGTGAAGAGGGCAGCAAGGTGGGTGGGGCAGGGGCTCTGAGTGGAAGTGGGGGGGAGGGAGGGGGTTGGTCTGGTCTGGGATTTTGGAGGCCCTTGACACGAATGTGTCAAGTGTTGTGGCCTCAACTGTTCCTTGTTGGAGACTGTTCCAGTTCTTGATAGTTCTTGGCAGAAATGAAGCAGCTCTATACTGGGTCCTTGATGTGATCAAGTGGAACTGTCTGTCATGGCCACGTCGCTTACGGTCAGGTAGAGGGACTAGTTTTGCTTGTAGGCTGGGACAGTGGACAAGGCCTTGGTGCACTTTGAACAGCATAGAGAGTCTTGCTACTTGCCGTTGTTTCTCCAATGAGGGCCAGCCCAGTGTGACCAGCATGCTGCTAACACTAGAAGTGTTCCTATATCTGTTGAGGACGAAGCGTGCAGCTCGTCTTTGAACCTCTTCTATTTTAGTTATGTTTTTCTCTGTATGGGGAAGATGCATACTCTAGATGGGGGTGAACTAGCACTTTGTAGGCTCGTTCCTTGATCTCTGAGGAGCTGATTTTCAGATTCCGTCGGAGGAATTTGAGCATTCTGTTTCCTTTGGAACACAGGTTGTTTATGTGTTCGTCCCAACTCATGTCTTTGGCCACAGTGACACCAAGGTATTTTGTAGAACACTAGATGTTACGTTGTCGAGGGTATGTCCGTGAAGGGAATAGTCGTAGTGAAGTGGGGACCTACTCCTTGTGACACGAAGGGTTTGGCATTTCGCAGGATGAAACTCCATATCCCAGCTCCTCTCCCAATCGGCTAGGCATTGGAGATCTTCTTGGAGCTGTTCTTGGTCTTGGCTGTTGGCTATCATCCTGGATACTGCTGTGTCATCGGTAAACATCCGTGCCTTTGCTAAGAGCTTCTCAGGGAGGTCGTTAATATATATACTAGGAACAAGCATGGACCTAGCACAGACCCCTGAGGTACACCAGATTTGATGCTCACTGCGGAGGAGGACGCTCCACCCACTACTACTGCTTGCTGCCGATCCTTGAGAAAGTTGGAGATCCATGCTCCTGTAGTTCCTCTGATGCCGTATCTCTGGAGTTTATGCATTAGCAAAGAGTGATTGACCCGGTCAAATGCCTTTGGGAAAGTCCATTATGAGGACATCAGTCTGTTTGCCTCTTTCCAGGTTTGCAGTCAGCTCTTCAGTGAACTCAAGGAGTTGGGTCTCACATGATCTTCCTTTTCTAAACCCATGCTGGTTGTCGCTCAATATCTGGTGGCTCTCAAGGTGTTTCATTACTGCGCTAACTATGATGTGCTCCAACATTTTGCACACAATGCTGGTAAGGGAGACTGGCCGGTAGTTGGCTGGGTTGTACTGTTCTCTCTTTTTGAATATTGGTGCTACATGTGCTGTCCTCCAGTCTGCCGGTACGATACCTGTGGACAGGGATGAGCGGAACAGTATAGTTAGGCCAGGCGTGAGCTCCTCTGCCAGTTCTTTGAGAACTCTTGAACAGATTCCATCAGGTCCACAGGCCTTGTGGGGGTTTAGATTTTTTAGCATTGACTTCACGCCATTTTCACTGATGGTGATGTTGTTCATGGATGGTATGTCAGTATTGGGCATCCCAGTCTTGTCCTGAAACTCCTCCTCAGTATACTGTCTTCCATTCCCAAACACTGATTGGAACTGCTGGTTGAGGACCTCTGCCTGTTACTTTGGATTGGGTGTCATTTAGCCATTCTTCTTGAGGGGAGAGACACCCATGTTTGATGACTTCTGGTGTTTAACGTAGCTCCAAAAGCGCTTGTTCTTAGCTGCCTGGTCTGGTGTTTCATTCTCGGTAAAGATGCCGTTCAGGTATTTCCAATAGGATCGGCGCAGCTTCTGTTGTACAGAGCGTCGGAGAGTCTTCATTTCAGCCTTCAGTTCCTCAGACCCGGTTTTGCGCATTCTTTTGAATACTCTGTCTCTCTTGTGTATGAGTCTCCGGATTTCTTCTGTGACCCAGGGTTGGCTTTACCTGTCTCTTGTTGCTTTGTGTGGGACATGCTTCTTAATTCCTTCATTTAGTGTGTCCCTGAACATGGTCCACAGGTCTTCTGTTGAGGCTCTGTCCTGTGCTTCCAGCATCTTCTTGCTCAGTTCAGTCGCAACTTCTTTCAGGTTATCCCATTCTGCCTTCGCATATATCGGGATAATCCTTGGGACCTGCTTCTTTTTTATTGTGCTGACAATGAACTTGCAGAAGGGGATGTTGTGGTCTGAGAGGCCTGGGACAACCTCAACCCTTGGAATGAGTTGTGGGGCATTGGTCAGGATAAGGTCCAGGGTATTATTTTCCCTTGTTGGCTCCAGCACCATTTGTTCCAGACCATTGTTATTAACCCTTTGGCTCCCTCACCCTGTCCACCAGCATCCTGTATCATCAGCCATGACAGCAAAACAAAAACTTAACCCTTTCACTCCCTCACCCTATCCACCAGCTTCCTACAGGAAGCTGGGGGATAGGGTGAGGGAGTGAAAGGGTTAAGTTTTTGCAGCTGGCAGTTAGGTTGCGGGAGTGAAAGGGTTTAATTATGTCCAGGAAGTCTTTGTGAAGTTGGCTGGTTGAGCACTTAGGCTTCAGTGATGTTGTCTGCCATTGATGTCAATACTTAGGTTGCCAGTTGTTCTGTTAATATTCGTTATCTTGGTTTTGTTGATGGTGATCTTCATGCTTATACTTACAGTTTGTGCAAGTGATAAGCCACTGCAGATGTTTTGTCAGTTTGTTTCATCCTCTTTGTGTATCTAATCTGAGAGTGTTGAAGGGCTTCTGATAGACGCTGGTGTGGAATTTGTGGAATAATTGAATGAGTCCAAATGCCTTGAATATAGGAATTAGTTATGACTTACACCCCAGTGTGTTGACTGATTTGTCTTTTATGTGTATAAGTATGTGCATTTCAACCATTGTGTTTTTTTTTCAGGTGTGTGTATTCACTTTGTTCAGGGGTGAGTGGGTTTGTTTGTTTTGTTCGTTTGTTTGCCCAGGGCTGCTTATTCATCTGAGCTAGCCTGGCTTATTTCGCAGCTGATCTGAAGGCCATCTGTATTCTGCCTCTTGTGACCCATTGGGTTGGGGATAATTGCCCCACTACCAAGTTGGAGGTAGCTTTTCCCAGAAGATGGGTAGTGAACAAATTGATTTTTATATTGCAGATTGGTATTGAACTTAAGACATCGAGTCTTGAGTATATGACTCTACAGAAACTGAATTGCCTCTCAAATGTGTTCAATGTTTTGTATGTCCAGGTGCAGC
Organism: Monoplex corrugatus; assembly: GCA_030674185.1. NCBI lineage: Eukaryota > Metazoa > Mollusca > Gastropoda > Littorinimorpha > Ranellidae > Monoplex > Monoplex corrugatus. Next base: position 59,533,345 of record CM060307.1, read on the forward strand.
TGGAATCCTGTAACCTTTTGTCTTCAAATAGTGTGACCCAACTTGTGACCACGTGCAATCTGTTGAGTCATCTATCTCTGAAGGGCTGTCATAACATCATCTATCAGGATTTCCAGGAGTTAAAAACTCTTATCAAGGCAGAACAGCTTGACATGACCGTAGACTGGGACTGATGCATTATTTACTCTGGCGATGATACTCTTTCTTTCTGAGGTTGTCTTGAGCATGTGTGTGTGTATGCGTGTTTGTGTGTGTATGTGCGCGCACGTGCGTGCATGTGTGTGTGTGTTTGTTTCCTTTAATGACGTAAGAGAATAGCATGTGTGTATACATGTGTGTGTGTGCCACTGCATGTGTGAAACTTTATCCTTATGATAAAAGAAGGGAATGGTATGTGTGTTGTCTTTTCAGTAAAAGAGGAAAGTTGTATTTGTGTGTGTGTTTGTGTGTGCGCACATGTGTATGTGTTTGTTTACTTATACATTATCCTTTTTATAAAAGTTGACAACAGTGCACTGTTGGTTTTTTTTATCTTCTTTTTCGCAGTACGCTTAGCCACATGCTGCGAGTATGCTCGCTGCAGATGATCAACGGGCTGGTACATGCTCCTAGTATAATTGCAGCAGACTTTCTAGAAAATGTCTGAATGGGAACTTTCCCCAGGATTTCAGAGAGTCTGTTCCACATACACATTCCATCCTTCCTATGTCATATGACATTTGCAGTAACCATGTAATGATTGCTTTTATTGGTTAATTTGAAGAGAGAGCAGTTGACCCTGCCTAGCTTCAAGCTCTGTGTTTTCACTGACAAAATGGCAAGACAGCAGGTTTTGAACACAGATCATGTTATAAAATTTATGCTAGTGGAAGATTCAGATGAAGAAATGGGAGTTGACTGTTACTCTAGTAGTAATGACATTGCTCAGGAGGATATTCCTGAAAATGATGGAAATTGAGCCTTTGAAGGTGACAAAGAGTGAAGTGTCAACAGGATACTGATGTTACCCATATATTCCAAGACAAGGAAAAAAACTTTTGCTTTGGATGTGTGTGCGTGTGTGTGTGTGTGTGTGTGTGTGTGTGTGTGTGTGTCGTGTGTGTGTGTGTGTGTGTGTGTGTGTGTGTGTGTGTGTGTGTGTGTGTGTGTGTGTGTTTGTGTGTGTGTGTGTGTTACCTTTTACCAAGTTGTCTGTGGTTGTTCCTTTGATGTTTGCTACTCACCAGTCTGTCCATCTGCATGGAATATCTGAGTTTCAGTTTGATAAAATTAAGTAGGCTTATTTTGTGTATTCATAGTCATTAGTTAGGTGAATGAATATACTGTCATGTATGAGTACTACACACACATTGATTTCCTTTAACATTATCCCCTGTGGGAAAGCCATGGGCTCGTTCAGTACAAATAGCATACCTACCCTCTGGAAATTCTGTGTTAGAAATTTCCTCTTTTCTGTCACCCTCTTTGTTTCTACCTTGTTCCTTTGCTTTCTGTCATTTCTTCCTATCATTTTCTGCCTTGCTGATCCATTCACCTGAATGTGTTTGATAAAGTCTTATGCACTTTTTCTTAGGATTGATAAATGGGTACATATATTAAGTGTATTTTTGTTTCTAGGGAAATGTGATATGCAGAAGCAGTTTAAGGTGATTTATGCTCGTTTTAATATGTTTTGGTGTCCTTAGTTATGTTAAAGTTTGTATTCAGATGTTTTTTAAAAATCTCCTGTGTGATAAATTGGACACAACAGTCAATGCCAGGGGCATCTCCTTAGATTATTTGTGTAATGCATTGATATGTGTACTTAATTTTCTTTTTCAATTTTTTTCCTGTTGAAATATTGTGTATGTTTTAAAACAGTTATAGCCCTGAAATGGCTGTATGCAGTCAGCTGGGCTTTAAACAAAACTAATAACAGTATTACCTTTAAAATAACATGTCTTACTTGAGGGCATGAACAGTTTTAGTATTCGCTCTCAGAATTGTTCATTTTTGTTCACAGTAGACCAGTTTAAGAGTGTCAGATAAAGAGAAATTAATTGTTATAATATTTCAGACCTGTATTAATGGAAATATGAAAGGTTATCTTTTCTGAATGTGTAAATTATGTATATCTAATGTATGTTGAAACTTTAAAAAAAAAAAAAGAGTCCTCAGGCAATTTCTGTGCTGTGAGTCCTAGTGCCAATGCTTATCTGTTTACATGTGTGCATATGTGCTGATGTGTGTTAGTGTGTCCGTGTATATCTGTGTGTTGGTGTATGCGTGTGTGTTTATGTAAGAAGACTTATTTGTAGCATGCATGTGCAGTGCCATTGCTTTTCTTTTCTTGTTCTATGTCATAGCATGCTGATATCACTGATCTGTTGTTGGCCTATGTTGGTGTATACTTTTTCTGTGAAATGCTAAGTACCTTGGAGCTTGCTTCTCGGGTTGTTATACTTTGTAAATTGGCATGATGTTGGTTGGATAGATATTATGGAAGAATTTAAAATGAAGGAATATTAGTCAAGATTCTGTAGTACATTCATGACCATTGTTAAGTCGTTCCTTATGTCTATTTTAAATTTGCATTTCCAGAATTTTCAGGTGCATATTTCATGGCTTTGTATCTTGATTAACATTTAGTCTATCTGTGGATTAGAAAGTGGTTTTTAAGTCCTTTCTCTGCGTTTATTTCATATTGTTTCGTTGCTGTTTCCATGTGTCTGATACCGTAATTCACAGACTGTAGCATTGGACACTGGACGTAGTGTACCATTTCACATACCTTGGCCTCACAGCGACAGACACCTTCTCTTTAGTTGCAGAGATTGACATGCAGGTTGGTTATCAACAGCCTTCGCTGGACTGATTCAACACGTCTAGTTGAACAGCAAACTGATGATACACTTGAAGATGGTGGTGTAAAGTACGGGCGTCCACATCATCTTGCAATCTAGCAGAAATGTGGAGGAGAAAATAACAATATTTGTCATATGCACAGTCTCAGGCACATCTTTGGCATCAGCTGTATGGACTGAATAACAGACGAGGAAGTCCTCACTGATACCTAGATCCCCAGCCTCTACTACTTGCTACAGCACTGGTGATTCTTGTGGCTGGATCACTAGCGTCCACTGTAAGGTGGATGAAAATATCCCCGAAGACCTCTATGGTGAGTTGGCTGATGGCTTCCGATCACATGGGCGTCCTCACTTGTGTTTCAAGGACGTGTACAAGCGAGACATGAAACCCGTGGACATCAGTGTCAGCAATGAGAAGGACTGCTTCAGTGACCAAGCTCTTTGGAGATAGAAAAATGGATAGAGGAGGAATGAGGCCGAAAAGCACTAGACAGCGACAAGGATAAGGCTGCAGTGCAAGGATAAGGGTGCAGTGCCACAGCAGGACTTGTACTTCCAACCCACCCCAGCGTGCAATTCCCTGTTCTCTCGAGACTGATGGATGTGGTTTAAAATTGATTTAATATGTAACTGCACCAACACAGAAGGATCTGTGAAGTCTGGTCAAAGTACTATTTACTTTATTTTGATAATATTTGTTTTATTTCAGAGATATGAAAGTAGGCCTACACTTTAGCAGTGTTATTTCAACTGAACTTTTTTGGCAGGTTGAACAATGACTACAAAAAAGGTAATATGTATAATATGTATATTGTGAGTGAAATATATCCTCAGCTGTCAAATAATTGTATAAACCTGACAATTTTTACTGTGCCAGATCAGATCAAATATATATGAAAGTGGAAGTCATATAAACTTTTTACTTCTTTGTTGTCTGTAGATGTGTATGTGTGCGTGTGCACATGTGTGTCTGTATGTGTGTGTGTGTGTGTGTGTGTTGTGTGTGTGTGTGTGTGTGTGTGTGTGTGTGTGTGTGTGTTTTCATGACAGAATAATAAGATTGTCGACTCATACTAACATGTTTTCCCAGATAAGAAAGGATGCAATGGCATTCCCTCTGCAACACTTAAAACGTAAGTTCACAAATTGATCACTCAAAAAGACAAATCAGATATGGAAAAAATGTTACCACGTGAGCAATAAGTCTCTTGATAAGCTGATTCTATAGACGAAATGTTGCTTCCAAATTTACACAAGACAACAAATTCTGGAAAAAAAATTGAAGTACTAGGCATTCTATTAAAATGAAATCTAAAGAATCGTTACATTTCACAGCAGAACCTGTTCTTTTTATTGAACGAACAAAACTTGACAAAAAAGTGCTGCCACATCTTAAATGGGCAAGGAAGGGCATTCACTGTACTGCAGACTGCATGACAGAGGAAGGTCCTTTTTATGTCACGTAGAGATTAACAGAGTATTTTATATACTTTTCATTACGCATAAAGATGCAGTTGTGCAATAAAGAAAGATATATAAGAAACTGACAACAGTAAAAATGGGCGGCATCCTTGCATAACATTACGAGCATTTAATAGGGCCTCAGGACCCAGCCAGCTCATGGGTTTATGTGCAGGCTTAAGGCATGTGCCATGATCACCATTAACATGGAATCTGTGACGTTAGTGCGTATGGAATTCGTTCCGAGCGTGGAGACGTCGTCTTGAGAAACTGAAACTGGGAAAAAATAAAGTGGAATTTATGTTTTTGGGAGATTTTATGTATATATAAGCTTGTATGATATACACACGCGCGCACACACACACACACACACCACACACGCGCACACATATTCACACACAAAGTGGTATTTGTTTTGGGGAGGTTTTATGTATGTATAAGCTTGTGTGTATATGTACTCGCACGCACGCACGCACGCACACACACACGCACGCACACACACACACCACCACACACACACACACACACCACACACACACACACACACACACACACACACACACACACACACACACATACACACATACACACTGGTTTCAAATGAGGACTATGGATAACGGAAAGAAACCAGAAAAACACGAAAATCGAATCAGAACGCGTATTTAATGTAACGAAAGAAAAGCAACTTTTCGGCCTTGTCCTTTGTCAAACATAAATGTAAAATAACAAATAAATAACGAACAACAAACACAAAAACTGGTGTAAAAACATTTTCTCTTGCTCGACGAAATAACAGAGAAGTTAGTTGTTTTTTTGTTTATTTGTTGTCTTAATGTTTACGCTGAGCAAAGGCTAGTTGACCAAAAATGTGGGCCTGTCTTGTCTTGTTACATCAAATACAACTTCTGATTCAATTTTAGTGTTTTGTGGATCCTGTTTGTTTGAACGCGGGCGGTCATATTTGTGTTGGATTATAAGTAACGAAAAATGTAATTTTGTGGTATAGAAAAAGAAATTGTTCATTATGAATTTGGCGGTGTTAGTAATTGAGTACTTCTGGGGGAAACTTTGAATATCTTCTCAGTGGAACTGAAACTATGAATCATCTAAAGTTTACTGAAAGTTTATTTCTCTGTGGAATTGAATGCCATAAAAACAATGTTAATGACTTTGCATACTTTTTGCTGAAGGTGTAACTAAATACACGCCAGCTTGAAATAGCTGTTAGAGAAGAACTTTAAAAAATGGTAAAAGTATTACATCTGTGAGTGTAAAAACTGAAATAGCAGCCATTAGATGAACGATGTAACACAGAGGAATATAACGCAAGTGTAGGTAGGCTATGAAGCAAACTCACTCTACATTCACATGGTACAATTACGGTCATACTCATTCACAGAAACAGAAACAGAGTATTTTGTGCTCCCGAACCAACAAGAACATCACCTAATATTATTATTATATTTGCTCTGGCGCACCTCTCCAATGATTTATGTGCAACTGTTGTTGCTCTGCTATCTATACCATACTCATGTCTCTGTCTGTACAGATTTTTCTTTTTATCATAAGGTCAACCATGCTGGTGTAGTTCTGCTTACACTCGTCCTGAATGTTGAAGATAAAGAATATCTCTCCGGTTGGTGGCGTGCCACACTTTGGGAGACATAGATTATAATATACACATGGATTTTACATCTATGACTGCATGTTGTATGATTATGTAACTATCAGTGCAAAAAATCAATAAAAATGGTTACAAAGACAAAGGTTAAGATCAACAAGGAATTCAAATCATTCACACAAAAATATACGAGAGTAGGCAACCCATAACGTCTGCACCTTACTCATAACTGCTGCTTTCCGTGTTGATTTTGTTGCTTTGCGATAGCACCGGAGTGTTCGTTCTGGGGCACAAACCTGGGAGACGAGTATCAAGACCTTGGGCTGTCCACACATCAGGATCCCCCTCCCCCCCCCCTCCCTTGGCCTAACTGATGTAGTCCAGTACGTCTGGCATCAGCTTGGCTGCAGGAGCTGTTTGAAGGTGGTGCGATTCGCCATGTAATCGCCTAAAGGGCCGCTTTCACAGCCGTTGAAAAGTTAACATCATCTGCCTGGTCCGTTGGGATGCCCAGTCCTCATACTTGCCCATACTCAGGGACTGGTTCGTTGGCGGTTGGGCATATCCACACGACGGTGGGACATGAAGATGCACGTTTAGAGGGACAGACCTCTTCTGCCTTCACCCGGTGATACCGCCAATGAGGTACCCGGTCGTGCAGTGACAAACTGTAATAATGGGAGATGCTATGACATGTTGTTACAGGTACAGTAATGTAGGAGAGGCAACATGGAAGTGAAGTCCTGCTTGGCAAGCCAGACAAGTGTCCGGCTGCGATCCCTGGCACTACATCTGGAAAGGAGTACCTTTCAGGTACACATCATTTTCATCTGGTGAATGGGGCTTTATTGCACCACCAAGCTTCACCACCGTCTGCCCGATTTTTACTTCATTACTCAAGGAAAAGAACTCACAAACCAAATCTGGTGAATATCCACCCACAAACAACTGGGGTATCTTTACCGACGTATAATAGAATGTGGTCAACTCGCGTAAAGAGCTTGAGTTCTTCGTGCTCCACCTCAAAGTTTATGCATAATATGCAGAATCCAAATGAGTTTGGAGAATAGTTGCTGTAGAACGATTTATAATAGTAATGTTGTCTCTGGACATGCACGCAAAGCACACGTGCACACAGACACTTACCTTTACATACACCAGAGCATAGATTACTGGCAAACTTCTGTTGTTTGTCAGGATTATTTTGGATACTTATCGCTCTTCCATTACATGAAATCTGTGGCAGTGGCGCACATAAAATCGTTAGAGCGTTGTTCTGCTGTCTTTGGAAAAACTGAAACTGGGCTGAATTTCTTTATCTAGGCCTACACAATTTGTAAATGTTCATGAATTATTGCTTCACTATCTTTTACATTAACACAGACAGATACAGACACAGACAGACAAACAGACAGACAGACAGACAGACAGACACATACACATGAACGATGCACGTTTATGTGTATGTGTGTGTATGTGTTAATGTGAATATTAATCATTCTGTTTTTCAGAGGAGAGAGAAAATTCTTTTTTCCAGAGGGAGAGACAGAGAGAGAACTTCCTGACTGATTACTAACCCCATTTCACAACTGACAATGTAATCGCACGTGCTATCGCTTGAATTCCTGTATGTGAGTTCAGACTGAACACTAGCTTTCAGTTTTGGCCAATGTTACATTTTGGGGACTTGTCGGACCATTTTATTCGATTGTTTAATCTTACGTTGAAGTTCGGCAAATGGCGGCAGCACTGAGTGGACTTCACCAGCAGTATTGTTTATTTCTTTATTTGTATATTTTTTCTTTTTGTCATGTAGCAAAATGACTACGCTGTTGTAAAAGCTTACTGCTTAATAAAATCCGAAAACAGCAATCAGAACAAGAATCCGTTGACCGTGAACTTTGGTGGACTGAAAAGGTATGTAATTTAGTCTCACATCGACACATGTCTCACCTGTCGGCGTCACCGGATTCGGTGTTGGCCGCTGCACATTTTGACACCACCATCTTTCTCCAGGCTGCTCTGTCTTGACTTTTGTGGACAATTTCTTTAATATTTAGGCCACTGATGTTGGTTATGTTCTTGATGTATGAGATTGGAGGTCTGCCTTTCTTCAAGAAACATTTTCCTTGAAAGATGATTGCCATTATGTGATTATAGGTATGTGATTAAACGATTAGGTCTGTGACACATAACCAGTGTATGTTAGTCTTCTTTTGTTGATGTCTGCTAGTAGTTTTCTGGTGATATCAAGTTCTTCCAGGACACTTTCATCAGTTCTTCTCTCAGTCCATTTGGCACGTAGTAGTCTCCGATAAATTTCAAAAACCACATCTTTGCTGCCTCAATTCTTCTGCAATCAGTTTTTCTCAGAATCCAGGCTTCGCAGCTATAAAATGAATCATGACTGGCCATTTCAAACGTTTTTAATTAAAAGTCGAACTTTCAGGCCATTTGGTATGTCTCTGTCTTTCCAGATGTTGTTGAGTGGGCCATTTCTGTTTTGCAATTCCAATTCTTATTTTGATGCCTTTGGAGCAGGTTCCATCATCAGTTTTTACAGAACCAAGATATTTGAAATCCTTAACATTTTCTGAACGAACTGTGTTAAGATGTCATGATTGTTTTCGGTGTCTTTGCCTTTTATATGTAGCACTTTTGTTTTCTTGGCGTTCAAGTTTAGGCCAGGCTTTTCGCCTGCTGCATCTACCCTGTGTAGAATTCTTTTTATGCTGTTAATATATTGTCTGCTAACAGCACAGAATCATCGACGTAGCACAGGTTTGTAAGATTTTCCACCGTCTTTATGCCCATGCCTTCTATATCACCATCTCTCATGATTTGTTCTGTGTAGATTTTAAAGAGGTACTGTGAGAGGGTACAACCTTGTCTAATTCCCCTGTGGATGTTGAAGAATTGACATTTCTGATTGTTCCATCTAACTGTAGCCTTTTGGTCTTTACATAATGAGGCAATTAATGTGATGAAATACGTAGGAAAGCCCATTTTGACCATTGTGTTGAACAGGTGGAGATGAATGACACTGTAAAATGTTTCGCTACAGTCTGTGAAGGTGACAAAAGCTGCTTTTTCCAGTGTTTTTATTTTCTCTATGAGTGTAGCACAAATAACATGTCACTTCTGCCTCTGTTGAATATGTAGCCTGCCTGGTAGTCAGATAGTTCTTCTATCTTGGGCTTCAATCTGTTTAGAATAATTATGAGCAAAATCTTCCTGGCACGGCTGATTAGGGCAATGGTTCTGTAGTTGTTGCAGTCTTTGACATTGCCACTCTTGTGAAGCATCACAAATTCTTGAAGTTTCCAATCTGTTGGCCACGGATGAGTATTCCAGATTTTACAACAAAGATAGTGCACTGCTTTTTGACCTTCTTTTCCAGCATGTTTTAACATTTCTCCTGGAATTTTATCAATTCCTGGGGATTTCTAGTTTTTAACTGCTTGGTGGCTGCTTCAGTTTCACTTAAAAGTGGTTCTGGTTCTGATTCTGGACAGTTCTGGTCAGGGCATAGAGTGTTTTGAGGGCTATTGTCGCCAAAAAGGGATGCTCCACATTCATTTCATTTATTCATAATATGCTCTGGTTCAGTCAGTGTGGTGCCGTCCGTGCTGTTGATGCACTCATTTCTGGGCTGGAATTTAATGGATTGAACTTTCTTTATCTGTTGGAATAGATCCTTGGATCTTCTGCATTCATTATGCTCATTTATTTTTGCACATTCTTCTTCCAGCCAATTTCTCTCATCTCTTCTTATTTTGCTCTTAATTTCTCTTTTGAGTTTTTTGTATACTTCGTTTCTTCCAGATTTGCGAGCTTGGCTTTTCTGTATGTAGTCGTCGTGCTGGTGGTGGAAACAAAAATGAGTGGCCTTTGCGAGGCTAGGATTTGTTTGTATCACATGTGTGCATTTCAGTGTCGAGCCATAATTAGGCCTAGAAATAATATGAAATTAGGTATTTGGCAGAAATTTTAAAAGGAAAAGTATGTAATTAACATTACTGAAAGAAACCCTTTACAGTAGGAAGATAACTATTCTGTCTAAAATGTTGAGGGGGAACCGTGCACTAATTAATACAAATTTACTTAAACGAGATAAAAGAAAAAAAAACAATATCTAAAAACACCACCTTCATGATGGTAGTATAATCACTACAAATTCCGGAACAGCTGAAATTTGGGGTTGTAAATTGTCACACAGAATCCAGGTATTGTTCATCATAAAAATCATTAGTCTTGATAACTGTGGTAATAAAGACAACAATTACTTATATTAACGTGCTAAATACAAAACAACAACAACAACAACAATAAAAACACTGTCCACTTGAACAGTCCTAAAATAACTTTAAGCATAGTTGGAATTTTGGCTTGTAATTTGTAACACAACTAAAAACTTTGAATAGTCACTACTGTTTTGGTGATTTGTCCAGTGGTCGTTTACTTTAACGAGGTACAAAATGCCTACTTGAGAGTTATAAAACCGCTGGCGATTTGCTACGCACATATTCCAGGTGTTAATCCTTATGATATGGTTAGTTGTAATACTTATTGAGACCAACCCAGTAATTGGTTAATTACCTTGATTTTTAAAAACAGTTAAAATTACCCGACAGTTTTAAAACAAAAGCATTTTCCCATTTGTGGGAATTCTTGCTTCGACTTTACCACACACATACTGCAAAGAATCTTCATACTGAAAAACAGTGGTAAGTCGTCACAATTCTGGTTATTAACGCAACAGTGATTAATCAGATAAATGTGGTTTTAAACAAAAATACCCGAGGTTTTTGAGAATTCTACTCCCAAGTCGCTATAACCTCCATAACCGCAGGATTTCTGGCTTGTAATTTGCCATACAAAGACTGAAAATGCTACTCATAATGAAAAAAAATTAATAGTTATTACGATCATTATTCCATTCGCTCATTGATTATTCGGAAAACTTTAAAAAAATACCTCAGGTTTTACAAAATCGTATGAATTTACTTAGAGAGACAGAAGCATACAACTCGACAGTTCAACTTTATTTGACTCGGGTTCCAGTTCTACTTGGATTCCACCACCTCCCAAAATCTTGATTGGTGATCCGTGTGCGTCTTTTTGATAAGATGAAAGAAAACCGAGTCTCTTAAAAACATGCACTTGGTGAAAGTGAAAGAAAAAAAACAACACCCGAGTCTCTTAAAAGCATGCACTTGGTGAAAGTGAAAGAATCCATATCAACGAAGATGTCTCTGGAAAAATTCCATTGAAAATCGTCTTACTTTGGCAGATAAGTTACATGCTTGGTTAAAAAAAAAAAAGGCCAATGCCGAACTATGGCAGTGCGATTTGCATAGGGTGAGCAACTTGCATTTCATGTACAAAAATTCCTTTGTGGCAGAGACAAAATCCTTATACAGTTATTATATAATAACATTGTCGTTCACGAAGATGTGAACTCCAAAATAAGTTCTTCGTAAAATATAACAATACCGTATTGTAGATAATTCACACAAAATAGCAGAGAAAGGCGTTTACCTGTTTTCCTAAAATTTTCGTTTTCTGCGTTGTAAAAAAAAAAGCGCAAGACAGGTATGCATACTTTAAATTTCCCTCAGAGTATGGATCTTTGTTTTTCTCACTTTTTTTTAAAAGATTCTTGGTTCTTTCTTCAATTTTTCATGTTATCTTTTAGCCGTTTATCTGCTCTCCAGTCAACCTTTCTGTCATCTGTGCGTGGCACTCAGCTTTATCACTCCATCCTGAAACACGTCAGGCTGATTCTGTTAATTGTACAAAGAAAATATACACATTAGAAATTAAAAAAATCAAACAAATCTTTCTCTCCTTCCCTCCCCCAGTCTCTCTCTCGCAGACACACACAGACCCCCCCCCCCCCCCCCCACGGACTTATTAAATTTGCTTAATACATATGCTCTTATCAGTAGAGATTTGAAAAATTCCAAATCAACAATTTGAAAACTTCGAAGACGAGAAAACGTTATGTAATACATTACTTGTAAATCAGTACCACGAATACAGCTTAAGTCTTATTATTTTCGCATATATATATATATGTATATAAAAAGTGATGTCAAAAGTTAACTCTGGCTGTATATGTATTGTGAATATAATAGAAATAAAAAACAGAAATAACGGGCTGGAGCGAAATAGCAAGAAGGCTGAAGTCATGGTAATTAGTAAAAACAACAACAACAGCAACAAACAAACATGAAATCCACTCATGCAAAATTACAGCAAATGGCACAACTTTGAGACAAGTTGATAAGTTTAAATATCTGGGAACGTTCATCTCACCAGACGGCAGATGCACATCAGAAATAGACAGCAGAATCGGCCAAGCCAAAGCAGCATTCAAGAAGATGAAAAGCGTTCTTACCAACAAATGCCTATCAACGTCAGGAAGAGTTATTGAATGTTATATAGAACCGATACTGTTATATTGTTGTGAGGCATAGACAGTCGACACGCAAAGCCAGAACAAGATTGAGGCAGCCGAAATGTGGTTTCTAAGAAGGATGTTGAGAGTTCCATGGACAGCAAAGAAAACAAACAAGACTGTCTTGATGGAGGCCGACTCAAGAAGATCGTTGATAAAGAAGATTAGGAAAATTCTAGCAAAATTTATAGGCCATTTTATGAGGAAAGGGGAATTAGAGCACCTGGTCACAACAGGAAAGCTGGAGGGAAGAGAACATCAGGTAGACCCAGGGAGAAAATATTGGATGGACTTGAAGGGTGGCTGAGGATAGAGGGTGGAAGATTTGCTTGCAGCAATAAGGGACAGATTCATACGGAGGGCCATGATCGCCAACGCCATGCGGCAGGGTACATGATGATGATGATGATGATGATGATGATGATGATGATGATATACACAGCCAGAGTTTACTTTTGACATCACTGATGCTGATTTAACTTTACCACTAACCCGCACTCTACTCCTAACCCTCTAGATTGGTGATTTGTTTACGCGGGTAGGTTGGTCTTTTGATATAGCTGTAGACTCAAGATCTCATGTCTCGAGTTGAATTCCAGCCCACGACAAAATAATTGATTTGTTCGTTGTCCATTTTAATGCTTCAAGCAAACTGGTAGAAAATCGAGAAGTAGAGGATTGCTGATGGGCCCGTCGTCCAGTTCGAGCCAGCTTGGACCGCTTCAGACGGCAATGATATTGACATATATGCTTTTTTCCCCACTACTTGCCCAGTGATATGGGCACTATCAACAATGGATTTGACATATAATCCGTCGATTCATAGAGACCATAACAAGGATAACATCACCCAAAACTGCCCTTCACTAGACACCAGAAGGAAGACCCAACCATTAGGCCACAGCTCCTCTTGTGAACTAGTGCACCCTTTCCATCCACTGTTATCCCAGCCTTCTTCTCTGGAACGTGCTTTGAGTCTGCAAATATCTTTAAAGTTTACATAACTGGTAAGAGAATTTAGAACTGAATTATTTATTACACTGCAATATCTGCGCGTAATATTAATTGTTTAACTGAGTTGTAGATCACTTTTCACTATTCATGTATGATCCTTTCCAGTGCATCATGTGTTCATTTCGTAATAAATGACCATTGCTATTATATGATCACTTAACTGTTTTTTCTTCCATCTCAACACAGGTCCGGGGAATGATGGTTGCAAATTGAAGTAATCATCTGGAACATAGTCGTCTGTTGTGGACCTGTCGTCACATGTCACCTGAGAGAAGTCTAAGGACACGGTCATCTGTTGTATCATGGCAGCACATGTAGGTCAAGTTGTGAATAGACATTGCAAACGTTGCTAAACTACAGCAGCTGCTACAGCAAAGAGTACAATAACAGCTACTATTACCACTCTTCAGTTACAATATTCTACAACTACTGAAGTTGCTACTTTATCTGCTTTTGCCCCGTGAGGATGCCGTGGGCTCTTACAGTATGAGTAATATCCACAACCTCTTGAAATTCTGTGCTAAAAAGTTCCTCTTTTGTGTAACTCTTTGGTTTTCTGTCATCTCTTCCTTTGTAATTTTCTACCTTGCTGATCCGTTCACCTGTATGTTTTCCATAAAGCCCCACTACTTAAGATTGATGATTGGGTACATATAGTGGTTACATTTTTAGCCATTAGGAAATGTGAACTTAGTGGCAATTTAAGGTTCTGCAGGCCATCTTCTTGTATACTTAGTTATGTCAGAGGGTTTTGTACTCAGTTCTTTTTTTTATATTTTGTACTCAGTTCTTTTTTTAATCATTCTAGTGATAAATGGGACGGCGTGGTCTGTGCCAGGGGCGTATTCTTTATTTTCGTGCATGCAATGATGTGTGTATTTAATTTTATTTTCCTGGTTTTCTTTCTTTCTGGGTCATCGTTATATTTAGAATTGTGCGTTTTTTAAAGATAGATATGACCCTGATATGATTATGGAGAGTCGGAAGGGCTTTAAGCACTAATGGTAATAAAATTGCAGCTACTACTACTAGTACCATTGTTGAAACAACTCAACAGTTACAATTTTTTACGACTAATACAACTACCACTGCTACTACAATGCTGCAGCAATTGCCACTACGGCTGCGACAACAACGGCCACAACAGCAAAAACAACGGCAGCAACAATTGTAATAGTTACAACTACTGCAACCGGAATAGGAAATCTGACATCGCAGAAAATATCGTCCATTAAAAATTGTATTAAATCAGAAGGGCGTGTGTGCGTGTTTTTGCAAAAAAATTAATATATGATGGCTAATTGGGAACCATGCAACAACGATGACAACAACATCATCGTTGGTAATAATGATAATGAATGATAATAATGATAATGATGAAATAAATGATAACAAATACATGAATAAATAAATAATTATCAATGCTGACATGAACTGGCACTGTTGTACCAACGGGACTGTACATCATAGCTCATTTTTTTTCAGTTAACGAGACTCTTCTGCAATTTTTGTAGCGCAAGTATATAATTATTATGTGTATGGATTTAATGTTTTCATTCAGCGAGGGGTGTGTGTGTGCGTGTGTGTGTGTGTGCGCGTGCGTCTATGCGTGAGAGAGAGAGAGAGAGAGAGAGAGAGAGAGAGAGAGAGAGAGAGAGAGAGAGAGAGAGAGAGAGAGAGAGATTGCCAGCAGTGCTACACAAGAGTATACATTCAAATATTTCTTCAGTAGCTGTGCTGTTGATCATTATGATTTTGAAATAATGGAAATTGTTAGTATAGCCTAGCCATTCTCTTCAAAATTGTTCATTTGTGTATCTATTTTAGTTGTCCGTCTTTTCATAACCCGTTTGTTATATTTTGTTTCAGTTTCCATTGAAAGGCTGAAAAGTCCGCGGTGATACCATACACCACACAACACAGAAGAACAACAGCAGCAACGGTAACAACAACAATAACAAGAATATCGTCATCAACAGCGAAGAAAAATGAAAAACAAGAACAGCGGAAGCAGAGGATAACAAGAACAAAACGAACGGCGGAAACGCAACAAGAACAGTCACTTCACAGAACAAGCGGAATAATAATAATGAATAATAATATAAAAAAAAAACACGAAAAGAAAGAACACGATCAGCATAGTCACAAAAAAAGAGCTACAAGACAACAAACAGAAGAAAAGAAAACAACAAACCCGAAACAAACGGTAGGGAGAGCAAGAGCGAGGAAAACAAAAACAAAATAAAACAAAAACTCCTTCCCCAACGCACCCTCCACCCACCTGCCCACCCACAAGTGTCCGTCACAGATAACAAAACAAGAACAACAATGAATATAACGTAAAACAGATCATCAAGATCAAGAAGAAGGAAAACAAAATTAACAACAAATCCAGTACAGACATCCCTCAGAATCTATCACGAACCAGAAAACATTAAAAAAAACAACAACAAAACCAAAAAAAACCATCCCCTCCCGCCAATAAACGGCAGGGAGAACAAAAACGAGGAAAACGAAACAGAACAGCTCTTCCTAACGCAGTCCCCACCGGCCCATCCACAAAAAATCCTTTGCGAACAAGAAAACAATGACGACGGTAAATATAACAGAAAAAGACCACAAAGAACAAAAAGAAGGAAATCAAAATCAAAAACAAACAAAAGAAATCCAATACACACTAACTCAAAATCTGTAAATCTATTTAAGGAAGAAAGCAACAGATAAAAAAAAAAAAAGAAAGGAAAAGGCCAGCAGAGGGGAGAAAAAAAGAAAAAAAAAAGGAAAAAGAAAACCAAAGTCAAGAAAACCAAAGTCAGGCTCGAAGGACACGAAGAAAAATATATAAAACGCCCTGACCAACCAGATTAGCAAGGAAAAAAGAAAAAAAACAAAACCATAAAACAACGAAAAGAGAAAATAAGGAACATAACCAAAACATGAACAGTCAAAAACAGCGAGACAACCCCTTGAAAAAGTGAAAGAACAAGCTCAGAAACCGGAATGATGAAGAAAGTGACAAAACACCCACGATTCACAGGAGCATGAAAACAGCACTAAGAACATCAAGAACGGCAGGAAAGAAAAAGCCGAGCAAGAAAACAAAAACAAGAGAAACAACACAAACAATAGAGAAAAGGAAAAATCATTGGAGAACAAGAAAAAAAAGGACGACAAAACATAAAAGAGTAAAAGGAAGAAAGAAAACCATTACCACGGACAAAAAATTACATCTGTGAAAAAAACCCAAACAAACCCAAAGCAAAAAAAAACAAAAACATACCATGCCACAAGAACAATAAGAACAAAATGAAAACAACCAACCAACCGACCGCAAAAAAAAAAAAAAAAAAAAGGACTTGCAAGGAAAATTATACCAATCGAAGAGAACAGCGATAAAACCAACTAGAATGAAAAAAGTAGGTCAATTGGAAGGACAGCAGCGATGGGCAGGAGAAGAACAAGAACAATTTTGGGGAAGTCGAAACATAAAGAACAATATGAAGAAAAACAAACGTTCAGAAAAATAAAGGAAAAAAAAAACAACAGTAGAAAGGAGGAGGAATACAAACTCAAAACTCACTGCTGAAATAAAAAGCCATCATGATTCAAATTAAGCAATCTGCCCTCCCCACACACACACGAATAACAAGAATATGTAGAAGCAGAAATGGATAAAAGGGACAAAGTAGTCATGGTACAAAATATGCAGTCTTCCCCTCCCCACCATACACAACACACAAATAACAAGAATACGCAGAAGAAGAAGAAAAGGAACAACGAGGAAAACGAGAGAAATACATAAAAGAAAAACAGAATAGCATCATTACACAGGAGGAAAAGTTATCAGTTGCAAAGGAATAAACTGCCACTGTTCGGAAAAGAAAAGCAGCTACTTGCAGAAAAAAACCCTACTTGGAGAAAAAAATTAAACTCAGAAAGAAAAGAAAACAACAACAGCTACTTGCAGCTATCAGAAAAAAAAAAGAAAAGGCATCTGGACATAAGATGTACAACGACAGCGACAATACTACCCAGAAAAGAGGAAAACACACTGAATATGAAAACAACAAAGAATCAAAGCAAAAAAAAAAAAAAAAAAAAAGGAATGAAACGAGCCACGACGAAAACAAATACAATAATAACGTCACACCAAAGGAAACAAAGAAAAGAAAGAAAGAGGAGAAAGAGAATTTGAAAAAAAAACTAGGGAAAAAACCCCCACTCTGCCCCTACCTACCTTCACCCTAAAGAAAAAATCTCTCGCTGAATGAGAAAACCTGTTCGCAGAAAACTGCACAAATAGAAGAACAGGGTGCGAGAGAAATGCCAAACCACAATACAAAGAGATGGAAACCATATGCTCACCAAAGAAGATGTAAAACATAAAACGTGCAAAGGAAGAAAGACGACACATTTTACACAATGCATCAGAAGAAAGAACAATTTGAATGCAGATGGAAAAAAAAGCAACAGTAGAAGAAAAGCAGTGACAGAAAATCGGAGAGGAAAGAAGAATGCACTAAATAGTACGAGAAAATTATCATGGAAAACGAATCAACATGCAGAATAAAAATAATGATTTAGATAAAGCAGAATAAAAATAACTCTCCGAGAAGGGGGAGGGGAACAGACTTGCAGCAGAAGAGAACAATTGAGACAATAACACACACGCGCGCGCTCACACACACACACGCGCGCGCGCGCGCAGAGAACCGACACAGAAGACTTCATAGGAACAAAGCACTCGAAAAGAGAACAACATCATCAACAGGACAAAGAATAAGAAAAACAAACACATAAAAACAATAACTCGTCGATGCAGAAAAAAAGGTTGCAAATGGGAAATCGCAACCCAAAGTCTTACATAAAAAGATAAAATCAGATAAAAAAATAATAAAATAAAAAAAACGACGAAGGAAGCGAACAAATAAAGAAAAAGGATCCTTGCAAAACAAGAGGACAAAAACGCCAAAGTAGTAACTTTAAAAAGAAAGACAAGAACATGGATATAAAAGAGAAAGGATAAGACCTGAAATACATGATCCATAAGACGAACAGCGCAACATGGAGAAAGAAAATCAATTTGCAGAAGAAGGGAAACGTTCCCCTCCTCTTCTTTATCAAAAACCTCAAAAGTGGGAAAAAAAACTCAACAGCGACACCCAACTCTCACCCCTTCCCCAAACAAGCAAACAAAACAAAAAGAAACAAACAACAACAACAACAAAACCCCACGTAAACCTTCCCCCTTCCCACACAAACACATAGACTCCCCCTCAAACTCAAAAGAAAACCGAGGTGGAAGAAAATGACATTGTGGAAGGGAGAAAACTACGCATAAAAAAAAATCACACTGACAGAAGAATACGCCCCCCTGAACAAAAACCGAAAAAAACACACACAAAAAACAACAACAACAAAAAACCAATAACAACACGACGAGAGAAACTGGGACACAGTGTAGTGGAAGGGAGAAAAATACACATAAAAAAATCACACTGACAGAAACCCCCCCTGAAAAAAAGTGCAGAAGAGAGAAAACCAACCAAGAAAAAAAAAGATGGGGCAGAGAAAAACGACTCAACACAGACAAGAGAAACTGGGACATAGTTAAGTATAAAAGGAGAAAACCAATGATAATGCTGAATCATAAAGTAACATGCTGCCGAAGAAAAGAAATGAGATGAAGCACCAGAAAAATAACTCGACGGAGAAGAGAAAAAGAACAAGAAATTACATGTTATCTCAAGAAAGAACAAAATATGACGCAGAAGAAGAAGAAGCAAAACCAAAACGAAACAAAATATAACACAATCAAGAAAGAAGAAAACCAATTTGTTGCAGTCAAAAGATAACACGACAATAAAAAGTACAAAAACAACTTGTGAGAGAAAAAAAAAAAGGATGACAAAAAGAAGCCACAAACACACACAATGCAGAGTATGAAAACAAACGACAGGAAGAAAACAACACAATACAGAAGGGGGGGGGGGGGGGAAGAAAAAACCCATGACACAACGCAGAAGAAAAAAAATTGCACAATGAAGACCAGTAAAAATGACACAATAGAGTAATACTGCAATACAGAAGAAAAACGACATAACGCAGAAAAAAAGGGAATAATGCAGAAGAGGAAAACATCGACACGACGCAAAAGAGAAAACCACGCTACGCAGAAGGAAAAAATATACACAATGCAAAAAAAAAAAAAAAAAGAAAAAAAAGTTATTGATGATGAGAAAAACGACACAACAGTAGAAAAAAGTGATTCAGAACAGGGGAGAGAAATGACAACGTGCTAATAGGGGTAGAAAAAACTGCAGAAGAGATTTTTTTAAACAGTGCAGAAGAGAAAACACGTGCCACATGCTAAAAGGAAAATAATGCAGAAGAGAAAAGCGACACAACACAGAAATGGACGATATATTACTAAAGGAAAAATAACCCGACACACTGCAGTAGAGTACAGCGAGGACACAATGGTGAAGAGAGAACAGACCGGCACTCCCGCCCTAAAACAATGGAAGAAAAGAAAAGGAAAACGGTACTCCCTCCCCCCCACCCCGAAAAAAAAAAAAGATAATGCACAAGCTAAAATCTACAAAATTCAGCAGACAAATAGCAGCGACACAACGCAGAAGGGAGAGGAAAAGCGCACAAGAGAGGAACGACACAATGAAGAAGAGACACCCCCCCCCCCCCTAGGGGACACAGCGAAAGAGAGGAAAACCATAACAATGCTGAATAGAAAAACAACACAGCGCAAAAGAAAAAATCATGACACGACGCAAAGAAGATATTATGACTCAGCAGGGGAAAAAATGCAAAAAGAAGAAAAACAAACGACAAAACAAAATACAACGCACACTCACAAAACGTACAAACAAATCAACACATTTTTGATGAGAAAAACAAAATAGAAGCAAAAAAAAAAAAAAAAAAACTTCAAAAAAAAAAAAGAAAAAAAAAGGCGACACAACATAGGAAAGAGAAAGGATGACAGTGCTGAAGGGGAAAAACCGACACAGGACAGAAGAGATTCTTTTTTACACAACACAGAAGAAAAAACAAAACAATGACAATGCTGAAGAGAAATCGGAAATGCAGAAGGAAAAACAGAAACAAAAGAAAACAAAACAAAGACAGAACATAAAACGATACAACGCACAAGAGAAACCCAACAGCACAATGCTGAAGAGAGTACAAACAACGCAGAAAACAGAAAAGGACAACGCAGAAGAGCAAAACGACACAGCGGAGGAGAGAAAAACAATAACACAATGCAAAAGAAGAAAACGACACGATGCAGAAGAAAATGACACAAATCAGAAGAAGAAAACGACAACATGCAGAAGACGAAAACGACACAATGCAGAAGAAGAAAACGACGCAAATCAGAAAAGGAAAACGACAACATGAAGAAGAGGAAAACGACAATATGCAGATGAGGAAAACGACACAACGCAGAAGAAGAAAACAACAATATGCAGAAGAAGAAAACGACATTATGCAGAAGAGGAAAACGACGCAATGCAGAAGAAAAAAAACGACAATGCAGAAGAAGAAGGCCACAATATGTAGAAGAAGAAAACGACAATATGCAGAAGAGGAAAACGACGGAAGTCGATGCAATGCAGAAGATGAAAACGACACAATGCAGAAGAAGAAAGCCACAATATGCTGAAGTAGAACACGTCACAATGCAGAAGAAAAAAACGACACAAAGCAAGAAAAGAAAACGACAGAATGCAGAAGAAGAAAGCCACAATATCCCGAAGAAGAAAACGACAGAATGCAGAAAAAAAACGACACAATGCAGAAGAAAATGACGCAATACAGAAGAGGAAAACAACACATTGTAGAAGAGGAAAACGACACAACACAGAAGAAGAAAAGGACAATATGCAGAAGAAGAAAAGGACAATATGCAGAAGAAAAAAACCAAATGATGAGGAAGAAGAAAACCAAATGATGCGGAAGAAGAAAACGACAATGTGCAGAAGAGGAAAACGACATAATGCAGAAGAAGAAGACGACACAGTGCAGAAGAGGAAAAGGACACAATGCAGAAGAAGAAAACGACAATATGCAGAAGAGGAACACCAGATAATGTGGAAGAAGAAAACCAAATGATGCGAAAGAAGAAAATAACAACATGCAGAAGAAGAAAACGACGCAATGCAGAAGAAGAAAATGACACAGTACAGAAGACGAAAAGGACACAACGGAACAATGCAGAAAAAGAAAACGTCAAAAAGCAATAGAAGAAAGCGACACAATGCGGAAGAAGAAAACCAAATGATGCGGAAGAAGAAGAACGACAATATGCAGAAGCAGAAAACGACACAATGCAGAAGAAAACGACATAAAGGAGTTGTAGAAAAATATACAATGCAGAAAAAGAAAAGTACACAATGCAGAAGAACGAAACGACACAATGCAGAAGAAGAAAACGACACAATGCAAAGAAGAAAAGTACACAGTGCAGAAGAACGAAACGACACAACACAGAAGAAGAAAAACAAATGATGCGGAAGAAAAAAAACAAATAATGTGGAAGAAGAAAACGACAACATGCAGAAGAGGAAAACGACACAATGGAGAAGAAGAAAACGACACACTGCAGAAGAAGAAAAGGATGCGACGCAAAAAAAGAAAACGGCACAATGCCGAAGAAGAAAACGACAACATGCAGAAGAGGAAAACGACACAATGGAGAAGAAGAAAACCAAATGATGCGGAAGAAGCAAACAACAATACGCAGAAGAAGCAAACGACAATACGCAGAAGAAGACAACGACAATATGCAGAAGAAGAAAATGACAACATGCAGAAGAAGAAAACGACACAGTGCAGAAGAAGTAAAGGACACAGTGCAGAAGAAGAAAACGACATAATGCAGAAGAAGAAAACGACAAAATGCAGAAGAAAATGACACAATGGAGAAGAAGAAAGCCAAAATATGCAGAATAAGAAACGACACAATGCAGAAAAAGAAAAGACACAACGCAGAAAAAACAACAACAATGCAGCAGAAAATGCCACAATGCTGAAGAAGAAAACGACACACTGCAGAAGAAGAAAACGACAAACACTGCAGAAGAAGAAAACGACACACACTGCAGAAGAGGAAAACGACACACTGCAGAAGAAGAAAACGACACACACTGCAGAAGAAGAAAACGACACACACTGCAGAAGAGGAAAACGACACACTGCAGAAGAAGAAAACGACACACACTGCAGAAGAAGAAAACGACACACACTGCAGAAGAAGAAAACGACACACACTGCAGAAGAAGAAAACGACACTGCAGAAGAAGAAAACGACACACACTGCAGAAAAGGAAAACGACACAATGCAGAAGAAGAAAATAACTATGCAGAAGAAGAGAACCAAATGATGCGGAAGAAGAAAACGACAATATGTAGAAGAAAAAAAACGACACTGTGCAGAAGAAGAAAAGGAACCAACGCAGAAAAAGAAAGCGACACAATTTGCCGAAGAAGAAAACAATATGCAGAAGAGGAAAAAAAGAAAACGACAGAATGTAGAAGAAAAAACAACACAATGGAGAAAAAAATGACATTACAGAAGAAAAAAACGACGCACTACAGAAGAGGAAAAACTACACAATGCAGAAGACGAAAACGACAATATGAAGAAGAAAACCAAATGATGCGGAAGAAGAAAAGGACACAATGCAGAAGAAGAAAAGGACACAATGCAGAAGAAGAAAACGACAATATGCAGAAGAAAAAAAAAAAAAACACAAACAGATAGTGCGGAGGAAGAAAACCAAACGATGTGGAAGAAGAAAACGACAATATGCAGAAGAAGAAAACCGACACAATGCAGAAGTAAACAACACAGTGCAGAAGAAGAAAAGGACACAACGCAGAAGAAGAAAACGACAAAATGGCGTAGAAGAAAACGACAATATGCAGAAGAAGAAACGACAATATGCAGAAGAAGAAAACGATAATATGCAGAAGAAGAAAACGACAATATGCAGAAGAAGAAAACGATAATATGCAGAAGAAGAAAACGACAATATGCAAAGAAGAAAACGATAATATGCAGAAGAGAAAACGACAATATGGAGAAGAAGAAAACTACACAGTGCAGAAGAAGAAAACGATAATATGCAGAAGAAGAAAACGACAGTATGCAGAAGAAGAAAACGATAATATGCAGAAGAAGAAAACGACAATATGGAGAAGAAGAAAACTACACAGTGCAGAAGAAGAAAACGACAATATGCAGAAGAAGAAAACGATAATATGCAGAAGAAGAAAACGACAATATGGAGAAGAAGAAAACTACACAGTGCAGAAGAAGAAAACGACAATATGCAGAAGAAAAAAAACGATAATATGCAGAAGAAGAAAACGACAATATGGAGAAGAAGAAAACTACACAGTGCAGAAGAAGAAAACGACAATATGGAGAAGAAGAAAAAGACACAATGCAGAGAAAGAAAACGACACAAATCAGAAAAAGAAAACGACAATATGCGAAGAGGAAAACGACAATATGCGAAGAGGAAAACGACAATATACAGAAGAAGAAAACAACACAACGTAGAAGAAAGAAACGACACAATACAGAAGAAAAAAAACGAGACAATGAAGAAGAAAACGATAATATGCAGAAGAAGAAAACGATACAACGCACGAGAAGGAAACGACACAATGCCGAAGAAAAGACAATATGCAGAAGAGGAAAACCAAATGATGCGGAAGAAAAAAACGACAATATGCAGAAGAAGAAAACGACATAATGCAGAAGAAGAAAACGACAATATGGAGAAGAAGAAAAATACACAATGCAGCAGAAGAGAACGATAAAGAGCGAAGAAAAAAAACGACACAATGCAGAAGAAGAAAACGAAATAATGCAGAAGAAGAAAACGACAGTATGCAGAAGAAGAAAACGACAGTATACAGAAGAAGAAAACGAAATGATGCAGAAGAAGAAAACGACAATATGTAGAAGAAGAAGAAACGACAGTATGCAGAAGAAGAAAACGACAGTATGCAGAAGAAGAAAACGAAATGATGCAGAAGAAGAAAACGACAGTATGCAGAAGAAGAAAACGACAGTATGCAGAAGAAGAAAACGACAGTATGCAGAAGAAGAAAACGACAATATGTAGAAGAAGAAAACGACACAATGCAGAAGAAGAAAACGAAATGATGCAGAAGAAGAAAACGACATGATGCAGAAGAAGAAAACGACAATATGCAGAAGAAGAAAACGACAGTATGCAGAAGAAGAAAACGACAATATGCAGAAGAAGAAAACGACAATATGCAGAAGAAGAAAACGACAATATGCAGAAGAAGAAAACGACAATATGCAGAAGAAGAAAACGACAGTATGCAGAAGAAGAAAACGACAATATGCAGAAGACGAAAACGACACAATGCAGAAGAAGAAAACGACAATATGGAGAAGAAGAAAAATACACAACACAGAAGAAGAAAATGACACAATGCAGAAGAAGAAAACGACAATATGCAGAAAAAGAAAACCAGATGGTGTGGAATAAGAAAACGACAATATGCAGAAGAGGAAAACGACACAATGCAGAAAAAGAAAACGACACAGTGCAGAAGAAAAGGACACAATGCAGAAGAAGAAAGTGACAGAATGGCATAGAAGAAAACGACAATATGCAGAAGAAGAAAACCAAATGATGGGGAAGCAGAAAACGGTAATATGCAGAAGAAGAAAGCGACACAATGCCGAAGAAGAAAACGACACAGTGCAAAAGAAGAAAACGACACAATAGAGAAGAAGAAAAAGACACAATAGAGAAGAAGAAAAAGACACAATGGAGAAGAAGAAAACGACACAATGCAGAAGAAGAAAACAACACGATGGAGAAGAAGAAAAAGACACAATGCAGAAGAAGAAAAAGACACAATGCAGAAGAAGAAAATGACAACATGCAGAAGAGGAAAACGTCAATATGCAGAAGGAGAAAACAACGCAGAAGAAGAAAACGACACAATGCAGAAGAAGAAAACGACACAATGCAGAAGAAAAAAACGACACAATGCACAAGAAGGAAACGACACAATGCCAAGGGAAGAAAACAATATGCAGAAGAGGAAAACCAAATGATGCGGAAGAAGAAAACGACAATACGCAGAACAAGAAAACGACACAATGCCAAAGAAGAAAACGAAACAGTGCAGAAGAAGAAAACAATATGCAGAAAAAGAAAAAGACAATATGGAGAAGAACAAAAATACACAATGCAGAAGAAGAGAACGGTACAGTGCAGAAGAAGAAAACGACACAACGCTGAAGAAGAAAACAACAATATGCAGAAGACGAAAAAGACAATATGCAGAAGAAGAGAACAACACAATGCAGAAGAAGAAAACGATAATATGCAGAAGAAGAAAACGACACAACGCACAAGAAGGAAACGACACAATGCCGAAGAAGAAAACGTCACAGTGCAGAAAAAGAAAACGGCATAATGCAGAAGAAGACAAAGTGCACAACGCAGAGAAGAAAACGACAATATGCAAGAAAAAAAACGGCATAATGCGAAGAAGAAAACGCCACAGTGCAGAGAAGAAAACGACATAATTGCCGAAGAAGAAAGTCAGGCAGAATAAGAAACGACAAATGCAGAAGAAGAAAACGCACAGTGCAGAAGAAGAAAACGACATAATGCGAAGAAGAAAACATATAGAGAAAAGAAAAACACAATGCAGAAGAAGAAATGACAGTGCAGAAGAAGATAACGACATAATGCAGAAGAAGATAAGACAATATAGAGAAGAAGAAAAATACACAATGCAGAAGAAGAGAATGACACAGTGCAGAAGAAGATAACGACATAATGCAGAAGAAGATAACGACAATATAGAGAAGAAGAAAAATACACAATGCAGAAGAAGAGAATGACACAGTGCAGAAGAAGATAACGACATAATGCAGAAGAAGTAAGACAATATGAGAACGACATGGAGAAAAAACGACATATAGAGAAGAAGAAAAATACACAATGCAGAAGAAGAGAATGACAGTGCAGAAGAAGATAACGACATAATACAGAAGAAGATAACGACAATATGGAGAAGAAGAAAATACACAATGCAGAAAAGAAAACGACACATGCAGAAGAAGAAAAGGAACAAGCAGGAGAAGAAAACGACATATGCAGAAGAAAAAAACGACAAAATGCAGAAGAAAAACGACAATATGCAGAAGAAGAAAACGACATGCAGAAGAAGAAAACACAATATCAGACGAAGAAAACGACAACATGGAGAAGAAAAAACACAAGCAGAAGAAGCAGAAAAGAAAACGACACAAATTAGAAAGGAAACAACATGCAGAAGAAGGAACGACAAGCAGAGAAGAAAACGAACGAAATCAAAAAGGAAAACAACACGCAGAAGAGGAAAACGACAATATACGGAAGAAGAAAACGACACAAATCAAAAAAGGAAAACACACGCAGAAGAGAAAACAACAATATGCGGAAGAAGAAAACGACACCCAGGAGGAGAAAACGACACAATGCAGAAGAAGCAGAAGAGAGAAAACGACACAATAGCAGAAGAAGAAAAGGACAATATGCAGAAGAAGAAAAGACAATATGCAGAAGAAGAAAAGGACAATATCAGAAGAAGAAAGACAAATGCGGAAGAGAAAAGGCAATATGCGAAGAAGAAAACGAACAATGCAGAAGAAGAAAACGACACACGCAGAAGAGAAAACGACACATATGCAGATGAAGAAAGGAAAAGACAAAGAAGAGAAAACGAACAATGCAGAAGAAGAAACGACAAATCAAAAAGGAAAACAACATGCAGAAGAAGGAAAACGACAATATGCAGAGAAAAAACGGAACATCCAGAGAGGAGAAAACGACACATATGCAGAAGAAGAAAAGGACAATATGGGGAAGAAGAAAAGGCATTATGCAGAAGAAGAAAACGACCAATGCAGAAGAAGAAAACGACAATGCAGAAGAAGAAAACGACACATTGCAGAAGAATGAAAGGACAATGCAGAAGAAGAAAAAGACATAATGCAGAAGAAGGAAACCAAATTAGTGGAAGAAGGAAACGATAATCTGCAGAAGAGGAAAATGCACAATGCAGAGGAAGAAAACGACACAATCGGAGAAGAAAACGACAAATGTAGAAGAAGAAAACGGACACAGTGGAGAAGAAGAAAAGACAATATGCAGAAGAAGAAAACGACCAACAGAAGAAGAAAACGACAATATGTAGAAGAAGAAAACGACCAAGTGCAGAAGAAGAAAACGACAATGTGCAGAAGAAGAAAAGACCAAGCAGAAGAAGAAAACGAACATATGAGAAGAAGAAACGACACAGTGAGAAGAAGGAAACGACAATTGCAGAAGAAGAAAACGACACAATCAGAAGAAGAAAACGACAAATGAGAAAGAAAACGACAAATGAGAAGAAGAAAACGACACAGTGAGAAGAAGAAAACGACCAATGCAGAAGAAGAAAACGACACAATGCAGAAGAAGAAAACGTACAATAGAGAAGAAAAAGACACAATGCAGAAGAAGGAAAACGACAAATGAGAAGAGAAAACGACACAACGCAGAAGAAG
Source organism: Monoplex corrugatus (assembly GCA_030674185.1). Taxonomy (NCBI): domain Eukaryota; kingdom Metazoa; phylum Mollusca; class Gastropoda; order Littorinimorpha; family Ranellidae; genus Monoplex; species Monoplex corrugatus. Next base: position 59,561,370 of record CM060307.1, read on the forward strand.
AAAACGACAATAAAGAAAGACAAGCAAGAGAAAACGACACATAGCAGAAGAGAAAACGACACAAGCAAAGAGAAAACGACACAACGCAGAAGAAGAAAACGAACAAATCAGAAAAAGGAAAACGAACACAGTGAAGAAGAAGAAAACGACAATGAAGAGCAAAAGAAAACAGAGAGCAAACGCACTGAGAAGAAGAAAACGACACAATGCAGAAGAAGAAAACGACAAAACAGAGAAGAAAACGACACAATGGAAGAAAAGCAAAGAAGAAAAGAAAACGCAGAAAGAGAAAACGACACAAGAACGAAGACAAAACGACGAAGAACGCATAGAGAAGAAGAAAAAGACAATGCATAAGAGAAAACGACACAATGGAGAAGAAAACGACACAATGAGAAGAAAAACGCACAATGAGAAGAAAGAACAATGAGAAAAAACGACACAATGAGAAGAAAACGACACAATGAGAAGAAGAAAACGACAATATGAGAAGAAGAAAACGACACAATGCAGAAGAGAACCAAAAAACTGCAGAAGAAGAAAAGACACAATGCAGAAGAAGAAAACGACAATATGCGGGAAAAAGAAAAGAACAATGCAGAATGAAAAAACGACAAATGGAGAAGAAAACGCACAATGAGAAGAAAACGACACAATGGAGAAGAAAACGAACAATGGAGAAGAAAACGACACATGGAGAAGAAACGACCAATGAGAAACGCAGTAGAGAAGAAGAAAATGCACAATGTGAGAAGAAAACGACAATGGAGAAAGAAAACGACACAATGGAGAAGAAAAGACACAATGGAGAAGAAAACGACACAATGGAGAAGAAAACGACAAATGGAGAAGAAAACGACACAATGGAGAAGAAAACGACACAATGGAGAAGAAAACGACACAATGGAGAAGAAAACGACACAATGGAGAAGAAAACGACACAATGGAGAAAAAACGACAGTATGCAGAAGAAGAAAATGACAGTATACAGGAAAAGAAAACGACGCAACGCAGAAGAAAAAGACACTATGCCGAGGAAGAAATCCAAATTATGCGGAAGAAGAAAACGACAATATGCAGACGAAGAAAACGACACAATGCAGGAAAAGAAAACAACGCAATGCAGAAGAAGAAAACAGAATATGCAGAAGAAGAAAACGACAATACAGAAAAAGAAAACGACGCAATACAGAAGACGAAAACGATGCAATGCAGAAGACGAAAACGATGCAATGCAGAAGAAGAAATGACAGAAATCAGAAAAGGAAAACGACAACATGCAGAACAGAAAAACGACAATATGTATAAGAAGAAAACGACACAATGCAGAAAAAGAAAATGACACAATGCAGAAGAAAAAACGACACAATGGAGAAGAAAATGACACAATACAGAAGAAAAAAACGGCACAGTGCAGAAGAAGAAAATGACAATATACAGAAAAAGAAACCAAATGATTCGGAAGAAGAAAAGGACACAATGCGGAAAAAGAAAACGACACAATGCAGAAGAAAAAACGACACAATGCAGAAAAAAACCGACACACTGCAGAAGAGGAAAACAACACAATGCAGAAGAAGAAAACGACAATACGCAGAAGAAGAAAACGCCAATATGGAGAAGAAGAAAACCAGATGGTGCAGAACAGGAAAACCAAATGATGCGGAAGAAGAAAACGACAATATGCAGAAAAGGAAAACGACACAATGCAGAAGAAGAAAACGACACAGTGCAGAAGAAGAAAACGACACAATGGCGTAGAAGAAAACGACAATACATGTGTGCAGAACAGGAAAACCAAATGATGCGGAAGAAGAAAACGACGATATGCAGAAGAAGAAAACGACACAGTGCAGAAAAAGAAAACGACACAATGCAGAAGAAAAAAACGAAACAGTGCAGAAGAAGAAAACGACACAATGCAGAAGAAGAAAACGACACAATGCAGAAGAAGAAAACGATGATATGCAGAAGAAGAAAACGACGCAATGGAGAAGAAAAATACACAAGAAGAAAATGATTACACAATGCAGAAGAAGAAAACGACACAAATCAGAAAAGGAAAACGACAATATGCAAAAAGGAAAACGACACAATGCAGAAGAGGAAAACAGCAACATAATTGAAAAGAAGAAAATCGCGACACGATGAAGAATGTAAACAATGACACAACGCAAAAAATGAAAAACCACGACACAGTGCAAAAGAGTATAACGACACAAGCTTCAGCTTAAAGTTTCTGAAGACAGGTTTTGTAATGCACAGTGTGCACTTAGAAATGAATTTGATAGAATTTCTTGTTTTGCACGCCATGATGCTGACATTTAATACTGTAATCAATATATTGTAATTAACAGACCAGAGGCAAGCATTCCATTCTGATCAGGAACATTTTACATGGAGTAGAGGAAACCCCTTCAATACCTGAGGCTTTCATCACTGCCATGTTACAGGAGTATGATGCACTGTTACGTTTTTATGGAAACCTATAACTGTTTACAATTTACACCATAGAACAGTTGTATCGATTCGGTGGAAATGATTTTACAACAGGCCCAGGATAATAGAAACTTAATAACAATTTTCTTAAGGACGATATGTTTAAACATAA